>CP137877.1:0-686380 GCA_034406715.1 Rhodotorula mucilaginosa
CCCTCCCTAACCCTAACCCTAACCCTAACCCTAACCCTAACCCTAACCCTAACCCTAACCCTAACCTAGCATCTCTGGCCGAGGAGATCCGCCGGGTCAAAAGCTGGCTGCCAGTTTCTAATCAACAGCTTTTCGCTCCTCAAAACTCTTCCAGCTTGTTTAGGGTCTTGAAACTTTGCACATCCCCCGCAAAGCCATCTAATCTCCCTATACTGGTAGCGCGAGCCTCCCAGCTGCCCTGCCAGCAAAGTTGGGAGTGGCCCAAGTGCGCATTCTGCCCTGTCCCTCCTCCTCTCACTCGCTCTCAAAATTCAGGACTCGAGCCGAACGAGCCGCTTTCGAGTCTGGATTGCCTGTAGGCCCTGATAGCACGGAAAGCTGCGTAAACCTAGCCCTCCCTGGCTGTGCAACTGCGAGGGTGGCGAGGAGCCAGTCGCCTCCACTTTCAGCCGCGAGCGCGCTTGCTCGCCTGTTTCGCAAGGAATTCCGCCACTGCGAGTCTCTAGGAATAGCAGCGAGTACCTTTGAGAGCAATTCGAGTGTTTTTCCAGCGGGAAAATACGACAGTTGCGAAAGGGAAGAGCGCGAGTTGATGGGGAGCAGTTTTGCTCAAGTTTCAGCTTCCACCTCTGGGACAAGCCCTTGTGGCCAAAGTGAAAGCCGCACATAGATAGTGCAAGCTCTGAACGGCAGAATGAGCATAGTCTCGGCGCAAGGGGACGTGTTTTTGTAGACTTGGGCGCCCAAGATCCTGCCTCAAGTGACGTTCTCGCCCAACACAGCTCGTCAACCACCGGGGTTCAGACTCTCGGGTATGCAGAATCAGATAGAGCATTTCGAGTCAATCCGAACCATAGCAAGCGAAAGAATTTAGCACTGGTGGCTGAGGAGAACCGTCGGGTCAAGAGCTGGCTGCCGGCTGGGGTGCACGGCTTTTCGCGCATCAAAAGTTGCTCAGCTCGTGTAGGCTCTCTCGGACATCGCCAAATAGCCTTGAACACTCGCAATGAGCCCTAGACTGGTATTTAGGAGCCTTCCCCAGGCCTTGCGCGCACCAGCTGCAAGGTGGCAAAACAAAAATCAAGAGTGCACCTCTAACTGCTTGCTCTCAAAAATCAGGACTCGGTGCCAGCCAGCTGCTTTCAAATGTGGGCGAAGAGTAGCCTGTCTAAGGGCGGGATCCTGCTTAGACCTGAACCTCGGGAGCCTCGCAACTGCCAGGGTGGCGAGGGGCAGATCGAGTTCCCTCGCAACTCGACCATCTGACCCTGGTAGCCGCAGCACGACCTGTGCCAAACAGTTGCACTGTCACAAGTTATCGCAAGGAGAGAGGAACACGGACCCGAATGAGCGCGTCGACGTAGAGTCTTTCCGCCTCGATTTGCGACAACGCTTTGTTCCACGCGTCCCTGCGGCCTGGATTATGTCGGCGCAAAAGGTGAGCTGCTTCACGGCCAGCTTTCCCAGTTTGCCCATGATCCACCCGACGCGGCGGCACCAAGCGAGAAGCAGGCGGGAGACTCGGAGATTCTCGCGAGTGCGAGAGCGCGTTTTGGGTAAAAAGTCGTTTCGCCGTTCTCCAACTGCTCTACAGCTGTGCGCGCACACGAATGTTGATCAGCACGGAGAGGGAGAGACGTGATTGAAAGAATATCCAACTCGCCTTCAGAAAATCTGGCAGAGAAACGAGATGCTGCGCCCGACTACGACCCCGCTCTCGACGACGACGCCATCCTTGCCTTCTCAGCCTCCAGAGCGCGCTCCAGCTCGTCCTCCTCGACGGGGTAAAAGTAGTCACCGGCGTAGAGTCCCACAGTCGCAAACGCCGCGATGCCGAACCACAACGCGAGGCGGACGTTCCACGGCAGGACTGCGGGCGGGCGCAAGAGTCAGCATGCGTTTTTTAGGGATGCCTAGCTGTAACGCACCGAGATATGACTCCCAGACGCTTCGTTCTCCAACTGTCTTTTCCCTTGCCCGTTCGACGAGCGGCGGTTCTCGCACGGCGGGTCGTGGCCGGACTGGCGGCGGCGGTTGTCGAGCTAATGGCGGTGATGGAGATAATTGCTGCTTGGGTACGGCTGCAGGTGCCGGCGGCCTGAACGCTGGATGTTGCTGCAGGAGTTGTTCAGGCGTCGGTTCGCTTGAAGGGGAAGAGCGACGGCGGGGAGCTGCTGCGTTTGTAGCGAGAGTACGTTGCGGCCCTGCTCTCCAGCATCTCGCACACGAGCTCCTGACTGCGAACATGGCGTAGAGTCGAAGGAGGAGGGAGTAAGGCGAAGAGCAGACGAGCGTGTGCTGACGTGTCACGTGTCACACGAGGGGAGGCTTCTCCGGAAGAGCGGATCTTGGCGCCGGACTTGCAATTCTCCTCTTGTGCCCGGACAGCACCGTATTTAGAGGCGGAGGGCGTAGTACGTGGGCTTGGGAATGTCTGCTCCCCTTACCACCGCGGCTCCGGCCCAGCTCGACAACCCGCAACATCCGCCGTTCGACATCAGTGAGTCTTCGAGGTTTCGATACCCACGAGCCAGCTAGACGGGCTACGAGGTGATGCTATCGCTAGAGACACTCGCCTATGAGCTTGCGCTATGGTGCTCGCCTCCGACTCAAAGCCAAGACGCCGCCGCTGTGAGGAAACCCTCCGAGAAAAGAGTCAACGAAATTCACCGCCCTCTCTATCCCCCGCAGCCCAGCCACGCTATGATACCAAGTCCTACTGTGCGTACACGTTACCCGCTCGCATTCGACAAAGACGCAAAGCTGACCCCCTCTGCTGCAGTCGGCCGCTGGCGGCATTTCGCCTCGATCACTTCGCCGCTCACCCTCCTCGCCTCGTCGGATGACTTGAAGCGCGCCCAAAAACTCTTGAAAGAGTACCAAGACGGAGTTGGAGAAGGGAGGAAAGCGTGGGGTCACGAGGACCAGTACGGAGTATGGAAGGCCAAGCAGTGCGAGTCCGCGATTCCGTTTTCAAAGTGATTCCTCGAAATAGTGCCGGTGCTGATACCTCCTCCCTGCAGTGGTCGACTCGTCTATACACCCAGGTGAGTCTGCGCTCCGTCGTGACTAGAGAGAGTTCCGTCTGGCAAACTCCCGGCATTAACTAACGCTCAACGAAATGCCCCCACAACAGACACGGGCGAACCGGTCCCGCTGCCGTTCCGCCTCTCGGCCTTTGTCCCCACGAACTTGGTCATCGTCGCCGGCATGCTCATGCCGAACCCGTCCCTCAAGTCGGTCATCTTCTGGCAGTGGGCGAATCAGTCCCTCAACGGTGAGCGCCCTTTTTCGGGTGTTCCGAGCTCTCACAGCGACTGACTCTGAGTCGGATTCTTCCTGGGAGTCGCGGTCAACTACTCGAACGCCAACAAGTCGATCAGCATGTCAACCGGCGAGATTGCGTGTAAGTTGCCCCTGCTCTCGGCGGCTGGGCTTTGTTTCCCTTGCTCCGCCAAACACCCCCAATGGCCTTGTGCTGACCCTCTCGAGTGAACAGCCGCCTACGCCGCCGCAACCGTAGCCTCGTGCTCCATCGCCGTCGGCCTGTCGCAGCTCGTCCCGCGCCTGCGCGTCTCGCCAGCTGCGCGCTCCCTCCTCGGCAAACTCGTCCCCTTTGCCGCCGTCGCCAGCGCCGGATGCGTCAACATCGGCTTGATGCGATGGAAAGAGATGCGAGATGGTGAGTCCACTTGTGACTTGCTTCCGGGGCGAGAGCGAGGTTTTGGTAAAAGCTGACCCTCTTGCGAGCAGGCATTTCCGTCTTCCCGCCTTCGGATCCCAAGACGGGTCACCCGAACAACGAGGTGCTCGGCAAATCTTCCATCGCCGGAACTTACGCCGTCGGTCAAACTGCCGCCAGCCGTGTCCTCACCAACATGTGCGTCGGCGCGTTGCGAGCTTTTTTTCACGCTCTCCAAAGATTCCGCGCTGACCGAGTCATACGCCCCTCTCGACAGCCCCACCCTGATCTTGCCGCCCATCATCATCACCCTTCTCGAGAAGCGAGGAGCGTTCAAGGGACCGAATGGCCGCCGCCTCAGCACCGTCACCAACCTCGGTGTGCTTTCTCTCTCCTCCTGCCGCATCTTTCACCAACCCCACTGACACCACTTCGGCCGCCCCGCAGGCCTCATCGGCGTCTCGCTGCTCGTGTTCCTGCCGCCGGCGATCGCGGCGTTCCCATCGCGCGCTTCGATCGACCCGAAAAAGCTCGAGAAGCAGTTCCACGACTTGCCGTACAAGACGGTCGAGTTCTCCAAGGGGTTGTGAGGTCGCGGGGTTGTAGAGAGATTCTGTATAGAAGGGATTTCCAGCAAAAGGAACGCAACCTTTTTTGGTGCGAGGATCTGAACAGTCTGAACGGGCAAGCAGCTCTGCCGGTGACAACACGACGTCACGAGTGCTACACGTGAGATGTAGGGACACTTCCTCGTTGCTAGAAGCGGCGACCTTGAGTACAAACCACTCTTCGCGGAGAGAAGCACCCGCCGATCACGAACTCCTTGCTGAATCAGCGCAATGCGTGTCGAGGAAAAACCTTAGTTACAAACGAGATACAAGCCCTCTTCTTCTTCAAGTCCGGACAAAGCTCCGTCCGCTGCATCAAGCGAGAGAGCATGCGAATCAGCCACGCGCTCAGGAAGGGACGGCGCCGAACGGACGCACCTGGCGGTCTTTTGGTGGACCTGGTCTTCGGGCTTTTCGGGCTTGGCGCGGTTCAGGACCTTGAGGAAGTAGGTCGTCCGGCTGCGCATGCGCGAGTGCAGGTAGGCCTCTGCCGGCGCGGGTTTGCACGAGCAGGAAGTCAGCCCCAAGCCACTTCGAAACAGGCAAAGAGACGCGAACGCACTGGAGCACTTGAGGTGGTAGTGGATGTAGTCGCGGAACATTTGGATCTGGGTGATGGTGGCGGCTGCGACTTGGGGCACCGTGTGCCGCGGGAACAGGACTGGTGGAGGAGAGTCAGCACCCGACCAGAAAACACCGCCGAAAAGATAAACGCACCAAAGGTGACGTAGCCGGCGCGCTCGGTCGTGTCGAGGTCGGGGAGGTGGCGCAGTTCGAGGGGCGGTTCGCGGATCGAGTAGAGGACCTGCGGCGCCGTCTGGCACGACGGTCGCCGGCGCGCGTCGACAAATTCTTGCAAAAAGACTTTGCCGAGGATGCGGTCCGTCTCTTCCTTAAAGATGGTGGAAAAGATGACGGTGACGCGGTCGGCGGCGGGCAACAGGTAGATGGCCTCTTCGGGGCGGTAATGGACGCTCATGATTTCCGTCCGCGGGTCCTTCGAGACACCATCGCCGGGCTGCGCCTCGATCTGACGCTGGAGGTCGAACGCGCGCTCAAAGGGCGCCGCAAGGGCGTTGCGCTTCAAGAGCGAGACGGCCTCGATCAGGTCGGCCTGCGCCTGCGGGTTCCCGACGAGTTGCGGGTCCTCGAGGTCGATCTCGAGCGAGACGCTGTACCCCGGTTCGGTGTCGGCTTCGGCGACGAGGCGGTGGGCGTACTCGCGTTCGAGGACCTGGCGGGCCCCGTACTGGGCGAGCTGGGCCCAGCACGGGACGTCCATCGACAACAAGAGGTGCGACTTGCGGGTCGGGGTCGAGAGGTGGTACCGGACCGAGTCAAAGTCGACAAAGGACTGGTCGAGCGTGGTCGCGCGCTGGAACTTTTCAGCAATGACCTGCTGGAGGTAGTAGTTGGTCGGCTCGAGTTCGACGCCCATCGTTTGAGCGGTTTCGGAGGATGATGACGATGAGGACGACGAGGACGACTTGTCGGCGAGCGCGAGCGGGGGCGGGCGCTGGGAGAAAGACCGGCGCGAGTAGTTGGCTAGAGCTGGGCTAGTGTGATCGCACGCCTATCCCCGCGCAGCAGAGTGTAGTGAGAGAGCGCGAAGTGGGGGTGTCGCCGAACCCTCTCCTCCGCCAGCTGCCCAACTTGGGAAAATCCATTTCGCCAGCTGGACTTGCAGCGTGTGTGGCATCCACAGCGAATTCCTCTCACTTTGACGCCGACGAGTCCGGAAACCTGTCAACTCTGTGCTCTCGAAAACTCATTTCACGCCCGGTCTCGAAAACACGATCTCCATCGTTGCAGCATGTCATGTCCTTATACGCGTCCGCTTTTTCTAGCCTCCCGCCGCTGTATGATGGCGCATCCTGCGGCTGCCTCGACACGCCAAGTCGAGCCTCAATCTTCCACACGCTCCGGGAACGTGCACCTTGCCGCGGACTGCCACCCGTCGTATACAGAGCTGTCACGCCTAAGACGAGGGCGTCCTGGTGCAAGGGTGGAACTTCATGCTCGTTAGTACGGGACGAGAAGCAAGACTCGGGTGTGTGTATGACCTCGAGCTGGCTTTGTTACAACTCCGAGGCCCTGCTTTTTGGCGAGTTTCCATTCTCCGGCGCGGTTGATGGGGTAGAGCGCACGCACACCAAGAAGGGAGCGAGCCGGTGTAGGTATAGTGAGCGCCGAGCCTCGCATGAACCTGTTCGAGCGAAACAGGAGAGCACCGCCGTTCAAATCCGGGATTGCGGCTGACGTTCCGGGACATGAGCATGCTCGGAGTGCGCTGCGGGCGTGACAAAGGCAAGCACCGTTGCAGAGCGCAGCGAGATGTTTGCATCGTCGAAAGGCGTCAAGCTTAGGCCGCGAGTGAACAAGCAAGGCAGAGGCAAAGGGGTAACCATCGGTAAAGTCTGAGCGCGAGATTCCTCAGCCATGAAGGCGACAGCCGAGTCGGTGCGGCCTCGTCCCCGCGGGCGCAGCCTTCAGACTGTCAAGACGACCAGCACAGTGGCGGTGCAGCAAGCGAGAATGGAAGCAAAAGCCGACTCTGCGGGAAAAAAAAATGGCTTCTAAGATGAGTGCAGGTGGAGACGGTTCCGCCACGCCTGCTTCGACGAGACTTTGTCGTGCACACTCGGCCGCCGTGGTATAAAGGACGGGAAATACAATCAGGGCTTCGGGAGACAGGCTCGAGGGCGTGGAATAACTCACACCCGCTCATGACCTTCCCTCGTCTGCTGTCGAAAAGAAAGCGGCAACGCTTGGCGGCGGTTCGAGTGATGATCAGAGAAGGGATTCCGTCTTGTATTCGCTGTAGGCGGCAAGCGTTGCGAGCGCGTGGCTTCCCGTGAGGTGGCGCTGTCGGAAAGGAATCAGCAGCAGCAGCAGCAGCCTCAACAGTTGCAGTCACTTACCCGATGCTTCCGTCACAGCAACTCGTCACAGGAACCACATCCTCGAGTTTCTGTTCAAAGACATGCTGAAAATCGCGTGTATGTCAGTCTCCACTGATTTGCGTGCAAGGTCGAGCGTTCAAGATCAGGCAATGGACTGCAGACTCACCGTCGCCGCGACGTGTCAAAGCCTCGCAGGTGTCTAGATACTACCCATGGCCATCCGTAGCAGTCTTCCGCTCGAAGTCCGATTGAAAGAAAATACGCTCCTGTCCGCGTGGCAAACAATGATGCGATTTTCTCGTTCGCGCCGTTGCTGCCTGACCTCAGCACCCTTTCGTCGCCAGTAAAAGGTCACTCGGCGTTGCTCTGACCCGCCAGCCGGTTTCGCGGTGCAGCCGAAAAAGTCGACGACAGCAGCGTGGCAAACCTGAGGCGCGTCTCCTCCTCGTGCTGCACGCGTGTTTTCGTCGCCGTCGGGTGAGGAACAGCCCAACAGATGTGAGGAGAAGTAGCAGCATACTCGAGATAGCCTTAAGCTTGTCAGTCGGTCTTGGCGGGGCTGCGAGACCAACAAGGAATCCAAAGCGCTTGTTTGGGTTTTGCGCATCTCGTTTTCGGCGGCAGCGAGTGCTTCCTCTCGGTGCCGTGCGAGTCAAGCACCAGCAGTGCTGTGTGACGTTGATGCTGATCTGCATTCCGTCGGGGAGCAAGTCTTTTTGCGTCAGCTCCTTTTCGATCTTCTTCGCACTCTGCAGTCTGCGATTGTCGCGCTTCGAGAGCGTCACAAGCGCGAAGTTGCGGAGTTGCAGCGCACCTTCTGGGATGTCGGCTTCGCGACTGCGATTCAGCATCCATTCGACAAGGCCGAGGTTCTTCGACATCATGTCGTCAGCGGAACTCTGGCACTTGAGATTCGCGCTGCTGCTGCCTCTGGCAACAACGAGTCGCAAGAAGAGCCTCGCCCTGCTTCTGGCTTCGCATAGCGAGCTGCTCTCAGTGTGCGAGCTTGAGGGGGAGGGATCCGTGTGAACCTGAGGAGTGCGGTGTTCTTTTCGAGGGTGATTCCTTGACGGGGCGCTGCCCTCTCCTTTCCGCGGTGATAGGGCGTGCTCGAAGGCAGAGACCGTGAGCGTGTCGTCTGTGCCAGCAGTGCAGCCGATGCAAGCATAGCGGTGTTGCCCAGCTCTTGCAGGCGGGCAGCGCGGCGTCGAGAAGCATGCGGGATGGCGTCAGCAACAGCAAAGCGGCGGCGGCGGCGGCGGCGACAAGCAGAGTATGAGCGTAAGGGTTGCAAGCGAGCTAGCTTGTAGTCAAAGGCGACGCGAGTGAGTGAATCGCGGGGGAGAGAGAGAGTAATGAGAGAGTTTGTAATGAGTGATTACAAAGTGGCGCAATTCAGAAGATGACGCTGCCTCGGCTCCACTTTGCGCTCACTCTCTCGAGTGTACACGCTCGCCAAGCCATAGAACGAGCACAAGCAAGCACACAGCCGCGCGATGGGAGCGGTGGCCTCGATTCCGCTGCTCGGCTCGGTGCTGGGGATGGGGACGTCGGCCGTGTCTGCGCTGATGACGGGCCTGGTGTGGTTCTGCACGGGGCAGGCCGCGTCGGCGTTGACGCGGTCGTGCAACTGCAACTCGTCCGTCGCCACCCGCGTCGGCTTCTCGCTCATCTTTCTCGCCAACTCGCTCCTCGCGTGGACCATGCTCTCGGACTGGGCCATCCGCCACCTCGCCCGCTACGCGTACGACTGGATCAAACTCGACTGCAAGAAATGCTACGGCGTCTTGGCCGTCCACCGCATCTGCTTCGCCCTCGCCGTCTTCCACCTCGCCCTCGCCGGCCTCCTCGTCGGCGTCAAAGACACCCGCACCAAGCGCGCCGCCATCCAGAACGGGTGCGCGTGCATTTGTCTCGCTGTACAAGGTCTCGATAAAACTGACCATCGGAACGGTGTACACGCAGCTGGTGGGGACCCAAGGTGGCGATCTGGCTCGTCCTCGTCTACCTCAGCTTCCTCGTCCCGAACGGCTTCTTCACCTCGTTCTGGGCGACCTACGTCTCGCTGCCCGGCTCGGCCCTCTTCATCCTGATCGGCCTCGTTCTCCTCGTCGACTTTGCCCACTCGTGGTCCGAGACCTGCCTCGAACGGTGGGAACAGACCGACGCCCCACTGTGGAAGTGGATCCTGATCGGTTCGACCTTGGGCCTCTACGCGCTCACGATCGCCCTCACCGTCGTCCAGTACGTCTTCTTCGGCGGTAAAGGGTGCGGACTCAACACGGCCTTGATCACCATCAACTGGCTCGTCTCGCTCGCGCTCTCGATCCTCTCGATCGCCCCCGCCGTGCAGGAATCCAACCCCCGCTCGGGGCTGGCCCAGTCCGGCATGGTCGTCGCCTACACCTCGTACCTGATCACGTCCGCCATCGCCAACCACGACGACACCGCGGGGCGGTGCAACCCCCTGCAATCCCGAGCGGCGGGAGCGAGAACGGGAATGGTTGTACTCGGCGCCGTGTTTACCTTTCTCGCGATCGCCTACTCGACTTCGCGCGCCGCCACCCAATCCAAGGCGTTTGCGCCCGGCTCCAAGGCGCGCGCGAACCGCGGCGCCGACTATGAAGCCCTCAGCCAGCACGAGGATGGCTCGGCTGCCGAAGCGGGAGGTGGCACCGCGAGTCCGATGGGCGACTTGAGCGGCGGCGGCGGCGACGGGGCGATCCGGACGGCGCCGCGGAAACAAAACAGCCTAAGGTGGCAAGCCATCAAGGCGGCGATCGATGAAGGGTGAGTGCGCCGAACGTCGCTCTTCTCGCCGGGAAAAAAAACGCAAGGAAACTCACGGAAAAAACCCCTTCACCAGCTCACTACCCCCCTCGGCGCTGACGGAGTTTGAGACGCAAGACGATTCCGACGCAGACGACGACGCGACTGTCACCGGCGGTGGCCCGGTCAACGACGACGAGCGGTCCGGCACGCGGTACAACTACAGCTTCTTCCACATCATCTTTGTCCTCGCGACCATGTACACGGCCTGTCTCTTGACCAACTGGTGAGTCCCCGCGCAGATTCTCGCCCCTCCCATCATCAGACCCTTGAGAGAAAGCTAACCAACGACACCTCGCCCAAAAAACAGGTCGGTCGTCTCTCCCGTGACGGACATGGACCAAGGCCAAGGCCCTGCAGGCGACGACGGCCAGCCGATGCGGATCGGGCGGTCGCACGTCGCGTTCTGGATGCGCGTCATCAGCAGCTGGGTCTCGCAGGCTCTGTACGCGTGGAGCCTCGGAGCGCCGTTGCTGTGGCCAGACCGGTTCGGACAGTATGCCTGAGTCTTGTACTTTGGAATGTGTTCTGGATGTTGTGATAACATGAGCTTCAGCTGGAGCCCCCCGTCGGGAGAAAAAGCTGGGCGAGTCTGATCGGCGTGAAAGCGTGCCCTCTCTCTCTCTAGACTTCGAAGTGTAGAGAGCAGGCATGTCTGTGGAGCTGCCTGACCGCCCTTCTGCGGCCTACCTGAGCCAGGCTTCCTCTCCGCTCGAGGCCGACTCGGCTTCGTCTCGACCCGCTTCGCCGACCTTTGCCGCCGCCGCCGCCAGACCGACGCACGCTTACCCGCAGACGCCCGACCTGAGCCTGGGCGAGTCCTACACGCCGGCGACCTCCTCCTACCCGCCTTCGACGGCTGCTGCGTCCCTCAAGAGCGGCGGCAGCGCTACACCTCGCTCTGGTTCGCTTTCCAAGGACCCGCTCCTCAAACGACAGCAGCAGCAACGACGAGGGGGAAGCGGTCTCCTCACGCAATGGTTCAATAAGGGCATCTCGCATGAAGAAGATCGCGGCAGGAGGAGGTTGTCGTCCTCGCAAGTCGAAGCAGCCGCAGCGCCGTCCGGAGGCGAGTCTTTGACGAGCAGGGACTCGGTTCGACGCATAGCAGCGAGTAGGAGGCCATGGTGGCACATCTCGCGAGAGATGGCGCAGCGCATCGTCGGATTCGGAATGATTGCCCTGTGAGTCCGTTCCGGAACTCGCGCAGGATTGCTTGACTTAGGAACTGAAACTCGCACACGAGGACAGCGTCGGGATGAACGACTCTGCGACGGGTGCGAACTTGGACTCGATGCAGGAGCACTACCACGTCGACTATGACAAGATTTCGATCGTCTTCCTCGCCAACACGGCCGGGTACTTCCTCTCGTCCATGTCGTCCTCGTTCATGCTGCACCATTTCGGACTCCAAACTTCGCTCCTCGTCGCCTGCGCCGGCATGTCGATCGGCTGTGTCGTCCTCTCGATCGCGCCGCCGTTCCCCGCCTTCATCGTCATGCTCATGTTCATGGGCTTCGGATCCGGGGTGAGTCTGCGCTCCCCTTTTTTTTTGGAAGTTCTCCCGCTGACTCTGGGTCGTTCCACAGATGTACGATGCCGTGAGTCTCAAACCCCACAGTCACCAGAAAGGGGAGCTAACCAGCCCCCCGCAGTGCATCACCATCGTCATCGCGCACGAGGAAGACGGCGTCCTGATGAGCCTGCTCTACTCGTGCTTCGGAGTGAGTTCACTTCGACGAACGACAGTATTCTCGATTAATGACACCTGCTCTGCCCACCCAGCTCGGCGCCATGATCTCTCCGTTGGCGATCGGTGCGTTCCTCGACCGCGGGTACGCCTGGAACCGGTATTACAAGTGCGTTGTCGGCTTTGGAATCTAACCATCCCAACACTGACGAGACACCACAAACCATTAGCATCCCTCTCGGAATCTCGATTCTGCTCGCCGTGATCGGGTTCCTCGTCTTTCGCGGCTGTGAGTCGAGTGTCGGAAAGAAGAGTTTAGGGAGATTCTCCGCTGATCCCCCCCCCCCCTGCTCACAGACATCCCGCCTCCGGACGAGGCACACGAAGCTCCACTCTCGACAGCCCAAGCACCCGGCTCGGTCGTGCACGAGCACGCGAACGCGAACACGGTCACGCAGGGAGAGGTCGTCCACGCGCGGTCCAAGATGTCGGCACAGCAGCGGATGAAGCGCGCGTTCGGGATCAGGGCCGTCTGGGTCGGCATCGTCCTCATCGTCTTTGCGTGAGCTTCTCCCGTGGTGCATATTCGGGATACCAAAGACACATGAAATTGACCGCCGCCCATCCGCAGCTTCGCCTCGACCGACATCCTCTCGGCCTGGAGCGTCTCGTTCCTCCTCTCGAAGCGCAACGCCCCCGCCGCCTCGTCGCGGTACGTCCTGTCCGGCCTGTGGGGCGGGATCGCGACCGGTCGCGTCGTCCTCGCGTGGGCGTTGGCGAACCGGTTGGGCGAAAAGACGTTTGCGGTCCTCATGCTCGCGGCGACGAGTGCCATCTTGGCCGTCTTGTACGTCAGGAGCTTTATCGTCGATGCTGGTGAGTGGCGCGCGACTCTTTTCTCCACCTCTTTGCTGTGCGGTCTCGGGAAGAGCGAGTGCTGAATGCGCCGCCCGCGCAGTCGCCCTCGCGCTGGTGGGCTTTTTCCTCGGCCCCGTGACGCCCAAAGTCCTCGCCGCAATCGGAGCCCGCGTCCCGCCGTCGCTCAAAGGCTCCGTGGTCTCTCTCCTCGTCGGAACCGGTAAGTCGGCAAGAGATGCCCAAACGCGCACGACGAGATCTGACACCCTGACACCCGACCCCCCCGCGCAGGCCTCATCGGGAGCTCGGTCGGACCGCTCCTGTTTGGAGTCGTCGCCGGTCGCGGGGGCCTCTCGCTCTTGCCGGCCGTCATGATCGGAGTGAGCGTGTTTTCGATCGGAGCGTGGCTCGCCGTGCCCAAGAACCGGAGGAGGGAGGATTAGACGCGTCTCCTTCCTTGTAGAACTCTTTAGATCTGTTTGAGAAACACCAAAAGTTGTATTGCCATGGGTATAGACCGTCTGGCGCGGTGTTGGGGCAGCTAGCGGAACTCGAGAGTCGCCGGCCTCCGGGTCAAACCAGGTTGCCGGACCGAGAGAGAACCACGCTGCTCGGGCATCGCTACCAAAGTCGGGAAGACTGCCCAAAAAAAAAAAGGGAAGAGGCGAACTTCTTGGCGGCTACAGCTCCAGCTCCAGCTCTGACCACTACGCATTCGCTCCTGCCTGGCTGCTGACTCTAGGCGGACACTCTCGAGGGCTACGCATAGACGCACACAAGGTGAGGCACCGTGCCCTTGTCCTCGTAAACGCCAGTCGAGTGCTCCAGACCCTCGTTCGCTGGGGCAGGGAAGAGGCGAACCTCGCTCGGACTCGCCACAGAGTCCCTCCGGCACGGCTTGGAAAGGCGCAGCATGGAGCTACTCAGGCATACAGCTCGGCCAGCCCGCAACACCGACAAGGAGCGAGCGGCCAAGTCGGCGACGCCACCCGGATTTCGATCAACGGACGTGGGAGAGCGGACTCGAGGGCTCGCTCGCCAGCATGGCAGGGAGCGGGGCTGGCGGGGTCCGAATGGCCGGGCAAAGACTCGGGGAAACAGGCAAGAGCGGGTCCGGCTCTGGGGAAGGGCATGCGAGCTGACTTTGCGCCCCGTCCGAATCTCGAAACTCAACTTTGCAGGGAAAAACGGCAACCGCGACTAGACACACAAAAGACCAGATGTCCTTCGACTATGCCTCTGCCCGCCCGGCCGCGCCGAGGCCCTCTTCGTTCCTCGCGTCGTTGACCGACTCGCCGCGCCCGCCTGCGCCTTCCGGCGTCCCGAGCGTCGTCCACGACACGTACGACCTCTTCCTGAACCCCGTCGTGCCCATCACGTTCGGACTCGTCTACTTTGTCGTCGCCAAGACCTTGTCGCACTACCAGGACGGCAAGAACCGCATCCGCGGCAAAGGCTGGGACACGGTCGTCCTCCTTCACAACATTATCCTCGCCGTCTACTCGGCGTGGACCTTCCTCGGCACGGCGCCGCACGTCTTTGGCGAGTTCTGGCGCGGGTTCGCCAACAACGGCGTCGCCGGCTTGACGCACGCGTTCTGCGACTCGGACTCGTCCGTCTGGAGTGCGACCTTTTCCAAGTACTCGTACCTGTTCTACCTCTCCAAGTACTGGTGCGTCTCCGCGTCCTCGTTTTCGGTTGAGTAGCCTGTGCTGACGCGAACGCCTGGCGCCAACAGGGAGGTCCTCGACACGGCGATCCTGCTCCTCAAGGGCAAGAAGGTCGGCATGCTCCAGAGCTACCACCACATGGGCGCGATCTGGACCATGTACGCCGCCTACGTCACCCAGGCCATGCCGGTGTGAGTTGCCCTTCCGCATCTCCGCGTCAGATTTCCGATTCATTGAACCCAGCTCGCTCCACGCACAGCTGGATCTTCTGCGTCGCCAACTCGCTCGTGCACTCGATCATGTACTCGTACTACGCCTGCACGGCCGTGTCGATCCCGTTCCCGCGCTTCCTCAAAAAGTCCATCACGCGGATGCAGATCACCCAGTTCCTCGTCGGCGGTTCGCTCGCCGCGTCGTACCTCTTCATCAAGCTCCCGGAGGTGCCCGGATCGGGTAGCGCCGCCGAGAAGGCGCGCCAGCACCTCTCGTCGGCTTCGTCGTCGTTCGAGGCGGGCGTGAATGCCTTTAGGCAGGACCCGGCGACGTGCCTCCGCAACGTTGGCCAGATCAACGCTGTCAAGGTGAGCAGCCATGGTGGTCTGCCGGTGTTGGCATACTGGGTAAACTCGCAAAATTCATGGATGCTGATTCTCCCCCAACCTCCTCGCAGCTCAACGTCGCCTACCTGATCCCTCTGAGTGAGTCTCGCTGTTCGGGGCCGTTGGAGCACTCACAATCGCTGTCCGAGGCATGGCTTCGACTGTGGTGTCCCTCTTGACCAGCGAACAGCTCTGACTGACTCGAGAAATCACGCTTTGCCGCAGCCTACCTCTTTGTCGCCTTCTTCGTCCGAACTTACCGCAAGAACGGCAACGCCGCCGCCGCCGCCAAGAAGGCGTCGACCAAGGCTGCCAAGGCACAGTAAACCGTGTCGATACACCTTGCTTCGCTTCGCTTCGCTTCGATCCAAAAGGGAGATGACATCTCTCCTCGCGTCTCGCGCGCCTTGCAAGTCAAGTCAGACTTTTCGGCGCCCTTCTCGCATCATGCATGGTTTCGCTTTCTGTTTTACCCATTCCACGCCAGGCAGAGCCTCCAAGCTCTTGCGCAGAGAAGCATGTCTTTACATCTTAATTCCCTGTCCATCTAGAATCTCGCTCTCCTTTTTCGTTGTAAATCATGGTTAGCCTTTACGAACGCTTCTCTCGGGTCCCTTCACGTCTCTTTGCCCAAGTGACTCATTGCGCTGAGACGGAACCGCTTCTCAAGTTCTGTCCGACATGCTACCGATCCAACGCCACCGCCGACAAAACCCGTCCCTCTACCTCGCCACCGACACCTTCATGCCGCCGTCACTCTCGCTTGATCGCCTCGACCTCGAGCTCGACCAACATCTCCGGAAAGGCGAGTCGTGCCACGCCGAGACAGGTCCAGAGCGGGCGATGACCGGGAATGCGCGTCTTGAGCTTTTCGGCAATGTATTGCCACCGGTCGCCCATGTCGACTTGGTAGCTCCGGAGGGAGTAGACCTGGGAGTGGGCGCGAGAAGTACAGCAGGTAAGCAAGCGAGCGCTCGGGAGAAGGAACGTCCTTCGAGAGATAGAGAGAGAGAGAGTCGACTCACGTCTTCCCACCCTCGCAAACCGGCAGCTTGCAACAACCGGTCGACGTTCTCGAACGCCTTGTCGATCTGCTCCTTCCACTCGATGCCCGCGAGGTTGCCTTGCTCGTCGCAGCCGCCTTGGCCGGAGCATTTCACGACGTTGCCGGGGAGAAAGACGGCTTGCGAGTAGTGGCCCAAGTCGCTCCATTGCTGGCCAGCGCCGGGACCGTTGATGTACTCGAGTTCGGACATTGTACGTTTCTCGGCGGGTGTAGCTTGTCGTGTCAAGGCACAAGCTGTGGTAAGAGAGACGCGCGGGCATCTTGAAGAAAGAGCAGAGAGGCAGAACACTCCGATCGAAAAGCTGCGGACTTCGGATCATGGAGCCTGGTCCAGGAACGAACCCCTTTGGTCGTGCCGCAGTATAAAGAGTGATGCAGTACCCTTGGGAGCGAGATTGGGAGCCAAGGGAAGCGGATGTGCCGACAGGTCAAGTGATGAGCATGATCGAAGAATCTCCTGATCTCTGCAGCGCGCGCGAGCTCTTGATTCGCTTTCGCAGCGAGTCCGGAGCCAATTTGCCGGACATCCATGCACCGACCACAGCAAGGAGTAGCTGTATGGCTGCAGGCGTACCTGTCACTCACGTGCCGTGCTCTTTGAACTTGCGTCTCCAGCTCAACCACAAAAAGCTCGGAAAGGAGCATTGAAACTCGCAGGTCATAAACGCGGGCTCGGGCCTCATTGTTTTCCCTGCTTTGCTGATTCTAGATGTTGCTGCATATAGTAGAGCGGCGCTGAACCTTGGCCGACGCCCGTCGCCATGCTGTAGTGACAGTGGCAAAAGTAGCCGAGTCCGGCTCGGAAACGTCGCGCACGGTCTTGCGTACAGCATAGAACCACCGACGCCTACTCCTTCTTGATAGCCTCAACTTCGAGCTCGACCGACATGGCGGGGAACGCGAGTCGCGGTACGCTGAGCGCGGTCCAGAGCGGGCGGTGGCCGGGAATGCGCGCCTTGAGTTTGTCGGCGAGGTACTGCCAGTGCGCGCCGATGTCGACTTGGTAGCTTCGGAGGAGGTAGACCTGCGCGCAAGTGTTCCAGGTCAGCACGGGAAAGAGGCGTCAAGATCTCGACGAGAAAGAGTCTCCAAAAACGCACGTCCTCCCATCCTCGGAGTCCCGCAGCTCGGAGAACTCGGTCGACGTTATCGAACGCGTTGTCGATCTGCTGGTGTGCGTCGTACTGCTCAAGGTTTCCTTCGTTGTCCCATCCGCCTTGTCCCGACAGTTTGGCGATGTTGCCGATCACGACGGCTTGCGAGTAGTGGCCCAAGTCGCTGTGCTTCTCGCCCGCACCGGGTTCGTTGATGTACTTCAGATCGGACATGGTATCGATGTATAAAGCAAGAAAGCAAACCTATGCACAGCGTCGCGAGAGATGAGAAGAAGGTCGATCACTCGGTCCGATGACGCGGGCAGCTTGGTCAGCAACAAGGCAGCTTTCGGACTTTTTGCGGAAGCACTCGGAAGGTGCTCCAGACGCTCCGGAAGTGGGTGTACGCCTGTTCCGGGATCGATAAGCAGGACCGGAGAAAAGTCAACGACCGGCGCATTTCTCTTCGCTTCATCGATATTGCACCGGTGCCGCCGCCCTACAGCACGGCGGGGACTAGGCGACCTGCAGACATGTCGGAAATGCGAGACCAGCTGCTGGCCGAGTTGGCAGCAGCGCGCGCTACCGTCGCTCGCCTCGAAGCCGCACTCGATAAAGTCAACCTCGACCGCGACAACTCAAGGAGCAGCAATGTAGCGAACGAGGAACGCCATGCACCGAGACCGAGAAAGGCTGCGGCTCGAGACTGGCCGCTCGACCTGCGCGAGTACATGCGCTACGGCCGACAGATGATGCTCCCTCAAATCGGTCTCGACGGTGAGTTCTCTCGCGGTGACAGTGCACCCAAAGGTCCTGACGCCTGCGCGTGCCTGCAGGACAGCTCAAACTCAAGCATGCACACGTCCTCGTTGTCGGAGCGGGCGGACTCGGCTGCCCCGTCCTCCTCTACCTCGCCGCAGCCGGAGTCGGTGCGTCTTGCGGACAGCAGTGAAGAGCTCTCTTGACTGACCGGTGTGAGCGCCCTTCCAGGCCAGATCACCATCATGGACCACGACACGGTCGAGTTGTCGAACCTGCACCGCCAAGTCTTGCACACCGAGGACCGCGTCGGCATGAGCAAAGCCGAAAGTGCCAAGCAGGCCCTCATCGCGTGCGTTTGCTCCGACGTTTCTACTCAGCCACAGCCACTCATGTACCCCCCTCGACAGCCTGAACTCGGACGTCCGCGTCGAGGCCGTCCAACTCGCCTTCATCCCGGCCATCTTTCATCCTCCGACGGGACAAACTCCTTCCGAACTGCTCGAGGGCAGGTACACGCTCATCCTCGACTGCAGCGACAATCCCGCGACTCGACATTTCCTCAATGCCTACGCGGCAGCGCACCAGATCCCACTCGTCAGCGGCGGAGCCGTCCGCGCCGAAGGCACCGTCGGCGTCTTCAACCTCCCCTTGACCGGCTCCGCCTCCGACGACGACAACCGCGGACCCTGCTACGCCTGCATCTTTCCCCCTTCTGGACCTCCCCCTTCTCCGCCGCCGCCACTCTCCGTCTCGCAATTCGAAGCCCTGACCGACCAGGAACGCAAAGAGCGAGAACGGCTCGAAGACCTCTACTATGAGCGGTTGAGCCTGTCCGGGACGGGCGCCTGCGCCGACGAAGGCGTCGTCGGGATCTTGTGCGGCGTGGTCGGGATCGGGATGGCGAGCGAAGCGATGCGCGTCCTGCTCGGAATAGGTGCGCGGGCGCGCGTGATTCGGAATCGAGAACAACATATGCCTGCGGAAAAAGCTGACTCGGCCAAGACACACGCACGCAGCTACTCCGACCCTGCACTTGTACTCGCCTCTTTCCTCGTCGCCCTACCGAACCATCAAGATGCGCGCTCGCAAACCGACCTGTCCAACTTGCGGCGAAACGCCGTCCCCCTCCTCGTCGACAACGACCCCTCCGTCGACGGCAACCTCGCGTTGGCAAGACTTCCTCGCCCGTCGAGATGGCACATGGCCAGGCTGGTCCGACCCTCTGTGCGAGACGCCCGGAGTGGGTCAGCGTGCCTCTTCCTCCTCGGGGCGAGCGGATTCGAGGATCCGAGTGCAGGACTTGCACGAACGACTCGGTTCTTCTCCCGTGAAGAAGTCTGTACTCATCGTCGATACGAGACCGGCATCCGAGTACGGCATCGCCAACCTCGAAGGCAGTATCAGTGAGTGGGGTTCCGGTCTCCTCTTGACAATGTCTCTTCTTTGCTGACGCTGTTCTCACGCACGGCCAGACATCCCATTCCCTCGCCTCTTAAAAGACCCTTCACTCGCGCTGACGGCGGCGGCTCACGACCCAAGCGACGATTCCCCACCTGTTCCCGATCGAATCACCTTTGTCTGCCGGCGCGGGAACGACTCGCTCCTCGCTTCGCGCGCGCTCCGACGCTACCTCGAAGAGCACGCCGCCGCCGGAGCAGGGCAAAATGAAGAGACTGCAGAGAGGATCGAGGGCAAGACGGTCGAGGTGGATGATCTGATTGGGGGATTGAGTGCCTGGGCGCGCGAGGGAGAAGAGGGCTTCCCCGTCTATTGATTGAAGCGAGGGGTTTCGAAGCCTTTATTCGAGTGCTTTAAGGAGACAACACGTCGTATCTTACATCCACCTGAGCTCAGGCGTGCAAAACCAAATTCTTGCGACATATGCGCTTCCTCCTCTCTCCCTTTCCTCACACACGCGTGACGAAAGCCACGGGCTAACAGAGATACAACACCCCGCGTTTTCTCTACCACATGAACCTCTGCCACCTCCCCAACTCGCGCTCGTCCCTCCCCTGTAAGCCCTTCCCGTCCGCCCCGACCTCAAACTCCCACTTGAACGGCCGTTCCAAGAACAACCAGACACACACCGCCTGAACGGCGAGGTACAACACCGCTTCGAGAACGAGTCGACGCTTGTAGGTTCGGGTCGCAATAGCCGAGTCGGCTACAGAGGAGGAGGTAGAGGGCGAAGGGGAGAGGTAGAGACGGAGGATGAGCAGCGAGGTGAGAAAGTAGCGCGGTTCGAGGAGCGGAGTTGGGATCAAGACGGCGCAGGTCGCTCCGAGCAAGAGAATCAGCGTCGACACGGTCATCCTGCCCGCTCGAGCTGGAGCGCCATGTTGGCGTCAGCTCCGCAAGCTCATCTGCAGAAGAGACGAAAAGGAATTTTGAGTTTTCCGCCGGACGAACGCACCGAGTTGGATCCACAAGAGTCGGGCGGCGATAAAGTACCCCGGTGCGAGAGCATACCGCGCATACGGATGTAGGTCGATGATCCGGCGCCAGAGGTAGAAGGCGTAGTGGCGATTGTCGGCGAGGAGGAAGGGATGCGCCACCCTGTCAAATTGGGCGGGCAGAACGGGGGGTTAGCTTGGAGGAAGGGTGTCGGCGGCGGAGGAGAAGATTGAACGTACGTGTAGTTATGTATAGAGTACAATATCAACCCGAGCGCCAGGATCGAGCCGACGATGCGACTGCCCGGGAGTCAGCCCGCACGCTCGAAAAGATCAACTCCGCAGCGAAGCGTTTTTTTTCGCGACTGACCTTGGTGTTTGCAATGAGCCCGAGATACTTTGCTTGACTTGTGACACGCCGAGGAGGTGCGGTGAGAAGAAGAAGGCGGCAAAGGCGAGGAAGTACCAGACTTGGGCGACATGAACCGTCGGGACGTGGTTCGACTTGTCGCCTACAGACGAGTCTCGCCAAGCGAGGTAGCGCATCAAGCATCAGCGCAGCTCGGTCGTAGAGATCTCGAGATGAGGCGACCATATCTCTTGCTGAAGTAAAAGACGCCGCCGGCTCACCGAGGACGATGTGACCGCCGTTCCAGCGCACAAAGGCGATCGCTGCCGCAAACACGGGGACGTAACTCGCCAGGACGGGAGTGAGCGCCGGCAAGTCCTGCAGCGCTAAGCTCAGTAATTTTAAAGGGACGGTGACGAGATCGGCTGTCAAGTCCCGAGTCCAGCGAGTCAGAGTCAGTCAGTCAGTCAGAGTCAGAGTCAGTCACGACGGAAGGAAGGGGGGACGCCGTACCTGGGCGCGCATCCCTGAGGAGCGGATCGGAGGAGAAATCGCCCTTCTTGTTGTCGAATAGTCGTAATCGATCGATGAGGGCTTGAGCGGCGACGAACGCGACCCAGACGGTATTGGTCTGCCGAAAGAGGAGCGAGATGGCGCCCAGCTTTGCGAGGAAGCCGGGGCCAATCAGTCCCACAGCGCTCTCATAGAACAGGAGCACGCGCGTACTCACGAGAGCTGAAGGGAGGTACCGCCTCTGGAGGGCGAAGCGCCAACTGAGCAAGACGGCGACGACGCTCGCGAGGTCGGTGTAAAACATCCACGCCCACCACCCGAGCATCGGCATCCCAGCGATGACAAGCCCTTCCCATGCGTAGGTTTGTCGTCGTGGACTGGCGCCAGGACGCGTACGGAGGAGGAGGGCGAGGAGGGACGAATACAAGAACGGGAGGGAGAAGGAGAGGACGAGGTTGGTCGCTCGGAGTGCGGCGAGTGAGCACGGGTCGGGTGTGAATGACTTGATTAGGGGTAGCTGTCGCCGTAAATGAGCGAGTGCGGCCGGGATCAAGTAGCTGTTTTGCGGGAAGCGATCAGCAGCAAGTCGGAAAATCGAGGGCGAAAAAGAGGACGCACAGTCCGGGCGGAGTAGTCAACGCCGGGTCCCAATGTGACCACTGTCCGTTGCAATATTTCTGGGTCTGTGGCACATGAAAGATCTCGTCCTGCGGCGTGTGGTGCGCAAGTGAGTTCTCTTAGAGGTTGAAGAGGTTGAAGAGGTGCGGACTGACCATGTAGGGTTCGGGGACGGATCGGTTGACGCGGACTGCGACGTGTATGGATACAGCAGTGCATAGCAGGTACGCCGCCCACCACCTTACGCTAGAGCGGCGCTCCATCTCCCCACTTGCACGTGAGAAGGCAGAGTCGAAGGAGTGAACGTTCTCTCCGACTCCGACTCGTCACCTCGAAATTACGCAGACTATAGCACGAAGGAGACTCCCATGCAGCCCTAGCCCTTTGGTCGCTATGCTGTCCACCTCGAAGCGGCGGGCGATATTCCAGTCGCTGCCCTTGCCCGCCAGCAACCGCTCGGCGCACCGCACGTACGCATACGAGGACAAGGACAAGGACGCGCTCAAGCACACACGACGTTCGCACCGCCGCAAGCTGATCGCCCTCCTGGTCGTCGTCGTCGCCATCATTGCGCTCTCGTTCGCATGGGCTCTCCTTCCACCCAAGAAGCGGATCAGGACCACTCGAGGCTCCAAGGTCGTCGCGAGGGCTTGGGGGCATGCATCGCGCACGGAAGCAGTAGGCAGGGGAGGCGCTCTCGTCGACGAACAGGGCAGGATCACTCCCGCCCGCACTTACAACGAAACCGTCCTCGTCAGTAACCCCCCCAGTTCCACCTACTCGAGCTGCAAAACTTACAGAATCTGATCGTCTGCAACGACACAGATCCTCTGCCCGATGCGGAACGCGATCGAACACATCTGGCACTTTTTCCACCTCGTCGACTCGCTCACCTACCCGCGCCACCTCTTGCACCTCGCCATCCTCGTCTCGGACACCACCGACGGCACCTACACTCGCGCACTAGAACTCGCAGACGAACGCCAGTACGGACGCAAATACAGGGGGAACGGGAGGTACGGTCGCATCAGCGTGTACCACAAAGATTTCGCGGCAGATCAACAAAAAGCCGACGACCTGGACGGCAGCTCGAACGTGTACGCGGGCGCCAACATTGGCTCAGAGCGACACACGTACGAAGCCCAAGTCGGTCGGCGCAAGTTGCTCGGCAAGAGCCGCACCTGGCTGCTCACTTCGTCCCTCGCGCCCGAGATCGATTGGGTCCTCTGGGCCGACGTCGACCTCGTCGATTATGAACCGAACCTCATCGAGCGCTTGATGGCGTACGCGGAGGGGTCTTCGGACGCCGCTACGCAGGGAGCAGATGTCGTCGTGCCCAACTGCGTCTGGAAAACCTACAACGAGATGGGGTGCGGTTGTTTTTTTCTCTTCTCTATCGGGCTCATTTGTTCAGAGGCATCATTCGCTGACCAACTTTTTCCTCCCGGAAGTGCCTACGACCGCAACAACTGGGTCGAGACGCCCGAATCGCTAGCGATGAAGGCCGCTCTCCCAGCCCACCAAGTCCTCATCGAGGGTGAGTAGTCCCTCGCTCGGATCCAGCTTATAGCAAGCCGCCCGAGAGAGATTTGACATTTCTTTGAGGTGCATTCACCCGACTTCAACTCACCCTACAGGCTATAAAGACCACCCCACCTACCGCTTCAACCTCGCCTCGCTCGCGCCTTCCCACCCCGCCCAACTCTCCCCTCACAACCCATACCTCGCCAACCCTTCCCTCCTCAAACTCTCTTCCCTTCCCTCCTACCCACCCCCCGATCTGACCCTCCCCGCCGCTCTCGCTCTCGACGCCGCCACCGCCACCGCCCCCGTTCCCGAAACGCTCAACCTCGACGGCGTAGGCGGTTGTGCAGCCCTCGTGCGCGCCGAGGTGCACCGCGAAGGGGCCATCTTCCCTGCGTGGCCACCGGTCGATCACCAACTCGAGACGGAGGGATTCGCACAAATGGTAAAAGCTCTCAGAAGAGGCCGAGAAAGAGATGGACGAGGGAGACTGCTCGGCTTGCCGCGGTATTATGTCTATCACGGTGCGGGCCCTTGTTTTCTCATCGTTGCCGGCTCAATTACCGTTATTGAACTGACTTATGTGTCGTTCCCACCAGGACTCTATGGCTAGCGAAAAAGACACTTTACCATGTCACAGCTGTACTTTTATTGATTCGCAATGCAACACTTGCACCAGACGCTCTTTCTTGCTGACCCCTTTCGGGTGCAGACGATGCTTACATCTACAGGAAACTTGGCATGGCGAAGCTTGAGCGGGATTGCGGACAACGGCGGGCAGCTTTTTTCCAACGCCGTTCTTTGAGCGGGACGCTGTTTCAATTTGCACGCGACGCTAACTTCACCTCGGCGATGAACTGTTGGTATTGCGTTGATGTTTGAACCCGATCAGGTGGACGTGAAGGCTCTTCCAGCGATTCGGGGGAAGCAGAAGAACCGTTCGATTCGAACCAGATCAAGCACGACTTTCGTCGTTTCTCAGTCAACCTCCGGAAACCCGTGAAGAGTCATTCCTGTAGCAACTCCGCCCGAACGCATTCCACAGCTCTCTCCAAATCACGGCACCGCGACCCAATCGCCTTCGTCCTTATGCACCACCGCCTTCCCCCCGTGCCTCCGCCGCTTCTCGCCGCGTCTTCCTGCTCTCTTCGACCATTTTGCAAAACCTCCGGCAGAGGTAGATCGCTTCGTCGAACAAGGCAAGAGTTCGCGGATCTCCTTTGGGATCCGTGGTAGTTGATGCCGGTGAGGACGAGGATGGCTTCGAAGGAGGTTGCGAGGAGGGTGGCGGCGACGAAACGACGGAACAGGGTAAGGCCTCGAGGTCGGCGATCGCGGCGTCTGCCGCTGTCTCGTTCGATTGCGACAGGGTGGATGTACGCGCCAGTGCAGGCGCCGCGCAATCGAGCAAAGGCGCGTTGATCTCGGTAATAGGCTGCAATCGCTCGGCCGCCGGTGAAGGCGTGCGCCCGCTTGCTTCCACTCCGGTAGCGGCTGCGCTCGGTTCGACCGACACCGCATCTATCGCGATCTTGCTGATTGATCCTGCGGCTGCTCCGGTGGGCGAGATCTCGCCGGCGCTTCGACTGGGTGAAAGCGAGGACGGAATCGAATGGGCGACGTTGACAGTTCCTGGCGAAACGCTGAGTTGACTTGCAGACGACTCCGGAGTAGGTGTATGACGTCTGGTTGAGTTTGAGGGAGAAGCTCGCGGCGAAGGCGACCGGCGAGGGTGAGCTGGCCGGGTTGGAATGATCAGACTTTCATCGATGACATCTGTTGACGAGGGCCCGTAGATCAGTCTCTAGCCACACGGAAGAGATCACAGCCACAAGACTGCTCACCGTACGTGAGCAGGTGGTTTTGCACTCGGAGCCACCGCTCGCGAGGCGATAGGGTAGGTCGGTGACGCAGTTTGCGAACGTCGAACGAGTCGACTCTGTGGCCGGCTTGGAGGTGCTGCACCAAGAGATGGTCATACTCGACCATCACGATGCAACCGTTCCTGTTCCGGGTTGGCATGGCATCGACGGCCCAGCTGACTTTGATCTCTGGTCGTTCAAGCGACGAGGGCCGCTGTTGCGAACCGGGACGAGAGGGCAGCGGACTTGGTCGAACGGGCAGAGAACGACGCGAGTCGGAGGCCTCGGGGGAAGGTCGATGCCCATAGTCCCTCCACGCTGGAGAGGTGGACCGCTCTCGTCGCGCCGGCGAGCGATTTGTCGCCGTCGATGCCCAGCGATCGCAGTCGCGCTTCCGGTCACGCTCGTATGACGGCGACCTTGCCCGCTTGCGCGGTGGCGGCGAGTCGCTCCGAGCGCTCTGTGCTCCGGACCTCGCCCGTTCGGTTTCGGGATGCGGCGGGAGTTTGCCATGTTGGAAGCGAGGCGGAGACCCGGACCTGGTCTGGCCGTCGTCCGCCAGCGTCATTGTCGAGATCTAGTTTGAAGACTCCACACGCGCCAGTTCCTGTGGACCTTTTGACCGCTCAGACTCGAAGGCAAGAGAGGCTCGAGCCCCACTTTCGGATGCAGATCTCCGAGGAGGGGGAGCGCGCGTACGGGGGCGTATAGAGCGGCGAAACCTGGATGACCGCCAAGCAAGCACAAGCTTCACTGAGACGCAGGCAGGAAAGCGATGAACGGAAGAAAGGAATCGGAGCCAAGTTGAGTGAAAGAGTCTCGGCGCAAGGGAAGGGAAGGCCCCTGCTATGCAGCTGCTTGCAGAACTAGTGTAGCGACTGGAGCGCCGTGAGGGTAAAATGGTAACAATGGCAACACGCGAGACGGGACAAGCAAATGAGAGCAACAAGTATAGACAAAGCCGGTCCCCCCTTCTCACCATTCTCCGAAGATCCAAGCCAAGCGTCTCCTCCCTATCGCACCCCTCAGTGCCCACCTCCGTCACCACCACCTCCCCCTTCCAACGTCGACGGTCCTTGCGCCGCCAGGAACGCCTCGAACCCGGGCAGTTGACCAAACATGTCGGCATCGAGGACCAAATCGGGCCGGTGTTGGTGATGGTGATGGTGATGTGCGGCGGGCGGCATCGACGCCACGACGCTGTGACTGTGCGTCGGGTGGCCGTACAACAGGTCGCGGAAGTGCTGCGGCTGGTCCGGCTGGGGCTGCATCGACATCGACATCGGCATCGACATCGGCATCGCCGACGACGGAGAAGCTCCCGCCGACGTTGTGGGCATCCCGCGCGGAGCCGAGACTTGGGCAGCGAGGGCTTGCAGAGCCGGATCGAGCATCGAGTTGTCGTCCTCGGCGGCGGCGGCGGCGGCGGCGGCGGCGGCGTGATCGACATTTTCCGTGCCGGATGCTGCCGCAACTGGAGCGGGCGCCGGCGCTGGCGCCACGTAACGCTGGCGCTGACGCTTGGTCTGGCGACCGTTGCCCTTCGGCACCGGCGAGGTGTCGTCCTCGGGTCCACGCTTCTTTTCGCTCCCCGACGCAGGAGCAGCAGTCGAGGCGGTCGGGGGAGCCAGAGCCGGATCCACCGCCGCCGCCGCCGACGCCTCCTTTGCCGCCGCTCCGTCCGCATCTCCGGTCGTAGACGCACCAGCGACCCCACCGGCAGCAGAAGCAGCATCAGCAGCGCGAGCCTGCTCGTCCTCGGCCGACTGCTTCAAGATCTCGGACTGGATGTTTTTCGCGCGCTGCATCTTTTTCGCGCCGCGCGACGTGTGCGTAATGTCGACCGCCTCGAACGTGATCGTCGCCGTCTGACCCGGCTCGGGAGGATCGACCGACGAAGTCCCGTCTGGGTAGTGGTACAGCGCACGGACGTAGTGCACCATCGCTTGCTGTGGCGCAGAAGGAGTCTGTTAGCGAAATGTTCTGGTCCCGAAGCAGACGACCTGAGTCACGCACATGCTGCTGCAGGTTGTCCTTGCGCGAAAACATCTTGCCGCATCCCGCGACCGTACACGGGAAAGCTGGCAGACGGAAGAGGAGGGAGAGTCAGCCAACAATGACCGTCTGGAAAAACCCGCGCCGAACTCACGCTTCTCGCCACGGTGAACCGACTTGTAGTGCCTGCGCAAGTGCTCGCTCCTCTTGAACGCGGCGGTGCAGTTCTCCGCAGGGCAAGTATGCACCGTCGTGCCGCCTTTGCTCGTCCCGCCTCTCGCACCCGGTCCCGTCGGCCTCCCCTTCCCCGTCGGCACAATCTGCATCAACGCCGTCCCGCGCGGTGGGGGGCCTTCCCCGCGCATGTAAGCCTGGTACGTCTCGTCATTCATCTGGGGTTGGTTCGCCTGCCCCGACTCGTTCATCTCCTTGATCGCTTTCGCCAAAAACTCTTGCCGTTTCGCCTCGCGTTCGGCTTTCTGCTTCTCCAACTCGCGCTGCATCTCCTCTTGCAAGTCCTCGATCGGTTTCGTCCGCCGACCGCGCACGATCGTGTTCTTCTTGAACGGGATCGGCGGGTTCTCGACCAACGCCGTCTTGAGGAGGTAGTGCTGTCCCGCGTTCGAATGGACGCGCGTTGTCGGATCGCGAGGGAACGGGTGACCCGGCAGGTCGGGCGCGGGAGGGAGCGGGGGAGGGAGTTGGTCCGGCGAGATGTACGGGATGTCGACGAGGCGGCCGGTCGCGATCGCCGACGCTTTGCGAGGCGCTTTCGCGCCGTTTCCTTTACCCGCCGCTTTCGTGGCTGTTTTTCCGGGTCGACGATCGTGTTAGTCGTCGACGTTTGCTGTTGTGCGCACTCGAGAGAAGAAAACTCACCCTTCTCCTCCGTCTGCGGCGACTGTCCCCCCTCCCTGATGCTCTCTTGCCCCGCAACTGCCTTGCCGTCCTGCTGCTGCTGCTCCTGACCGGACGAACCACCGACGACCATCTCGTTGCTCGGCGCGTGCTGTTGCTGCTGCTGCTCCGGTTGCGATTGCGATTGCGATTGCGATTGCGATTGCGGTTGCGGTTGCGGTTCTTGAGCGACTTGCAGGTACAAGTTCGGGTCGAGAACGTCGTCCGAGGTTGGTTCCGGCGGTCCAGAAGGCCCTGCTGCTGGTGTCGAAACCAGCGTCAGTTCCAAGAGCGAGCACGGCAAGAAAGAGGTGTGTGTGCGCACCCAGAGTCGACGTGGTCTCTTTTCCTTTGCCCTTGTCGTGGTGATGGCCGCTCGCGTCGACCCTCGAAGCCTCCTCTTCGCCCGATGCCGCTTCGGAGGTCATCCGCTCGGCAGCTCCTTCGCCCGAAGCGGTAGCAGCAGCCGGTGAAGCCCTCTCTGCAAGCGGAGAGAGTCATCAGTTCACGGCAAAAGACGGACAATCGAAGCACGCGCAGAAGGCCCAAGGACTCACGGTTCGCCGCCGGCGGCGTCGACTTGTCCCTCAAGTACTTGTACCACCTCATCGAGCAGCCCGTCGCGGCCCTGCCCATCTTGGCGCCAATCTCGTCCCACGTCAGCGGCGGATCCGAGTAGTGCACAAACTGGACGAGTTTGCGGTCTTCGGCTGGGGTCCAGCGCGCGCGCGATCCCGGGCCGCGACCGGGTTTGCTCGTCGTCGGGGTGTTGCTGGTATTGGCGGTGGTGGTGCCACCAGTCGCGGCGGTGGCGGTGGCGGTGGCGGCGGTTGTAGGCGTCGTCGCGGGTAGAGGACTCTGACTGGAAGGACTGCGAGCAGCACCAGGCGGGGCGGCGGCGGCGGTCAAAGTTGGACTTGTAGTAGTGGCTGGACCCGTTTCGACAGTCGCAGCTCCCATCTCGCCCACCTGCCCGTCTTCGACCTCCTTCGACGAGTCGCCGAGTCCTTTCTCGGTGGTGGGCTTTTCGGCCGCTTCGAGTCGTTTGCGGATCAATTCGAGGTGCACCTGGGCCGGATCGCGAGTCGCTCCGTATTGGGGTTTCTGTGGGTGAGCTACAGCAGCGATGGCGGCGGCTGCGGCTGCGGCAACGGAGGAGGTCGAGGCGGGAGGGGGAGGAGGAGGAGGAGGCCCTGCTGCTGCTCCCTCTCCCATACGAATGGCGCGCTGGATGAGCTGGGCGAACGCTTCGTCGTGGCCATAGTGAGCAGCATCGTCAAAGCCTCGGCTGTTGGACGACGAGGCGGAAGCTGCTCCGGTCTGGAAGGGCAAAGCGTACGCGGCGGCGGCGGCAGCAGCAGCGTGGTCGTGACTTGTGCTGCTGCTAACTCTGGGCTGCGTGTTGGAATGCTCGTGTGCTCGATGCTCGGCTGTCACGTGAGAGTCGAGCCGAAAGAAAGACAGGGGCGAATCAACAACTGAGCGTCAGAGAGGAGGACGAGAGCAAGAGCGGACGCACCGAGGCTGCTGGCGAGCACGGGAGCACTCGAGTGCACCGGTATATCGTCCAGATCCATCCCTCGCACTGCACCCACGTGTGCAACAAGCGGAGTGGAGCAAGAGAAGGAGAGAAGGGGTCAAGCAAACGGGAAAGAGGGGGCAGTCTACAGTGATCGCCACTCGCACAGTCCGAGTCGCACTGTCAATAGGTAAATCGATAAGATACAGGTGGACTACTCCTTGGCTACCGCCGCGGCGCGCTTGTAGTGCACCTCCTCGCTGTTGGCCCGCAACCGCTGCGCCGCCTGCTCCGGCGTAATGTCGCGCTGCGTCTCGGCAAACAACTCGAACCCGACCAGGTACTTTTTCACCGTCGAACTCCGCAACAACGGCGGGTAGAACCCGACGTGCAAGTGCGTGTACGCCGCCACGTTCCCGTCCGTCTCGGCCACCCTCGCATCCCTCGCCGACAGATCCGCGTCCGAGCGGTACACCGGCGCCTGGTACAACCCCATCGAGTACGCAAACGAGCACTCGAACAAGTTGTCGTACCGCCTCCCGACGCTCGTCAACGTCCGCGCGAAATCGAGTCGCTCCTCGGCTGTCAAGTACGCGATCGAGGGAACGTGCCGCCGATGCGGGATCACCAACACCTCGAACGGCCACGCGGCCCAGTACGGGACCATCGCGACAAAGTGCTCGCCGACGTGCACGACGCGCGAAGAGTCGGGCGCCGACCGGTGCAGAGCGAGTTCGGTCGACGCATACGTGAGCAGGAGCGAGGGCAGGCCGTTCGTGCTGCGGCGGCGGCGGCGGCGTTGTTTGAAGTGGAAGTCGAACGACATAGAGCAGAGAAGGTTCGGCACTACTCGTCAGTTTCCGGTCACTCCCCCGGACAATAAATCGAGAGGCAATGAACGGCAGCCCAACTCACAGCGTCGGCACTCCCTCGGTCGGCTCGTACGCGTGCGCATAGTCCCTCTGCGCGTGGACGATCGTAGTCGGGATCGTCGGCACGTACGAGAGCGACCACGCCTGGCCGTGCGGGTGAGGGTTCGAGCAGCCCATCATCGAGCCCTTGTTCTCAAAGCTGCGTGGGAGTATTTCGCGTGAGAGTCAGTCGCGTGGGGGTTCCCGTGTTGCCACGCAGGGTGGCGGACGCCTTTGCTAGGCTTTCCGAGACACAAGACTGCGAACACCGAAACGAGAGAGCGCGACTTACATCTGCATGTACTTGATCCACGGGTTCTCGTTGGCTACGTCCTTGTACAGCTTGATCCTGTGAGCATCATGAGCACCGCTTTCGAGTCAGCACTTTGCGCGGTCACGTTTAGACCACCAACAGCGTGACAGAAGCACATCTCAAAAAGCGCAACTCACCAAGTCTCGACGACCCGTTCGACGCCCTCATCGCTCATCTCGGCGACGGTCAAATCGTGCCTCGGCGAGAAGCAGATGACGTAGCATTTCCCGCGGGCGGGTTCCGTCTGGAAGAGGCTCGCGACGGCCGCGTCGGACGAGGCGGGTGCTGGGGGAGTGACTTGCTGAGGGAGGAGGGCGGCAAAGTCGTTCTATTGAGCGAGCGGGAGACGGGGTCAGCCGCCAGTTCTTCGTCATCAAGTAGAATGCATACATCGTCCCATCGACCGACGTGGCGTTTTTCCCGCGTAGTCCGGCCATGTTTGACCGAGAAAAGAGGGAAGCGAAGACCCACCTCGAACACGAACGTGCCCTCGTACTTCTCCGTCTGTTTCCCTCCCGCACGTTCATTCCCGGGGCACAAGTAGCACTTTTCGTCATACTCGGGCAAGCTCGTGAGCTGAGGCGGTTCGACGGCGCCCTGCCAGGGTCGCTTGGTGCGGTGGGCTGTACGGAGGTGAGAGCGCAAAGTGAGGGTCAGCGCTGCGGAGCTCGGGTCGCGGGTAGCTTTTGGGTGAACTATTTGAGCTCCTGCACGCCCTCTCAAGCCCCTAAGCCGAGGATCCATCGCGAGATCAGCAGCCCACATTCGGCGTCATTTCGAAATCCAGGCATCCGCGTTCTCGTACGCTGCTTCTCCGAGCTCCCCGCCTTGATGGGTCCAACGAGACGTGATCCAGTCGGCGAACACTGTGATAAGAGCGCCCCCGGGAGAAGGACCGAAGACTCACGGCTACAGAGGACCCACTCTCGCTTGAGCGGGTTCCAGCGCCGGTGCGAGTGGTTCAGAGGGTCGAACGCCTCCGGAGTCGTCGTAGTGGTAGCTTCAGTCGCCATGTCCTCTCGTAGCTTGTCTGGCTCTTGCTCCGAGTCGTCGAGTAGAGGTGACCAGAGCAACCCGAAACCTTTTTTTCGTTCGTTTTCGCCGAGAGATTTGCGCAGACGCGGGCGCGGGCCGACTCGCGTGGGCGACTCGCGGGGGCGATCAGCGACACTCATCACTGCCGTGTGAGGAATTCATCCATAATTTATATGCATGTGCAAAAACAGACAAGGTCTGTGAATACAAGGAGGACTCTACACGAATACTCAAGTTCTCGTCCGTCCCTTTTGTGTGCGGTTACAGACCCATAGAAAGGTACCGTGGAGAGTCAGTGTGTCCAGGTACAGTTAGCAATCCGTTCCTTGTCTTTGTCCTTGCCTGTGTCATAATCTGTTTCGGCACTCAGTAACTTTACCAAGAATGCATTTGCTCGGCTTCTGCGCTTTTTCAATCGGATCATCTCGCGAAGGTTGGCCTGGCACAGAGGACAAGGGCACTGTTTGTCAGCAAGAATTGGGCTCTGGAGGAAGGAGCAAGACAACGACTTGGCTTTACCTCTATTGCTGCTTCATCTCTTGCTGACCAGTCAAATCACTCTGTAGCTCTGCCGCCAGTTCTTCAAGGCGGTGGAAGTTTTCTCGCGCAGGGACATGACCCTGTCCCCAAAAGAGGGAAGGGGGCAAGTCGGCTCGAAGTGGTTCCTGTTGCTACTAGAACCAACCGGCGCAAGGGTGCTGTGGTGATAATGAAACCCGGGCTGGTGTTGATTGGAAAGGGGATGCTCCATCTCTGAAGTAGCCGTCTCGAGAGCGTGTCGGAAGCGAAAATACGCCCAGCGTCGTCTCCGCTGGAAGGCGAGAACGAGTTCAAGCCTGTATGCGCTTGTGTCGAGTCTCGGGTGAGAGACGGGAACAAGAGACTGTAGTTGGAGGCACCGCAGGCCGCAGGCCGCATTGCGCAAGGAGCGAACACCTTCCGCGGACACGCCGGGACAAAGCGGTGCGAGCGGTGTGCGCGTGATCATTTCGGGATCAAGCTTTCTTTCCTCTGCTCCGGAGTTGTCATAGAGCCCTGTGACTTGGTTCTGGCGTCTGCAAGACTTGAGCTCAAGACACTCTATGCCTGAAGAGGTCCCTCTCACCTTTCAAAGCTCAGCCTTTCAAGCTCGTTTGCGCGTCTCTTTTGCTGTCCCTACCCGATCCTGACCCAGAAATCCAAGCTTCAATCATCATGTATAGCCTGTTTGGACCTTAGTTGTGAACAGGGACAAGCATTGGCGACACAGTAGGGTCCGGTTTTGCATTGAGCTGAGACTGGTACTTCCTGCACTCCAGGCCGATTCACTAGTTGCCACTTGCCATTTCTTGGGTACTCTCTCTCAAGCTTCAAATGCAAGGCAAAGATATGCAAGGGTACTCCTGATGCAAAAGATCGCTGTCAGTGGGAACTTGTCCGTGTCACATCATTGAGTTTGGGCCCTGAGGCGAAGATTCTGTGCAGATTCAGAACTCGCAAGGAAGGACTACAAAGGCCAATCATACAGATTTGGATTGTACAGATTGTTGTACAGAGAAGAGTGCATCTCCGTTGTGCTGTTAAGAGGACTGTAGGGAATCGGTCCCAGTCCCATCCTCCTAACTGTGAAACATGGCTTCCATCTGATTCCCCAGGAAGAGGTCAGGCGGGGTAAAACAGCCCGTGGTCTAGATAATAGTGGTATGGAGGGTATCCTGTGTTGCCCAGACTGCCCTGCTCATTGTTGGGGACTCCATTGCGAGCCCAGTGCATGTTTGGAACGTTAGGAAAGTGTCCACCTGGCACTGCGGGACAAGGACCATAGTCGGGGCCAGTTCCCTGCCGTTGGTGCGGCTGCCTGTGCATGTGGTGCTGTGGTGAAGTGGCTGTGTGAGATGACAAGAGACTCAGTGCCGGCAATGCCGGCTGCTCGGGGTGGTCATAGAACCTGCTATCGATCCAGAAAGGCCCATTGCCAGATGGACACAGGTTTGTGGCAAATTGACCAGAGGCTCCCAGCGCACGCCCCTGTGTAGATTTGAGCACAGCCGGTGGAGGTCCACGTCGTCTTTTCGGATGGTGGTCCGCCGTGCTGCCCCGCCTTTTGCAATTGGCTGCAGCACATTTGCGAGATCAGTACATCAATGCAGCAGAGTATACCCAGCAAAGACTGTACCACTTCGGACCCTATTTGCACGCCGTTCAAGACCTGCCAAGTAATGGTATTCTTCAGCTTGATGCTTTGATTTGGAAAACCAGAGGTGGAGGAAGATGTGGACTGACTAGCTGCCGTTACATAGCGTTCAAAAAGTCTCTCAACTGCCTGCATAATAGTATGGATATGAAGCAGCTCTCAGTCAGTGGGTGGAAGCTGGCGCCTGGCATCATCTTTTTTGTTTCCATGCAGCAGAGATGCCTACTCACCCACGTGAATTTCCCGTGGAGGCTTAGTGTGTCCAGGTACTTCCCAAACACCTTGAGATTGGTGTTGACCATACGTTGCATATCAGGTCCTTCTTCGTCATACTGCTTCCGGCGTTGTTCCATTTTGCCATGCCACATCCTGGCCTGTTTCTGTAGGGATTCGGCACGTCTTTCCAAAGTTCTGTTATCCTGCTGACATTTGTATTGTGAGTTGCTGCACAGCAGCCAAGAATAGCTCAGGATTGGCGCACCTGGTTTGCAGCCTCGGAAGGTGTAGCCGCTGACAATCCCTGCTGAGGATGGTCACGTTCTGCCTTGAGCCAGTCAATGCGGCGCAACGCTTTCTCGTACAGGTACTCGATCCGTTCGTTGTAAGTACCACGTTCCGGAAAGGCGGAGTTGACATCAATATTGGCTGCATTATGGGCGTTGGCGATTTGCGCAGTGTGACCGGAGCGTGTGATGGGATTCTCGGAGCCTGGTGCAGGTGTGGATTTTCTCTAGTCAGCATCGGTTGGCAAGTCAGGCAGGAAAGGGTGTTCCAGACCTTTGCCGTCATTGCCGTTATGGAACTCAAAGGAGTAGTAGTCGTGGTGTGCCATCCTGCTCGCGGTCTCGGTGCGGGGTGGTTGAGTATCTCGGCCAATAAAGCGCAATGAAGCTGGTGCTGCGGCTAATTGATGCAACACTGCAAAGTAGATGTAGGAAACCAACCTTGCAGCTGTCGAAACCAGCCCGCGTCCATCAAAGGACACGTTCCGCGGACATGCCGAAGCGGTTCGAGCGCCGCCAGACTTATTCGCCCCTCTTGCAGGCAGGCGCCCAGCAGCTATAGAGTCTGCAAGCATGTTACAACAGGCGCGGCGAAAAACAAAAGTGGCAAAGGAAGAGAGGCCCGATGACCAAAAAGAGACAACAATCTTGATCAGAACGAGCCGCTTGGGCCACTGAACAACACCAAATGAAAAGCCAAGCAGTAGGAGCAACATAATAGGGCGAGGAAGGTGATCAGAGCTTGGCGCGGGTTGTGCTGGCGTCAGGCGAAGCGTTCGCGACGGTAGAGGCGACTTGGTCGAGTTTTTCGCGCTCTTGAGACAGGACTCGGAGCGCGAGGTAGGCGCGGTCGAGATCACCGCGGACTGCAAGACGCTGTGTATTGCAGTCGGCTGTGAGTTTCGGAAGTGCAAATTGTGGGGCAGGCGCAAGCAACCGGCTGCAAGCTGCGAGGACAAAAAGAGCGCATCAAAGAGCCGGACGCACCTTGGCGGCGTACAGCTTTTGTGGTTGCAGCTGCGAGAAGAAAAGTCGTCAGATTGGAGATTGGATTAGAAGGTGTCTAGAGCTGCAACCGGATGGACTGCAGACTGGCGTCCCACCTTGCCCGTCGCGAGTCCGACGAGGTCGCGATCCGAGATCTTGATCGTGACGTCCGGCTTGAGCGGCGCTTTCTCTTCTGCCTTGAGACTCGCAACGCGGCCGCGTGTCTGCGCGCAAGAAAGACCGATCATCGCCCGCACAGCGTCAGCGCATTCCTCCCGAGTCTTTTGCGAACGGCCGCCAAGACGAGTGCCAGACAGGCGCACCTTTACATCCAGGTACCACCTCGCCTGATCCCCTTGCTTGTTGCAGACGTCGAACAAGTAGACGGTCCGGACTGCGCGCAGGAGTTGCTTCTTGGGCGTCGTCGTCGAGTTGTCGAGGACAGCCGCGATCAGGGCCATGACGCGCGACGTCTCGAAGCCGGGCACGACGATGGTCGGGTCCGCGAGAGCGGCCTGAGCGAGGCGATACGAGCGCAGTGTGCGGCGTGTAGACATAGAGCGTGAGCCGTTTCGTCGAGTCGGGAGCATGTGGGGGGAAAGAGAGCGATGAGAATGAGCGAGCTGGAAGGCGGCAGCGGGAGGGCTTGATGAGTCGCGCACGCACAGTGACCAGCTTGTTGTCCACCAGTACATCCCTTCCACGGGAGTCCATCTTTCGTACCGCGGTCGCGTGCAAGGAAGAGTGAAGGGATGGTGGGGAAAAAGCGGGACGTGCACGTGAGCAAAGGCAAGCTCACGCTGTACACCCTATCAAGGCACTGTAGGCTAGCCTTTCCATACATTGTCTTTGTGTCCCTCTGGATGTCCTAGCGAGTACGGTGTCCTTATTCTCGTGATCCGACTTGTCTCAACTCGCCGCAACAGCAGTGAAGAAGTGATCTTTTCGAAAAAGCGGTGCTTTTTCAGTGCTTTGTGCTCTGCAGAAGAGGCTACTAAGGCATATCTTCTTGGCTCGGTAAGCCGTGTACTCCTCGGGTGCTGCTGCTCCTGCATTTTAACAGTCCCTGAAGCTGTTCTTGTGCTGGACCTTCTTGTTTTCGCCATTGCTGTCCTTCCATCTGCTCCCTGCAATCTATGCCCTTGGCAAACTATTTGAGCTGCAAATCTCAGCCTGTCACCGCCCTTTGCAAAGGACGGCACTCAAGGCGGACAAGAGGCTGGGGAGCAAGTGGCAGAACGGCAGCAGCTTGCTTGCACGAGCTGGCTACCTTGTAAATGATCATGAGAAGCTGGGGACATATTGCTACTATTCTCACCAGTAAGAGTTATGTATGTGCCTGTGAAAATCAGGAAAGAGCAGTTCGGCATCGAGATCAGACAATCCTCCCGTAGTATCTGCAGGGCAGTGAGAGCGGGGAGGGCGTGACAATGCTGTGGCGGGAAGATTGTGGCTTTCCATATGTACAACCTGGCCCTGCTGCAGACTGTGCATGGCATCATAAGCAGGCTGGGCAAAGGATTGATCAACTTGGCAGATTGGGGGTGGCACAGAGAGCACTGCGCGATGTTGCGTGTTGGGCTGGAACACACTAGGTGATGGCTCAGTCCTCGCCTGAGGTACGCATGCTGGCATTGTTTCTGGAGAGGGATCTCGCGCAGTGTGTGGCTGCATCTGTGGATGGTCATGCTGCAAAGACAACCATGCTGTAAGTGGTGAGATTACTGATGTAAGAAACTTTATTGGACCAGGTCACCATATATGCTTCTGGATGAGGCAAGCCAAGGAAGGCCCCGCTGGGAGGAAATTGTGGGAGTGGCTGTTGCTGTGACAGTGATATGGGGTGTTGCTGTGACTGGGCACTACCGGCCACCGCTTCCACTGAGCTCAGTTCTAAAGCCTGTGTGAGCATGCCCTCCTGTGCCCTCCTGAGGTTTTCCTTCCTTTGAGAATGGAGCCGGTGACGCGGCTTCAGACGGTCCGTCAGAGTCTGAGTCAGGCCCGGACGGAGAGCTGATCAAAGTAACACAAAGTAAGGCTGTTGCTCCTACTTGTGTTGAAGCATACCAACTCACTATCAAATGGCTTCCGCCGTTCAAACAAGGCAGTGACTGGCTGCGGAAGAAAACAAGTCTGTGATCTGGCAGAGAACAGACACACTTGCTGCACCTACTCACCCAAATGAAGGACTGGTCAAGCATCAGTGTGTCAAGGTACAGACTGAACAGTTCAAGATTCTGATTCAAGGTAGTGTTGGCTGTTGCCCTGCGAGCCCAATACTCCTTGCCCTTCGCCAGCATTCGCTGATGCCACCCGTTTGCTCCCTTTTGATGCTTTTCCGCGTGGGCAAGCGTGACCCGCTCAACTTCCGCCTGCTCTTGCTGTATTTCCTGAGCTGCCAATGTCACAAGCTCGCCAACCACAACGTCAAACTTGCCAAAATGTCCAGCCTTTTCCGGATCTGGTGGAGCCAGAGTAAGCTCTTCCACCGGCTGTACACGTGAGAATGATTCAGCGTGGGTTCGTCTAAAAACAGTCAAGAACACTGTTGTTCAACACATGAAAGAAGCCACAGCGTACCCAGGAGATTGTAATGTTAAACTGTATGTCTTCAATGTCTTCTCGAAGCAGAGAGAGCCGTTTCTGGACGTGTTCCGGATCTCCCCTGGCCAACTTGGCCCAGAAATCTGGCATCATCACGGTACTCTGCCACTTGTGAGCTTTGGCAAGCTCCGCCCACGCCCACTCCCGGGCTTTTGCAGTTGCGTCCTGTTCCAGCTGCGAGATTCGTTGGCACGCCTTCTCTGCCAACATGTTGACCGTTTGTGTGTACTCTGCTGCAAGCGGAGACTCGGCAAGAATGGCAGCTGTGCTAATTGTAGCAGGGGTGTTGATCAGATGCAGAGGCATGGTGAAGTGCTGGTGGTGAGGGGGCGCGCCGTAGCCTGAGCTGCCGGCAAAATGGTGAGGAGCGTCCGCCATTTGCTTTGAGCGCGGATCCGCAGGTAAGAGAGTTATTACGGCGGAGCCAATTTCCCTGAGAGCGCAGAGACTGCAAGCGGAGATCAAGGGTAGCACAAGAGGTCAAGACGCTGGGGAAGCCCAAGTCCCGAGGGAGCAAGAGCGGTGCAAGTCCGCGGACAGTCCGGGCATCGAGCGGTCTCGCGTTCGAGAGGATTGCGTGCTCGGGCCGAGCCAAGCCGCTTGTATAACGTCGGTGCAACGTGGGAAAGCGCTGCTACGTTGGGAAACAGCGGCAGGCCTTGCCATTAAGCGGATGTTCGAGCTCAGCATCGGCAGGCAGAGATCGCTTCGTCACGGAACTTTTGTATGGCTCGGATACAGGACTTTCTTGCAGAATTGACCATAGTCAGAAGCTGTACCCGGCCTGCAAGAACAGTACATCAAGCCCTAAACAGCGGCAGTTCCACAAGAAAGAGACGAAATCGCCCTGAAAGACGTCAACCTCGTCGCGACTGCTTTTTCGATCCAAAGGTCTCCTCTCCTGCGCCTCACACTCTCGCAAACGCCTCAAATGCGGCGCGGGAAGAGGCCTGGCGAAGTTTTCATTGCCGAACGCTGGCCACACGACCGCGGCTTGAACGTCGGCAGCTTGAGCAACGCGACCGACGCCATGTTCGTCCCGAGTCTGTCGAACCCGGCCTCGTCTGCAACCTACCGAAGGAGCGCTGTCAGGCCGCTAAGTTCACCATGGAAGCCTCTCGGATCTTCGACGAGTGTAGCCTTGCACAGCCGAGGCCGTGCGAGCGCGAGCTCCGACCGAACCGAGTGCACGAGCGTTTACCGCGAACGCCTGTCGGCGACGCGGGGAGGCTCGGACGGGCGCGCGGGCAATCAGGACGGAACTTACGAAGTAGAATGCACAGGTGTGTGGGGTCTCGAGGAACACACTGTCCGCCTTCTGACCAGCTGGGAAACTCTCGCATCCGCAGATTCCGAGCTGCCGTCGCCACTCGATCTCGTCCCTCGCAGCTTGCGGACGTCCGCGACCTCGCGGAAGCGTAAAGCAGGCGAAAGCGACCTTGAAGCCGAGTCAAGCTCGCTTTCAAAGCTGCGCAAAACCGGAGACAGCACGCGGCAACTGCGGCTCGAGACGAAACGGAATGCCCTCGGCATCTTCTTCCCCGAAGCAGCAGAGCGCAGCCTCCAGCGTGCCCAGACCAGGAGTCACATCGGCACTTGCGGTGATCTCGCGACTGGAGCATCCAGCTTGTCTTTGCCGGATCAAACCCACCCTCGCGCAGGGTGGCAGAAAGTCGACATTGTGTGGCATTCTTTCAAAACTCCTCCGGGTTCCGACGAAGAGGACATCTTCGCAGAAGCTTCTTCTCCCTCCACGTCGCAGCAGCCGACTCTCCGCGCGGACTCCGTTATTGGCACCCGCGCTGCGCCTCGTCTGCCGCTGTCGCCAGAAGAGACGCCCGGCGAGCCGCCGCTACCGCTTCCAGGATGGCAACACCTGCTCGGCCGTCACGAAACACACAACCTGCAGCCTCTCCAGTCACTCGCAATTCCTCAGCCGATTCAGACGGGCGCATCAGGCCAGCTCAACCTTTGCGCACCTCACCCGGCGCTGCCGACTTCTCCGCGATCAACAAGCGCTGGACATCCAGCAGAGGATCCCTCACTCGGCGAGCTCGAAGATCGAGAGATCGACGAACACAAGACGCACGACGCGCCAGTGCAGTCGTCGCAGCAACCGGCACAAACCGAACCGCAAAAGAAGAAACGCAAGAAGAAGAAGAAGCAGCAGAAACAACAGCTCCCGCTCCCGGCCAACAACGGCACTGATTTCACTCGCAAGCGGAAGAAAGCTCGAGCGCGTCAAGCGGAACGAGACCGGCAAGCCGCCTGCCGCTGCGCTCTAGAGCGAATCGACGCGTTCGAGCCGACGGCGGAAGACGAAGCGCGTCTACAATCGCTGATGGCGAAACCGCCGCCGTGGGTTGAAAGTCTTGAGCGGACACAGGCAATCTTGAAACAGTTTGCAAAGATCTGCGGTGGCAAAGCTTGATTCAAGATGGACGCTTCTTTCTGTAGCAGCTTGTGATATCAGAATTTTCGGTTTCATTCGTGTTGCGCCGTCCGAGGTTCCTACGAGAGACTGCTACTCCTCGTCCGTGTGTTCCGAGATGGCGTCGAGGCCTTCCTCGTCGTCGTCGTCTTCATAATCCTCGTCACCAAACTCGTCTCCTTCCCACTCCTCTTGGTCCCCGTGCTCTCTCGGGTGCTCGTCGTCCGCAGCACTGTCGGCATCGCTGCCGGAGTCGCTGGCGTCCGAGTCGTCTTGAGCGGGTGCCGCAGGCGTAGGAGCCGTCGACGGCGTGACTCCGGCGAAGCTGAATGATGGCTTCGGCGCCCCGGCCGAGGGCGTACCGGTCGAAGCCGGAGGCGCACCGAAAGAAAAGCCAGTCGGAGCCTTGGCTGCAGGCGGAGGCGCGGTCGGAGTAGAAGACGCGCCGAAAGAGAAGGAAGGCGCCGGCTTGGAAGGAGTCGTCGAGCTGCTGCCGGGGAATCCGAAACTGCCGGCGAATACCGGCGCCTTGGAAGCGGGAGGCGCAGCCGGTGTCGACGTTCCGAGCGCCGGTGTGGATGCTCCAAACGAGAAGGAAGGCTTTGGCAGCGCAGTGGCTGCCGGCGTCGTGCTGCCGAACCCGAACGAAGACGAGGGCGGAGGAGGCTTGACAGGCGTTGCGGTGGGTGTCGTGCCGAACGAGATCAGAGCCTTGTGAGGGATAGATGCGGGAAGACCCGGTGCACCAAGAGAGGGCGGCAGCTTGGACGGAGCTGGCGATGCCGCCGGAGTGGAAGAAAGGCTGATAAAGTTTGCCGGCGCAGACGCCGACTTGGCCGGAGTCGTCGTTGCGAGACTGGACGGCAAGGGACCCCAGTCAAAGCTTGACGAGGCAGAGGGTGGCGGAGTGCCGTTCGACTTGAGCTGTGCCGCGCCGGCATGCGTGCGCGAGGACGTTCGCAATCCCCGTGAGCCCGATGTCGCCGACGATGATGAAGGAGGGGAGCTGGCGACGGGCGTCGCGAACGAGAAGGACGGAGCCGCCTTCAAGTTCAGAGAGGGGAAGACTGGGGGCGGGGCGGTGGCAGCCACGGTTGCGGTGGCAGGTTTGGGTTCTGATCCGCCGAGGTCAAGGCCGAAGGAAGACTTCGGTCTCGCTTCCAAGGGCGTCGCGGGCGACGCGGGCAACACGGTTTCGGCCTTCGACAAGGATCCTCGCATGGGCGGCAGCTCGACCGATGCGCGAGGCGGCGAGAAGTGCCTTGGGCGAGGGAGTCGATCGCCGGTGATGGGTCCGTGCGAGAAGGCGAGTTGAATCTCTGCACTCGGGCGCGAGAGCTGCGCCGTTTGCGAGCCACAGGCTGTGCGGTTGACGAGCGGCGCCGAGCCTCGCAGACTGAGGAGGGCCTTCTTGAGGTTCCCGGCGACTCGCTCGGCGCCCAATGCGGCCGCGGCCGCCTCACTCGCATCTTGGCCGTTGACCGGCGCGCTCGATCGAGGGCTCGGAGACTGGCGCAGGATGGACGACTGGTCGAGCACAGCCTTCAGGGGCGACATGGCAAAGGACGTCTTGCGAGGGGTCGTCGGCTTGTTGCTGCGCTCGACTACCTGCATACGATGCAAGCGCGCAGCGATCTCGTCGAGCTCGAGGCCCTTTTCGGTCGCTGCGACCGTGATATTGCGCATCGCCCGTTGGATCGAGTCGAGGGACGGCGCCCTGTGGCGCGGAGAGGTTTCGTCAACGGCGTGACCATAGGAAACAAGCCACCAATCCAGATGCTCACTGCAACGTGGATTGCCCAAGCTTTTCCTTCGCGAGTTGCTTCTTGAGCGAGAGCAAGTGTTCCTCGAGCTGCTCGATCTTGGCGCGGACAGCCTGGCCACGAAGCAAGGTATAGTCAGTCAGCGTGCACGCGCGATAAACCGATGACTGAACCCACCTCGACCTGGTGGCGAATCTTGCGTTGATTTTCGGTTTGTTCTGGTCCGAGTTGGCGCACGCGGACCAGCTTGGCGAACGCTGGATCGGATCGCGCACGGAGGAAACGAGAAGCTTCTTCGCGCTTCGTCTCGGCTGTCGAGATGTGTAGAGGTCAGCGGCAGGTTCGCGACGGCGGAGAAAAGCAAGCGGGCGCGCACCCTTGAGGATCTGGCTCTGCAGTTCGGTGATCCGGCGCTTCTGGGCCACAGCCGCCGCATGCAACGCCTCGACACCGGGCTGCGCCTCTCGCGTGAGTTGCTTGAGCTTGTCGACGTCGCCGAACGACCAGTGCTGCACATCGAGTCGCGGCCGACTGTCTTTCGTGAGCGGAGGATGGCAAGGCCGCCCAAGCCCGGCGACAAAGTCTTTTATGATCGCGCTGTTCTTGCGTAGCTGCAGTATGGAGGCGCGACAGAGTGAGCGAAGAATTTGGAAAGAGCTCGTCACGAGCTGACTGACCAGCTCAAAGTCTTGCTGCACGCCGAGATACGCCTTGAGGAACTCGCCGGCCATGCCTTGCTCCGTGACACCGGGCGGCTTGGCGCCGCCGGCGGCGATCAGCTGCGAGCCGAGCTTCGGTACGGGCGTGCTAGCGACCGAAAGGGCACGTGGCGCTGCCGGTTCGACCGGCTTGGCTGCAGGAGCTGGAGCAGGCGGTGTCGGAGCGGGAGCGGGCGAAGGAGCCTTGGTCGTGGTCGTAGCCGAGGGTACTGCCAAAGCTGGAGGCGTAGTCGCTTTCGGTGCGCCAGCGACATTGCTGGCGGGGGAGGCCGACGAAGCGGCGGCGGGTGCACCAAAAGAGAACGAGGGCTTTGACGCCGGTGCTCCGAACGATCCGGCAGTCGGCGCAGGCGACGGCGTTACCTTGGCTGGCGCGGCGGAGAAGCTGGGCACCGCGAGCGGCGGCGCCGAAAGCGGAGAGCTCGAACGCGGTGCAGTCGAGGTAAAGTTGAGGAAACCTCCCGGGGATTTGCTCGTCGTCGGCGAGGGCATCGGAGGCACAGCGGGTGCCAGACTCGAGGCCGTCTGTTGTGCCGAAGGCGACGGCGCAAAGCTAAAAGATGGCGTTTTCGGTGCGTCGGCGGGCGGGGGAGCGAAACTGAAGCTCGGAGCCTTGACGGGTTCGGGAGCTTTGGTCGCCTCCGGCTCCTTGACTGTGGTCGGCTGCGATGGAGTAGGCGACGGAGGTGCCGGGCTCAGGCGAGACAGCAAGGATGGCTGACTGCTCGGCGCCACTGCCGGTGCAGTCTCTTCACCGCCCTCGCTCTCGTCCAGCTCGTCGCCGCTCGCACCCTCCTCCTCCTCGTCCTCTTCTTCCTCGTCCTCTTCGCCAGTCGCGCCTTCGTCCTCCTCCTCAGCAGCTCCCTCTTCTCCTTCGTCCTCGCTGCCCGGCTCCTTGGCACCGAGGCGATTCAGCAGACTGCCATCGCCGCTCGACCGCAGCTTCTCCTCCGGAGGACTGCTCGCAAAGCCAAACAAGCTCTTCGTCGTGTCCTTGGGCTTTTCGGCCTTGGGCGAACTGGCAGCCGGGATCGAGACCGGCGCGGGCGCAGACGCGGGAGTCGTCGCAACCGGCGACTTGGGCGCAAACGAGAAAGTCGGTTTCGTTTCCGTCGTGGACGACTCGATGGCGGGCTTGGCAGCGGGCGCAAACGAAAAGGCAGGCTGTGATTCGACTTTGGCGTCACTTGCGGCGGCGGCTTGAGAAGGCGTCCTGGGAGCGAAGGAGAAACCGGTGGACGAAGCCGAAGGCGACGGCGTTGCGGCCACACCGAAACCGAAACCGGTACTGGCGGAAGGCGACTTGGCAGGTGCAGCTGCACCAAACCCGAATCCGGACGAGGATCCTCCTGCAAAGGCGCCAAAGCCTCCGGCACCTGTCGACTTCGGGAACGCAGCCGAAGAACCGGACGGCGCAAAGGAAAACGCCGGCTTGATCGGCGCGACAGGCGCTTCTGCTGTTGTTGACTTGTCGGCCTCCGTTCCGTCCGACTCAGCATCCGAGTCGTCCGAGTCTTCGTTCGATTCCTCCTCCTCCTCCTCAGAACCTTCGTCATCCTGCTCCGCCTCGTCTTCCTCCTCTTCCTTCGGTGACTTTTCGGCGAGTTCGCTTACGACAGTAGCCGGCGTCGACGGTGCAGCTGCGGTTGCCTCGTCCTTGGCAGGAGTCAATTTTGGCGCGGCAAACGCGCCGAACCCGCCAGCAGTACCGCCGAAACCGAACGCCGACCCACTCGGCTTCTTCTCCTCGGGGCCGGCGGGGGACTTGGCTGGCGAAGGGGCGAAGGAGAAAGCGGGAGGAGCAGGAGCGGGGGCGGAGGCAGGCGAAGTCGAAGCGTCGTCTTTCGCGGGCGTCGACGTTGCCTCGTCCTCCTTCTTCGGCTCGTCCGCCTTGGCGACAGGCGTGGCAGGCTCGGGCGACTTTGCCGCCGTCGCCGTCTCGGGTGTCTTCGGCGCGAACGAGAAAGTCGGTTTCGGTGGTTCGTCGCCGCCGTCCTTCTTGGCAGGAGGTGCCGCAAACCCAGCGAACCCTCCGCCAGTGGACGTTCCAAACGCTGACGTGGCAGGCTTAGTCTCCTGCGAGGCCGACGCCGGAGTCACGGCTGGCTTCGGCTGTTGACCAAAGCTGAACGGGCTGCCGCCAAAGGGAGAAGATGTCGGAGCAGTCGCACTCGCAGCTCCGAACCCAAACGCCGGTGGTTTCGCAGGAGCCGCGAGTCCAGGCGTCGCTGCAGTCGAAGACACGGCCGCAGCGCCAAAGACGCTGGTCCCTAGTCCCTGCGTGGACGGCGACGACGTCGCTCCAAAGCCGAGACTGCCGAATCCGCCACTGAGAGACTCGGTCGCCGGCGCAGTGTCACGCTTCGGCGGACCCGCCTTCTCCGCTTCGCGGACGCTCTGACCGAAATCGAGTCCCGTCTTGGTCGGTTCCAAATCAGGCGGTTCGTCCACGCGCGGTTTCGCCGAGTCGTCGTCGTCATCGCCCATGCCCTCCTCGTCATCCTCGTCATCCGACCCCTTTGCGCCCCGCGTCGCAGTAGGAGCGAAGGAGAATTTGGGTGCTGTCGTCGTCGTTGAGGAAGACGTAGGCGACGCGGCGACGGTTCCGCCGGACCCAAACGCAGACGCCGTGGCGCCGGCACCAAAGACCGACTTGCCCGGCACCGCAGCAGCACTGCCGCCGCCGCTGCCGAACGCGCCGAATCCTCCCGTGGCAGGTTTCGCAGCCCCAAACGCAGCAAACCCTCCCGACGAAGGCGTAGTCGTGGTCGCGCCTCCACCAAAGGCAGGCGCCGACCCGAACGCCGATCCGGATCCAAATGGCGAAGCCTTGGGCGTCGTACTCGCAGCCGCCGCTCCGAAACCGCCGCCGCCGCCGCCACCGCTCGTTGACTTGGAAGCGACGGATCCGAAAGCTGAGAACCCGCCCGAGGACGGGACCGCCGCGAATGCTGATCCCGCTGCAGGGGTGGTTGCCGCCGCACTAGAAACTGCGGGCGTACCAAACGGCGAGCTCGTAGCTGCAGTCGAGCCGAACGCGCCAAACCCGCTGCCAAGCGCAGGTGTAGTACCGAATCCAGACGTGGTGCCAAAAGCCGGCGTCGACGACGGAGTAGTCGAAGCCCCAAAGGCAGTCGAGCCGAAAGCGGACACGGGCGGTTTAGACGACGACGCGGCGCTGGACCCGAACGCGGGAGGTGTCGACGCCGCTCCAAAGGCCGAAGGCGCGGCGAAAGCTCCAAATGCAGTCGGCTTCGATGCCGGCGCCGGTGACGGTTTCGCCTCGACCTGACTCGCCGCCGCATCCTCGTTCTCTTGCGTCAAGACATCCCGACTCTTGATCATCCCCTCGTACTTGCCGTTCGCGCGCTCATTCTTAAAAGTCCAATAGACGAGCGCACCCCGACTCGTATAAACCAAGACGGCGGGGTCTCCCTGTTCCGCCGAGAGGTCCAACTCGAGCGCGAGAGGGCAGGCATCGTCGCCCTTGTCACCGGTCGGCATGGTCGGTCGAGTGTCTTCCGGGAGGGTGAGGGTCGCCCATCCGTTGGAGGGCGAAGTGGGCGAGTAGGCGGCGGCTTGCGCGAGGACGCCGATGTCGGCAGAGGGGGCGTTGACCATCACGAGCAGGTGCTTGAACGGTTCCCTGTGAGAGACGGCTCGAAATCAGCAAGTGCGGAAAGAAACAAAGAGTCAGAGGGAAAATCCCCCACCAGTTCCGGAATCGACCAACCCAACGTCGTCCCTGTCGTCCCATCATCCCAAACGGCGGACACGGATCCGCAAACTTGGTATAGCTCATCTCCTGTCCCGCCTTTGTGATCACGTACACCTCGTCCTCATGCTCGACATCCTCCTCGCACTTCGTTCGAGGTTTCGCATACGTCGCGAGAAAGACGTTGTTCTCGAGCCATTCGACCGAGCGGACTTCGAAAGCACCACTGGAAGAGATGTCGGCCGGAGCGGGCACGAGCGCTTTTTGCTCGCCTTCCGGGGAGAGTTGGACGATCGTGCCGGATGCAGTTCCGACGGCGAGTTGCTTGCCCTTGACGGACCAGCAGGCGGAAGTGGCCGCGAGATCGGAGGGGAAGGTAGCATGGACGGCCGATGTCTCGAGGTTGAAGATGGTGAGAGGCGCGGCGGCGGACGGGGCGAGGACCGCGAGGAGGGGCGAGTCGGGAGCCGGATTCGGGCAAAGGTCGATCAGGGATTCGCCCGCGACGAGGGCTGGCAACGTCTTCAGCGGCGCGCTCTGTAGCAGATGTTCGGGTGAGGTTTCACGACCGTCCAAAGTTGCAACGTCAGTCGCGGGCGCAAGGGAGCCAAAGAGCGAGCGAGAGCGCACCTGTCCCTCAACGAGCGACTTGAGTCTCCACACCGCGACCGACCCGTCCCTCAATCCCGCAACGACGAGTTTCTCTCCCATTGCGAATCGCAAAAAGTCGACCGGGCTCGGAGTCGGTACATGCAGGGCTGGGTCCACTTTGGGTGTGTCATGAGGCGACGCGGACCGCGCCGTCGAGCGCAGAGTCGGCAGCGAGAACAGCCCAAAGCCTGCGGCGTACACGCGTGGGATCAGCAGTGCATCCAGCGTTGTCTCTAAGGCCAGAGAGAGAATCGCGAACTGACCGCCTTGGCTCGAAGCGGCGACGACCCATCCAAAGTGGTTGCTCACGGCGAGCAAGTGGCCCGGTTCGGCCGTACAGGGCACATCTTGATCGAAAAATGTGTCGCTCAGGCGCAGCGTCGCGCCCTTGACCGGCTGCGTCAGCGTCAGGAACTGCGGGCGGTCATGAGGAGAGCGAGGTCAGCTGGCTGCGTAGTCAGAGCGCACGACGGGGAGGCAGACTCGCCTCGGTGTTCTCCTCTGGCGCTTCCATCGTCGCCTTGCTCTCGACTCCTCGCAAGCTGTACGTGCGCGAGAGCAGCGAGAGATGTTGGCTGAAAGTGAGAACGCGGAACCGGAACTCGCAGCTTTCAGAGTGGTCGACAGCCTCCGCGAGTATGTGAGTTTGTACGGGCCTAGCCAGTATACAGGAGGACCGTCTGTTTTGGGGGCAGCTCGGAATCGGAAAATACGCTAAAATCGGATGCGCTTCTCTCGAAACCGAGTCTTTTCCCGCGCTCCTCTCTACGGCATGACGCGGTTTACAAGTTCCGAACCTCCTGCGACGTCCTAGAGTAGATAACTCGAAATCGCAAGGAGTGCGAGTATGTGCGCAGGAGGGGAGAGGCAGGGCGGAACGAGACGTCGGCTTATTGCAGTTTCGCCACGCTCGTGTCGACAAAGTCTTCGAGGTTCCAACCGGCGGACGGTTCGGACAAGACGCCCGCGGCGACCAGTGTGCTGTACGTTCGCGAGTAGCAGGGTCAAGAATGCAGCCGAGTCAGCAATCAAGCAGGATGGGACAGTTAAAACTGCAGCGAGAGTAGGCGAGAGAAAACGCACCGCAGGGTCGACTCGACCATACTCTTGCTAATCTCGTTCACCTCTCCCTTGGGATACTCGACCTGCTTCAACCAAGCCTCGACATCCTCCCTCGGGTACTCCCACGTCGTCTCCACAAACTCCTTCGAACTCGACTCGCGCGCCTCGGGCGCATCGAACGCGTGGATCGAGGTGCTCAACTCGGACAGGAACTTTTGCAGCTGCGTGTGCTGCGGCGAGGAAGTGGAGAGGGTGGAAGGAGTGGCGACGATCGCCCAGCTGTGCCATGGCGTTGGGACGTTGCCGATGAAGCGGACCTCGTTCAAGTAGGGCTGCGGGCGGCGCGAGCAAGCGGGTGTGAGCACGAGGCACGAGATTCAAGCGGCAGATTTCTGAGGTACCTTGGTCGTAAAGTGCTCCCACATCTGATCCAAGTCCACACTCCGTCAGCCTCGTCTCTCGACGGCGCCGGAAAAGATTAGAAAACTCACGAAAGCGGCTGCTCGGCCATCGTTGACACCGTCGCGGAGGTTCTTGAAACTATCGAGCACTGTACGAGTCCCCGATGGTCACTTTCAATGTCAGACCCGCCGACGCCAGCCAGCTCGAAAGTCAAGACATTGCTTGGGAAAAGGCCGGCGCACGGTGCCCGTACCTTCAAACCGGATCGGCTCGACCTTGCCGTCCTTGTCGGTCCAGCCTTCCCGCAGAGCCATGTAGCTCGCCATGACCTGACTGCCACTGCGGGGGGGAAAGAGTGACTGTAAGACTCAAAAGCCCCACGCTTCGCGCATCGGAGGAGTGAGAGGTATGCCCACTCCGAACGCACCTGCCGACCCTCGACACGCCAATCTTCTCCCCCCTCAAATCCTCAAGCTTCTGATACTTGCTGTCCTTGCCGACGATGACAGTCCAGTTGAGCGGCGAAGTGACATAAGTCCCGACGAGTTTGAACTCGGCAGTTTGTTTCGCGATCCCGGCGATGAGAGATTCGGTCAAGGCGATCGCGACGTCGATCTCGTTCGCTTTCAGGCGAGACATGATCTGGCCGGTGCCACCTGCGGACCCGTATACGGCTGGTCAGAAGGTCCTGATCTGAAACTCAGGCCGCGGCGGGGGAGCGGCTCACTCGGGCATTCGACCAGTTGGATGTAGTCGCTCTGTGCCGCGAGCTGTAGCAGCGGACTACTAAAGTGTTCGCGAACGTATCCGATCCGAAGGGCGGCCATTCTCTTCGTGCTGCGAGGCGGGGATTTACCGACGAAAGCAAGGGTCAGGAATCTGGTTTTTGAGATGGTCGTCGCATCATGTTCGTAGCGGCGACGCCTCCCTGAAAGCGCCTCCCGGGTACATTGGCAGTGAGCTCTTTCTGCGTGTCCAACAGACGGCGAACCGCTCGCGCCAACGGTGTCTGAAATCAGCAACCGGACAGCTCCAACACCTCGACTGCATGGCGCCTCGTTTGCGGCCGGTCCAGAGACTGAGCGAGTGCAGCCTTGGACGTTGTACCGCGGTCTAGCGGACCAGTACCCCGTGCAGCCCTGTGTAGGCGGGCGGAGGAACCGGGTCTCTGGATCGATGTGGAGCAGCGATCGCAACCGCGCGAGAAGGTGACACAAGCGTGGGCCGAGCGGCCAGGGGCACCGGTGCCTAGGACCAATCGAGGACGTCCACACACCTTGAATGCTGCAGTATACGCTCTCCCAGTGAGCAGTAGCGCGGTTAACGTCCGATTCGCTGATGAACCGACGGTCGAGGTCACGTGCGGCGAATTCGACTCCGACTCCTGCGCGCGCGGTTTACTCGCTCGGAAGCAGCGCCAGTAAGAGTCGATCGCGAAGATGCTGGTATTGCTGCTGCGCATACCCGATTTCGCTATGCGCGCGCACCTTTTCTGGCCCGCGCAGTTCCGCGCGGCGCGCGGTCCCGCCATTCCTCGGCTCAAAGCTCAGAGACAGGAGCTTTACACGAACGGCCAAGAGATGAATGGGCGTTCTTTTCTTGGCCCGCGGCCTGAGCGAAAGAGGCGGTGCTCAAGGATCGCTCGGCTTGTCCGCGGATTTGGTCCCGGCGGAAAGGCAATCTCCCGCCCTTGGTCGCCCATCTTTCTTCCACCATCCACCTCCTTGACCCAAGAAGCAGACTCGCTAGTCTTACTTCTATCATGTTACAGTCTGCCGCCGGAACTAGCAGGAATCAGCCGGCTCTTTACGAGCCCTTCGTCAATCAAGTTCAAGGGGTTGTGAACGCAGCCAACCGCAAACTCGAGATACTCGAGCGCGCTGCGCTAGCTCCGGTTGAACGTGACGTCGATAGTTAAAACTGAGGCTCGCAAGTGGGCAAAGTCCGTTTGTACGCCCGAGTCCCTGCAAAAGGTCCATTGCGCGGCTCGTGCACTTGTCTTTGCCCAGGCTCGCAGCGCTCTCCATACATATATCGCAAGTCCACTTTGAAGAAAAGATCAGCTGGCCTGTGAGTGCGGCATCAATGAGCGCAAGGATCACTGTCACAGATCACGGAACGCTGACGGATGTACACAATTTTTAGACCGTCGATGAACTGGTTGCAAGCTCTTCTGGTTGGGATCAACTCCCCTTGCCCGCGGACAACCAGGCATCTTTTCAAGACCGAGTCTCTGCATTGGTCAAGCAGATGCGCAACCGCGCAGACGAGATCGACAGAATGATGCGTGCAGAAATTACTGCACGCGTTGACGAAAGACGTCAGCAAACTGCCGCATGGCAGGAGAGTATGCTTGTTCCGCGCAGAAGCAACAACTACAAGCAATTCCCAGAGGGTAGTAGCCTGCACTTGACTAGGCTTCGTGATCTTGTGAAAGACTGGAGCCTTTCAACCCCTTTTGATTGGGTAAGCTGCGCCTTTGCCCCCACTGTCGCACACCACCTTTTTGGGAATCTGCTAATGAGGCTAGACCTTGTTGCTGCCAGGACGACCACACTCTCACTTATCAAGCCGCTGGATGGCAGCAGCAAAGGGCGCCGTTTCGGGGGTTCAACCGTAACTCGGGTAAGGGTCACAAGTCTGCAATAACCAAGTACTGGTAACTGACTTCTTCTGGCTGACTAACTATACAGCGTTTGACCCTCAGGCTCGTCGTCACTAGTGTTGATGAGGCAACATATACACTCGCCCAAGTGTAGCATGCAAAGGTAATGACAAATAGATGGCCTTGACCTTCTCACCTTGTCTCGACCGTTTCGTCAACTTCTCTCCATGTTTCTCCCATCTCTTCCCGTGTTTAATTTGCCAATTGTGTTCCCTTTCTTCACTGTCACCGGAGCTTGGCTCAGCCTTGTGGTTGGGTTTCAACTGGATTCCTATGCGAGTTTGGTGCGAGAGAGGTGCATCACTGTTGGCCGGAGAAGACCCTATCGGAATACATAGTCTGCATGGCAGACAGCGCTTGAAAATCTGTAGCGCGACGAATCATTGTTGATTCTCCAGTGATGGCTGTGAAGACTGTCACAGCTGCAGTGCGCATCGATCGCGTAGCCTTGCAAAAGCGGCCCATCTTTGTCTCCCTTACGCACAGTTTCTTGGGCTATGACCCGCACATCTGTTGGCTGGTAGACAGAAGGCTAACCCTACGCGCGCAACTACGGCAAACCTATCATAACGAATACCGTTAAAATGAATATCTTGCACTTTTGACCTGCGTCCACCCACTTGGTTCCCAGCCAGATTGACCAAATAGTGCATAATGTATAATGAAGAGTCAGCGGTCCGGAAAGCGATGCCTCGAGGTCATTGAATATTGAGCTTCTCGGAGCGGTACCGGCTTGTCCGCGGATCCGTCGAAAAGACACCGCCACCGCCGGCACCACACCCCCTTTTTCCCCTTCGTCTCACCCTGGCAAAGCTCATCCAGAGTCAAGAGTTGCACAAAGCTGACCCTGGACACGGAACCCCTGCCAAGGAACAAGAGACAACATGTCTCACTCGGTTCCAGCGTACAGCGCCGGCAGGCCAAACGAGGCCGCCAGCAGGCTGCGCCACAACGGACAGTATGTGGCTCGCGTTCAAGACGTCGTCAACAAGTGTCATGCCAGAACCCAGCTCCTCACGGAGGGTAGCCTGGCTGAAGTCAGGGGTCTGCTGATGAGCTGAAGCAGGCAGTCCTTGCTTGGGGTCAGACAGTGCTGGCTCCTGAGATGCTGATTCGACTCAGGGTGAAGGCCCACTCTCCCATCGCCAGTCGACTCGAGGCTCTTGCAAAAGAGGTCGATAATCTTGACCTAGGTCAGCCAATGAATTGGCCAGTACGTGACAGATACGCTCATGCGTTTGCAAAAACTTGCGAGTTAAGCTGTTGATCGTATTTCTTCCCGAGCAGGGCCTATATGACTTTACAAACTCGGCCGATGCACCTCAAGGAGTGGAGCCGTGCAAGCTGGGCACTGTATATGGGCGGATCTGGGATATTATCCATGCCGCCCTCTCCCGGGCGGAAAATCTGTCCGACCAGAAGCTGCGAGTGATCATTCAGGACAGCAGCTCGAGAAAGGTCGAAGTCGCGTTATGGGTGGAAAGAATCCTGGACCCAGTCAGAGAATTGATGTATGAACAAAATCCAATCTTGTTCAACCAGAAGTTTGCTGCATTCAAAGCAAGCTGCAAGCTCTCCATGTCCTCGTCGCCGACTCAAGCTCGACTTGCACCTTCGACAACTGGATCCGTCGACTAGGAATGGCGTCGAGGATCGCAGGACTCGTCGAAGGATAGTCGGATGTTGAATGATCGGAGCCGGACTCTCTTTCACATGCGAGATTAGCTCGCTTCGCTCCCATCTCGTTCTGTTCCTCTTCTCCTTTTTCTTTAGGTCACTTTCGCTTGAATTCCTAGGCTCAGTTCTCTGTCTCTCGTGACCAGGCAGAAAGAAGAGTCTACAGAGTTCCAAGCCGTGCTAGTCGTCGTCCGACCTCGCCTTCAGCAGCCGACGCGACTTGCACAAGCATTGGCGACGGGGACCTTGCGTGCACTTTCCCACTGGTGAGCTGACATACTGCAGGTTGCACATTCACAGGCTAACAGAACGCATGGTGTGCCCAGGATGTCAAGGACATTTTCCCTCACAACGCGCTGCAACCTACGAGTCAAGCAGGCCATGAGCAACGACCTACATGGGGTAAATCTCTTTTCCCTACAAATCACCACTCGCGCAATCTCCAAGTGCATCACTTTTGCCCTGCTGTATTACCTATAGTCGATCTCTAACTGCAGGCACATTCTGCTCACTACTTTGACTGGGATCGCCGAAACAGCACAGTTTTCTGTTTACCCACCGCAAAACCAAGCGCTAGCTCCGCCTGGCGGAGTACATCCAGCTTACGCTGTGACGTATGCTGGTGCGATGGGTGGCCATTCTCCACCTAATCCGCCGCCTCCTCCGCCGCCTCCTCTGCCGCTCAATCCGCTGCCTAATCCGCATGGACTGGCTGGACCAAGCCAAGTCTATCAAAGTATCCCACCGGGGAGCTTTTTCCCAATCACGGGACCGCAGGCCAACTGGTCCGGTCATCATCATCATGTGCCCATGTGGCCACCAGCAGTTTGGCCATACTTTCAGCAATGAAGTCAAAGGTGTTACCTGTTTGGTAGCTGAGGTTGCAAGATTGGCGCGAGCATGGCACGAGGCGGTTGCTCCTGTCAAGCCCCTTTTGACACCATACAGTTTCCCACAGACATTGCAAGGGGAGGGCAAACTGTGGAGTTCCATAGATACGAATGATTACGAGGGGGAAAAGGCAAAACTGAGGGACAGAGCTTCGTGTCCGCAAACCCAGTCAAGTCACTGATCGGATGTCCTACCACTGTGCTGGACCCACTCAAGGGCTGGGCTATAAGGATAAACCCATGTAAGGAAGCAATACGCGCCGCAATGGCACTTCAGGCAAAAGAGATAGCGAGACACGCACGAGTGACGAGAGTTGAGAAGGTCGAAGGCTCGCGTTCACGCGTTCACGGCGCACCCTTCCTCGCGCCAATCTGCCCTGCCTGTGTATATCCTTGCCTAAACATGCAGCTCTACCCATAGACCTGGCAGTGTACAAGGATCGGATTGATCCAGAACAGAACCAAGTTCCTTTGGCATGTTCACCGAGTCGGTGCAATCGCCCGGCTTGTCCGCGGAGTCGCGAGAAAAGGGGTTCATGTGTTGCACTCGGCAGCACTTGTGGCTTCTCTCTTCCACTTTCCTTCAGTTGTCATCCACCACCACAGCAGCAGCAACATGTTCCCCACTATTCAGGCGTCCGGGACCGTGCATGCCGTCGCAGGAACAGATCAAGCTGATCCACCGTCTCCCGACGGAGAGTACGCGGCTCACGTCAACGACATCGTCCAAGCGTGCCATGACAGACTAGACCTTCTCAAGCGACGTATGCTCGCTTACGCTACAAAAGATTCTAATGCGCTGAAGACCGCGGTGCGCCATTGGGCACAGGCCGTGCTGGCTCCCGCATCACTTGGCCGTCTTGCCACAAAAGCCCGCACACCAATTTTTCAGGAGCTTCATGAGCTTCGTCAGCAAGCGGGCTCGGTTGGCTTTGGCGAGACTATACACTGGCCTGTGAGTGTGTCACACTGAACACATGCTCACTGCACGGACCTAAGCCACATTGTATTGATCCATCACCTGATGCAGACCACGGATGAGCTGATGGATCTTCCTGATCCACGCTTTTCTGACTCGGTCTGCAATCTCGAGGCCTTCATTGGGACAGTTGAGTCCCTTGAAGAAGCCGTTGACGAACATGCCGACAAGCTCTTCCGCCAGCAGCGAGACGAAGTTTTTGACCTCCTAAAGGTGCGGAGGGGGGCGGTCATAAGATGGGAAAAGGATATGCTGTGTCGAGCGAAAGAAGAGGTTTACCAACGGAATCCCCGACTTCACAACGCGCGTTTTGCCGCTTTGCGCAAGAGCGTAGATAGCTTCACCCTTATGCAGCGTTTCAGGCTGGTGAGTTGGGTTGTCTGCAAACGCACAAAAGGCGGGACCAAGGGCTGCCTTGATTGATCAGTCTTCTGCCTTTGCAGCGTGTTTGCGACATTTTTACTGGTGCAGTGTCACTGGAAACAAATCACACCCATCGTCGGAAACGCGAAAGAGGTAAATTCTTCCCTCCTTATACACGTATTCAAACCCTCCCCGCCATCCTCTCTGCTGACAGACTGATTCGGAATTGGTGAAACAGACCAGCCGTCCCCCTTGGAGCCGCAGAAACGACAGCCACCTCTGCGCCGATTGTAGTGCTGTGACGAATGTTAGGTCTGATCCGAAATCGCCTGTGCACCCGCTTGATCACGAATTGCCTTTACCGCGCGTTCCGTGGGCATGAGGCTAGCGGCCGGCGTAGGCCCACAACCCACATGAGCGTTTTAAGGGGCAGTGCGTACCGATGAGCTCAGGACTCTTTTCTGCATTCGTAGTAGCAGCTCAAAGCATTCAACCTCATTCCAGAGCGCAGGTGAAGCGATGGCGTTGCAGACAAACGAACGAAAGTGCTCTACTTTGGCGGCGGAGCACCCCGAATCGCCGCTCTCGCCGGCCCCCAGTTCGCTTGCGGGTTGATCTGGTATCTGACGAGCTTGATGTTGTCGAGGAGCGCTTCCGTCACTTTCGGGTTGTGCGCGAGCGAGACCTCGTGCCTGTTTCGAGCGGGAAAGCCGTAAGACGAGTCAGAGTCCGGATCTCCCCTGATCCCCAACCACGCAAGTCTCGACGGCGAGGCGTTTGCGACGCTGACAAACAACCAGCAAGAGCGACCAGACACTCACGTTTGCTCCTTGGCCAACAAGCTCTTGGCCGGACTGCCGTCCTTGACATTCTTCATCATGACCGGGTTCGACTTGATCCACTCGCGAATCACGTCGTGCACAAATGTCCGCGGCGCGTTCGTCTTGATCGATCCGGCGACGGCGTGCGAGCGCGAGATCTCGTACCCGGCGTTCAAGAGCGCCGAGCTGCAGATTCCAAAAAGTCAGCTCGAGGCAGCTCTTGACGTGGGAGCAAAGACGAGCTGAAACGCACCCAAAGGTCGAGATGGGCGGGCACGTAGCGTTGAACAAGCTCGCCATCTTGGACGGCGAAAAGTACAACGGCGCTTCCGTTTCCTGCACGGTCCGAAGATGAGCAGCTCTCGGTCAATGACGTGCCGCACAAACGAACCCGGCACGGCCACTCACAGAAAGCGCGACGGTCAGCATGCCCTTGATCCGGTCCGAAGTCTTGAAGTCGCTCGCGTGCTCCTCGACGTGGGTGAGCATGTCGCGCACGAACGCCTTGTTGTGCAGCGGCGCGGCCCACATCGGTCCTCCGATCTGTGCGTCCAAACGACAAAATGGGATCAGCACTCTTGGTCTCTCTTCACGACCCAACACGAAAAGAGCACGAGAGCGGCCGAGCATGCAAAGCTTCTTCTCCCTGGAACGTACATGGAACTTGCCCCCGCACTCGCTGCACCGGTCCCCCTTGACTTGTTCCGGCGGACCGGCGGGGACGTGGTACGTCAAGTTGACGTTACCGTTCTTCTCGCTGACGCGTTCCTGCACGCGCCCGAACGGCTGCCAGTGCGGAGACTGGCACGTGTGGCAGTAGTAGACGAGGGCGGTTTTCCTGTGAGTCGCGAAAGCGCGCGCTTCGACATCAGCCCGCGACTCCCGAGAAAGGGGAGGTCTAGGGAGAGAACGATAGATGGGTAGGCTCGCTGGACTCACGAAGGCACCGCCTTGACTTCTTTCGGACCCGTCCTCACGCGGATGAACAAGCGCACGTAGAAATCGATCGAGAGCGACAGTTGCGGTTCAATGTACCGGCCGTACCGAGCGGCGGTCGTCGCGAGCGAGTGCAAGACGAGTCGAAGACCCTGAAGCCGAACCCGAAGCAAGCAGTTTGTCAGGTACATTTTTCGCGGGTCACTCGCAAGGGAAAGGCATGAAGAATGAGCGCACCACTTCGTGAGAGTACTCGGCGTTGACGCAGACGCCACCGTAGTGCGTAAAGCTGCAAGGCCGACCGACGAATCAGTTCCTGCGGCGACACAAAGTGCGAGTGGAGTGGAGTTGAGGCTGAGAGGCGGGACTCACGCCTTTTCGGGGTAGTTGTGGCCCGCCAGGACACCCATATCCGTGCACGTAACACACATCAAGCCTATGCGTGCATGGTAAATCCCCAGCAACGTCAGTCTTCGTTCAGGCCGACCGACGCGAAACACCACCACAGTCCTGCACTGAGAAAGGGAGGAGGGGAAGGACCGGAACGAGACGCTCACCTCCGTCTGCGATGGCGTTCATGGCGGCGTCGAGGAACGGAACGGCGCTACCGTACGGGTCGAGGTCGACGCAGTCGAAGCGGGCTTCTTCGGCCCGGTGTTGGTACATGAAGACGCTGGTTCGATGGTTCGACAATTCGTCCGGCAAATCCAAAGATCAGCCCTGCGAGCGGGAAGGACATTCTCCGCGAGAAAGCGGAATCCAGAAAACCAAAAACGCACCACGCGTCGCCCTCGTTGGCTCTCACTTTGCCCAACTTGGCCTCCTCAATCTGGGCTTTACTAAACTCCTTCCCCGGCTTGATCTCGTCTTCCGTCATCCCTTCCGTCCCGGGAATACTGTGCAGCCCTTTCGGCGCCAGACCGTTAAAGGCAATGTTGCGGCGAATGTCTTCGACGGCTGAAGCCGAGAGGTCGTTCGCAATCACGTAGCTGCGCGCGGTTGGGTGTCGGACACCCTCATCTTAGTCAGCATCTTCTCTCGCGGGTGTATACTGAAAGAGAAAGGGAGCGCATACCGAAGGAGAGGGAGTTCTTTGGCGTAGCGGATCGCGCGGAGTCCCGTGGCAGACAACGCTTCGAGCAAGGAAAACTTGAATGTCGGCGCTGGCGGGAGCGTCCCTTCCTCCTGGGTTTGTTGTGCCAGTGGCCTCAGCGCCAGCGTCCGCAAAACCAAGTATCTTGAAAGGAGGAACTCACCCTCGTCGTCGTCGTCGTCGTCGCCTCACTGCTGCCTCCCCCTCCTGCTGTAACGGGCGCCGCCGCCGCCGTCCCATCTTCCGCCTTTCTCCGCTTCGCACCCACTTGTCCATCAGCCTCACCCTCCTTCAAAGCTGTCGTCGCCTCCTTCCCCTTCCCCTTCCCCTTCCCCTCATCCTCACCCGTTCCCGTCGCTTTCCGGGCAAACTTTTCGCCCCCGTCTCCTCCCCCATTCAAGTCCCTGACCCTCTTGCGCGCCCACTTGCGCTTCAACCCTTCCTCCCAATATTTCCTCTTTTCGGCCTGCCTCGTTTCTGACCAGGTCCGGATGGCGACGACCGACAAGTCGCGGTTGTACTCCTGGACGGGGTTGAGAAAGACGGGAGCTGTTCCGCTGCTGGTACTGGAGGAGGAGGGAGGGGCGGCAAAGAGGATTGAAGTGGTCGATTCGGTGTGGACCACAAAGCCTTCAGGTACGGTAGGCGCTGTTTCTGTTCGAGAGGGAGAGTTGTGGGTCAACCCTGAGTTGTGCTCGAGAGCGACCAAAGCCCCTCCGCAAGTAACGCACGCGGTTCTTCGACCCGCATCGTCTCGTCCACCGCCGTCATCGTCGGGATCTCTGCGTGCGCCATGGTTCGTGCTGCCGTCGTGCGGAAAGAGGAGCAGCAGCAGCGATGAGGAGGAGGAGCGATCGAGCGAGGCAAGAGCTGTAGCGAGTTCGAAGGGCTGCTGCAAGTATAGCCTAAGCGGGAACGTGCAGTCGACTGTAAGACCACTCGAGTCGCCCCGCGGTGCATACGCGAGCAGTCAACACTCAGTGAGCACAGCCTTCCTCCCTGGCCTCCTCTCCTCTCCTCCCGACTTCTCGATCGAGTTAACTATTAGCCAATAGCAAAGTGTAGCTTCACTTTGCAAAAACGATCACCCCAAACATCCTCTCATTGGACAATCGAAAAAACAAAGCCAAGCACGACAACATGATCATCCCCTCCTCCAACCCTCCTCCTCCCCCGCCTCCATACCGCGAGCTTCACGACGACGACGACGACGACGAAGTAGAAGTGGCGACACCCGCCGACGACAACGGTCCCGTCTGGTACAGCAGATTCGCATGCGGAGTCGGCTGCCAAACCGGATTCGCGACTGTCAGTCAGTCAGTCACCACAAGCTCGGCGAAATTTCGCAAGAATGACGAGGGCAAAAAAGGCCGGGTGACTCACCAACATGCTCTGCGCGACCGCCTGATCCATCCTCGTCTGCTCCGCGCCGCTCGTCGTCGTCGTCGGAGGAGCTTGAAGCGACTGTTGTTGTTGTGGCGGCAGAAGGTGGTGGTGATGATGCGACCCCGACCCCGACCCCGATCCCGCCGCCCCGGGCGTGGGCGCTCCAACCGCGAAATCACCGAATACCCCTCCTCCTCCCCCTCCTCCTGCACGATCCGTAGGCGAAACAGCAGCAGCAGCTGAACCATCCCCCCCACCGCCGACCACCCCTTGTCCGACTTTCTTCGTCGGTCTCGTCGTCGACCCGTTCGCATTCGAATGAGAGTGAGAGTGAGAGTGAGGAGGAAGGGAAAGGGGAACGAAAGGCGCGGGAAGTTGTTGCTGCGCGGCGGCGGCGGTCGAGGTGGCGTTCGAGGGCGAGATCGGAGCAGACTGAGCGACACCGGCTCCGTCTCCCCCTCCTCCTCCCACAGCGGCGGACGACGACGACGGCGGCAGCAGTACTGGCGACGGCGGCAGCGGCGGCAACCAATTCGCCCTGACCTCCCTCAACTGTTCCTCCGTGACTTTCCGTCCGCCTTGCAACCTCTTGACCAACTCCTCCAACTCTTGAATCCTTCTCTCGGCGTCCCTCAACGCCCTTTTAACCTTTTCTTCTTCCTCGGCTCGAGTCTTGGCGAGTCGTTCGAGGCGATCAAACTCGGCCGCTTTGCGATCGCGCGAACGTTGAGCCGCGAGCCGGTTCCGCTCTTTGCGCGTCGTCGTCGTCGTGGCCCCCGCAGCAGAAGCTTTTCCTCCGTCGGCGGCGGAGCCTTCACCACCACTGCCACCAGCGCCGGTGGTAGAGGCGGTCGCTTGTCCACTGTTGGCGGTAGACGGTTGTTGAGCGGGATCAGAGGAACCCGCTCTTCCTCCTCCGTTGCTCGTCTCTCCATCTCCTCCTCCTCTTCCTGCAGCAGAGCCCGCAGACCGAATCGCCCTCGGAGTGGACGACGACGACGGCGGCGGCTGTTGGACGAATGGTTGTTGTTGCTGCTGTTGCTGTTGTTGATGGATGAGCGAAGCGGTGGTCAATGCCACGGCGGCGGCTGCGGCTGCGGCTGCCCCTGCCGAGGAGGAAGCAGGCGTGGCTGGTGTTGCGATCCGGGCGCGTTTGTTTTGCCTCGGACGCGGCGGCGGCGGAGGAGGCGCGGCCGTCGTCGCAGCAGCGGTGGGCTGAATGGCGGACGATACGGCCAGCCCTGAGGAGGTGGCGGTGCTAGGCGCTGGAGTGGGCGCATCGAGTCCGACGAGGTTCAAGTGCGGTTCAAACTCGAGTTGGAGCGGCGGGATTTGGTGATGCAGCGCGTCGAGGGACGGATCCACTTGCGGCGGCGGAGGAGGCGCATGCCCAGTCTGGATATCGTTCGCATGCTGCTGGTGCTGGTAAGCGTTGGCGTACTGTTGAGCGTACGCGGCTGCGAGGTTGTTGTGCGCCGAGTCGACGAGATGCGGGTGGTGCGAGTGGTGAGCGGCAGCGACGACGGCGGCGAGCGCAGGGTCGAGTGCAATGTCCGGCTGCTGCTGCTGCTCGCGTTCGCGGGCCCTCTGCTGCTGCTGCTGCTGCTGCTGCTGTTCCGGCTCCATCGCGAGTGCGAGTGGGGCGACAAGTGACACGTTGGCAGGAGAGAGAAGAAGGAGCGAACACGTCAGTCAGAGCTACTGAGCAAGTACCGCAGGGGAGGCTTTAGCTAGCGCACGATCGAGAGCGAGACTGACGTCGCGAGTTGGCCTTCCCAAATCAGACGCACGGGTACGGTCTCTCTATACACAGTGCATGCTCGTACGCACGCGGACTGCCCGAGTCACCGCAACACTCCGAGCCATGCCGCCGAAACGAACCCTCCCGTTCTCGTCCCAGCCTCCGGCCGCATCCCCACCATCCAAGAAGCCTCGACCATCGCCAACTCGACCGAAAAAACAGGCTCGATCGCCTTCGCCGGTCACCACTCTTCGAGATAAAGCAGGCCATGGCGAATGGAAAGACTGGCCCGCGCCGCAAGAGCAGATGGAGACCGCTCGCGAATGGATCAGAGAATGGTGAGCCCTCTCTCATTGCTCCGTTGGTCGCTGGAGAAGCTGATCCCTTTCGACTGTAGCGTAAAGGGAAAACACCGAGGTGGGCTCACGGTCAAGTTGGAATCCCAGTAGGAGAAGGATTGCCGCTGAAACCGACAAAATCGCACCCCTGCAGTTTTGCTGATCCCGGACAAGGACGCCGACGGACTCTCATCGGCGTGCCTCCTCGCGCACACGTTCCACACGCTCGGACACGACCCGTCCCTCCTGCAAGTGTACCACCTCCCCCGCTCGGCGACCAACATCCATTCCGACCGAGCCCGGTCCGACATCCTCTCAACCCAGTTCCCTGCTGCAAACCAACACAACGACGACGACGAGGGTGGACCCCCTACGCGGTGCATCGTCCTCGATCAAGGGTCCCGACCCGGTCCGGCTCTCGTTCCAGGGATCGAAACCCTCCTGATAGATCACCACTTGAGCGATACCTTCCCCTCGGGTCCGATCACCGTCCTCTCGGCGTGTCACTCCCTCCCCGTCGCCACCACCTCCCTGCTCGTGTACGAACTCTCTTCGACCCTGGTTCCCACTCTGAGGGGTTCAGGGCCAACGGGACTCGCAGCTTTGATCGGCGCGTATGGCGACCTCGGAGCTGGGAAACTCAAATTCGGAGGAGGAGGCGACGACGAACCGTGGCCTGCTTCGCTCGCCCCGATCGAGAAACAGTTGACCAAATCCGCCCTCTCGAAAGCCGTCGCCCTCTTGAACGCCCCTCGTCGCACTCCCGAATTCAAAGTCGCAGACGCCTATTCCGCCCTCGTCGCCGCCGCCGCCGCCGCCGCAACAGCTCAAGCCGATGGACTCTCGTCAAAAGTGCTCAAGGGGATCCTGGATGACGACAAGTTGATCGAGGCCAAGGAGAGGACGAGTGCGGAAACGGCGAGGTGGCAAGCGGCACCGCCGGTGTTTACGAAAGATGGCAAGATCGCAGTCGTCACCATCGATTCGGGCTACCAGAGTGAGTCTTCGGCGATTCTGCTAACGCTCATGTCGAGTTTGAAAGGAGTCCTGATCCTGTTTGTCCTCGCTCCCTCGCTCGGCAGTTCATCCGGTGATTGCGACTCGCTGGACGGGCACGCTCCGAAAAGCGAAAACCCTCGTCTGCGTCATGGTGCGTCTTTCACTTACTCGCTTTTGCTCTACCTCTTTCCCTTTCCAAGTCCTCCAATCTTCGAAAACGGACAGACTCTAGAAACTTGGGGTACTGACGGTCTCTCTTTCTTTGAATTCGTCGGCGGGCAACAGTGCGCCAATACAGGTTACACGCCGGGCTTTGTCCATTTCTCCTGCCGCGCCCCCCGCAGAGGCACTCAGGACTCGTCCGCCCCTCCCGTCGTCGACCTGATCGCCTTCCTCCGCTCGCTCGCTCCCCTCTGCGAACAACTCGCGCCGGGGTGGACGTCCCGCGTCGGAGAGGATTGGGCTCGCGGACATCGGGAAGCGACGGGGGGCATTGTCAAGGTGGAAGAGTTCCGGGTGTTGATGGAGGCTTGTCAAGTCGGGGTCAAGAAGGACAAGGACGAGAAGAAGAGCAACGGCGGCGCGGCGAAGAAGGTGATTGATCCGGGACAAAAGACGACGTTGGATGGGTTCTTCAAGATTAGTCCGGCGAAAAAAGTGAAGGGGGAGAAGGTCTAATGTGAAGTGGGCAAGTATCGGAGCGTTTATTAGACTGAGCGATTTGACGAAAGACTCCCTCTTCCCCAAGAGGCCCTTTCCGCGACGAGCAAAGAAGCATTTCCGGGAACCGAAAAAGCAGCATTGCGCCACTTCCGTAGATGTACCTCTTGCAGCTTTTGTCTCGAATCCGCCTCTCGGGGCTCACGATTGCGGGACCAGTTGGAGTCCCGAGGTTGAAGAAACGAAAGAGTCCGTAGCAGTCCAGCTCACGAGAGGCCCTGCCTGGCGGTCTCGAATCTATGTCGTTTCTTTACTCCTCCTCCTCCTCCGTCACCGCTACCTTGGTGTCAGCCCTCAGCCTCAAGCTGAGCAAACCGATCCAAATCCTCCCGACTCGGCAAGATCCCCCCCCATCCTTCCACCTCGTCCCAATTACAACCACCTCTCTTCGCCGCCCAATCGCCCACCGCTCCCCCTTGTACCAAATACTCGCAGTACGGCGCCACCTCCTCCCTCCCCTTCCCCTCTCGGTCTCGGTTTCCGTCGTCATTGTCCCCACGCGCGGGGGAAAGTGTTCGGCGGAGCGAGATATCGGGAGAGGGTCCAGGGAGCGGCGCCGTAGATGGTAAGGACAGGTACAAGATCTGCAAAGGCGGTATTGTTCGCAGTAATGCCTCGAGCGCTTGTGAGTCCGAGGTCGAGGTCGAAGCCGCGGTGGTGGCGTTCGAGTCCGGTCGCGAAGGCAGAAGTGTCGAGTCCCCCTCCTCCTCCTCCTCCTCCTCCTCCTCCTCCTCCTCGTTCGGATGCAATGCGGACGGCTGCTGCTCGTCGTCTTCAGCAGCGTCGTGCGCAGCAGCAGCAGCAGCACCATCGACCATCGCGTTGCTCCGAGGAGAGGAGGCGGCGGTCAAAGTCTGTAAAGACCTCGCGATCCTCGCGGCGCCTGTGGGAGCGGGGGTGGCGGGTGTCGGTGCGGACGGCGTGTGCGATTGGAGAGAAGAGGGAGACGGAGGAGGCGATTTAGCAAAACGAGTGAGCCAATCTCGGGTTTGGGGGCGCGTTTCCACGCATGGAACACACTGCTGCGCAGCTTCTTCATGTCCTCTTTCCTCCTTTCGAGTCGGCGGTCTGGAAAAAGCCCCCGCCTTTCCCGAGGGTAGCGAGGGAAAAATGAAAGAGGTAGCTCCGGCTCTGACTATCGATTTTCTGGAAGGTAGGGGGAGGGGAAAGAAAAGAAGAGAAACGAAGAGAAGAGAGAGAGAGAAGAGAGCACACAACGCACGCACCTTCTTCCACCGAGACGGCGAACGGGAACCAACACACGACATGGCGCATCAACCACCTCACGAAGCAGTTGGAATCGCGCGAAAGGTTCGTAGCGGGGACGAAACCTGCCCGGTACGGCGACGACGATGACGACGAGAGGAGACGAGATTAGCAGGCACGGTAATCGGGGGTAGATGGACAAGACAAGGACAAGAGAGAGGGGAGGGGGAACGTATGTGTGTGTGAGGATGAGAGCGCAAAGCAAGAGCGACAACAAGGGGATGGGGGGGAACGAAAAAGAAAGAAAGAAAGAAAGAAAGAAAGAACGAACGAAGCCAGTGAACGAACCTGGCGAGACGGCCACCACATCCACTGGCCTCCTCCTCCTCCGCCTCCTCTTTGAACCGTTCCCTGAGCAACCTGCCCCCTCCTTCCCCGCCTCCTCCTCTTGCCCCTCCCGTACTACTCCTGCTCCACGCTCCGGCTCCGGCTCCGGCTCCGGCTCTTGCTCTTCTTGGTCCAGAAGGGAAAAGTGCCTCCGCCAGTAGAAAGCCGACAAGAGCTGAGCGGCTTTCGAAGCGGCGTAGCGCTGCTTGGGCGTGGGCGTGGGCGATGTCGAGGGGATTGTCGTGCTTTGCTCCTCCTCCGGCGGGGGGGACTGGTTCTCGTCATCGAAAGGGGGAGGAGGGGTTGCTGCTCGGAGGAAAAGGGGGATTTGGGCTGTTTTTTCCAGCCGAATCGGGCCGGGGGGAAAATTGGTGTGAGCTCTTACTAGTACTTTCTCGGGAAGGGGAATCGGAACGGCGAGTAGACTGCCCACCTGACTCACCGAGTGTCGAGATCGACTTGTGCAGGTTCGAAGTGGTCACGACGATCCTCGCGCGTTCAACCACCCCAGAGTCTTCGTCCGGAAGAGGAGAGGCGAGTTTTTCGGCGAGGAGGTGGACGAGATAGTGCTGGGCTGCATGCAGACGCGCGCGTGGGTCAGGAGGAGGACAGGACACATCCCCCGAGCTAGACGGTTCAAACGGACCGATGCAGTTGACGACTGCTTCTCTAGTCCACTCGGCCTGTCCGAGGTGGACGACCCTCGGTGCGCTGTTGTCCCAGACGGCGGCATTGAGCCACAGGAGGTCGACTCGCGTCGGCGTGACTTGCTGTGCGAACCTCTTGACGGAAGCGAGCGATTCCAGCTCGAGCGGGATCCATTCCACGTGGTGGCGGTGGTGGTCGTCCCAAATGGGCCATGGAGGCGGAGTGGGAGAGCGGTGAGCAGCATAGACGGTCCAGCGTTCGGTGGTGGCGAGGAGGAAGCGCTGGAGAGCGAGCGAGCCGAGCGAGGACGAGCAGCCGACTGCGACGAGGACCGGCATCGTGGCAGAGTCCAGTACAGCAGTTATAGCTTGGGGTAAGAGAGCTGTATACGTCGAGAGCCGCGAGTTTGACTTCTCGGCCGGAAGAAGGTCATTACAAGTGTCATCTCGCTCTTTCTCCCGACTGCGAGTGCAGCCCCGCATCCAGCTCTACGGGATGGCAGAACCGTCGTCGTCGTCCTCCTCCGCAAGCCCTTCGTCTGTCCTCCTGACCTCGATCTCGCCCGTCGACCCCTCCAAGCAGCGCACCTTCGCCGCCCGCTACTACACTCAGCCTGCCTCGAGCACAGCGAGTACAGGCGCAGACCTCCCCGACTCGTACTTCCAACCGACCGCGCAAGAACTGCAGCGCGCGCACGCCCAGGCCATCTCGCACCGCGAGCACCTCGTCGACCGACCCTTGTTGACTTCCAAGTTGAGGGACCAACAACGCGCAGACAAGCAGCGCACCAAAGCCAACAAGTTCCCCAGAACCACCATCCGCATCCGCTTCCACGGCGGGCAGAGTCTGTTGGAGGGCCAGTTCAACTCGGCGACCGACAAACTCATCCACGTCTACGAGTTTGTCAAACTCGCCCTCCAACCTCGACTCCGCCACGTCCCCTTCCTCCTGTATCAATCCCCACCCCGCCAAGAATACCGCCGCGACGACCCGACCCTGCGCGGGAAATCCCTCCTCGACCTCGACTTTGCTCCCTCGACCTCGCTCTACCTCAAATTCCTCCCTCCCCCTCCTTCTTCTCAAGAAACTACTCCGGCAATCGACGTCGACACCTTGAACGCAACGTCCACCTCCCCCTCCGAGTTGCTCATCCCCGAACTGATCCAAGCCGCGACCGAGTTGCCCCGCCCGCCTTCGTTCGACCCGACGACGACGACGGGCGACGACGAAGAGGCCACCGGACCGCCTCCGCCATCGAGCGAAGAGCAAAAGAAGAAGGACAAGGAAGAGAGGTTGAGGAAGTTGCTCGGAGGAGGAGGAGGAGGAGGAGGCAAGGGCGGTATGTTCGGCGGTGGCGGGGGCAAGAGTGAGTTTTCCCTTCCTTCCCTCCAGAGATCTTCCTCCTAGAGGAGGAGAGGAAGAGAAGTCATCTCTCTGCTGCTCCCGCAGATGTCCCGAAAAATACGACAAGATAAAAGGAAGCTGACGACAATCAAATTCTCCCCACCGCTGCTTCCCTCTCTTCTCAACTGTGTGGATGGCAATACGAACTCCAAGAGAAAGCATGAACTCCTCCTCCTCCCCTTTCCGTTCCCTCCCGCATCCTCGCCCGTTCTGCCGTTCCCTCGGTCCCAACCCATGCTTCCCCCATCCATCTCCGTCTCCACTTGCACTCAGACGTCCCATCTATGCCCCCGCGCCGTCCGCCGCACCCGCCCACCTTTGCGCGCGCTCTCTCTCTCGCTTCGTCCGGGCAGCGCTCTTTGCTTCGTCCGCGATTTCGTTTTCGTCACTTCATTTCCTCGCATATATGCAATGGTTTCACACGCTTTCAAAAAAACGTCCTATCCCCGTTTATGATCGCAAGCTCCACTTCTTGTCAAGAAGAAGAAGAAAGTTGCTCGAGCGCGCGCGCCGTCCAGGCCCTCGCCGAGGTATAGTACACCTCCGCGCGAACGGCCACTCGTACTCACACTCAAGTCACAGGGTCCTAGTCAATCCGGTCTCATTCAACCATCCTTCTATGAACACGATTCTTTCTTGGCAAAGCGAGATCTCTTATCTACGAAGGGGAGACTTCTATTCACAAAAACTTGTCTAAAGGAGGATGCGGAGAGAGCAAGAGAGAGAAGAGGAGGAAAAGTTGTTCTTATGTACGAGAGGAGTAGGAGAAGGTCGCTCGTTCCTCTGCCCTCCCTCCCCCCTCCCCTCACGTGAGCTCCGTGCTCAGTTCCTCAAGTACTCGGAACTAGTCGGTTCCGCCTCTCCCTCCTTGACGACCGTCTCCTCCTTGCCGTCCTCCTGGGTCTTGTTGTTCTTGGTGACGAGTTCGATCTCGGTCGCGGGGACGAGCGTGGCGTGCGGGTCCGAAGCGGATTGGAAGCGGAAGGCGCGCACTTCGGCGTTGGCCCAGGGCTGGAAACAACCTCGTCAAACGAGCCGGAGGGGGGGTTGAAAGCGCAATCGAGTTCAGCCAAGTGCACGACGACGAAAAGTCTGGACGTGTGAATCATCGAGATCTGGAGACGATCCGGGAAACAAGAATGTTCGACTAGCCGGAGGGCGCCAGCGTCCCCGGAAAAAAGAAAAGAAAGGAAAGAGAGAGGAGGTTTCCCAGGACTCACGGTCTCGTCCCCCCTCTTCCCGTACGCGATATAACGCAAGATATCCCCATGCGCAACCACCACAATCTTCTCGGCCTCGGCGCCCAACCGCGCGTGCTCATTGTGGTGGAGATGGTGGTGGTCACCGCGCAACCACTGACGAACCCACCTCGCGCGGTCTTCGACGCGGAGCGGGTCAAAGATCCCTTGTTTCGAGTTCCAAGTCGGGGCGCCGGACCAATGAGGAGGAGGCGCGTCCGCGGGGGAGGAGGAGGAGGAGGAGGAAGAGAAGGGTTCGAGGGGGGAGAAATCGAGGGAGGAGAATTCGGGGTGGGCTTCGAGGTCGGTGCGAGACTGGCGAGTTGCGGGGAGAGGGAAGTCAGTCGATTCAGTCAAATTCAATGGTGGGAGCCACTCCAAAGGGCGGTGTGTGAGGACTCACGGAACCGGTGTCGCAGGGGAGGTCGTTCACTTCTTGCAATTCGGGGAGGAGGAGCATCGGTTTCCCTTCCTTTGTCAAGCGCTCGATCAGGGGCGCGTAGCTGTCAAATTGGGAGGTTAGGAACACGAGGCAAAAAGGGGGGGGGGGGGGGGGGGGGGGGGACTGCCGATAAGAAAGCGTGAGGAGCGAAAGGAACAAACCCGACGAGGGCGGTCTGCATCGGCCTGCGAAGCTATTGGGGAGCAAGTCCCGATCCAATGTTCAGCAGTCAGTCACTTAGTGTCTTTGGTGATATTCCTCTCAATCAAAAGGTCGCGCTCCGGACGGAGGGCTTTACTTACGGGCGACGAGACGATCAAGTCTGCGTCTTTTTGGAACGTCGTTTCCGTGTCCCTCCTCAAGGCGGCGGATTGTTCCCTCCCGAGCGGGGTCAGCTCTGCGTCCCGGACTGCGACGGGGTGCGTGCGTCAATATATCATCCGAAAGTTGGTGGACCTGCGACTCTGCGAGTCAAAGGCAATCCGTTCTGGCCGAAACGAGTGAGTGGGAAGAACGGACTGGTGTAGTCGTCGGCGACGTTGTGGTACGCCTGGGCGTGACGAGTCAAGTACAGGATCTTGTCCATTCTGCTGTCTATCTGTACTCGGGTTATAGCTGATTCTTGTCCGAGGCGGAAGAAGAAGTTGGGAGGTTTGGCGTCAGTTTTTCGTGCTGGGAGGCCTCGACGAGACAGCACCGGCGCCCTGGAGTGGCTCACGGAGATGAAGCCCTGGCTAACGAGGCAGCGCTAACTATATGCTACCAGCGGAGAGACGAGCACTCTCGCTTGCTGCTCTGCACGTCATGCTCGCGACCCCGGGGGCGCCACGTGTTCGGGACGGAAGCGATGAGACATTTTCGAGACTGAAGACAGGAGGAAGCCCGGGTGGCCGCGCCGGTCAAGAGGCCGAGCAGTTCTCGATCATCGTGCTCAATCATGGTCTCTGAGCCCGTACAGTAGCTATCGAGACGTGCAATCGAGACGAGCGAGAGAATCAGATGACAGCCCGTGAAGTTCTGATCGGAAGCGTTCTGCTACACGAGAGAGCGTGCGAGTTCGAGAGCGAGAGGTACTGATTGGCCGACGAGAAAGGCGCCGACGTCTTGAGTTTGACGGGATTCGTTGAGCTGTGCAGCACTCGCGCACGCTAGAGGCGCGGCAAGAGGCAGATGCCGACTGCTTCCACCTCGAGGAGCGGCACGCCCGACCCGCAGCAGCAGCACGGCGACGCCCAGTCGAGGAAGCGCGGCCGGAAACAAGACGACTCGCTCCCACCCTCGGTCAGTCTACAGCGCTCCAGGCGGAGGGGTGGTAGAGAGAACTGACCAGCACAATGTCCCGCAGCGCTCTCGCGATATCCAGCGCGCGTTCCGGGCGAGGCGAGCCGCGTTGCTGTACAACCTCGAGGCGCGAGTTTGCTTCCTCGAACGCGAGAACTGCCAACTCCGCCTCCGCTGCGGACTGGACCCGCACGGCGAACCCGTATCCGGACCGGAGCCAGAGTATCACCGCGTCGACGGAATCGCAGAAGGGATCGAGGGCGAGTCGAAAGCCGGGAATGGACTCGGCGCCGCCGCTGCCGGAGTCGCTGCTCCCACCGCCGACGGAACTCTGGGCACGACGGGCAAACGAGCGCGGAAACGTCAAGCGAGTAGTGTCGCTTCCTCGGAGCCTTCGCCGAACCAGAGTGCCGAACTCGACGGTCAGCGACCAGGGGGTTACCCCTTCGCCGCCGCAGCCGCCGGAGGGGCACCTTCCCCTCTCGCGACTCTAGCCCACGCAGCAGGGACGGCAGCTTCGTGGCAACTCCAACAACAACCGGGCCTCGGTTACGGTCAGCCATATCCTCAAGGCGCGTCGCCACAACAACAGCAACAGCTGTTTGCACCCCTCAACAACGGAGGAGGGGTGCCGCCGTCGCCGAGCCAAGTCCCGTACGGGATGGCACCACAGCACCAACAGGCGCCCAACAACTACCCGAACGGAGTCGGAGCGCAACAGCAGCAGCAGCAGCAACCGAACGGCGTCGCCGTCGGGTTCTTCCACCCTCATCCTCCTCCTTCGACGGCAGCAAACAACAACAGCCACGGCACCGGAGATTCTCCCATGTTTGCGTATCACCCGCCTCCATCCACCGACCCACAGCAGCAGCAACACGCCGCGTACATGTACGCCGCACAGCACGGCGGCGGCGGCGGGCCACCGCCACCACCTCCTCTCGCCTCTTATCATCAGCCGAATCAACAGATCGCGTACGCTGCTTCGAACAACCATTATCCTCACCACCACCACCACCAACAGCAGCAGCAGCAGCCACACAATCCGCCGACGCCGATCTCGCATACGCCTTCGCCCGCTTCGGCAGCGACTTCTCCCGCTTCGAACGCTGGCGGCAGCGGCAGCGGTGGTGGTGGTGGCGGTAGTCAGCATGCGCTTGCGTCTGCTGCGCTGGGGCTCTCGTCGCTACAGCCGGTAGTAGCAGGAGCGGGAGGGCTCGGGACCAACAATCAAAACAATACCCCGGATTCTCGCGGCACGCAGGCCTCTCAATACCCTCAACAACCCCCGCTCGTGCACGGGTACGGAGACGGAAGGACGACGACGTCGTCTCCAGCAGCAGCAGCCGGCGGCGGCGGATCCGCATCCGGATTGGCGACTTCTCCTCGCACGGCCGCTCTCGCTCCGCCTCCTCGACCGTCGTCGGTGCAGCAATATCATCAACCGCACCACCAACACCACCAGCAGCACTCTCCTCTTCCTCACCAGCATCATCATCTCTCTTTCGCCGGTGCGACATCTCCCGCAACAGCGACAGCGGGTACCGTCCCTACAGCGACCCACTCGCACTCGCACTCGCACGGCATCTCGAACCCGCATCCGCCAGCAGCAGCGTCCGCGTCAACAGTGCCCTCCTCGGCTCTCGACGCTCCGCGCGAATACCTCCTCCGCGCATGTGGTCTCTCGCCTCGGACCGTCTCTCGCGCGTTAATGGCAGCCGGAGACGGGGACGGCGTCGGCGGTGGGGGTCAGGACGAGGAACATCGGTTCGCGGCTTTTTGTGCGGCGGTGGTCGAGATTGCGCAGCGTGATAATACTGGTGCCGCGGGGACGGGGACGGGGATGGGAGGAGATGATGACGAGGATGGAAGGGGAAGGGGGAGACCGTTGATGAGGATCAAGTTGCCGAGGACGGATTCGAACGGTTCATCGTCCTCCGCAGTCACCGCCACCACCACCACCGCCGCCGCCGGTGCCACAAAAGTGGAGGAGGACAAGCCACAGGAGGAGGGACAGCGGCAATCGAACAAGTCGCTCGAGTGGAACGACGAGTTGTGCTGCGGCGGGTTGATCGATTGTTCGGCGCCTTTGTTCGACAATACGCCGAGCTATCCGACTCCGAAAGGATCAGGTTCCGGTGGCGGTGGCGGCGGCGGTGGCGGTGGTGATGGCGGCGCCGATGAGACGGAGGATCCGGCGAACCTCGACAACAACAACAACGACGATAACAACGACGATGACCAAACCGCGACGACGACGATCCCGCCGTTCCTCCCCCTCCGCGACGCCTTCTCCCGCCTCTCCCGCGCCCTCCGCAAAGCTCCCATCGAACTCGCCATCTCGCTCTCGACTTGTTCCCCTCCTCCCGGGGCCACCTCGGCTTTCGCGATGGTGAGCGTTCCGGGAAACCGCGAAGACGGAGTGAAGGGGACTGAGGAGTTGTGGGTCGCTGAAAAGGCGGTCGAGGATGCGATCGAGACGGGGAGGAAGGCTGCGGCGGCGGCGGCGGCGGCGGCGGCGAGCAAGTTGCCGTCGACGTGCAGGCCGAAATCGGGTTGCTGCTGAAGGAAAATCGACGGGACGATCTGGTGATTATGTCTGTATCCCTCATACGAGCTCTGTACCCCCACCCTATAATGATTCGGTCGTCTGCTTCTGGAGAATCCACTCCTTGTCGTAACACCATTCTTCCCTGCCCTGCATAATCAATCTCATTTGAATCCGAACCTCGCAGCTTTCCCCTCTCTGTGCACCGAGAAGAGTCTGTACGGTTTTCATGCTGCCGAGTCCAAAGTATCTACAAAGCCGACTGCAGTTCAGTTTCGGGTGCCATCTCGCTCAACTGGTGTTGTCGGATGCCCTGGAGTCGACTCTTGGCCACCTTTGCGCCATGCTTGATCCACCTGAACGTCCCTCCCTTGCGAGTCCGCGTCCCGTCCTTCCTGTCCTCAATCTCTTCGACTTGGCCTTCCTGACCCGCTTCGTCGCCGTCGTCGTCGTCTTCCCAATCCAAAGACGTCTCGCCGCCGTCATTACCATCGCTCGTCCTCGAGTCGGAAGGGGCAGCGACCCGCGGCTGCTTGGCGAGGGTACTTTCGCCTCGGTCCTTCTTGTACAGGTAGAGCTCGTACGCCGCGCGAGCCGAGGAAGAAGTGGCCATGACGAGGTCGGCGTGCGTCGTCGACATGCCCGGTCGCCAGCGCGCGTGCAACGTGAGGACAAGTTTCTCTGTGCTGCTGCTCGTAGTGCCGTCCGCAGGAGTTGTTCCGTCGTCCGGCGGAGCCTCGTCGTCGATCTGAAGTTGCGGCAAAGGATACGGGCAGGGGAGGGGAGGTGGGCCATTCCTGTGAGCGCCCCCTCAACATCAGCCAGTATGCCTAGCGCAAGTCGAGAATGTGAGACGTACCGGTCGAGCTCGATGGTGATGACGTTGTCGGTCGGATCGCGCGTGACTTGATTCAGGGTAAAGACACCTTCTGCGACCGCCTTGCGATTCGACTTGACGCTGCTCGCTCCAAAGCCGACGAGGGTGACGCGTACGGGTGTCGTGCGAGACAGGACGGGCAGAACGAGAGGTCCGGAAGTCGAAAAGTCAAAGTTGAGAGCGTCGCCGCCTTGGTCGGCTATGGGGGAAGTACGAAGATCAGTCCCAAGCCAGTCGCAAGCATGAGCGGGACAGGAATTCGAGCTCACGAGAAGTGTCTTGGCGGTCAAGCAGCGGCCGAGTACCAGATGCTCCGTCCTCGATGTTGATGCGGAGAGCGCCCGTAAAGTTGCGCTCGCCGAGACCGGTCAAGCTGGCCGAGGTGATTTGCAGCGCGCCGACCGACCACTCGCGAAGGCCTGGACAGCATAAAGAGTTCATGTCAACACGAGGGAGTGTTGCATAGCTTTGCTGAGCGCAGAACAACCATCGAGAACGTACTCGGGTGGAGACGAATCGCGAGGGGCTTGAAGAGCAGCGACAGGCGGAGGCGTCCGCTCCCTGCTCCGCCCGAAATCGGATACCATCTGCGGGAGTGGCAACTCGTGTGTAAGAAACAGGATCTCGAAAGGGGAGGGGACGTATGCTGCCTTACTTGGAGACTTGACTGTGCTCCTGGAAGACGTCGCGGAGATTGAGCGACGCGTAGCCGACGAGAACGTCGTGGTCTGTTTCGCCCGGTCCTAAAGTGAGCCGCAGAACGACACAACCTGGGACGGTGTTGTTGCTTACCGCGATCGCGATAATCCATCACGGCGAACGTGACGTTCGCGAGCGTCCAGTCGCGGATGAAAGTCTCGCTACCGCCATTGAAGTTGGGCGCTGTAGAGGGTGCGCGATACCAGCCTCAGCGCGAGAGCTTACAGTGTGAAGAAAGCGGCGCATACAATTTGAGAACTGCGCAGGAGGGGGGAAAACGTCCGGTCAGCGTCGCGAGATGAGAAAGACCGCCCGGATAGCTTGTCAAGACGCACCGGAGTCATGCGGGTCCGGTAAATACACAAGTCGTTCCAGAAAGCGCGCACATACGTGCTCGGCAGTTCCGCCTTGCGCATCACCTTGGTCTGCGAACCCGGCTTGAACCGCCTCGCGGCAGCCTTGACGGGTCCGGCGCCCTTCTCGAGATGAATGTCGGCGACAGAGTGGATCATGAACGACAAGATACCCGAGCGATGCGACAGCGGAGGCGGATGTCGACCGTCCATCTATGGTTTTCGTTTCCTTCTGTCAGCAGTCTGTAGGTAGATGAGTGAAGAGGCGCGGCAGCTCACCATCTCCTTGATGCTGTCCATCCGTGCACCCTTGCGCTGCTCGTGCAAGTCGTCCGACTCGGTACCGCGCTGTTCAAGCACTTTGGGCGAGAATGGGTCGTCTTTGGCGTCCATGCCGCTCTCCTCGTCAGCAGACTGTTCAGGCTTCCGCTCCTGCCGGGCTTTCTCGAGCAGCGGAAAGAAGGCTGCAGCCGTAAGACCTCGTTTAGCCTGGCTTGCTCTCTGTCGCTTGCGAAAAGGTGGCCGGTACTCACCGATGCTGAAGTCGAGCGTAGCAGGTTGGACGTTCCCGTTCTCGTCGGCAGAGACGCCGTGCCGCTCCGTGGCGTCCTTGTTGATATTCAGGCGCTTCGTCTCCCTTCTCCATGTGCCCGGCGTATCGTGCAGTTCGCTGATCGACATTTCGGTATACCCGATCAAGCTGTACGAGGTGAAGGCTGGTCGTTAGCTAGGAGGCCCCCATGTCGCGCGCGAGCGAGGCACATACTCGTTGCTCTTGGCCCGGTCATGGTCCCATACCGAGAGATTCAGCCTGAGTAGGATGACGGGAGCGCGCGCAAAGTCAGCCGGTTGTTGCACGCATTCCCATTCATCCGATCACGTCTGAGAAACTCACCGCGCGTTATCCTCGATTGGTTCCCTCGGGCAGCGGATAAAGCACATCTCCTCCCAAACGGCCTCTCCATCCTCGGGCGTGTTCCTCCTGACTTTGGTCCGGTAAAGCGAGTTGCCAATGGCGGACCACGCGACTTGAACGTAAGGATCGGATTTGCCTCCGCGGTTGCGCAAAGTCGCGAGGCGAGGATCGGCGGCGGGGAGGTGGGACGCTTTGTGCAGAACGACGACGACCAAGCCAATGGTTCGCGTTTCTGGTTTTCGGGTGGCGGACAAGCTGTAATCAGCTCGGGAGGCTGAGCCGACGTTCGCACGGTCAAACGCCTGAACTCACTGACGGGGACATCTCCGCCGAGCATGAACTTGCGCAGGTCGAGCGCGTAATGCCGGGGGAGCACAAACTTGTTCAAAACGGCCTCGATCGCCGACTGAGCGTAGTTGTTGATGAGCGGAATCGACATGACATCCACCGGACCTCGGAGCGGCTGTCGAAACCCAAGGCAGGCGGTTAAGGATGGGACACACGACAACGAACAAGATTGCGAGGCAAAAGAGACGTACATAGGCATTGAGCTCGACCTGCGGTAAACCTTCGAAACCAAAGACGACCGTTTTGACGAACGGCGGTTCCGGAATCACTTGGATACGGACCCGCGCTTTCCCGCGAACGGACTGGACGGCGAACAGGATCGGAATCGGGAAACCGGTGAGTTTCGGCTGTTCAGAGGGTCCAACCAATGTCAGTCAGTGGAAAGAGCTCGAAGAGCAGGTTCGCTCGCCGGAGAAAGACGGGAAAAGCGCACGATGCCGAGAGTAAGGTACCTGTTTTCCAAAAGGCGGACGTAAGTACGCAGTGGAGCAGAACTACGATCTCCGACGGGAGCAGAAGGAGAGCACAAAAAACTTCGAACTCACGCGACAAAGTGAATGTTCTTGTCGGCCTCTTCCGGCCCGATCCTGTCCTCGGCGACATCGCCATCCTTATCCCCCGCCGCGTTCCTGCTGACCCCCCTCCGATATCCAAATTCGACCTCCATCTCGACATAAGGTCCTTGGGTCCCCTCCCCCTCTCCCTGTCCTTGGGTCCTTTCCTCCCCCGTCCGCTGTTCATCCTGATCAGCCGCGAACGGCGCTGGCTGTGGGATGGACGGATCCGCCCAGGACGAGAAAGTGGCGGCGCCACCGCCGGTTTGGTCTGCGCGGGAGCCGTCGGAATGGTCCGGACCGGACGAGGCGGGAGGCGGAACGAAGGAAGATTGGGTGGCTGAGGAGGGGAGGATTCGCATTCCGAGGACGCGGACGGGGTGAGCGCCCTGTTCGAGGGACGTGACGCGGACCATTTGCTGTAGGTGTTCCACTGGCGTCAGCGAACAAGGTCGCGCGGATGCACGCGTATTTTCTTTTTCGCGGAGGGAGGACTGTCAGAAAGAACCTACCACGATGCCGGGCGTCATGGCCTTCATCTCGTCCTCGATTAAGTCCATCGCCGTCGCAAAGAGCTGTTGATCAATCACGGGCCATGCGACGTCCAACAAGCCGTTGAGCCATTCTGCGCCCTCGAAGGTCGTCGACGGCTCCTTCGAACCGGCTTGGCCGATGGGTGGGTGGAGAAGAGGGGTGCGGCGTTGCTCGGAGATGTACCACGAGAAATCTTGGGAGGTGTCGAAGAGGGCGCCGCGGAGGAAATAGCCGAGGAGGACTGCGATGGCATCGTTCAAGAGGGCATGAGCGAAAAAGTTGAGAGAAATCACAAATTTCGGGGGCGACCTACCGGTCGAGACGATGCTGAGCGTGGTCCGCAGCGTCCATGAGATGATGAGCGTATTGAGGCACACGAGGGCGATCAACCCGCACCCCGCATAGGTGAAAGCCTGTGCAAAGAACGAGAGTCTCAACGATTTGATTCGTTTCGAGGGGCCAGGAGGAAGCGAAAACGCACCTTGTTCCGAATCTTGCGGGCATACTCCTCGTGGATCTCTTTCTCTCCATCAAGTGCCGCACCGGGCGAGCCTTTCGTCGTGCGTTGGTTGACCGTAGTGGTCGAAGCGTGACCTTGTGTCGACGAAGCCATCCTGGGGTCGGCTGAAACAGCGGGTTTCGTATTGCCGAGCGGGCGTCGAGTGAGTTCAAGCTTCAGCAGTGAGCAAGCGAGAAGAGCGGCCTTATAGCAGCATCACCTCGTACAGGTGAGAGCGCACGAGGGAGAAGAAGTTGCCGCATCGCCTCCCGAACCGACGCTTGATCGATCACAAAAAGTCGCTCACTGAAATCGGCCGATTCCGACTGATTTTGGCGGAATTTGGGCCATTCGATGGAATTCCGTCAGCTCTGGTCACCTCGCCCGGTCTCGCACTTCCGACGGAATTCGATGGGGTCTCCGTGGCCAAATCCACGGAATCCGACCGACTTTCGGTGAACTGCTGCTAATTGACGATGGGAAATGCACGAAGCTCGCTGAACATGGTGGAACTCCATCGGCTTCGACCGATTCCGACGGGATTCGACCGCGCTTCCCAGGCTATCCGGTCGCTCTCGGATCCCCTTCCCCCTCCTCCTCGCCCACGCTCCAAAGTCCAGGTCCGACGACCCAGACCCGAAGCAGGGCAAGGAGGAGGGCAGAATGGGTACACAGGCCATCGGGAAAGCGTGAAAGCAATATAGAAAATGCACGAGGAGCTCACTTCAAGCGTGACAATCCCAAGCCCTCGCAGGTCCCTATTCCGCCTCTCCACCAGCCTCTGCCGCATTGACTGATGGCGGTACCACGAGGGTGGCGGCGAACTCGTCGCGGAGCTTTTCGTACTCTTCGTCCTGTGTAGACAGCGTGCAAGACTAGAATCAGCTCGTGCCCGACCATCCCCGCAGGAAAGAGGGACTCACGCCGAGCCATTGTCTGAAGGCAGATACCCTTGAGCGGTTACTGGCCATGAGGTTTTTGCTGCTGAGGAACGCCCGGAAAGCTTGAGCGTTGCCGCCTGCCCTCCCGCCGATGAACTTGATCAGCAAGCAGTGGGACATGAGCGACGAGCAGTGGTACGATAGAAGACGTACCGGGGAGCTGCTCATCCGAAGCTGTGCGCGTGAGGAATACCGGAATAGGTCAGCTCCACACTGTCAGCGGAACGGGCGAGGCAGCTGCGCTCTCAGGCTCGTCAGGCGGGTACCGGAGAGAGACATACCTCTCGACACCCTGATGACACTGCCTTTCCCCTTTCCCTTTGCCTTGGCTTGCTGCTGCTGCTGTTGTTGTTGCTGTTGTTGCTGTTGAACGGCGGCTTGAAGCTGAGCGTCTTTCTTCCTTTGAGCGTCGGCAGACATCTCTGGTGCCGCGTTCTTGGCCAACAACCCGGCGAGTGGGTCGGTCGGAGTCTTGTCGGCGATCACACTCTTGGGCGCGGGCGCGGGCGGCAGTTCCTCGCTCTCTTTGGCGGGAGGGAGAGCGTCGGGCAATGCGGACAAGGTGGTGTCAGTCGGTTGCGGAACTGAAGCGACGGCCCGATCGCGCTCACGCTTGTCCATGTCGTCCCTGTTCTCTTCCTGCGTCGAGGCGTGGTTGTTAGCGTTGGTCAAATTCTCCGGCACGGGAAATGCATCTTCGATGTCATCGTCCGCCGTCGCCGCCGTCGCCGTCGCCGCCACCGCCGCGGGCGCTGGGGCCCACTCGAATCCCGTAAGGGTAGACTTTGCACGCTTGATAGCGAGAGGGGAAGCAAGGAACAGAGCGAGACGAGTCAGCGGCGTCCGCGGCGAAGGACAGAAAGAACGCGACCTCACTTCGATTGCCGCGGGGTGTACTGCCGCCGCAGCCTTTGCGTCGTTCTGCCTTTTCACTCGCTCCGCATTTCGGGCAGCCTGCTGCTGCATGGCAGCATTGGCATCATTCGCTGCCGGCACGGGACATGGAAGGGTCAGCTGAATGAGCCTTCGCTCGCGAACGAGAGTACTGGCAGCGCACTTACGCTTCGACCTGAGGGATCCAAGCCCCGAAAATGCGTCCTGAGCAGTCTCGCTGTCGTGACCGTCTCGCTCTTCCGACGTGAGCTCCTCTTCTTCTTCTTCGAACTTGAACCTTACGCCGTTGGCCGCCAGCTTGTGCCTGTTCTCGAGGATGGAGCTGAGCAGACGGTCGGCTTTGTCATAACCACTGCACCAGCGCGCCTCCTCCACGCTCAGTTCGAGAGCGTAGCGCATCGCTGACTGCGCCTCCTTACTCTGCCGCCCCCACGTTTGGTTGAGATCAGCGAAGCGCGTCACGATACGCTCCGCAGTATCGCGGGTGGCAGTCCAGGCGGCCTTCTTTTCTCGGACCGCTTCGTAGTCGTCTCCAGTCGAGTTGGCCTTGGTCGAGGGAGCGAGGTAGATGACAGCTCCGTTGCGGTCGGTGAAGTTGGCTGCGAGGCTCGCACGGGTGGTCTTCGACCATGTTGCAGCGTTGGCGGCCTTAATCTGCTCGAACGCCTCGGCACTGCCAGCCTGGCGGTACGGGTCGTTGCGGTACTGCTTGACCCGTGAAGTGGAAAGGAAAGCCGCAATGTCGCGCGAGCGCTCACGCGTCGATGACTCCTCGAGTTCGGGTGTGGCGCTGAATTCCCCGTATGACAACCGCGACGCAGACGAGGTCGAGATCGATGTGACCGAGCTGCCCTCTCGCCGGCGCTTGCGAGAACTGGTTCCTGTTCCGCCTGCGAGGGTGGAAAAACTGGTCAGAAATAGACGCAACTCATCTCACGGAGAAGAAAGGGCACGCACTTTCCGTGGTCAGCACAAGGCTGGCGGCGTATGCTGGATCGGACAGGATGCGGTCGGGCTCAAAGCCGCGGCGGAAAAAGAACTCGCGGTAGCGAGCAAGGTCGTTGTGCTGTGCAAAGATCTGTGCGTAGAACGAAGGGTCGGCTGGACCGTGCCATCCGCCGGCGGTGTGCTGAGGGGGTGGGCCGTTCAAGGGTTGCATTGGTGAGGGCGACGAGTACTGGCCGTGCCACTGTGCAGGGGCGGGCGGCGGCGGCGGTGGCAGACTGTACGACGCTGAATTCTGGAACGACGGGTACGGGTGCTGTGGGCCAGCAAGCGATCTGCGAGCGGTCGCGGCGGAGGTTGGACGCGTCACCATCTGCGACGTGGAGGGCAAGGGAGCGAGGTCGTCCGCATCCTCCTCGGGCGCGTCTGAGCTGTGCCACGCCTGCCCGGAGAAGTTCGGCGCCTCGCTAAACTGGTACCCGTCCATGGCGGTCTGCGCCGATTTACGAGAATGTTGGAGGAGAGACAGACGTCTCAAAGTCGAAGTTTAGAGCCCCAAAATATACTGCCGCTGTAATATTACGATTACCAAATTTGTATTCCCGTTGCCACTTTCCTACCACACCTGCATAGTGCCTTTGAGATGACGTTTCCCCCACATTTCAACCGTCTGACTTCCTGATTGACCAGGTCTGAAGGTACCGGCATGCCTGTAGAGTCCCGGAGACCTTGGTTGACTTTGCCTTTTGTATTCTGATTACGAAAAATTGGTAATTATTGTAATGTAACATCCTTCGCCCCACTTCTTCTCAGCTTCTCACGTATCTCAGCGCTCAGCTCGTACACTATTCGATGAGCGCTCTGCCGTGCTGTTTTCTGAGCTCAACAGTATGCCCGAAGCGCTAAAGATCGACTACGATTCGCTGTGCGCGTACGATGCGATTCCGCCGGACCAGAGACACCTCTACTCCCCCGCCTATTTCTGCACCTGCACGCTCTGCAGCAAGCGACCTTACGCATCCAACGGTGGCGTCTATGTCTCCGACAGAACCTACCGAAGCCACAAGCGAGACCGAGCCGTCGAAGACAACCTGCCGCTGGTTCTTTACGCCCGAAGGGTGGCAAAGAAGGGCGCAAAACTCGCAGGTATGGGCTCGTTTGCGCTGTGCCCGTGCTGCAAACGATTGCTGACCGTCGAATACAGCTACCGAAAGTCCGCCTTTGCCACACGCGAGTGTCAACGGTGCGGCGGATGGGAACGAGTACGTCGCATGCCTCTGCATCACTCTCTCTCGGCGTGGCGCAAGCTTACCATTGCAATCTATTGACAGTGCCCACGGCGGCGAAGGATACGGCGGCGAAGGAGACGGCGGCGAAGGAGACGGCGGCGAAGGAGACGGCGGCGAAGGATACGGCGGGGAAGGATACGGCGGCGACGGATACGGCGGCGAAGGATACGGCGGCGAAGGATACGGCGGCGATGGGCAGGGATTTGACTACGCTGCGCTGGGCGGCACAGAGTCGGATCCCGAATCTGGCGACGACCAGCGCATGGGCAGTCCGGAGAACGAGTCCGGCAATCGCGTCGCCTCCGACGAAGAAGAGGAGGACGCCGATCTCGAAGCACTGCGGCGGCGCGATGAGGCACGCGCCGCCGACGAGTACGACGGCGACGGCGACGGTCCTGCCCGTCTTCATGACGAAGAGGACGAGGAAGGCGCAGACGGCGCGAACGGCGAAGACTACGGAGATGCGAATGGCGAGGCCTGGTCCTACGCTGCTCGTGTGCAGGAGATGCTCAGAGAGCCTGGTGCGTCTCTCTCTCGATCCCACTCGCAGCGGGAAGGCCGACTTACCCTCCACCTTGTAGCTCCAGAGTCAGCCAACGACCGAGAACTCGACGAGGAGACGAGATGTCGAATGGAATTCTACGCCGCCTTTCTTCGCTTTCGTGTCTCGGCCCTCTGCATAGCAGAGCTGAAGCGCTTGTTCAAGCTCTACTTCGACTTCAACCTGCCGAGTCTCCACTGCCTGCGCTCCGAGTGCCAAGATCTCGCCACCGCAAAATTCGCCGAAATGCACGTTTGCCCGAACAGCTGTCAAGCGTTCGTCGCAACCGGCCCCGCTCAATACACCGAGAAGTGCAGCTACTGTGGTGCGCCGCGGTACAAAATCGACAGCCGTCGTCGTCGCATCCCGACGCACACTATCGACTATCGGACTCCGAAAGCCTTTGCGCACGCCCTCCACGCCGACCCCGCAACGTCAAAAGCAATCCTCGAAACGAACGCGCGCCTGCTCGACGCCGCGAAGAATCCACCCGACCTCATCACCGATATCGTCGACGCCGACTTCGCCAGCGAACTCGTCCGAGTCGTCCCCGACTTGAAATGCTACGACGTCGTCCTGACCCTCTTTTCGGACTCGGCCGACCTCATTCCCGACAAGCGGAAGGACGAAAAAGTCTTCAATGATTTCATCTTTGTCTCCCCCATCAGCCTGCCGCCGCACATGCGGAACAAGGAGCGGTTCCAGTATTCGCTCCTCGACATCGGGCCAAAGAAGCCCCTCGACAAGGCGTCATACACGCAGTACCTCGTCAGCGACTTCAAGGTCCTCGCTCAGGGCACCAAGATGTACGTCGCGTCCCTGCAGAGGGTCGAGACGGTCCGCATCTTTGTCGCGCAATACCGCGGAGACACGCTCGAACTCGCGGTCGACAACGGCATGACCGGCGCCACCGGCGGGATCTCCTGTCTCTGGTGCATCTTTCCCGGGACCGCCGTCCAGGGAACGTCGACGTATTACCCCGCCCACTACGCACCGTTCAAGCCAGACGGGAGTCTCCTGCGCGGGGATTCGGACGCGGTGGTTCCGGCAACCTCCGTCATGCCCGCTTACGGTTCGCAACTCGCGACGATCCCGTCCCATCTCCGAGCGATTGAGCACTACGAGCTCGTCCTGCCAGTTCTCGAGAACGACGACGTCTCGAACAAGGACAAGAGCCAGGCTCGTCTCCAAAGCGGCATCTCCGGACGACCTCTCTACTACGACGCACCACTCTACCGTGACCTCTTTCCTTGGAACCTGAGCTACGACTCCATGCATGGCGGTGAGTCTGGATTGCACAAATGCGCACACATGCTCGCAAGAATCCCACACGACCGAGCCGCGAAGTGACCGCTCGGGCCACGTCGTGCCGCGGCTTGTCGTTTACGGCACTGACGAGATTCTTTCCCCAACCAGACTATATCAATACTACTTCGGATCTCTGGAAGCGCGCGACAGGCGTCAAGCCGTCCGGCCTCGGCCGCCTCTTCGACGAGCAGCAGGTCGACCAGATCGACCGCTCGATTCGCCTTTCGCAGAAATACGCTTCGACCAACATTGTCAATTATGTCCGCTCGATTGCCGAGAAGGCAGGTCGCTACAAGGTTTACGAGTGGGAGGCACTTGCGAACCACTACCTCCTCCCTGCAACATTCGGGTTCGATTTCCGCGACGTCCTCTTTCCCGCCTTGATCAAGGTGCACGCGAAGCTCTCCCGGCTCTCGCAGCGTTCTACGCTCTCGAGAACTGCGCCGGATGAAGGCCTCGATGTCGACCTGACGACAATGCAACGTGACGGCGCCTTTATCGCGAGTCTCGCCACCATTGCGAGCTTGCAGAAGGCTTTCGTCTCCCTGCGCGAGGCGACCTTCTACCGACGCTCGCCCGAATTCCTCTCGGCGTGTACGGCTACAGTCGCCCGTGGCGACCATCGCCAGAAATTCCTGCAATACGGCGGCCCGCACTACCAGCTGTCGTGTTGGATCCCCGAAACAACAATCTCGTGGGCAAAGCACGCCGCCGGATCGAAAAGCCATCTCGCTAAAGAGATCAGCAACAACCACTCGAGGGACGCCGAGCTGCACATCATGCAGGCCAAGTTCGACTTTTCGGCTCCGCCGGCGCAGCCAGACGAGGATGACGACCGCGAGACAAAGGTCCTGGGGCATCCACAGCTTCGGAAGACGACCCTTCACCATCCACATGTGGAGGTCCTGCAGCTCTCGCTCGAGCAGCGAAGACTCCTCGTCGAGTACTGCCACAAACACAGCGTCGAGCTGCAAGGCAACCGCGCAATCAGTGGGTATGGTCGGATTCAACTCTCGAACGGAGACCAGATCCGCTCCGTCGCCTCGGATTCCGGAGTGCAGCTGCAAGGGACGGAGCTGGAACAAAAGGCGCATGAGGCTGTTCTGCGGCGCAAGATTGCACATGGAGCACGGTTCGTCAGGGTAAGCCTTTCGCGTTCCCTTTATCACTCTCCCCGACCAAATAATTCAGCTGCTCTCGTGTTCTGACTCGCCTTCCACAATCACAGTGCACCGACAGTGACGGTTCTGACTACTACGCCGAGGTCATCACTTTCATTGCCTTCCCAGCTCGCTCGCATGGTCAAGACGAGCCCAACAAACGTCTACTTGCCCACCTCTCCCTCTTCACCATCGACCTCGTCATCGAGAACACCTTCCCCTCTTTCCTGCGCAATGCGCCGCGTCGCGAGGTGATTGTCGGTGTCGAAGAGCTTCGGTTGGCGGTCTGTCTGGTGGGAGTAGCGAAGCAAGCAGTGGATGGTGAAGCCGAACGGATGGCTATTAGCTGGGACCCACGGGGCGTCGGCACTCCTTTCCGCAGTGACATGGTTTTTGCATAGAGTTGTTATCCTATGGCAACGGACCCTGCAGCCAAATGGATGTGACAGATGCTACACAAGCCTGAACGACGCGCCGCGCAGCCGATTTGCCCGAGTCAGGCGTGCCTCCCTTGGAGGAGCGCCTGGGCCGGCGAAGTCAGGCAGTCACGGTCGGTTTCGACGGAATTTGGCCGAATCCGGTCGGACTTCGGTCGGACGCTCGAGAGCCAGTCGAGAGAGGGTCGGTTCCGATGGAAACCGACCGAAACCGGCCGATTTCAATGAGCGACTTTTTGTAGAGCTAGCTTGATCGAGCAAATTAGAATGGCCGCCGTGGTTTCAACGCAGCCGGTTTCGGCATCGGGGCCAGGCCGCGCGTTAACGCAGCGGTTGCAGTTTCGACGCGCGCGGTCATCGCGCGAGAGGGAAATTGCAGGAAAAGTGCGGAGAGCGGACGCATGACGCATGCACGCTCTCGCGACTGCGGAATTCTCTCAACAACCTCCCGAGCGGGGCGCTCTACTTTCTATGTATAGAGCCACATTCTGCGTCCGCGAATATCCCGTTATCGGTTGCTCCGGAGGGAAGCCGGAGCCTCACTGCCTTGTAGAAAGTCGGAGAAAGAGTCTGCGCGAGCTGGGAGAAGCCGAAAAACACCGTTCTGGCATCCGGAATGGAGTGGTATCTGTAGTGGCCGATCAAAGGTATCGACTTGGCGATAAGCCAGCGCTCTCCGAGTCTGTGCGTAGTGTTGAGAGCGTACGCGAGCGGTCCGCTTGTTCTCTCGGTCGAGACGAGTTTGCCTCTCATCCGGTCGCTTCTTGCTCTGCGACTATACACTCGGACTCGATCGGTCAGCTCTAGAGGGCTATCTTTGAGCGTACTCTACACGCTGCATCAACTCCCGACCGCTGCGACACCTCGGAACGCCTCATCGTCCCCACCTCCGCGAACTCGCCATCAAACACCCTCCGGTTTCTTCTCGGTTCACTTGGCACGGACAACGACCACGAACACGCGATGACGAGCACTTCGAGCTGGGCTGGGACTGCGCCTCTCTCGACTCCCGAGCGGCTCACAGTCGGTGGGATCCCGCTCGCCGTGTACGGCCTTCCGGCTCTCTCGGTGCCCGCTTCGTCCTCGTCCGGACTCGCAGTCCTGTTTCTCCTTCACGGCAGGGGAGAAGATTCCCAAATCGCCTACATCACCCAACTCGCCACCAAATTGGTCGAATCCGCGCGGGACAAACGCGCTCACGTCTCACCCATCGGCGCATCGGCGGGAGCGGCGGCGAAACGCGCCAAAGATTTGCTCGTCGTCACGTTCGACCAACGTAACCATGGACATCGGCTCGTCGATCCGGAGCGGAACATGAGCTGGATGGAGGCGGGGAGGAGGCGCGCCAAGGTCCGGCAGGAAAGGGGGATGGCGCCGCACGATCTCGACAACGAGAACCACGCCTTTGACATGTTTGCCATGCAGAGTGAGTCCAGTCAGACGGGATACTTTTGTTCAATCGGTGCAGCAGCGGCGTCGGCTGACGCGATGAGACTTTTGACATCCAATGATCGGACTCACAGCTGGCACGGCCCGCGACGTCTCCTTTCTGATCGACTTTCTCGCGCCTTCCTTGTTCCGCCACGACGAGCGCACCATTACCGACTGGTACTGCGCCGGAATCTCCCTCGGCGGACACGCGACGTGGCTCGCTCTCGCTCATGGTGCGTGCCCCCCTCTCATTTTTCTACCGAGCCTTTTTTTTCCCCGTGCTGATTGGGGAAGACGGGCATTACAGACCCTCGCATCACCCTTGGTGTACCCATTATCGGTTCTCCTTCTACGTTCGAGCTCCTCTCCCATCGCGCGAAGAACCTTCCCGCACCCGCCGGTCCCCTCCCCCTCTCCGCTCCCTTCTTCCCCCGCTCGCTCCTCACCGCGTTTGACAAACTCGATCCCGCTTCCCCTTCGCTCAGTCTCGATCGGTGGGAAGGGAAACAGATCCTCGTGTTGAGTGGGGAGGAGGATCAGCTGGTGAATTTCGTGCATGGTAAGAGTGGCGAATTTGTCGAGAGGTTGAAGGCAAAGGTCCGGAGCTGCCACGTCGAGGCTTGGGTTCAACCCGGAACGTGAGTCTGACTTTCTCTCACTCTCGTACCGTGGACTCGAGATGAAGGAACTGAGTCTTGGACCCCTCTCGCTCTCCCACTCCTTCTTTATGGGCATGACCCGCTTTTCGCCTTTCGCCCTCGCCCCATCTAGTGGCCACCTCTGCTCGGTCGAGATGATGGACCGCGCCTGCGACTTTGTTTGGACTCGAGGACTCAACGTCGACACGCGCGCCGCCGGCGGCGTCAAGGCGCAATCTACGGCCGGCAAACTCTGAGTTCGATTCGCTCGTCGCGTCGATCGGATACTCTCGCAGTCTGATGGAGAAGGGCGGGGACGGTAGCGGCTGGAACATGCCGCCCATTGCAAGGCTGTAGCGGGAAAGGGTCTTACGAGTCTCACTAGAGATGTTTCTTTTTTTCGTTTCTGTCCTTTCGTCGTTTCCGGGCTTCCGTTTCCTCTCGATTGCATTTCGTCTCGAGAGGAAAGAGACTGCGTGCGTAGAACCCGGAAGTAGCTCCTCGCTATAGCTTTGAGGTTGAAGAAGAGGAGACGGTTCCGACGTTCTGTCGCTCCTCCTCAGGCTTCTCTCGCTCCTGCAACTCGCTTGCAAAGGCTGCAACTCGTTTGCAAAGGCACTAGCTCTGCCTACGCTCCACTTTACCGGCCTCTGCTGCCCGCTCTCGCTCTTACGGGCAGCTCCATGCCTCGCCTGGAGGCATCCGACGCGCCGAATGCTGAAACGCGAGAGAATGCATCAGCCTCTACCTCACCGCCGGCACCGTCGCCCGTGCGCTTGATAGGACCACTCGTGCAGACAAGAACAACGGCCACGGCTGCAGCGTCAGGTGCGGCTCGCTGCTCGTGTGCCGTCGTGTCCGCGTGAACCTCAGTTCTTTCAACATCTCCCCTGACCTTTGTCGAGGTCTTCTTCAAGCAGGTGCAGGTGCAGGTGCAGGTGCAGACAGCAGCAATAGCCGGCCGATTCCGATACCGCAAGCGCCTACGGGACGGCTGCGGACTTCTGCCCTCGCCGAACTCGTTGCGCCCACCCCTCCTCGTCGTTGGACAGCCATTGGCAGCGCAAAAGCCAAGTCCAGGTCGCTCGACGCGACTCACGGCCAGATCGCAAAGTCTTCTGTTGCTGGCGATGCTACGGAAACCGAGGCACCGACGTTCACGCGCGGCGACGAACGGGCCTCGAAGAAGCGCAAACTGGACCTTCAAGCGGACACGCTCCGCGCTCAGAACTCCGCTATCGAGCAAGATGCCTCTACCAAACCGACAGCTACAGACCTTCGGCAAGCAGCTCGCGAAACCTCGGGTCAAATCAATGCGCAGAAACGTACGTAAAAGGGCGAAAGACGGCACGGGATTTTCCCTCCGGCGACAACTGATGAGGTCCGGCCACCTTTGCACAGCCTACGACTTTACGCTTGCAGAAGATGCTCTGCTTCTCGCCCTTTACGATCAAGCCTGTGACGCGTCTGCTCAATCTCCCAGCTTCACCGTCAACAGCGAACCTCCCGCTCTGAACTGGAAGGAGCTCGCCCGCGATCATTTCAGTCATCCGAACCGCTCGCAAAAGAAGCTTGCCAACAGCATTCTGCCAGAGCGCTTGGATCACTTGAAGGGACGGAGGTGGTGGCTCGCTGAGAGGGCGAGAGCCTATGCCATGTTGGAGGAATCGGTCGCTGCTGCTCGCGAACGGCTTTCAGCTGCCGGAGCTTCTGCATCAGAGGTGGGCACGAACCAACAGGTACGCCTTATTCCCATCCGACGCCTGAATTGATGGAGGAGAGTGACGTGCCCCCAACTCGCGAGCAGGAGACCTCCTTGCCTCGCGAGACGGTCTCGCCATCGCCGAAGCCTGCGATTGCAACCTCGGCAGATCCTACCGATTCCTCGATGACTACGACGCTGCTCTCGACGCACCAAATTGCTATCCAGCCTCTCGACCCGTCAAGCATGATCGACTATTGCGAGGAGATGAAAGCTATCGCCGCGCGCTTGAAAAGCAGGAACATGAAGAAGCGCTCGAACTCTGCTGCCGGCGAAGAGTAGCGCACGCTGGAGGACAACACGCTTGAGCTTGACGGTAATGCTTGATCATGTGTAGAATGTCGTCTCTTCTTATCCCGCTTTGCTATGCACATGCAGTGTTGTCGTTTCGTCGGTTCCAGAGCGATCCGCTCCTCGCAGGAAGCTGATCGAGCCTTTTCTCTTGTTCTCGCTTGTGTCTAGCTCGGATGCGATCTTTGCTCGCTCCGATTGCATCAACCGAGCTTTCGACTCGTCGCTGCAGTCTCCAAGCCTGGGCAGAAAAGGCGTCTGGTTCTGCTTCTTCTCTTTCTCCGACCTCGACTTTCAGACTTGCGACTAGTCTCCGTCGTGAGCAGCAGAGACTTGCTTTGGCGCATTCTACTCGATCTCATGAGCAGGTCATTCCAGCTCCCTCCGAAGGCACAAGTCGGCGCGCACCCTGCTGGAGATGACACCGCATCGGCATCGGCGTCGACCTCGACGCATGTCACGCCGCTGATGCGCCTCATAGGATCAGCAGCGATGCCTGATCCGTCCCTGATACGCTTGGCCGGGCCACTCGTGCAGGCGGGAATACCGACTTCCGTCGCAGCGCCAGGTCCGTCCGTCCGTCTCGCGTGCACGGTTCGGTCGACATCTCTCTGACTTTCCATCTGCGCGAAAGCTACTGTCGACAAGCGGTCATCACCGAATTTGACTGTATCTCCAAGACCGTCCACCTCCGCTGGACCAGAGCCGTCATTGGCACTTTCAGCAGCGCGTGGTGACGGCCCGAAACGGCGCAAAATCAAGTTGGTGTACGACTTGATCGCCAAGGCTAGCTTGAGCAGGATCCCACTCGTGAAAGAGAAGCAGCAGGTCGTAAAGCCAGCTGCTTCGACAGACAAGGGGGCAACGAAGCCTTCCCCGAAAGAGTCAAGCGACGACGGCCAGGTGCCGAATCCAAACAAACGGCGCCGGACCAACCCGCAACCCGCTCAGAGTGTCGCTGAAGGAGAAGACCGCAGCAACGAGTCCAGCGCAGTGACAGCTACTCGGCCGAAAGATCCCGCAACTGCGCGCGGCGAGAAGAAAGGTGCGTAGTGGATCATGACAGTCGAGGATTCGCCTCTCGGGAACTGATTCAAACCGTATCCAATTGCACAGCCTACGAGTCCGCTCCTGCCGATGCTGCTCGACTCCTCGCAGTGTCAAATCAAGCTTGCGCTGCATCTGCGGACCCTTCGAGCTCGACCGGCGACAACGCCACTGTTTCCCTCGACTCGCCCGAAATCGCTCACGATCGTTTCCGACAAGCAAACAGTCTTCAAAATGGGCTGACCGATGTCGAATTGCAAGAGCGCTTGAATCATCTGAAGGGGCGCAGGCTCTGGGTAGCCAAACGGGCGAAATCGCACGCCGAGCTCGATGAATCGACAGCGGCGGCGCGCGCGGGGCGTGAGAAGGACGGAGCTTCGGCAGCACTGGAGGGTACAGACGAACAGGTGCGTCACATCCAAGGCCAAGTCTTGACCCAGCGGGGTAGTGACGCATCCGCATTGCGAGCAGAAAATCCTGCCTCCGGAGACGCTGCCGCCACCGTCAAAGCCGGCGATTACACTCTCCGCAGAAGCTACCGCCGAGTCTGCAACGACCATGCTGCTCTCGACGCACCAGATTGCTGTCCAGCCTCTCGACCCGAAGTGCGTGATCAACTCTTGCGAACAGATGAATGCCATCGCCGCGCGCTTGACGAGCAGTAAGAAGAAGAAGCGCCCAATCTCTACTGTCGAGGAGCAGTAGCGCCACGCTGGGGTACAATACGCTGATGACAGTAGTGCTTGAGCATGGGTAGAGTGTTGTCCTGTCATCGTCTTTTCGCTATGCAAGATGCAGTGTTGTTTTCCGAACGGATCCAAGAGTTCGGTCGAGTACGGCAATTGCAAAAGTCCGTTCTCCCTCGCAGCGCAGCTCTCACAAGTAAGCGCATGTTTTGTATGCCCAGCTCCGATAAAAGCCACTCTACCTGGTGCAGCTATTCGGCCTTTGCAGCTGGTGCACTTCCCGCGCCGCCGCGCTAGGCAAAAGAAGTGGCGGGTGGACACTCGGTGATGGTACTTGAGCTTCTATATATATTCAAGTAGCTCACGGTGCCTAAAGTAAGCTCGCCCGAGCCGTCCCGGATAACAAGTCCGAGCGAGAGAGAGTGACCGCTTCCTTTCTTCTTCGGGTTCTCTTGCTCGCCTCTCACTCTTTCCTCCTCTCCGTACCACTCGGAAAGGACTCGAGAGCTCGTTTCCAGACTGTAGGTTCATCAGATTCTCACGCTTGCGCTTGCTCAGACTCGACCGAGCCTCGTCAAACTCACTGACAGGGCTTGTCGCGCTCTTATCCCTTTGCAGCACCACAACTCGCTCTACTGCTTTCCCGACAGCTCGCAAGCAAGAGCACGCCATGAGCAATATTAGCACGGCGGGATCCGACTCGGAGGTTAACGACTCCGGTGCGTTCTGGTCCGACTTGGTTCTACTTGCTGGGCGGTGGCGCATACCACCGCGTACCATACTCGGACGACCTCGGACTGACTTGGAGACACTTGTCGGACATACCAGATGTCGAGATCGTCAGTCAGTCGAAACCGAGAAGCGTAAGCGGAGCGAGGTGGACCGAAGCGGAAGAAAAAGCTCTGGTCGGGCTGGCGAAGAACCGCGACTTGGACTGGCAAGAACGCGCTGAGGGCCTCGGCAAGCTCGGATACGGGTTGAGGACCGCGCGTGCGCTGCAGGACCGCTTCCGACTCATTCAAGCTCGCGAATCGGACGACGAGGACCAGGATGGGGAAGGACAGAACGCTCGTAACCAGGCGGTCCAGAAGCACAGTGAGTGCATTTACAAGCTGATTCAGTTGGATCTCAGAGCGTGAGGGCTAAAGCAGTCGACTTTGTCTTCCATAGAGGGAAGGCGCGGCCGGAAGAGTCGTCCCTTCACCGCCAGCGAGGACGGCGCTCTGCTCGCCATCTTCAACTCGGTCGCCGAGCACGCCGCCGCGCACCGCTACGCGAAGCAGTGCATGGACTGGCCTCAGATCAAGGACACGCTTGATGAGGTCGCAGAATCGGAAGGGGAGGGGGAGGCGCACAGCAAGGCGCAGCTTCAGGCGAGGCTCGGGCAGTTGAAGAAGGAGAAGAAGCGGTTCAAGGAGCGGATCGAGCTCTGGAAGGAGAGTGGGGAGAGCCAGGAGCAGATGAGGGAGAAGCTGGGCTTGTAAGCAGCGAACTGGCAGCAGGAGGCGTCGAGGAAGAAGAAGAACGGTGGCAATGCGCTTGATGGCGGGTGCTTCTCGGGGTTGACGGGCTTGTTCTCGGTTCTCAAACTCTCTCTTGATTTTGTTTGCTGTTGTACTGCATGGTAATGCTTCTTCCTGTACGTACGCGCAGCCGAAGGCGAGCGACAGCACTTTGGGAAGGCCGAAAAAGATTCATCGTCGGTGTTGAAGTGGATGGATGCTCTCTTCCAGTCAGTCACAGCATTTGGTCGGCTGCTTGGCACGCTGTGTGCTCGACTGCGGCTAATGCAAGCAGAGCAAGCAACTTCTTGCTCTCCGTTGTCGATATGGACGAGCAGAGTACCCGAGAAAACCCAAATAGATCCGCCGCTTTCAGCTCGTGCGCTTTCCGTGCCAAGCTAGAACAATAGCCAGTGAGCGCAGCGACTCTTCCCTCTTCCAATTCACTGTATGCCGCGCTATACTAGCCCCTGAAAAGTGTGCCAAAGGTGTTGCGAGCGGATGACGAGGCGAGCGGTGCCGCCGCTTCCCCTTTCTCCTCTCGCTCTTCCTTCTCTCGTCGCACACAGCTCTCGCGTCTCTCTCGCGCTCGCAGTGCTCTTTCAAGCCCTTTATCAGACTGTAGGTCTCTCAAACTCTCACGCTAGCCCTTCCCCACGCTCGACCGAGCCCGTGCAAGCCCGTTGACGTGCGTCCCCTCCTTTGCCTTTCCTTGCAGCAGTTACACCCTCAACCGCCTCGGACGCAACTGCTTCCACCACGGACACAACTATGAGCGACGCTCGCAGGTCTTCCAAGCGGGCCCATCCCGAGAGTGACGAGGAAGACAGCGATACCGGTACGTTCTTGCCTCGATCCCGATCACTTCTCGTCAACTTGTCTATTTCACGGTGTTCCAACACCCGGACGAGCTCGGACTGATGCGGACCCGCTTACTTGAGGTTATAGAAATCGAGATCGTCCAGCCCAAGAAGCAGCCTGGTGCGCGGCAGATGTGGACCCTCGCGGAGGACAAGGCACTTTCGGCGCTCATGGAAGACAAGGAGCTGGACATGGACGACCGCGCCGACGCTATGGCTGCTCAGGGCTTCGTACAACGGTCGGGGCATGCCTTGGGGCAACGATGGTCCAAAATCAAACGTCGCAAGCTCACACCAGAGCAGGAGAAGAAGATCGAGGCCAAGGAGCGCAAGGCGGCCGCGAAAAAGGCCAAGAAGAACAGTGGTGAGTAGGCCATGGTCCTCCCTTCGCCCATTCTTGACTTTTGCATGTGGCTGACAGCCATGTATCTTGTGTGTACCAGAGAAGGAGAAGAAGGTGGCGGCCAAAGAGCGCGACGCGGCCAAGGACAAGGCGAAGAAGAACAGTGGTGAGTCGGCTGTAGTCCTTGGTTGGCCCATTCTTGGCTTCTGAATGTGGCCAACAGCCCTGTATCTCATGTATACAGGTCCGGCGAACGGCAACAAGGACGCTACGAGTCCTTTCACTCTCGAGGAGGAAGGCGCTCTCGTCGCCATCCACAACAACGTCGTCGAGAAGGCCTCGCAGAGTCCGTACGGCAAGCCGGACTACGACTGGGACAAGATCGAGGTCGCGATGGCCGAGATGGCGGCGGAAACGGGGAAGGGCAGCCCTCGCTCGAAGGAAGTCCTCCAGCGCGAGATGGCCCGCCTCGTGGGGAGGAAGGTCGAACTCGGTCGAGCGCAGGAGCGCTTGAAGCAGGTCGAAAAGAAGGCGGAGGACAAGGACTTGATGAAGAAGCTTGGCATCTAGGAGACGCAATGCGAGCTTGGCGGGAGGGTGCAGGATGGGAAGAGGAGCAGTTGGCGGGCTTGCATGGCTTGGGGGCTTTCGGGCGATGATCGACGGGCTTGTTCTCGGATTCCTTACTCTCTCATTTGTCTCTGTTGTGGTACTGCATGTGTAATGCTTCTCCCTGTACGAGCGGGAGCGGCCGAAGGCGAGCAACATCATCTTCACTTGGGAAGGCCGGAAAAGCTCCGCCAATGCGAGAAGTCGAGCGTTTTCTCTCGGGCGGCTTCGGGGCACTTGATTGTCTGCAGGGCACTGTGCGCTCAACCACGGCTTAATCAGAAGCAGGAATGGGATCTCTAGGGAAGTGGGACGACCTTGGGCCTCGATCGCCGACGGAGTGGGCATGCGGCAAGGGGGGAGGAGCGAATGCTAGTCGGCGGCGACGCCAACACTTTTAGATCGACCGACATGTTCTCCTTCTCTGATCTCGTACTCTCTCATGTCAGGTTCTTGTTGTACTGCATTGTAACGGCTTTCTTGTATACAGGTCGAGCGGGGGGCGAGGATTCCGAAACAAGGGCCTCTTCTGAAAGCCACCTGGGACGAGGAATCCAATCTATTATTTCTTTCTTGCTGTCCTGATCTGTGGCAAAAGGCTCTGATACTGGTTTGGAGCTACACTATCCCCGAGTAGGAGAAGGCTGGGGCAGTGTCTGCAAGACTGTAGCGAGGCGGTCGAGACAGCTCTGCAGCGGGCGTCGTCCGGAAAGGAATCTGAAGCGAGGTACGGCCCGGATGGCGGATTTTCTTCCCCGCGACAAGAGTACACTACGACACAGTCCTTTCGAGACTGGCCCGGCTCCATCCCGAGGCTGTAAGTGCTTGAACAGCTCACCGAGGCTTCCGCAGAGATGGCCTTCTCTGCCGCCGAGAAGGAGGAGTTGCGCCTCCCCTCGAGCACTCGGCACGGGACCGCCTCGTCACCGCGCCGGAAGTTGACCAGCTCTAGACTCGCAAAGATGCTGCTCAAGTCGTTCCTAGGTGCGTTCGGAACAGTCACCCGCTCCTGACCCCCTCGGACTGACCCGCCCACATCCCGCCAGTCCCGCTCGCGGCGTTGCTGCTCTCGTCCTCGACGACGACGTCGGTCCTCGCCCGCCCAACTGCGAGCCCGACGCCCGACGTCGAAGCGCACATCAAGTTCCCAGACTCGAACCCCTTTGGACGTGCGTCTCCCTCCCGCTTTCCCCGGTCTCGTCTCGACGTGGTGCTGACTTCGGAGAGAGCGCCCCGCAGGTGTGACGAACGGCAACTCGAACAACTTGCTGCATGTCCGCGTGCAGAACCATGCCGATCACCCGATCACCATCTTGCGCGTGAGGGGTCAGTTCAGGGAAGCGACCGGCAAGGAGAGACCCCTCCGAGAGGTGCGTCAACGCCCTTGCTTCCTCCCTCCCTCCCTCCTTAAGCCCCGCGTTGACCGCGACACACGCATAGACCACGACGATGCGACTCGGCATGCCCGTCTCTCCGAAATCGAAATCGCCGTTGATCCCGTACCGCTTCCACTCGGAGAACAAGATCGGTGACGTCGGCCTCCGCGTCTGGGTCGACTACAACGATGCCGTAAGACAGGTAGTATTCCCTTGCTTCTGGGATACATTCCGTGGCTGACTTTGTTGGTGCCCTCCCCCGCAGAACAACAACTTGCACTCGGTATTGGGTTACGACTCGACCGTCACGGTCGGTGAACCCAAGTCGTCGTGGTTCGACCTCGAGCTGTGAGTTTCCCTGCGCTCTTTTATCCCGGTGCCTCTCTTCTGCGTGTCCACGTTGGCTGATCTAAACATGTCGACGCCCAGCCTGTTCCTCTACGTCCTCCTCGGCGGTCTCTTTGCCGGCGTCGCCTACTTTGTCTACACCACCTACTTTGACCCCTCCCTCTCGCTCTCCCCCTCCTCTTCCAAGAGCGGCAAGAAGGCTTCATCCGCGTCCGGATCTGGCCGCCCGAGCGCCGTGACTGCCAAGTCGTCGTCGATCGTCGACAACGTCACGGGCGAGAAGAGCAAGGTCGATGAGAGTTGGGTGCCGGAACATCACCTCCGTACGAGGGGCAAGAAGGGCCCTGGAGGGTACGCGAGCGCGGGCGCGACGAGTGGAGAGGAGAGTGAGGGTGGGAGGGGGAAGAAGGGGAGGAGGCAGTGAGCGGGCGCCGCGCGAGTGGGTGTGACCGCGCCCTCGACGTGACTCCGGCCAGGAGGAGGAGGAAAAGGAGGAGGATGGGATTGGCCAATCATCAGCTGCGAACTTGATGTTCGAGAGAGAGCCTTTTGAGATCGCGGACAGGAGGAGTTGGTGCTTCGCGAGGCGACGCTCGCCGCGGAGGGGAGCAGTAAAAAAAGAAAGGAAGACGTCTATTCCGTGTAGATGTTCCTCAGTTGTCAATCTATACAAAGTGAACCCAAGGGCGGAGCTGTCTACTACAAAGCGTTCCGAACGGTAATGTGTCTTCTGTAATCGCGCATTACAACTCTTGAGTCTGTTGCCTCATCACAACTTTGTCCTCCCGGACCTCGTTCTGCTGCTGCATAAAGAGATTCGAGCCTACTACAGCGGAATGACCATCACGTTGCTGTCTGGTCCTCCGACGGCCCTCTCGCGGGAAGAGTTGGCGTCCATCTCGACTTTTACTCCTTCGACGTTTGAAGGGATCGCGCCCTTGACGCGGCACCACGAACCGAACGGAGTCAAACTCAGGCTCGAGCCTGCTTTTGAAGGATTCAATGGCCAAGGGCTCGAAGGAGGACTGTGGATCACCGAGGGGTGAGTTTCGTCCGTCCGTCTTTCCTCCTCACCGAGTCTGTCCGCCAAACTGATCTAGGTTAACGACTCATGTCCGCCAGCGCCCTGTCCTTCTATTCTGAATCAACCAACAAGGGAATCTCGCTCCCCTACCCGCATATAACCCTACACGCCATCTCGCGAGACGCACCACCTCCCTCACCCGCGCGCTCTTCAGCAAACGGAGGAGGAGAAGCAACGACGTCAACAACAACGGCGGCGTGCATTTATTGTCAGATTGAAGAGAGTGAAGGTGAATTGGAGGATACGGAGGGGATGGAAGAGAGCGGGACGAGGGAGATGTGGATCACGCCGAGCGATCCGGAGAGTGGTGAGTTCTGCTTTTACTCAACAAGGGGGGGGGGATCCTCCATCTCCTTAGTCGGCCGGAAATCAGTCCTCTAGCAGGGCGCTCCCCCCCTACAAGATCGAGGAAAGGATTACATCAATACTCACCGAATGGCCTTTTCTCTCTCTCGCAGTGGAAAAGATCTTTTCCATGTTGTCCTACTGCGCCTCGCTCCACCCGGCCGAAACCGACCCCACTCCCTCATTCATGAACGCCAACGCCGACGGGGACGGCGACCCTCAAGCCTCCCTCTTTGCCTCGATGGGACTCGACCCTTCCTCGATGGTCTTCTCCAACCCGGACGGCTCGCTCGGAGGACCGGGATTGGCAGCCATGATGGAGCAGTTTGAGAATGGCGCAGAAGGAGGACAGGAGGAGGAGGCGGTGGTGAGCAGCGCGGGGAGGCAGAGGAGCGATTTCGTCAATGAGGGGAGGGCGCGCGGCGCACCGTATTGAGGCCACGGTTCCGGTCGGTCGAGGGGAGCGGACTCGTAGAGTTGAGTGGTAATATAACTATCGTCATGATCTTTGAAGGTAGTCCTGAGGAGAACTATCTGCAGTGAGTTCAGTCTTTTCTCCCTTCTTGACCTGCCTCCTGCTTTCCGGAGAATTCAGACCTGACCTAATCGTATTCTCTCTCAGATCACACTCCTAAAGGTTGAACTGGTCTCGAGCGCAAGTAGCTATAGATCGCGTACGGGCTTGTGACAGGAAACTCCGAACGAGTCCGCGGCGACGTCTCTCGGCGAGACTCCTGTTTCCTCCTCCACCTTGCTCTCGCCTTTCAAGCTACCGACTGAAGTGCGACGAGGAAGTCAGGAAGTATGGACTGGCTCGAGACCTGGCGCGATTCCTGGTCGACGGGTAGCGCCACCGCTGCTTCTTCGTCGTCGTCGCCGCCGTCGTCAGAAGGAGCGCCGAACGCGAACGACGACACTCGCGCCGCCGCTCCAGAGAATGGTGCGTACTCGGCCCCGCCCGCAGGAATCAACTGTGTCAGTGTCACTGACCCCTGCTTGCCGAGGTCGCAGGGAAGAAGCGCAAGCACAAAATCGCCACCGCCGCATCATCGCCGTCGGAAGAACCGAGGCGTACGAAGAGGGTCCGCAAGCCGACTGCAGGTACGATAGACTGCTATAGGTTTGCGCGCACCGCGGCGCCGCTTTCGCTCATTCGCGCCGTTTGCCCGTGCGTCAGCTCTCGCCGAGTTTCGGATCGAGCTCAGCACGCGTCGAAACCGCACTGGTCTGCGTCCCGACGACGACGCGGGTAAGCAGACTGCCAATGGTCTTTCTCGACGTGTCACCGAAGATGGGCTGATCAAGGCTCCCCGGTCCGACAGGCGGCGACTCTGAACAGCTTCTCATCCCAACGAGGCGTGCCCGTACTCGTGTCCGCCAAAGCACTGTCTCCGGCGACGAACTCAGCACGACAACTGCCGAGTACGCTTTGAACCGGTACTCGACGAGGACAAATCCTGCACTCGTCGGCGACGACGTCGTTTTCGGGACGAGCGAGAGCGGGAACACGATGCTGCAAGTCGAGGAGACGGCGGTGGGAACCTTGAACCAGCGGAAGCAGCGAAGTAAGTTCATTGCCGTCATCAGGCCTACGCCACTGTGCACCTCAAGCTGACTTGACCGAGTTTCAACTACATGGGAAAGTTCTCTGGACGCCGGCCGAAGACGCCCGACTCCGCACTGCCATACTCACCTTCGCTGGACTCGACCCCACCACCACCGATATCAGCGTCGGCCACGTCAAGGTGAAAACCTCCGAGTGGCCCGAGGTGAAGCGGATCTTCGACGCTCTCGCTCCTCCAGAATCAGCGGCGTCCGGCCCGCCCCGATCGGTGCATTCGCTCCAAGGCCACTTCTACACGGCGCTGTTGCGTCGAAGTCAGCGAGCCCCTCCCGTCACTGTACCGGCCGAAGCTGGACCGTCACCATCCGGCTCGCACTCGCCCGTCTCGCCCGCACCGTCTTTGAGCGCTGTCGGTAGCTCGTCGGCCACACCCGGCACCAACCTCGTCGAGGAGGCTCCTCAGCGCGCGGATCGCTCGGCGACCGACTCTGGCCAAGATGAGAGGCGCGAGGAGTCTGCACCGCCGAACCAAGCAGTCGCGGTCGAATCGTTCGACTCCGCCGCTGCCACTGCTTTCTTTCCTGGGTCAGATGTTCCGATGAGCGGCTCGTTGAGGCTCGAAGACGTGCTCACTGCTTTGACGACTGCCGGTTCGGCGACCGCGCCGGCGACCACGTCGTCTCTGGATGCTGCAGCAGCGCAACCGGGCAATCTGGACAGCTCGACGCCGCGTCCCGGACATTCGGACGCAACGCTGTCACCGGAGGAGCATGGCCATCTTACTGGACATATCCCCGGCGCAGAAGGTTCCCCCGAAGCAGCGGATGGTACGAACTTCGGCAGATCGCAGGAGCCGAATCCGACGAGCGAGGCGGGTGGGACGCCCGAGGCTGGCACCAGTGGAGCGGTGGGGACAGGTCTCACTCCTCGTAAGCACGCTTTTCCTGCGACGGACTTGAGAAAGAGAACACAAAAGCTGATGGCGTCAATGCCCTTTTTCACTCGAAGCCGGAAATGTCAACTCCGCTTCGAGTGCGTCCGCGGGCAGTGGAGCACAGCCTGCAGGCACTGGAGGGAAAGCGACTGGGTGAGCTCCGAGGGTGGGAGCCTCGCGACAAGGCCCAACCGGTCAAAACCAACTCACGTCGGTCGACTTGCTCTTCGCTTCCGCAGGTGCTTTACCGCGGCCGAAGACGCCCGTATCATCGAGCTTTTCGACTTGGGAACGCCCCAGATACATATCGCTAGGGCTCTCAACCGGACGTCTTACTCGCTTTACGGGCGAGTCGCAATCTTACGCCAGCACGGATTGCTCTCGAAACCGCAGCCTCGGAAACAGCCTGCCCTTGGCGCCAGCGTCCCCTCGACCGATCCATCTCCGAGCGCTGTGACGAAGAACGCGCAACAGGCCGTCGCAGGCTCGAACCACTCGGCGATGATTCCCGCCTCGAGCTCGAGCATGATAGTCCCGAGCAGCCAGGCGCGTGTCGACGACCCGCCGGTCGGACCCAGCTCCACAAAACCCAACCCTGCCGCGCCGAAGAACGGCCCGGACAAGAAGGCAACGGCACCCAGTAAGTTTTCGCCCGCCCGAACTTTCCCAACGAGTTGAACGAGCCGAGCTGACAACCTGCGCCCCTTGTCCAGAGCGCTTCTCGGCAGAGGAAGATCAACAAATCGTCGAGCTCAGAGCAAGCGGGATTGATTGGCAGATGATTGACTCCCGCCTCCAGCGGACGAAGGCGGCTTGCAGGCAACGTTACGCTCGCTTGAAAGAAAAGGCCCAACTTGCAGGAAGTGAGCCCATTTCAGTTTTTGAACGTTCTAATCGCTTACAGGTATTGACTCACACAAGCTTCGTAACGCAGAAGATCTGTCCTCTTTTGTACAATTGCCGAAACCAGTAGCAGCGGGAGGTCAGGCCGGCGAAGCCTTCACCGCGCCGCCTCCGATTTCTTCCTCCGGCCCAGCAGCCCACCGCCACCACCGCTCCTCTTCCTCCGTACACGGTCGAGGACGACTCCATCATCCTGCGCATGTACTTGCAGGGTAACTCGGCGGAGCGGATCGGCGTCGCGATCAAGCGCTCTGGGTTCAGCGTTCATCGCCGTTGGAACAAGAAGAAAGATGGGTGGATCGCTGCGGGTGCGTTGCTGATCTTTCTCCGGGCTGGTTATAGCCGAAGTCTAACAAGTAGTCGCTCCCACGCGCAGGTCTTCTCACCGCCGGAAGTCGTCTCAAGCTCCACGATGACCCTCCCGACCAGCCCATCGTCTCGGCCGCTACCAAGTCTCCCGTCGACCCTTTCGCGGATCTGCGCGCCCCGCCTACGAGTTCAACCAGCGTCCAGCAGGAGAAGTGTGGCCCGATCGGCTCGTCTGCGTCGTGTACGCCGACGTTGGAAACCGAAACAGCAGCCGAAAACGACTTGGGCGGTTTCGATGCCTCGTTCTGGTCGAACGACGACATGGCCATCGATCCTGCCCTCCTTAACATCGGTGCCGACTGGCCTTCCGGTCCAGCCAGCAAAGCGGCGTATTCGCAGCCGCAGGATCCGGCGGTCGCTAGCCTCGGAATCCGTCAACAATCGCCGCTCGTTCCGACAGCCTCGAAGCAGGACTCGTCGACCCCCGAGATGGCGGCGGAGAAGATGCTCGCCGGAGCTATGCCGCACTACGACTCGGGCATGCAAGGCTTGAATCGGTTCCTGCGTCTGGTCGACAGCGGCGGGAAGAAGAAGTGCTGAGCAGAGAGGAGGGGGGTCGTGCAGGAGGAGGCGCTTGGCTTGAGCGGGGGATTAGTTGAGTGGTGGTCGTTGGTGGGTGTAATCGCTTGTGCTTGAAGCTGATGTTTGAAGCCGTTTGAATGATGCAGTGAGTCTTTCCCCGTTTTCCTCCCTTTTCGACGATCCGCAACCTGACCAAAGGCATGTACCTTCGCTTGCAGATTACGCTTTGAACATGACTTTGCCGGCTTGGAGGATATCGCTATAGGCCGAAAGACCGCCTACGGTTTCTGCCGGAAACTCCGGAAGAGTCCGCGGAGCCGTCTCATCAAGACTCCTTTTCCTTCTCCATCGGCGGAATCGACTCGGTCTCTCCTTGCTACTGACGGAAAGGACACGCTGACCCCAACGGGTCACGTCCCATGGACTGGCTCCAGAGCTGGCGCGGCCACACCTCGATGGATAACGCCACCTCATCCTCGCTCGGAGGAGCCCACCGAATGGTCGAACAAGACAATGCCGACGTGCGCACCGCTACGGGGAACGGTGCGCTTGCCGGGGCCATTGCTTCCGCGAGGGTCGGCTTGACTGACCTGCTTCCGAGACCCGTTCACAGCCCAGACCCAGCCATCCTCACAGAGCGTCCAAAGCGGAAACGTCGGGCGGGACGAACCGAGGCGCACGCCAAGGGTTCGGACGAGCGTCCGCACACCACCACCGACAAGTAGGTAGCTTCACAAAGACTCGCGCCTCCACGCGGGATCAGTCTCTTATCTGCGTCGCTCTCGCCCTTGCGCAGCTCCTACGGAATTCCGAGTCGAACTTGCCACGCAACCGGGCCGTAACGATCAGCCAAAGGACGACAATACGAGTGAGCAGGCTTGATCTCCTTTGCTCTGACTGCTCTCTGACTCGCTTCTCTAGCTTCAGGCCCAACTGGAGCCGACGAGCAGCTTCCGAAGCCCAAACGCATCCGTCTCCGCTTCCGCGACAGCACTCTGCCTGTCGGCGAAACGAGCTCGACTCGCGAGCGCCTTTCTCACGGAAACCCAGCGACGACGAGCCCTCCAAGAGACGATCGCCTTGTTTCTTCCACGCCGTCCTCGAGCACGGTTGGAAGACTGTCCGCCAATCCGCGCGCCTCCGACCTTTCCGGCAAGGAACCCGCGCAGCCTGAGACGACCGGGGAGCAAGAATCTGACCGTGCTCAGAGCTCGACCACGCTCCCGGTCCAGTCTGTGCAGACTCGAGGCTCGCGCCAAGATCTACCGCCGCCGGAATCGAACGCGCTTGAAGTTTTCATTCCGACTTCGCCGGTCTCCGTCGCCTCGTTCGTCTCAGCAGTAGCCGCTGCGTTTGCTCCGGGCTCCTACGATCATACGAGCGGATCCCCAAGCCTCAGAAGCGCAACCGGCTCGGCGGCTGCGCAAATGGTCGAACCGTCTCAGCATTCTGCCGCAGCGGATGCCGCCAATCTTGACGAGTCCAATGTGGGCCCTGGAGCGAAACACAACGAACCCCCGAATTACAAGAGTAAGTCTCTTAAAGACAACGCACTGGCTCTCTTTGGCTCGCTCACACTAATTTTGCGTTTCCAGAGCGCTTCGTACCAGAGGAAGATGCCAAACTCGTCGCTCTTAAGAAAAGCGGTCTGACATGGCGAGCCATTGCCACGCACCTCGGCCGGACCAAGTCTGGCTGTGAGACGCGGTTCCGGCTTCTTCGCGAAAAGGGCAAACTCGCAGAACGTGAGTTGGCGGCTGGGCACCTCTCTCATTCATCAATAAGTGATGACTGACCGTAGTCCCCCGGAAATTTTGTGCACTCAGCGGAGCCATCGAATTCGACCGCTCCGACGACGACAACCTCGCCCGCCGCCACTGCAAGCACGGCAGCTGGACCAGCGCCAGCTTCCAGCTCTTCGGCGCACGTTTTGACCGCACCCGCCCCGCTGGCTCTTTACACGGCCGACGAAGACGTTTCTATCTTGCGTATGTGCTTGCAGGGTGCGTCAGCGGAAGGGATCGGTACCGCAATCGACCGCTCTACGCTCAGCGTTCATCGCCGCTGGACCGAGAAGCGAAACGAGTGGATCGCCGCCGGTGTGTCGCAACATACTCGCTGCTCGAGACAATAAGAGACTGATGGCGGTGCATACAGGCCTTCTTGCCGTCGGGAGTCATCTCAAGCTTCATGACGACGAACTGCCGTCCCTTCCCATCGTTTCAGCCGCGACCGAATCTCTCCCCGACCCTTTCGCGGAGCTGCACGCTTCCTCCCCCGGCCTCGCTGGCGCCCAGCAAGTCGCACAGGCCCGGTCTGGCTGTGATGGAACCGACGAACCTCTGCCGGAGCCCGAAACAACGGACAACCACGGCGGCTTCGACGCTTCTTTCTACGTCAACGAGGACCCGCGCATCGAATCGACCTTTCCCGATGTCAGCGCCGATTCCACACTGGGTACAGCAACCGACGTGCCGCATCCGCCGCCGCAGATCCAACATCCGCCGCAAGAATCGGTAGCCGGAAGTCTCGGATCGCGTCAAGAATCTCCACTCGTCCCGCCCGCTGCAGAGCACAACTTTTCGACACCCGGGATGGCGGCGGAGAGACTGCTCGCCGGGGTTATGCCGCATTACGATTCCGGCATGCATGGATTGAACCGGTTCCTGCGCCTCGTCAACCGCGACGGGAAGAAAAAGCGCTGAGTGGAAAGAAAGAAGAGGTCGCGGAGATGGAGGCGCTTGGCTTGAGCGGGGGCTTAGCTGGATGATTGGTGGCTGTTGTTGCTTGTGCTTGATGTTGTCGTTGCGAAGAAGGCTGATGGAATCATGCAGTGGGTCTTCCGCTGTTCTCTCTTTTCAAGCAATGACAATTTGACAAAGACTGTACCACTCCTTGCAGATTACACTTCTAACGGACCTTGGCCAGCTTGACGCACATCGCTATAGACAAAAAGACCGCGCACGGTCCGTGCCGGAAACTCCGGAAAGGTCCGCGGATCCATTGCCTCGTCGAAACTCCTGTGCTTCTTGTTCCGAGTTTCAGTCTCCTCCACCGCGCCGAAAGCCAGCTCGCTCTCCCTGCGCACGACAACATGGCAAAGAAACGCACCGCAGAAGAGCGTGCCGCTCACTCCAGGCACCACGCTACCTGGAGGAAGCGAGTCCGGGCAGAGGCAGACGCGGCCAAACCAGCCGAAGAGATGTCGGAGCGACTGAAAGCGCTGTACGCGGTCGCACCGCGTATCGGGCCGGACGGCAAGCCTCTCACGGATCACACCAGGCGTGACGAAGCGACGTCAGGTACGCCGGCGAGGAGGTCACGGCTGTCGTCTGCAACTACGCCACCGACGTCGACACCGCCGCCCCCGGACCAAGCTCCTGCGACGGCAACGGCGACGGCGGGAAAGGTGAGCTTGGACGACATGGCCAAACTAATGCTTAGAGGCGTGCTCACGCCCGAAAGTTGTCTCAAGCTTCACAGAGACGAAATTCCCAATCAGCCCGTCGCCGCAGTCACGACAGCGCCTCCTCTCGGCCCTTTCGCCGATCTGCGCACTTCGTATGCAAGTACAGCTATTGCCCAGCCAGACACGCAGATCTCGACTGGCTTGTCCGCCTCGTCCGTTCCTCTGCCGCGACCTGAAACGGCGGAAAACGACTTGGGCGGTTTCGACGCCTCGTTCTTTTTGAACGAGGACATCAATCCGACTCTGGCTGGCATCCAGACTGGCGCGGGACCCGGTAGTGCGAGCGAGGTGCCGCCTCCGCAGCCGCAGATCCAGGACTCAACGCAGGAATCGGTAGCCCCGAGTCTCGGATCGTGCCAAAATTCGCCACTCGTCCCAACCGCTTCGGAGCAGGACTCTTCGACGCCTCTGATAACGGCTGAAGATATGCTTGCCACTGCCATGCCGCATTTCAGTCCGGCATGCAGGGTTTAAGCCGGTTCCTGCGCCTCGTCAACGACGGCCGACGGAGGAACCGATGAGCGCAGGAGGGGCGGAGATCTCGAAAACGCTTGGCTTGGGCAGAGGCGGCAAGGGCGAGAGGTATGTGTTGATGAAACGCTCTTTTCCCCTCCGTTCTCGTTCGAGAATTCGCTGCACGTGCCGCAAATGATGAAGACGGTCCGACGAGGCCGGACAGAGCGAGATCACCTATAAACACACTCTGCCTGCATCGTATAGCTCAACAGCCGCGGAGCAAAGCTCCATCGCTCCTCTCGAGCTGCTCAAGCCATGTCCTCGAGGGCTTCGCCCGCTGTGCTGCCGGATCCGAAACGCCCTCGCTTGCTTGCTTCCGGCGATGAAACTTCCTCGACGCCTGCCGTCCCTTCTGCCGCGCCGAGTAGTTCTAGTGCCAACTATCCCAACCTCGTCCCCACCCCGATTCAAGCAGTCGCGACTCACGGGCGCAGTGAGTGGCAAGCAACTCCCAGAACCCCTCCCCCGCAACATCGCACGCAGCTGATGATGACAAACATTTCCGCATCTAGTCTCGCACCTGGCCATGCAGACGGCGTCGAGCAGCTCATCACCACCGAAAGAAGCGCGACCACACGCAGATCCGGCTGCGCAAACTTCGTACCCTCCCTCGTCGTCAACCAGCTCAAGCCTGCCTCCGCGACCCGAGTCGGGGCCCCGAGTGACCGACGCAGATCGCAGAGGCATCATTGCATGCCTTCGAGCAGTCATGCCGGACATCGTCATTGCTGCATCGTTGGATCGTACACCCCGGGAGATCCAAAACGAGATCTTCGACTTGGTGCGCGCGCACGAACACGGTCAATCGAACCACAAGCTTTGACCATCATGACGAGGCCGACTGATTCTCCTATCAACAACAGATATGGCCACTGGCCCGCAAACGCTACCCTCATACACGCCGGAGGATTACAGGCAACTCCTGAAAATGCATCGCCGCGGCGAAAGTGCCGAGAGAATCGCACTTGTCCTACATCGGACCACTAGCAGTATACTCAATCATTTTGCGAAACAAAAACCCATTTGGCAGGCCGCCGGTCAGTGGAGAAACCGACAGATCACAGATCAGGTCGTGGCCTCACCGCGTGCTGACGACTCCAAAAATTGCAGGCGAATGGGTCAAGCCACCAGCGCTTCGGCGCGACTACCAGATCGACTACGACGAACGAATCAAGAAAGAGCTTGCGGGTCCAGCAAAAGAACAGGCTGCAGCGACCGCACAAGCTCGCCTCGCCGCCGTAGGGCGACCCGCCAAAGTGAATCTTCTGTCAAAGTTCGGACGCTCGACCTCAGCGAGGGTCGTCGACTCGCGGACCAACCTGCCGACGGCCGCTCAGACCGTCGTCATCTCCCCTCCGGTCCCTTCTAGTACGGGCTTCTCAGCATACTCGACAGCGGCGTCGCTCGTCCCGATCGCCTCCATCTCGTCCTTCTCGCCTGCACCTTTGCTCGTGACCAAGCCCGTTCCGACGAACGCGCCTCTGCCGTTGAGCGGCATTGAATCTCTCCCGATGAGCACGCCTTTGCCGGTCGCCGTCGGTCCGCCGCCGTTCGTGAAGCCGGTTCATCCGGCCGCCGAGCAGGCAGCAAGCTCGTCTCCTCCTCCAACACCCGCACCTGTACCGACAACTACAACTACCGCCGATAGTCTCGATCCGGACGTGTCCCCTCTCTCGCCATTGAGTGACGACTCGCCTCCCTCTCTCCCGCCAAGACTTCCCAACCCCGTCCCTCATCACGCACCGCATATCCCGCTCTTACCTTTATGGTCTGATGCGCGCTACGAGCAGGGAATGTCGGGCTTGAAGCGGTTCCGGCAATTGATGGAGAACTCGCGGAGCAGCACACGAGCCGCAGCTTCCTGAGCCGTGCAAGGGCAGCGCTGGCTTTCTCTCTCCTCTCCTCCTTTATTATATGTCGTTGTATGCGTTGAAAATCTGTTGCCAATCAATGTTCCTGAGCAAAGGAGTGCATGGGTCTCGGTAAGGACGTGACTTCTTCCCTTGCCGGCTTGTTGCCCTCTTTCTCTTCGGAATTATCCAAACCTGACTGTACTTTTACTTTCCGTCCAGGTTCCAGTACTCGACCTAGTCGACCTCCCGACTTGCTATAGACCGTGTGAATCACGTGCAATCTTGGACAGGAAACTCCGGAAGAGTCCGCGGAGGTCGTCGCACCGAGACTCGACTCCTGTTCTTCGCCAGCACTTGCTCTTTCGCTCCCTGTGGAGCTACGCTTGTCCGAGCGACATGGACCCGCTCGAGATTGGCCGCGTCTCCACTTCGCTGCCCAACGCCGCCTCGCTGTCGTCGCCAGCGAGCGACGAGATGCTCGACCACGACGACGCCGATGGTGGCACCCGCGCGACTCGCACGAGCACCGCTGCTACACACAACGGTGCGCTTGCTGAGCCACATATGCTCAAGAGCTTCGACCTGGCTGACCCGCTGGCCAACCGCAGGCAAAAAGCGCAAGCTGCAGGCGGTCCAAGCCGAAGACGGCGGCGAAGAGAACGGACCACGGCGGATGGCGAGAGCCCGCAAACCTACTGCCGCGAAGCAGAATGAGGGAACGGCCGGTCCTTCAAAGTCAGGCAGTGCGTTACCAGCCACTGCGTTGCTGTCCCCGTCTCCGATTTCGAGCTGAGGGTCCTGCATTCGTCCGCAGAGAATGTCCGGTGGTCGCCGGCGGAGGATGCGCGACTTCGCGCTGCAGTCTTTGCCTGCTCTGGAATCGGTCCCGCCACCAACAGCTCTGTGCCCATCAACCTGGGCACCTCCGAGTGGCCCGTGGTCAAGCGGGTCTTCGACAGCCTCGCCCTCACAGAATTTGCAGCGACGGCGACCCCCCGCTCCGTCGCCGCCCTTCGAGCTCACTTCGACTCGGTGCTGTCGCCTAAGATCAACAAGCCGCTCACGTCACCGCGCCGTCTGGACCTGGATCAGGCTCGTCCCTGTCCGCTTCGGGATCACCGATCTCGCTCACGCCGTCTCGGACGAGCGCTGCCGGCATGGTCGCGTTCGCGACTTTTGTTCCAGGTTTTCCAGTCTCGACCGCCTCGACCGAAGCTGAAGTTGCAGCAACGGCAGCATCGATTCAGCGGCCTCTTTCGCAAGTCGCAGCCGGCGTAGGAGGTTCCCCCGAAGCAGACGTGGGCAGGAGTTCCGGGAGACTGGATGGTTCGAAGGCGACGAGCGAGACAACCGACGCCCAAGAACCGGGCATTGTCGGGTCGGCGGCGGCTTCGAATGGCATCTCCGGTGAGAAGGCTTGCATCGTCCCCCGCGCAAGTCGGAAGAAAATCCGGACCTGACAGCTGAAAATGTCCCTTTCCGCTCAAAGCCGACGCCTCCGGGTCCACTTCGACTACGCTCGTGGCAGGCGGAGCGCAGCCTGCAGACTCTACACCTCGAGTGACTGGGTAAGCCAGAAAGGGTCGCAAATCCAACCAAGGTCCAGAAGTCTGATGTCCGCTCTGCAGAGCTTATTCGGCGACGGAAGACGCCCGGATCATCGAGCTCTTGAAATCGGGAATGCCCCAAACACATGCCGCCAAAGCTCTCAACCGCTCCTCCACCTCGGTCCATCAGCGAGTCGGCATCTTACGCGATCGCGGACTCATCTCGCGGCCGCTTCCTGCTCCTTCTCTCGTTGCTGCGCTCCAGAATGCGCAACAGACCCTTACCAGCGCGAGTCAATCTCCGTTCGAGCGCTTCTCGAGCGTGGCGGTACCCAGCACTCAGGCTGCTGTCGACCACCTGCAAGCTGGGGCGAGCTCCGCGGCAGCCACTGCTCCGCAACCGAAGTTTCAGGACCTCGAGGCGGCGAAGCACAGTAAGTTGTTTCTCCACTTGCCTCCATGGCCGACACGCGAGCTAAAGAGTTTTGTCTGTATGAAGAGCGCTTCTCGCCGGCGCAAGATCGGCAGCTGGTTGCGCTCAGAGCGAGCGGACTCTCGTGGGACGGAATCGCTTCTCGCGTCAATCGGACGAAGCAGAGCTGCAAGTCACGCTACTCGAATCTCCGAAGGCAGGCCAAACCCGCAGGAAGTGAGCCGGCTTTCGTCTCCGTTGCTTGCATCGCTTCATATTAACTCGGACAAATAGCTGCAGGAGATTCGTCATCGACCACGCAACCGAAAGCTGCAGTAGTGGGAGGTCCAGCATTCAGCTCGCCACCTCCGACTGTCTCTACTCCGGTCCAGTCTGCCGGCATGATTGCTGCTCCACCTCCGTACACGGCCCATGACGACGCCATCATGCTTGGAATGTACCTGCAGGGTAACTCGGCAGAGCAGATCGGTACCGTGCTCAACCGCTCTACTTACAGCGTGCAGCGCCGGTGGACCCAGAAGCGAGACGACTGGATTGCTGCGGGTGCGCCGCCACACTCTTGCGCTCGAAGCGTAAAAGACTGACTTACCTTGCTTGAAGGCGTTCTTACCGCCGAATGTCGTCTCAAGCTTCACAGCGACCAAGCCCCGGTTCAGCCCGCCGTCTGAGCCACGACCGCGCCTCCTTTCGACCCTTTCGCCGATCTCCGCGCTGCGTCAACCGTTCTCACGACCACCCAGCACAATGTGCAGAGTTCGACTGGCCCGTCTGCTTCAAATCTGCCTCTGCCGGAACTCGAACAGGCGGAAAACAACCTGGGCGGCTTCGACGCTTCTTTTTTCTTCAACGAGGACCCGCCATCGAATCGACCCTCCCCGATGTCAGCGCCGAGTCAACACTCGGTACAGCAACTGAGGTGCCGCCTCCGCGGCCGCAGATCCAGGTGCCGCCGCAGGAATCGCTAGCCGCCACTTTGGGCTCGTGTCAAGAGTCGCCACTCGTCCCGTCCGCTTCGGAGCACGACGCGTCAACACCCGAGATGGCGACTGAAAGGATGCTCGCCGAAGCCATGCCGCATTACGATTCCGGCATGCAAGCTTTGAACCGTTTCCTGCGTCTCGTTACAGACGGGGGTCAGAAGAAGCGGTGAGCGCAGAAGGGGGCGGCGATCTCGGAAACGCTTGGCTTGGGCAGAGGCGGCGAGGGCGAGGGGTATGTGCCTGAGTTTCGCTTGTGCTTGCAGCTGTTAAGTTGCGATGAAACGCTTTTTTCCCCCGTCGAAATTCCCGTTCGAGAATTCGCTGCACGTGCCGCAAATGATGAAGACAATGGCCGGGAACTTGAGCAAGAGCTTACACCACGCAACCAACGTTACCAGCACTGTATAGCTTCACAGCTGCGGGGCAAATTCATCGCTCCCCCTCGGACTGCTCGGCCATGTCCTCGAGGACTTCACCCGCTGTGCTTCCAGATCCGAAACGCCCTCGCTTGCTCGCTCCCGGCGATGCAATTCCCTCGACGCCCGCCGTTCCTTCAAGCGCGCCCAACGCCCTCGCTCATGCCAACTACACCGGTCGTGTCCCCGCCCCGACTCAGGCGGTCGCCTCTTGCGAGCGTAGTGAGTAGCGATCCAAGTCAGGAAGTTCCGCTCCTGGGGAAAACTGATCATGACAAGCATTGCCGCCTACAGCTTCGTACCCGGCCACGCAGAAAGTAACGGCTAGTTCGGCGCAGTCCTCGTCAGATTTGAGACCGCACGCTGCGGGAACGTCGTACCCGTCGTCCTCATCGTCCAACTCCGTCCAGGCTCGGCCGAGCAGGTCGGGCCTCTATTTCACGGACGCGGACGACAACAATCTCATCACTTTCCTTGGAAGGGGACTGCCGGACATCGTCATCGCTGCATTATTGGACCGAACGCCCCAGGAGGTACAGAGGGAAATTCGGTGTCGGATGTTCTGGCACGATGGGGGTCAGTCACTCCACGTGCTCGGACCGATTCCACGCGACCTGCTGACTCCTTTACTGGCAACAGATATGGCAGACGGTCCGCAAGTGCGACCCGCATATACGCCGGAGGATTACAGGCGACTTCTCAAAATGCACCGCTGCGGCGAGAGTGCAGAGAGAATCGCACTTGTCCTCGGCCGGAGTACGAGCAGCGTCATCAATCACTTTCGGAAGCGCAAACCTATCTGGCTTGAAGCAGGTGAGTGAAGATAACGGCGGCTCGACTAGTGTGGCGTGCGCTCACCCTCTGGCACCGTCGCAGGCGAGCAAGTGGAGCCAGAATGGATTTTACGTGACAAGGACATCGACTACGACGACCGGATCCAGAGAGAGCTCGCGAGCTCAGCCGCAGACACGGTTGCCAAGATCGCAAAATCTCACCTTTACGTTGTCCCGCGACCCGCTCCGTCGATTCCGAGCGGATCTCCGTCGACGAGCGGAAGTTCGCTCCAGGCGGGGACCGCAAAGTCTGCGGAAAATTCGGGAACCACAATCGCCAAGCCGCTCTTGCCGGATTTCAAGTTTGGCAAAGATGCGCCAGCTCCCCGCTCAACTGCGTCATCGAAACCCTCTCGACCGCCACCTGCCATGCCGCTCTCGCCGCAGTTCAGATTTGGCAACGATGCGCCAGCTCCTCCCCGCTCGAGCGCGACCGTTCCGACCCCGACCCCGACCACCGCTGCCGCTGCCGGACCGCCTAAAGTGAACCTCCGCACGAAGCTCCGACTATCAACCTCAACAAGCGTTGTCGACTCGGCGGCGAACCTTCCAGCTGGCGCTCACGATGCCGCCTCTGCACCCGCGCCACCCTGCAGTACGGGGTTCTTGACCAACTCGACCCGCGCTACCGTTCCGCCCAAAGTGAATCTCCACTTCAAGCTCGGACAAGCAACCCCTACGAGCGTCGTCGACCCGCCGATCACACTCCCAGCTCCGGCTCGCACCGCCACCACCCCCTTTGCACCTGCGCCCGTGCCTTCGAGTATTGGGTTCTCAGCCTACTCGACCGCAGCTGCCGCCCCGCCTAAAGTGGATCTCCGCGCGAAGCTCGGACGACTGAACTCGACAAGCGTTGTCGACACGCAGAAAGACCTCCCGGCTCCGGCTCGCACCGTCGCGACCTCCTCTGCATCCGCGCCCGCCAGTACAGGATTCTTGGCCAACTCGACCTGCGCTGCGGCACCGGCCCCGACCGCTGCCGCACCGCCGAAAGTGAAACTCCTCACGAAGTTCCGACCACCAAGCTCGACGAGCATCGTTGAGCCGCGGAAAGAGCTCCCAGCTGCCGCGCGCACCGTCGCCGCCTCTCCTGCAACCGCGCCCGCGCCCTCCAGTATAGGGTTCTCAGCATACTCGACTGCAGCGTCGCTCGTCCCCATCGCCTTCAACTCGTCCCTCCCACCTGCACCCTCGCTCGTGACCAAGCCCGTTCCGACGAGCGCGCCTTGGCCGACTGCCGCCGCTCCTGCGCCGTCGCCCGTGAAGCCGGTTCTTCAGGACGTCAAGCCGGCAGCGCATCCGGCTCCTCCACCAGCACCGACATCTGCACCTATACCAACAATTCCTGCCGACCCGGACGCGTCCTCTCTCTCGCCAATGAGCGACGACGATTCGCCTCCCTCCCTCTCGCAAAGACTTCCCAACCCCGTTCCGCATCACGCACCGCATCTCCCGCTCTTACCTCTATGGTGTGACGGACACTACGAACAGGGGATGTCTGGCTTGAAGCGATTTCTGCAGCTGGTCGAGGGATCGCGAAAAAGCAGGACAAGAGCGTCGACATCGTCTTCCTGACCCGGGGACCAGGAGCGCTGGCGTTCTCTCCTCCCTTTTCTATATGTCGTTGTATATGTTACAAGCTTATTGCAATCATTCCTGTCAAACGAGCTTGCGGTTTCGGAACGGAACTTTTTTTGCCCACGACGACGACGATGGACGACTCCGAGAGCTCTCGATACTTGTACCACGACTACAACCTTTGCTTGTCCCCGGATAGCTTGACACTCCAAGAAGCTGCTCGCTCTCGAACTGCCTGACCATGTCCTCAAAGGCTTCGCCCGCTGTGCTCCCGGATCCGAAACGCCCTCGCTTGCTTGCTCCCGGCGATGAAAGTTCTCCTACGCCTTCCGTGCCTTCCGTCGCGTCGAATGGCCTCGCGCGTGCAAACTACACTGGTCGCGCCCCCGCTCACGCCCCTGCCCCGAGTCGAGTACCCGCAAGATACGAACGAGGTGAGCGACAACTCGAGTTTTCCGAGCAGAGCTAACACTGATAATAAGCTTCCTCGTCCATAGCCTCATATCCAGCTACGCAAAGGGATCCAGCTTCTCAGAGGGTACAAGGCAGCTTGGCGCAATCTTCATCAGCGTCACGCACACCGACAACTTCTACCGCGACGTTTCCTCCTCCGCCGTCATCTTCGACCAGCTCCAGTGCCCTGCCTCCGGCACGCAAGTCAGGCCTGCCTTTTACCGACATGGACGACATAGAGATCGCGACTTACCTTCGTGCAGCTCTTCCGGACACCGTCATCGCTGCGTTGATGGAGCGGACGCCTCAGGAGATTCAGACTCGGATCTCTCTCCTGATACGGAGGCACGAACACGGTCAGTTGCGTTTGCACGCTCTGACCCGAAAATGAAGCAGGACCGCTCAGTCCTCTGTTACCCCTAGGTATGGCTAAGGGTCCGCAAATGCGACCTCCTTACACGGCAGAGGATTACGAGCAACTTTTGAGAATGCACCGCAACGGCGCAAGCGCCGAGAGGATCGCACTCGTCCTCGATCGAAGTACCAGCAGTGTCATGAGTCACTTCATGAAGTACAAGCCCATCTGGAACGCAGCCGGTGAGTCGCAACGGCGCGAAAGAATGCGTTCTCGAGATGAATCTCTTTTCCTCACCGCTTCACTGTCATCTTGGTCACACAGGCGAACGAGTCGAAGCACCCACGCTCTTGCGTGACAACAAGATTGACCACGATGAACGCATCAGGACAGAGCTTGCAGGACCAGCGGCGGCTCTGGCTGCCCAGATTGCGCAGGCTCGCCTCGTTTCGGACGCAACCCGACCTCCGCCGCCGCCGACGCAGAGCAAACTGCCAACAGCGTGCGCCAATCCGCCACTCGCGGAAACGACAAAGCCTGCAGGTATGCCGACACCACCGCTTGCGCAAGTGTCTCTTGCCCAGCCGCCGCTCGCGTCCGACGCTTCCGGTATTCCGAATGTGCCCGCCGTCTTGCCATCGAGGAGCGACAACTCGACACGAAGTGTGCCCGACAGCCTCGTCCCTCACCATGCAGGCCATCTCGATCACTTGCCTCCATGGCATGACGAGCACTACGAGCAGGCAATGTCTGGTTTGAAGCGGTTCCTGCGCTTGGTCAAGGGTTCGCGGTCGAGCAGGACACGGTCAGCCTACGATACCTGATCCGTTCGAGAGTAAATAGCGCTTGCCTTGTTTCTTGTAGCTCTCTGTGTTGTCGTGTATGCTATTGCAATCGTTTTTGAGCGAATGAGCTGCGTCTGCCGCGCTGAGAGACCGAGAAAAGATGACCTTATAGCCTGACGCGCCCTGCTTGCGTTGCTTGGTTACGCATAATCAGCTCTGCGTCTGATCAAGGAGTCCGTAGCCACTCTTTGGCCTCAGGGTCGCGCATAGCGAGTTTCTCCGAACAAGTCCGCAGCGACGTTCGGAGAATCAGGCGGAAAATTCGACGGGCTGTCCCGCTCGACGTGATCGTGCTCGTGGACCTGCTAGAGGGAATTGTTATGTCTTTGTACAGGTGCCCAAACCGGCGCCATGCTCGATCGGGGCGATGGAGCGAATGCGAAAACTGATCAAATCTAATCAGCCCCGGAAGAGAGAGCGCACGCCCTCGCAACGTCCGCACCCACTCGCCCTCGCCGCACACGCTTCCCGGCCGAGTCTGCTATAGTCAGGGAGCTGATCAGGTACTAGCTGAGACCTAAGAGCCAACCGCGCACCTCCCGCGAGTGCGTACGCGCTGCAACCGCCAAGCACTCGACTTTTTGGGCGTCCGAAGTTGGCCGGCTCTTCTCGCCGACGCTGCATCGCCATCGCGGGGCGGGAGAGGCATCAAGAGGCTAGCTTTTAGGCCCGTCGACGATCGTACAGGGGACCGGACTTGGAGCGGCGAGTCGTGGGTGAGTCGGGCTCGAGTGCGACTCTCTCCTGAGGCGAGGAAAATCCTGCTGCGGTTCCGCGGCTGCACACTCGCTGGACAGGCACGCATCGTATGTGCGCCAAGCTGACTCTACATGACGCAGCTGCAGTACCGACAGAGCGCCGACCACCATGTCGCAAACTTCGTCGCCTCCGGCGGGCCAAACCGAAACCACCAGAGGAACGCCCGCTTCCTCTGCCACACCGACAACCACAACGACCTCGAACGGCGCCGGCACCAAACGCAAGAGGTTACCCGCATGCGACTGCTGCAAGATGCGCAGACTCAAGTGCGAACCGGTCCCCCCGCCGGGAAGTTGTCCGAGGTGTAAAGCGACCGGAGTCGTTTGCTGCACGACCCCCACCGTCAGGAAAAAGGCGGCGCCGCGGAGTGGAAAGCGCATCGAAGAGGCAAAGTGAGTGCTACTCTTTGACCTCTTATTCACTAAAAGCGGGGCTAACGCTCTACACCTCGTCACGACAGAGCAACTTTCGGAGCGGCAGATCCAGACGCTCCCGATTTCATGGGCGCTTCCAACACGCCTTGGCTCCCTTTGCCGAATCCTTCGCATCTCTCCAACGGCATGGTCGCCCCTTCCATGTCTCCGACCGATAGTGAACAACGCATGATCGGTCGCGAACTCGACGCTGCGCTCGTCGCTCACCTGCTCGACTGTGCGTTTTCGTGCCATGACCGCGCCGGTAGTCAAGGTACTGACATACGCTTCTCTTGCGAACGCAGTGTATCAGGCTCTGCCGCAGTCCTGGTTGCCGATAGGCACGCGAGGGCAGCTGCAGCAACAGTTTGAAGCCGCCGGCCGGAGGCTCGACGCGCTCAATCCGCAAACCGAGGTGCGCTGACCACGTTTCCCTTCTCCATGCCGTGCCTAGACTGACCATTGAGGCTGCAAAGGTCCTCGCGCGCGTCACCGTCGCTCTCACTGCTCGCCTCTCCTCCCATTCCGCGCTCTTCTCCCCCGGCGGTCCGATCCCTCCGTACGACTCTCTTACGACCTCGTACCTCGACACCTACCCCGACTTGCGAGAGTTTGGTCAGAGGCGTGAGCAGATCTGCGAACAGCTCCGGAGGGATGCGGTCGAGTTGGCTTGGGCGCGGGGGACTTTGGTCCATACGTGCGAGGACAGCATGGCGAGTTGCTACTTGCTCGAGATGCTCGAAGGACGTGAGTTCTTGCTCTCAGCTTGGCCATCATCTTGACGTCGTCAAAGCTGACTCGTGCGTTTCGCCTTGATCAGGGAACGATCCCGTCGCTGGCAAGCCGTACGGAAGCGCTTTCGTTTCTCACCTGCAGACGATCCTCAACGGTCAAGATCGACCGGACGCACAGATGAAGGTGGTCAACATGAGTCTGGGCTGGAGTGCTTTGATTGTACGCAGACCAGTTCCTTTCCTAGACTTGCCACTTCTGACCACCTCCTGATTTTTCAACAGATGCGCGAAGCGCTGTTCGCGGCCAATGCCGGCCGCACCTCTCACTTCACCGCGACGGACGACCTACTCCTGTGCGGCGAAGTACCCCGGTCGATCGAGGATTCGCTGCTCGACTCGGCCGACGACGTTGACGTGCGCGATTCGGTCCGACTGTTCTTTGCGCCGATGCGTCCGTATACGTACCACTGCGCACGGCTGGCGCGAGAATGCGGCGAAAAGATCAGCGGCAGTGCGTCTCGGTGTCGGTATCCGGCCGAGGCCTTTTTCGGTACCTGTTGACACCGAATCATTTCTGCACGCAGCTGCGGCACGACGACAGCCGTGTTCGGAACAGTTCATCACCAAGTATCTCACGCAGCTTGACCACCTCCTGCACCTCTTTGCCCTGCTCGAGGCGCGGATCGCGTTCGTGTTGTCCCCCGCCGCGACGTCCGCTCACTCGCTCCCAGCGCCGTTCGAAACCGAACGTCAATTCATCATGCGCGCGTGCTTGCACACCCTCGGACTCGCATGGTCGTCTCTTTCTTTGCCCGTCTACCTTGAGCTGAAGCGCCGCATCTCCGAGCTGCGGAATCCGCCACACCTCAACAGCGCGGACCAACAACCGCACCTGCAAGCCGACCGTCAACGCACCCTCGAACGCCTCGATCTCCTCTTCCGTCAAGTGGGTCAGACGACCCTCAAAGCGGCGCGGTTGGTCGCGCAATGCGTGCACGAGGCGCCGAGTTTGGCCTTCTTGACGCAGTTGCAGAGCGAGAACCTCGACAAGTGGGTCGAGATCTTGCGGAGTGCTCGGACCGTTGAGGAGGGCGGCGAAGGCATCACGCGTGCAGAGCGGGAGAGTGACCTTCGGTGGTACGTTGTCGTATTTCCCTTCGTGCTGGTCCTCCGGGGACAGCGACGCATGCTAATCTCGCCCTTGCCCTCTCAGGATTTTGGCAGGACTCAAGACGATGGGATGGTCCTGGACGGACGGCGCCCCCGTCATCAAGACTATCGAGTACGCGCTGCAGGATCTGTCGCGTCGCAACTCGACTCAGTTCGGACCCAACTCGCCCTCGACGTTCGCCATGGGGGGTTCCGGCAGCTTCACCCCCAATCCCTCCTCCTCGTATCATCACGAGCCCGCTTTTCTCGCCCAGTCGCACGCGATGCGGAACAGCGGACATCCGTTCCCCCCGTCGTCGTCGGCGTCGTCTGCGGCCCCTCCGCCGGCGCCTATACCGAGCTTTGCCGCCGCAGCAACAGGAGGGACGAATACCGCCGTGCCTCTGCACCAGAGTCCGTTCGGGCAACTCCAATCGGGACAAACGGCGGCGGAACTCGCTTCCATCTTCTCTGCTCTCACGGGAGCCTCGGCTCCATCGACGTCAGCTGCGCCTCCGCCTCCGCATATGCAGTCGGCTCCGCCCACGTCGTCGTCACAACCTACTCAAGCTCAAGCTCAAGCTCAACCTCATTTTCACGCACCTCCCCACGCACCACCTCACTCCCAGCAACCTGCTCCGCATCCGCCACCGCCACCTCCCAACGCGCTCCCAGACCTCTCGACCCTCGTCTCGTTATATCAAACCGGAGCGCACGACCCCGTCCTGTCCTCCCTCGGCGGGACGGACGTCTCGATCCTCGCGAGTCAATACTTTGGCGGCACGCTCGATTTCCCTTCCCTCGTCGGCGCAACGCCGTCCTCGTTCAACGCGTCATTACCGCCTCGTCCGCCGTCTGTACCCCCTCCGTCGGCTCACATGGACGGCAACGGGAGCGCCAACGGGAACGGGAATGGGAACAATGGCTTGGCTGGGACCACGTCCGAATTCGACTTGGCCAAGTTTCTCGCCGACCCGCCGTTCGGATTCAGTCCCGACGAGGTCAAGACTTCTGTAACATCTCCCGCACAATAGAAAGACCCCCTCCCCCCCCCCCCATTCATATACATGCAGTCCGGAAAAGTAATAACAAGTCGTTCTCCGAATCGTGCTTCGGAGCGCATGAAAGATGGCGACAGGGTATTGATTACACGATTTTCAAGCGAAGAAAAAAAGCAGCTCGTAACAAGAGCGATTGAGGGAGGGGGAATGAACGAAACAGATATGTATGGAGGGGGGTTTAAAGAGAGAGAGAAATAGACGAAAAGAAGGGAAAAAACAAACACAAGCGAGGCGACGTCCCCTAATTCGATTCAAGCGCAAGCACAAGCACACACCACCGACCGCCGACCGACCGCCGACCTCAGTACCCGACGAGGCGCATAAAGCCCTTTTTGACTCCGCTGAGCCACTTCTTGCCCGTCTCGTCGTCGTACTCTCCTTCTTCGTCTCCTTCCTCTTCTTCACCCTCCTCCTCGTCCTCCTCCTCATTCTCCATCGTCAACCCTTCCCCCGCAGTAGACGGCCTGCGCCGCCTCCTGCGCCGCTTTGGCGGCGTCGTCGGAGCCTCCTCCTCACCACCACCACCACCGCCTTCCTCGTGTTTCTCCTCTTCGCCTTTGACGTCGGCAGTAACGGCGGCGGCGGGAGGTTTGCTCTTCTTGGCTTTAGGAACCGCCGGACGACCTTTTCCCGGCGACGCTGCCGCCACGGGCGGAGGAGAAGGCAAACGAGGCGCCGAAGTCGCAGCCGCCACCGCCGCCGCTTTCCCTTTCCCCCCTTTTCCCGTCCCCGGTCCCTTGCCGCCTTTGCTCGTCGTCGTCGTCGCGTGAGAAGAAAGAACAGCCGCGTGCTTCTTCTCGTCGTCGTCGTTGTTGTTGTCTTCTTCTTCAAGCTGGTCCTCCTGCTCCGCGTCGGTGGCAGGGGCGACTTTACTCGCAGAGGAGGAGGAGGAGGAGGCAAGACGAGTCGCGTCCCTCGATCCGGTCCGACGAGGCGAAGTCGTCGTCGCCGTCGTCGTCGTCTTCGTCTTGGCTTTGTCATTCTTGTGCGAGGCGGGCGTCATCGTCGTCGTCGAGCCGTTGTTGTTGTCGAGGGGACCGGTTCCCGCCGCCGCTTCCCCAACCTGCACATCTCCACCCTTCTCCTCCTCGCCGCCATGACCCGTCCCCGTCGTCATCGTCATCAGCATGGCATCTTCTTGTCCGGTGGCGGCGGCGGCGGCGTCGTGATGGTGGTGTTGGTGGTGGTGCCAATCCGTCGTCCCTTCCGCGCCAACTTCTTCTTCTTCAGCTCGACGTTCCGTTTCCATCTCGATCTCGATTCCCGTCGCCAGAGCCATCATCGCCGAAGCGTCGACATCGTGACCGTGCTCGTGATCGTGATCGTTCCCACCATCAACCTGAATATCCGCCTCTTTCTGAAGGACCTTGTTCTTATGAGCAGAGCGTTTCCCACCAGCAGCGGCGGCGGCTGTCGAAGGCGTTGTCGCGTTGCGAGGACTGAACGCCGACGAGAACGACTTTGGTCCGAATCCAACTGACGAGGAGGTGGAAGGTTGAGAAGTCACGACCGGTTGTCCCCCTTGTTGTTGGTGAGACGGGAGGGCCAAAACGGCCGCAGCGGCCGCGGCCGCAATCGCAGCCGAGTCGGTCGAGAAACTCGCTGAAGACGAGGACGGCGCAGTCGGAGCGGTGACCGTTTTGCGAGGCCGACCCGGTCCACGACGGGCAGGAGGAGGAGGGGGAGGCACGGCTTGTTGTTGTTGAAAAGTCGGCTGATCGTGCGCGTGGACGTAGATATTGTTGCCGGTGCTGGTGCTGCTGGCCGCCGGACCGACGGTCGATGACCCTCCCAGAACGTTATGCAACGCGAGCGCGGCCGACGACGTGGTCGTCGTCGGAGGAGGGGGCGGGTTCGCGACTTGTTGTTGCAAGAGCGGGTCGATCGAAGGGTCGACGAGTCCTTGCTGCTGCTGCTGGTTGTTGTTGTTCGAGGCCGCAGACGAGGAAGGAGAAGAGGTGCTGACGGGCAAGCCGGCGAGGGCTTGATGCAGTTGTTGTTGCTCGAGGGCGGCAGCGGCAGCAGCCGCGACAGCCGCCACGGTCGGATGGTCAAAGTACTCGCGCGGCGGGACCGGCAACTCGAGATCGCCTCCTCCTCCTCCTCCGGCTCCGTTCGCAGCAACGCCGTTGGTACCGGACGGACCGGCGCCGGCGCCTCCGCCTCCTCCTCCATACAAGAGGTGGTTCATGGTTTGTTCAATCATGGCGGGCGAGACCATCTTGGCCTTGTTGTTCGGTCCCCTCTTGGCCTTTTTCGCCGGAGGCGGAGCCGGAGTCCCGGTCGTCCCCTCCGCTCCTCCTCCTCCTCCTCCTTCAGGGGCCCCCGCGCCGGTATCGCGACGGGCTTTCTGAGCGGCGACGACGAGGTCGCGGTGTTGCTTGACGGCGTCGTTGACGGCTTTGGCCGTCTCGCGGGTTTGCGGGTGCAGGTCGGGACCGAGGAGTTGGGACCAATTGATGAGGGTGAACTCGTCAGGCGTGACGTCGTGACCGATCACGAGGGTGTGCACTGCCAGGGGGGTTTCTAGTGTCAGCATCTTGAATCTCGAGTGAGAGAGAGAGAGGGGGCACAGACTGACATTCGTGGTCGTCGGGGTTGTTTTTGCGCAAGACGGCGAGGTGACTGGCGACCTGAGTGCGGTTCCTGACTTTGCCCGTCTGCCTGCGGATGTACTCTCCGAGCAAGCCATTGCGGCCGTACGACTGCTCGTCGTCTTCGAGCCAGATGGTGCGCCTCCCCATGTTGGGCAAGATGGTCATTCCCGTGCGGAGGACCTTGTCGAGTTCGGCGTCCCACAAGTCGTTGCCGGTGTCGTCCCTCTTGCCTCGCTTCGACACCTTGGGCGTCTTCTTGCCCGTGCCCGTGCCCGTGCCCGTGCCCGTCGTCGTGGTCGTGGGAGCGGGAGAGGGCGTGTTGGCCTGCTGGTAGCCGAGGACGGGCAGGATGCCATCGCTCGCTTCCTGGGCGACGGCGGCGAGGGCGGAAAAGTTGCGCTTCTTCGAGGTGGACGCGGTCGCGGTCGCGGTCGGTGCTGCTACCTGCTCTGGCTCCGACTCGGCAGCCGCAGTGTCGAGGTTCGGGTCCATGGCAGATGGCGGGGCGAGGGCGAGGGCGAGGGTGAGGGCAGCCACCCAGTCGAGTGCTGCTGCTGCTCCACCGCGGGCGCCATGCGTAAGAGGGTCAGCCACGTCTGTCCAGCGTGTGCGAGTCCATTGGCTCCGACCCACCTGGCTTTGCTGCGCGGAAGCACGCGTTGGAGGAGAAGGGACGAGAGCCCTTCCGCGGCGACAAACAAACTCGCTCGTGCTCAGAGCCACGCGCTGGGAGGGGGCGAGTAGCGGGCTACCCAGTCAGTCGCAAGTGGAGCTTGTCTCCCCAGGACTCGTCTCTCTCCCTGTGCGCGCGAGTCTCGACGAGGCGGAGGTCGTGTCACGCGGAGCGCTTCAAAGGCGTCGCTCAGCGCCGCACCGGAATTTATCATGCACTTGCAACATGTGACAATATCCCAGTAGAATATGCAACAAGACTATTAACCTATGCAAAGTCACGAGTCCAACGCCTTCTGCTTCCCACCAAACGCCCTCCGGAACTGGTCCCTCCACCTCTCCAACTCGAGTCCCAACTCTTCCGCCTCGTGCGCGTCCAACTCGTCTCGCACCACCACTTCCACCCCTTGACAAGAATCCCACCACTCGCCGGCCTCCTGCCACCGCCGCCGTGGTCGTTTCCGAGTCGAGGGGTGGCATGTGCAAGGGCAGCAAGGCGAGTCCTCGTCCTCCGGTCCCCCAGAAGGATGACGAGGACTCTGTCGCTGGTGGCGCAAAGAGGTTCCTGCGAGCTCGTCGGTCTCGTGGCTGGCAGGTCGTTTGATCGGCTTCGACTCGGTCGCAAGCACCAGTGGCGGTGGCGTCGCAGTCGCAGTCGCCGTACTGCTCTCGCCCGCCGCCGCCGCCGCCCCAGGCAAAGCCGCCGCGATCGATGCAGAGGCGGAAGCGGCGACAACGGTGGAAGTGGCAAGCGTAGGAGGAGCTCGAGGGTTCCCCGTCAAGGCAGCGAGGACCTGTTCCTCCTGGTTCCGCCTCGTCGCCTGCACCGTCCTCAAGATCAAAGCTTCCAACTCGGAAGGTTGCATCACGATCGGCGCCGCCGTCGTCGTCGGCATCGTTGTTGTCGGTGCACTAGACTCGGCAGCACCGGCGATGGCGGAGGAGGAGGAGGAGGAGGAGGAGCCTGTTGCTGCTGCTGTAGGAGGAGGGGCTGGACTCATAGATGTAGAGGGCGAGGGTCCAGGGGACGCAAGAGCTGCGGGCGGCGGCACGGGGGGGGGGGGGGGGTAGGCGGAGCGAAAAGCGAAAGAGAAGAGGAGAGATACAGACCCATCATCCTCTCGTCAGTTCTCGTGCATCAAGACAAAGGACGTTTCGCAAATCTCCCAAAACAGAAAGAAAGAAAGAGAGACAAGAAAACGAACTCACCACCACCACCACCACCACCACCACCAAGACTCGTCCTCCTTTCCTTCTCCTTCTTGCGCAAAATCTGCAACCGGCCCGTCACGGCTCCAAAAGTCCTCTGCACGGCCTCGGCAATCGTCGCCACCCTGACTCGCTTCTCGCGCAACTCGAGGATCCGTCGGTCTTCCTCGGGAGTCCAGGGTGCCCAGTGCCGAGTGACGACGGGTGCAGGCAAGGGTGTGGGTGTGGACGTGGGCGTGGACGTGAGCGGGGGCGGGAACCCGCTGCTTGCTGCTGCTCCGCCTCCTCCTCCTCCTCCGCCTGCCGTCGTCGTCGTCTTGGGGGTGCTGCTGCTACTGCTCGCCGCGGCGGCGGCGGCGGCGGCGGCGGCGGCACCTGGAGATTCCGGGTGCGGGTGCGGGTGCGACACCCACCGAAGAGGAGGAGGAGGTGCGGGAGCGGGAGCGGTGACGACTCCAAAAGGCAGGGAGGTGGCGGGGCCAAGGAGAAGAGGGTCGGATTTGGGTGCGAGAGCAGGAGCGGGACTGGCGGCGGAGGAGGTGGTGGTGGCGGAGGCGGAGACGAGACTCTTCGTCGTAAGCGATGGCGGCGGTGGCGGTGGCGGTGGCGCACAGGTCCCCTGCGCTCCTCCGAGGAGAAGAATCCTCTGCTTCTGCTTCTGCTCTTCCTCCTCCTCCTCCTCCTCCGCTCGATCTTGCTCCGACACAGACCACATGACCACATCGCCGCCACCGACTTGTGCGATATCGTCGACTCGGTCTCGGCCATCGGACGACGAGGTAGCGAGGTGAAGCGGATCGGCATCCGGAGACTCGAGACGCGAAGCAGCGAGGTCCTGACCCGTCTCTTGTTCCTCCTGACTTTTGCACAGAAGCGAGCTGTCGGGTTGTGCTGTTTCCGTTTGCAAACAGATCCGCTCGTCAGTGAAAAGGGTCACATCCCGAGCCAGTCTGGTTTGAGCGCGTGCGGGGTGCGGTGCGAGCAAGTGGACGTGGAATCGTCCTCTTGCCGGATCCCGAACCGTGCCGCGCTTGTGGAGCAGAGAGAGCACATAGAGGGGAGAAGGAACTGACGTTGCTGCTGCTGGACCGATCCCGCCTCGTCTTCATCTTGACCAACCCCAACCCCAGCGGGCGCGCTCAACCTTGCTCTCTTGGCAGCGGGAGGCGCCGGTGCTGTACTCGCGTTCGCGTCGAGTCCCGCTGAAGAGGAGGAAGACGACGCAGCGGCCGATTGCGCCTTGACCGTCGCGAGGCGCGCGTTCTCCTGCTCCTGCTTTTCTTCGCCCGCCCGACCCGGCCCCGGGACCGGCAGACCCGTATCAGCCGCTGCGCTCGTCGTCGTCGACAAGTGCATCGGCGTGTCAACATCGCGCGTCAAAGCGGCGGCCGCAGCGGCAGTAGACGCGTCGTCGTCCTTCGGCTCTTCGCCCCCCAATCCCGATCCCGACGCCGACGCCAGGAGCAGCCGCCTGCGCTGCCGTTCCACTTCGACGGCCAACGCATTATTCTTCTTGCGATGCCGTTTCGCCGCCTCTTCCGAGTTAGGGTCTGGATCTCGCGCATCGGACGAGGTGGCGAGTTCTTGATAAAGTATCTCGAGGGCGCGGTCGTCATATTGAGTCACGACGTCCTGCACAGACTCCCATGCTTTGATAGCGCTCTCAACGTCGAGGTTGGTGTAGACGGTCGCGGCGGGGGAGTTGGTCGAAGCGTTGGGAACAACGGAGGCGGGCGCTGCCGAGGAGGAGGTAGTCGGAGCAGTGGGAGCAGAGGCGGCAGGCGCCGGAGACTTGGCGGCTTCGGACCGGGGGCGAGTGTCCTGTCGGAGAGAGGGAGCACAAGAGGCCATCAGCATACAAGGATACACATACATGGCGTATGCAACCCGAATGGTGATTTTACGGAGCTGAACCGCCACTCTCTCTCACCTTGTCGAGTCTCCTTTCCGCAGTCGCTGCCGTGGCGGATCCGAAAGCAGCAGCAGAATCCAAAGCCCGACTCGTTCCTCCTCCTTCCGACGGGTCCGCAGACCCTGAAATCGCGACGGTCCTCGTGTCGGCTAGTAAACCCGCGCCAGCTGTCGGAGCAAGATCGTGACTTGGTTCCGTCTTGAAAGTGGTGACGGCGGGTCCAGAAGCGACCGTCGTCGACGTCGACGACGACGTCTGAGGACAAGTCGCAGCCGCAGCCGCACTCGTCATCGTAGTCGCCGGAACCCCTTGATCCGGCCCGCTCCTCGCCGCCGCCGCCGCCAACTTCCGCCTCCGTTCCCGTTCGACTCCAAAAGCCCTCTCCATCTCTCCAAACCTTCTCGCATGCTCTGAGGCCCCCAGGGTCTCTCGAGACTTCACCACTTGCGCGTAGAGTTCGTCGAGTTCCTCGTCGGTGAAATCGGCGATGATCTCGCGCGTGGAATCCGAGGCTTGGAGGGCGCGCTTGGGATCGGAGTTGGGGGCGGGCGCGGGCGCGGGGTCCACGTTAGACGGTGAGGCAGGTCGAGAGACGGCTGAGGAGGTAGCCGGAGCGTTGAGAGGAGAGGCGGCGGGCGCCGCTGGAGGATTGACCGACTCGGGAGGCGGGCGGGTGCGAGTGTCCTGTGAGAAAGAATGACCAAGGTGCTCAGCACACAAGAGATACGCAGCATGCGCAACCCCAATTGCAGACTTGTCATGAGTCAGCGATCTCACCTTGTCCTTGTCGGCGAGTATCCGTTCCGACGCCACCTTCGACGACGATGCGGCCCCAACAGCGGAAGTGGAAGCCAAAGCCGGACTCGTTCCTCCTCCTCCTCCTCCACCCTCATTTACAGCGTCGTCGACGGGCGCATATTGCGCATCGCCAAGATCGTCAAGTAGGGTTTCATCGCCAACCGTCGTCGGATCAACCAGATCGTCGTGACTCGGTTCTTCTTTCTTGAGAGTAGTGGCGGGTACGGAAGAAGCAGAAGAACAAGCGGCGGTCGTCGTCGTCGTCGTCGTCGTCGTCTTGGGAGGAACAGCCGCAGAACCGGCTGGCGCTGGCCTGCTTCCGAGGATCCGGAACCTGAATTCATGCTCGGCAGCAGCAGCGACTGCGGCCGGAGACGCTGCCTCGTCGTCGTGGGCTGCCATCGCCGGCGGTCCGAACACGATCACGTCCCCATCGCGGACGACGCGCGTACGTCCTTTGATCTGCGCGGGGAGTTTGGATCTGCATCAGGACTAGAGACGGAAGCGAGAGAGACAGAGAGAGAGGGAGGCGCACCTTTGTCCCGTTGATGCTGGTCCCGTTCCGACTCGAATCCTCCAACGTCGCAAGCGCCTTCTTCTTCTTCTTCTTAGAAGTAGAAGTAGGGACCTCTTCGTCCCCGTCCTCTCCCCCTGTGATGCGTTCCAGGGTCGCATGGTGAGTCGAAATCTTTGCCGCGTTGGTCCTCAACGCGAGATCATTCTCGGCACTCCGGCCGACGCGAAACGTGCTTTGCTCGGTCGTGAGTTCCAAGTAGGAGGGCCGCTGATTCGAGCTGGAACTGGCTAGGGCTTGGAGAGCGGAGCGAGCTGCGTCGGAGAGAGGTTCGAGGATGGCCCAGACTCGAGGAGGAGCTGATGGAGGCGAACGCTGCTGCCGACTCGGCCCAGAAGGGCCAGCGGCGGGCTGAGGAGAGCTAGCAGACAACATGGCGCCTCTTCTTTGTCAACCAAGAGCCGACATCGGACAAGAGTGCGAGAGAGAGAGTAGCAGCGGCCCCACTCAACTCCCTTATCACAGATGCTCGAGAGAAAAACTCTGCGAAGCGGATCAAGCTGGATAGGAATTGCCAGTACTGCTAGTGATTGCAACCCGACTCCGCGCGCTCGCTCGCCCGCCCGCGTCGCGAGAGTATATTTCCATCGTCCTCCTCCTCCATCCTCCTCCTTTTCCCTCTCCTGTTTCTCTTTTTCTTCCTCGCGCTCCCCCGATATCTCCATCATTGGAACGCCTCCCCAATAACGCAGAAGGACCCTGGATTTACTTGTCCTTCTTCTTCTCGTCCTTGGCAGGAGCGATCGCCGTAGCGGCGGGCTTCTTCTCGTCGCCGGCGTTGGCGGCCTTGGTGACGGCGTCCATCATGCCCGCCGGGGCCTCGAACGGTCGCTTCAGTTCGCCCGTCGCGGGTTGGCCGAGCAGGTGGATCTTGAGGATCTGTTTGGTGCCAAGGGAACGAGGGCGCGGGCGGGGGCCGGGGGTCGAGGCGGGCCAGTTCAAGAGGAGGTTGCGAGCAGCATGAAAGAGAGGGAGAGAAAGGAAAGGTCAGCATGGCGCGAGGACTTTCAGAGCCCGAAAGAGCGCGCGACGGGCCACGCACCTTGGAGTCGTAGAGGGACTTGATGGGCATGATTCCCTGGATGAAGAGCGGCTGCGTGTACTTCATGTAGCCGTGCATGAAGCCCATCTGTTCCGACCGAGTCGACCGCCGCCATCAGCGACCCCAGTCCACATCCGAGTCTGTCGCTTTGGTGAAACTCACAAAGAGGAGGCCCATGAGGACGCCGCGGATGGCCTTGCTCGCCTCGGCGAGGTCATAATCCTTGACGGTGGTGGTGACCTGGGTCGGCCCTTCTCCACTCATCGGTTTCGCGGGTTCGGTGTACTTGAGGACCTTGAGGTCGTTCTTCTGCTTGATCTTGAGCGTGACCCAGTAGTAGATGCCCAACTGGAGGAGGACGACCGACGCGTAAAAGATGCGCGTGTACAGGAGCACGGTCGGGTCCTCAAAGTCGATCTTGCGCGCGACCTGGGCCGGGCGCTATGGGGTTAGCACTCGATGGCCGAGCGAGGGCCTCCCTCGTGGGGCAGAGAGAGTCGCGCACCTGCATCGCCCCGAGCGAGAGGATCATGTTCTGGATAGCAGGCGCGACCATGTTGGGCTGGCGGGTGGATACAGTAGCTGGTAGCTGGTAGCGAAGCAAGTCCAAGTCCTCCAAGTCGAGTCGGACTGCTGTATGCGCTCGAGGTCAAGCTGTCGCGTGCGCGTGCGTGGCGGCGCGGCGTCTCTTCGCTCGACTCACGTGGAACCTTTTCTAGTTCTCTCCAAGACAAGTCCCTGGAAGCATATGTGCCCGAATGAGAAATACAGTCTGTAGGCCAGCCGTACAGAAACAGGAATGGGGAAAACCAACAACTATATGCGTTCGAACAGAGGTCCGATCCGTCCAAGTCCAGCTCGATCCGTCAGGCCAGACATCCAAGCGAGGTAATCAGAGACCTGGCTTTATGGACAGTTTGCGCGGGCCATCTTGACTGTCCCCCCGTTCAGCTTGCACCGGCGCCGATATGGAGAGAACGAGGGGCGGGAAGACTGATCTCCGACGAACCGTCAGGCTGGAGAAGCGGGGGTGGGTGGCCGCTATTTGTCTAGAAAATAGCATTGATGGCGTCGTTCTGCCCATGCACACGCAGAGTGGTCAGCAGGGCCTGTGCCACGGACGAACGCGCGCCCTCGGGGCACACTCGGCAGACTCACGGCGATGGCGGATCCGGCTCCGAAACCGAGACCGCCCGCGAAAGCCTGTTGTGTACACAGTGTCGAAGCGAATTTTGATCGAGTCAGCTCCCTCGTGCGCATGCTCCCAAAGTGGAGTTGACTGGCCCCGCGGGCCCGGGCGGAGGCCAGAGTCGATCAAAGGTCTCCCTCCTCCTGCCGCTTGTCCTCCGTTTTGTTTGGCAGTACTTTGGCCAGCCAGGCGCAAGCGAGTAGCGCATCACGCACGAGCGAAACGTATGAAAGAGATGCGAAGAGAGAGAGAGAGGGAGAGAGGGAGAGAGAACACGACGCACCGTCCCGACCGTCTTGCCCAACCCGCCAAACTTGTTCTTCTTGACTCCCGGCGCGTCCTGACTGACTACCACTTGCTGCGGCTGTGGCGGCGGAGGCGGCGGTACCTGAGCATAAGAAGGGATCCCGTTCCACTGCTGTGCTGGTGCTGGTGGCGGCTGAGTCTGCTTCTCGTTCGCGCCGCCGCCGCCATAGTTCTGAGGTTGTTGGTACGCGTAAGGAGCGGGAGAAGGGGACCACGGGTTCTGGAAAGGTAGTAGAGGGTTTGCGACGAGTAGAGAGTGCCCATAGGATGGTGAGCAAAATGTCCGAGTCCAATATGAGCATCCACTCGACTCACAGGAGGAGGTGGTGCTTGGGCGTAAGGCGCTGGCGACGAAGACTCTTCCTTGATACGTGGAGGAGGAGGCGGTACAGCACTGCTGCTGCTCGCGGGCAGGCGCTCGACGTGCTATATGTTTGGCGGTGGAGCCGTGTCAGCTGTGCACAACGTCCGACAAAGCAAGCAAGGAAAAACCTACATTGCTGGGGAACAGTCCAGTCTGACCGTCTGTTTCCGCGGAGGGATATAGTTCGAAGGGTCAGTGATGCCATTGTCGCGAGAGAGCGCGAGTCCGGCAATGAGTACAGTAGGAGTGTGGGACCGACGACTCACTGAGGGACCCGCGCCACCAATCCGGGTTCTCTTCGGCCTCAATGGTGATCACGTCGCCCGCCTTGAAGCCAAGGTCGTCAGGCTAGCAGTCAGAAGGGAGTCACGCGTCAGTCTCTGCAACGAGAGCGCGTCTTCACGCTGTGGATTCGCCCCCCTGGAGAGGGCTGCACCGCCCCCTTTGCTCAAAGTCACCCCTCCAGGGCATCGAGTATTGCATATAGACAGGGTCGGACCAGGCGGATCAGGTACTCACTTGAGATTTGGTATAGTCCCACACAGCTTTACACTGCGGCTTGGGCGGGGCGACCCTCTGCTGCTGGGCCGGGACTGCTGGCATCAACCCCGGGCCCGCCGCGTTGTGGTTGGCAGCAGCCGGGTCATTCCTGAGCGCAAGGAGTTCCAGAGCCGCTCCATTCGCGCGAACCTGCGCTTCTGCCAAGGTCGAACGGATCTGCTGGAGCTCGGGAGCGGTGACGAGGTTGTGCGAAGCGAGGAACGTCAAGTCGGATTCGATCCGCGAGACGAGGTGCGTGATCAGGGAGCCGGAGGAAGGGACGGAAGCTGCCATGACGAGGGCAAAGCGCTTGATCCGAGCACACAGGCGTGGGAAGGAAGAGAGAGAGAGAGAGAGAGAAAGAGACTCGGGCTTGAAGAACGTTCGCAGCAATTTCCGGAGCGAGTCTGGACCCCCAGATCAGCTTCTTTCGCCACGAGACCCGCCATGCCATACAGAGTGCAGACTAGATGATGCGAAGGATTTTTGCAAAGAGGGCGTCTCATCACACCCGGGGAGGAGACGGGTGATTCGCTCCGAAACGGAGCGGATCTGCGCGGGGAGGAGTTCTGCTTTTTTCTGCAAAGGGGCGTATGCTATGTTCGTAGATCGTGAAAAGGCAAGGGGGGGGTTGCTTAGCGCTTACGGCGCCGGACCGCGGTTGGTTCGGAGCCATTCCCCGAGGAACTTTTTGAATTGCTTGCCGCTGCCAGCCAGATCAATCGCATTGTCAGTGCTTTTTGCACCCGGGCGGGAAAAGGGTGCGAGCAGAAGGACGTACTCGGGCGCTTCTTGCAGAGCAGTCATGAACGGCGCACTCGCCTCGGGCGGGCAGTTGATCGACGGGAAGAAGCTCGTCGTCATAAACTCGACAAACTCGTTCCCGCGTTTCTGTAACAGCGCTTTGAGCAGCACCGCAATCTCGCCGATGACCTGTGCGTGACCACAATGGTGAGATCAACGGTCTCATGAGAGAGTCAGCCAGAAGAACTCTTTTATGACCCGGCGACCGTGCGCCGAACGAGCCACGCACCTGGAAGCTCTGCGCGTCCGAGTAGTCAAAGTCGGCCTTGAGCGGCACCTCAAAGCACAACTTGACCGCCTGTTCGTACAAGAACCGTTCGAACCCGGGCACGGGCGACGGCGGTGGCGCGGTCCCGTTCGCGAGCGGCGGCGCCGTCGGAGGGCGGTACTGGTCGACCCAGATCAGGAGGAGCTTGTTCAGGACGCCGAAACCGTAGCGCTGATCGGGGGCGAGAGAGTCGTTGGCGATGTAGTGCGTGATCGACTGCAGGATCGACTGCAAGTGGTCCTTGTTCTCTGTGCGTACCCGGACAAATGCGAGAACCGTCAGCGTTCAAATCTTCCGGGAAATCGGTGGAACAAACGCCGACGGATAAGGACCCGCTGGTCGAACAAACGCACTCTCGGAGTAAAAGACCTCTTGCAGGTTTGCGCCCGCGATCGAGAGGATAAAGTTGAAGTAGGCTCTTCGGAGGGTCGAGTGCTGGACCATGTCGTCCGTACCAGCGATCGGGAGCGAGAGGAAATGGAAGACGCGGTTGACGACCGGGAGGAGAAGGGTGTCGAGGATCTCGAGGAAGTTGGTCTGCGGGTCACGAGAGCGTGCGGATCCGCCAGTCAGTGGATGCACCAAAGTTGACGACGGCGGTTTCCAGAGGCGGACAAACCTTGTACTTGGCGACGAGGAGACCGAGGAAGCTGAGCAGGTCGGCCAGTTCGGGGAAGGTGATCTGCCCGACGAGGCAGTCGATAAAGGTCGGAATCAACGGCAACACGGCCTGCCCCGTCGTCGCCACGATCCGGTTGAACGCGAACCGCGCCGCGTCCCGGATCACGACAAAGCTCGACATGACTTTGGCCGACGCGAGGATCGTCTCGGTCGCAGAGACAAAGACGTCGACCCACGCGCCGGTCGCAGTCGGAGATCGGGCCGACAAGTCCGGGAACCCTTTCGCGACCGAGGCGGCAGCCATGATCAGGTGGTGCGCTTTAAAGATCGCGTTGAAGTCTTCCGGACTTGATGCCGCCGGGCGGACATTGTTCTGCAAATCGGCGAGGAGCGGGTCGAGGACCGCCTTCAGGAGCACGACTTGCTGGTCCGGGATCTGGTTCAGGATCGAGATGAGCGTGCCGGCCGTCTCGAACACGTAGAGTTGGGCGTCGAAGAAGGAAGTCGTCCCGGCTGCCTTGGTCAAGACGAGCTCGGAGGGCGGTTCAGAATCCGGAAGAGCAGCGTTCACGACGAGGAGGTCCTAGGAGGCAAGGGTTCCGTCAGCTAAAAGAACCAGGTCACCGCGCCGATTGCAAACACACCTGCATGCCGGTGAGGATTGACCGCACGAGGTCTCCCGAGACTTGAGACTGGACGATGCCCTTGGCCTGGTGGATGAAGCGGCTAAAGAGGTAAAACACGCGCGCTTGAACCGCCTCTTCCGATTGGTGCAAGCCACTGCCGGGTAGGGAGGGAGGGGCACACCAAGATCAGCAAGGAGCGCGAACCGCCCGGGCGGCGACACGAGAGGCGTACGACTCACCGCTCGTCAAGGAAGCTCGGCAAGAGCTCGGTGATGAACTCGGGGCAGAGTTTGAAAAAGTCGTGGTACCGGACGACGACCTCGAAGAATTGCAAACTGACAGCCGCGTGCGGGTAGTTGACAATCTTGGACCGGCACGCTCGGAGCATGAGTTCGCCGAGCTGCGAGAGCGGGAACTGGGTGTAGTCGATGCGGTATTCGGCTTCGCGCTTGGCGCGCTGGATCTCGGTCACGGGGACTTGGACAAACGCGCCGGGACCTTGACTCGAGATGGCTTGGCCTGTGGGTGTAGTTTGCATCAGCGAGGATTCACGGGTGACTCGAAGAAGAAGAGAACGCGAAAAGGGGGCGGGTTTTGAACTCACCGAAACCGTACAGCATGGCGAGAGCGAGCTCGATCCGCTGCCAGCTCAATCTCCCGTCTTTTGCACCCCCCGCCTCGTACAGGTCGATCGTCTCGAGGATGATCCCCCTCACGCCCTCGGCATACAATTCCGGATCGATCCACGCGACCGCGTCCCCAATCACGCGCAAGTTTTTCCTCATCTCGTCAAACGCGCGCTGGTCCTCGTCCTCTTCCCCTTCGAGGGCCAAATCCCACTCGGCCTCGTCCGCATAGGCCATCTTGCTGACCGTCCCTTTGAGCAACTCGGACAAGAAGGCGCGTTTCGAGTCGGTCATGGTCGGATCGGGCATGTTGTTGCCGGCGCCGGCGCGCTTCTTCTCCTTCTTGTAGACGGAGAGGATGCTCGTCGCGAACGGATGCACAGAAATCGAAGTCTCGTCGCGCGGGTCGACCAGGAAACGGAGGAGGAGAGGGAGCAGAGACGTCGCCATGTTGGAGGCGGTCATCTTGGCGTCGGCGGGCGAGGCAGACTGTCGGTTTTCAAGTAACGGGGTCAGGCCGACTCGGAACGGTAAAGAAAGAGAGAGACGAGACATACATCGTCGATGATCTTGCACAACTCGGTCCCGACGCCGTTCAGTAGCCGCGCGAGTTTCGTCCTCAACAGCTCGACGTCCTCGCTCTCTGCCTCCCGCTTTCCACCTTCTCGCCCGACCTCTTGCAGTGCCGCCAACAGCGTCCCGACGTCGAGGACTTCAAAGAGCTTGAGCTTGTCCGAGGCGGGCATGCCCTTGCCGACGGTCTCGATCAAGGTGTCGGCCGTGGCGGACCGGATCGTGATCGTCAACGGGGAGGGGAGGTTGATACACTGGAGTAGGAGACCGATGGTGGCAGGAGTGACCATCAAGTTGATATCGATCCATGCTGCGAGCCGGAAAAGGGGGGAGGCGCGGAATAATAAAGGGGCGGGTGTCAATCACTCCCGCGGAAGCTGACAAGGCAAGAGGTCTTCACAGCTCACAGACATAATCTCCCGCCACGCGAACTGCCATCTCGGCCACCTCGCGCGCCGTCTTGCCCTTCAACCCGACCCGACCCGCATCGCCCGCCTCGCCGTCCGGCAAATCCACCCCCGCGACCGCCTCGCCAATGACGCCCCAAACCGCCGCCGCGATCGACGCCGCGTCGTTCTCGCGGATGGCATCTCGGAGTTCGGTATCCTTGCTGAGGCGCTGAGACGACTTGTTGAGTCGGAGTTGGGCGTCCGAGATCTCGAGCGAGACTTCGTGCAGGATCCGGAGGAACAGGTCGGTCGTTTGCGGGTTGAGCGGCGCGCTTGACGTCGAGGTTGAAGGGACGGGGAAGGAAGGCGGGTAGGTTCGGAGGAGGGCGAGGAGCGAGGAGAAGAAGGTCGGCGCGATGGCCGGGTAGGTGTACAAGAAGACGGCGGCCGCAAAGTGGGTCACGGCGTTCTTGACGACTGGGTGCGGTCGGTCTTCTGATTAGCTCTCCAGTCTTTTGTTCAAGGAGTGATAAGGGGTCACGTACAAGAAACGCCGCCCTCTGCAGACCCATGCACAAATTCTCGCGAAAAGTACTCGAACAAGCTAGTCTGGAGTACAGCCAGGGCGTCGGCGCCTAGTGAAGGGAGTCTGCGCGGGAGTGCCAAAGTCAGCCATGGTCTCGGCTATGTGCTCTGTTTTTATCGGCTGTTGCTCGTGCGGCCGATGTGCGATATAGAGGATGGTGGTGCCGAACTGCCGTTCACACGACCGAACCCCGAAAGCGTCGCACAGGCAATTCCTCCTCCTGTAGGGCCCAGGCCGCATTCCTCGAGACGTTGCATAGGTTTGCCGTGCCCTCTTGCCGAGTCGTCGGGTTCCGAAGAGAACGCAAGTGCTGTGATCGAGTTGAACGAGTCTGTTGAGGGTGTCCCGACTCGACCAACGAGCGTCCAGTGAAGCCGCCGCGGCACGCAGGCGTTCCTGTAGACCTTTGACTGGTTTCCTCGCAGGCAGCCCCGCCCAGGAAAGAGGGACTCACGCTTCGGTGACGACCTGGAGAGCAAACATCCTCGCCTCGTTGCTCGCACCCCCGCCGCCGTCCCTTTGTTCGAGGAAGAGTTTCCAGCAGGCCTGCCATGTCTCTTGCGAGGCGTCCTTGACCTGCTGGAGAAAGGCGTACGCGCCGTGCCGCTGTTCCTGCGCGACGTTGGGCGACGGGTCGAGCGCGACCTGGCACGCCGACGAGATCTGTTCGGCGAGCTGATCCATGCAAAGCAGGTGGTTGCCCTGGCTCCTATAGTCCTTGTGCTCCTTACGAACCGAACCAGGAAAGTAGAGCCGAGAGCTGATGTCGGTGTCCAACTGCCGAGAGCATGACGAAGTCCGAAACTTGTCCTCTTCCACTCCACAGCCTATATTCCCGCCTCGCACCTTGAGAGGAATGGGACCAGCGGGTCCTTGTCTGCCAGCCTGCGAATAATGCCCGACCTCTGCCGAAAGCAGCGCATGAGGTTTACCCTTTTTCGCCGCTTCTTGCACGCTCCTCTACAGCTACTCGACTATCGACCGAATCAACGCTGCCAATCATTCCAACGCGCACCGTGCAAAGCCGATGACCGATCATGCTCCCAAACCGCAAGTCCGACTTACTGGAGAGGGTTGATCATTAGTGCGACGTCGCACCTTTCAAAAACGCAGCCCGACAATTTGGCTTGATGGCTCAATCCGACCAGCCGGGAGCAGCGCTGGTTCCTCACGGCAGTACATGCTTGTTCACCCTCGATCCGAGCTGAAAGCCTTGGTGTCGGCGCCCCCTCTAGGAACGCTCTCGGAACGACATGCGTATCACGAGAATCTCGACTCGCCGTCGCCAGGTCCATATTGACCGTTAGTTCTCGCGAGGCGCGGCTTCCGAGCTATGCTTCATTGCACATCAAGCCAGCCAAGCCTTGCGCACCATCCGCGCGATTCCAGGGGGTTATCGTCTTAACGCTCGCCACCGAGATGGTGCGTGAATATCTTACCGAGTGGCGATTCCTTCGGCGCCACCTTCGTAGCAAGTTTGCTGGTACCTAGTAGCCATGTGACATAAGGAATTGCTATCCCAGCCTATGACCCGCTCCCCCTAGGAAAAAATATGGAAAAAAAATCCTTCCGGGTGCTCGAGATAGGTGACAACCGCTTCTCACTTTGCTCACCGCTGACTTGCCCGCCAAGCTCTGCCCATCCTTCTTTAGCTTTCGTTAGTTTGCTTCTCTGAAGGAGCTCTAGAACATATAGCGCACTCCGCAGCGCCTAATCAAGCCTTTCACCCCTCTCAAATCTGAAGCAAGAGCAGACTTCTCGGACTGATGCAGACGGACGCTTGCTCTGACCGCTACTTCGTACGTCGTGTAATACTTTAACCCTTCTGACACCGAGTCGCCTCGTACGCAGGCGAAGAAGGCACAGTCAAGAGAGATACGCGCGCCGACGACGGAGTGGCGACTTCTCGAGGCGACATGGATCCAATCATCACCTCGACTCGGTATACAGGATGTCTTCTGTGGGTCAACAACAGTATGAGCAACCCGCTAAAAAGGCAGATATGTTCGGGATTTTAGCATGGCAGGGGAAAGGCAGCGAGCCGGACCCGCGTTTCATGGCGCTGCAGCAGTTTGGAGTCAAGCACCCGGAAACGGCCAACGACCCGGTCTTCAAATACGTCGACCAGCTCTACCGCGTCGCGCCAGGCGTCCTGACCGAGCACGGCAAGACTAAGAGTGCGTTCGCGTTCGTTGTCGAGCGTTGTTGAAACTTCCCCCGCTGACCTGGCGTACGATCTTTCGTCCCTCTCCCTACTTCCAGACCCGTACCCGAACGTCGACGTGAGTCCTTGTGCCTGTATTGATGGCCTTGAAAGGCGGCGCCCTCCGAAGACTCGGGAGAGACGGTGGAGAGAGGAAGGAAAAGAGGCAAACTCGTGCTGACCGGATCTTGCGCTCCCCTCCTCCTCCTCCTCACGTACAGTCGGCCTCCGGATCGCTTCTGTACCACTACGACCTCACCCACTTTGACTTCTATACAGTTACGTTCGGGACTAGCCGTGCGATTGGGGCGTTGTCGCAGCTCGTCTGGGACCGCGCGCTCGGTCTTCCGATCGAGCGCCCCAAGTCGCTCTCGATGGAGGCCATCCTCAAGCTCGTCAAGTAGGCTGCACACTCCTGAGCTGAGTGAGACCCATAGCAAGCAAGAAGTAGAAAAACCCCACGCATTTGGTTGGAGGAATGCAGTCTTTTGTTCATGAGCGACGGGCTGGCAGAGTCTTCCCGCCTGTGCGCGAGTTCTGCCGCCCCAGTTGAGCACGCAGCCACTTCATTCACCAACATTGATGAGGTACGAGGTCATTCATGCGGTGGTTCCGCTGGCGCGCTGCCGTCGGGAAGCAGTTCAATTGGTAGCGCGCGCTTTGGACAAGTCGAAGCGGTCTCGGGCGTTCCGATGCGCGCCTCGTCGGAGCGTAGCTTAGAGCAAATGGAAGAGTCATATCTCTCTTGCCTGCGGGAGAAAGCAGATATGCAGCCATGTAGCGAGGCCTCCGAGAGACGTCGAAAAGGCTCGACCACGCTGTTTCGAATGCGAGCCTGCCGGCTGTTGTTTGCGGGACCAGAACGCTCGCGCGTTCAAATCCAATTGACAGGGTTCTCATAGCAGTACAGACCCTGCGCATTTGTGGAAGAATGCAGGTGTGTGTCTATGAGTCGAGTGCGAGGAAAGGTCCGCAGCTGAGAAGGTCCACGCGTACGAGGGATCCTTGCGCTTGCTTGCACCCAGGCCGAGCACACTCCGGGTGTAGTGCACCAGCAGGACACGATATGCCCTAGACAGCTCTATTCTGATGCTTCGCCAGCAAACTGTGATTGAAAACGCTCCGGGTGATTCACATTGAGAGAGTGGTGAAGTCTCTTCCCGCAAGAGTGAGCTTTCCGAAAAGGCAGCTTACAGCAGAGGGAGGCAGAGGGAGCATAGTTAGATGTCCCTGTTCTGCAAGAGGAAACGGATATGGAGCCAAGACGGAGCCATGAGAAGACTCTGAGGGATGCCGAAGGCTGGACATCTGAGCTGGTGTATTCCATTTGGTTGCGAGCCTCGCGGCTATTTTTTTGGGCAGAAACAGAGCGCAAAGGTAGCATAGAGCAAAGGAGCGATAGAGAACATAGCCCAGTTCTCCGTGCTACAGTACAAAGCAGATATGCAGCCCTGCGAGGCCTCCGAGAAATGCCGGAAACCTGACAGTGGAGGTGTTGTCTTGAGATTCTTGCCTCCCGGCTGGTACGCCGCGGAAACAGAGCGCAGGTCGCCTTGCAGACAAAGCTGCAGTCAAGAGTGATGATTCGCTGTCATCAAGCAACTGCAAATACATCTCGCGGCGCCTCGGAGGGTGCCCGTGTAGAGCTAAGCGAGCAGCAGATGGCCGAGGCGTGCTTGTATTTTTCACAGGGAGACTGTGAATGCACAGATGTGGCCGCCTCCATCTCTGAGCCTCAGTCCGAGGGATGCCGAATGATTGAGACTGTGAAGGTAAAAAAAAGCTTGACCCGTTCCGAGCCTTAGGAGAGAGAGAGTGTGTGTGAGAAAGAGGCGAAGGGCACTGGAGACGAGGGCGGTGGCTGAAGGAGCAGAGGCGGATTGGGTTCGCGAAATGTGCCGAAGACGACGGCCGCGAGCGCAGCACATTTGGACTCTTCACCGCTGCTCACGTTGCTCGCGGTGCAGAGGGCACTCGTCTCAAGCGGATGCGAGACGAGACTACTCTGCTGACAGGGAGATGACCGTAGAGAGACACTCAACAATAACACTGAATCGAGCGTAGATTGCGAGATGTGTGCGGTGAAGAAGAAAAGAGAGGGGAGCCCGAGGGCGAGCTACGACAAAGTGCGCCCGAGATCCTGATCCAACCTCCACTCGCCGCCTCATCCGAATACACGTCGTCGTCTTGATCTTGAGCCCGAGAATATGGTAGTAGTCTAGGGTGAGAGATCAAGTCAGCGAAGGTTCGAATGAAAAACGAGCAAGTGAAAAGGACTTAGATCTGGAAAAGGCCTTGAAGGAGCGAGAGCGCGACGAGCCCGCTGAGCGAGTCCTAGCACGCGGCTGTCCAGTTCTCCTTGCTAGCTCGCCAGCCTAGCCTCGCCTCCGAGTCAGCCGCAAGGTCAATTTCACTGAGAGAGAAGGGGCTTTACATTGACAAGCTAGGCCACCCACCACGAGGGTATTTCCTTGTCAAGCATGATCGCAAAAGGTGGAAATCACGCTCACCGTGCGCTCCCGGTGAGTGGCGCAAGAAACTGGAAGTGACCAATCAATCATGCAGGGTTGTGACATGCACGCAGGTAGTAGTACAGCTGTGAGAGGCCCTGCATGGAGTAAAGCACTCGCAGTGGACCCGCACTGTGTTCTTCTCTGTCTGGGAGGAAGTGTTGCTCCGCTTTCTGCTGGTGACTGTAAATGTGTTCTCTGTGGTCACCTTGCGTATTGTTGCTGTTGAAGAAATGTCCAGCATTGCCCTTGAATCCTTGAAAAGGCTGTGCAGGAAAGAGAGAGAACTGCATCTTTATCCGCAAGTTTCAAGCTCTAGTCACCAGCAATTGTGCTTTTCACCCGATCACATCCCTGTGACATTGCCCCCTACCCGAGCAGTATTTTGTCCAACTGAGAGCCCACCACTCCATGCTAGCAAACTGATGACTTTCTGTGAGGGACATAAGTTAGCGAGGTACTCCGGACAAAGTTGAGGCACCAATCAAATGGTCTGAACTGGTACATATCCACCTACCACCATTCCGGGTGAATCCAGTTGGGGCCAATCTGCTGCTGCTCTGCTTGCCACCAAGGATCAACAAACTGTGGAGAGGTGGTCATGGCAGGTGTCAAATTTTTCGAAGCTGGTGGACGTTGGTAACTTGGTAGCAGTCGATCCGCCCGTCATGCTCGCCCACCTTGACTGGATATCTTCCATGAGGCCCTAGATTGGACAGAACGGTGGGCTTCTCAGATTTGAGGACGCCTGTGCCGCGTCCTAGTGGAGTGTATACTGCATTGCTGCTCCCTTCACCGGGATCAGCTGAGGAGCATTTACCAGGTCAGGGTATCTTCTTGGCTGGGCTGACAAGGAAAAGGATTGCACACACAAGAGCTGTTTGTGGGTTGCACAGGAATGTAAGCTGCACCAGGGTCCCCGGAAACGAGCGAGTCATGTGTGCACTGCAGTGGATCTTCTGCAGGTGTCAGAAAAAGCCATGTTTGTGCATTAGTGACTGCACCGCTTTATAGTAGCATAGAGGAACACTCTTGCGTTGAAAGAGTGAATTAATAGGCTGCAGTGTTTGTGCACAGCTAAAGGTGGTCAGCTTGGCACCCACCAAGCAGCGCAGTCTGCATGTAACGGATTCAAGAATCACCCATATGAAATCACCCATCAGATCCATTCCTTCCAACTTGCGATTGAAAGCCTCAATGTTGGTGTCCAAGACTCTAAAGCCCCCACGCGCTAGCCAGTCGGCATGAGAGCGGCAGGCAGAGAGTGCACCATCGAGCCATCGGTTCGCCTGCGCTTGACGACGCCTAGCGTATCCTACCACTATCAATCGAGGAGTTGTGTAACCAGTGTACGCCGGATGATGAGCCTGCTGCTCTGTGCGGAGACCCTCTTGTTTCAATTGCTCGATGCATCGCATCGCCTTTTCGTGCAGGTCTTTCAACCTCTGCATGTACCCCTCCAGAATCCACTCAGCGTCGTATTTAAGACGTTTGTCCCAAGCAGCAGGGTCCATGACCGTAGGATCACGGGCATAAGAAACCTGCGGGTGAACCTGGCGGGAGCGAGGCGTGTGCGCCATCTTGAGCAAAGGCGAGCGCTCTCCTTCCAGTCTCCGTCCCGTCTGAGTAGCGTCTCGGACCGAACGAGACCAGGATGCAGTAACCCAAGACAGGGGTACCGAGTAGTCGGATTGAGCAAGCGATGGAGACAGTCCAAACGCTCGAATTCGAGCACAGAGACGCTCCGCGGACTTGCCGCGCGCACCGCTCGCGAGCTCGAGCCGCTTGCCGATCGCATTGCTGTGTGCGCATTGCGGAATGGGATTTTCACTCGCACAAGAAAACATAGAAATCAGTAGCTGGTCTTACTGCATAGCGGAAGTGTCGACAGCGATGGAAACAACTTGATGGAGTTTTTCATTGCGCTCATTTTCGTTTGGAAGTGCACATGTGTGTCGATGAAGCGCGCTCATCGTCACGCTTTGAGCGCAAGAAAGAGTGACCAACTTGGGCGAGAATTCGTCGCGAATTGTGGGAACAATTGCAGCCACGACACGCACGACACGCACGACCCGCGAAGAGAACGCGCGCGCTTCTATATACTGAACGCGGCAGCGATGTTTTCAGCTTGCCTTGCGTGCCCGTTGTTTCGGTCTGACCTAACGAATTGTGCGCAAGGAGATCCGCGCCCTGCTCCGGCACACAACAGCTGTACGCCAGGCTCGGAAAACAGCATTTCGACCGTCAAGCCTTTGGCCGGCCCCCCCTCGGAGGCTCCGCATGACTGCATGTCAGCTTCCTCTTGCTAAAATGTAAGACACAGCCAAGAGCTCTTGGCCTTAGTGCTTGTTATTGCTGGTTCACTATGAGTAAAACAGCTGCGACCTCGGTTTGGGCGGAAACACTCACGCGCAAGTGTGTGACCTTCTCAGACCTCCCATAGCACGTCGCTCATGAAGGAACGGCTGCATGCCTTCGGGGCAGACACAGCTACCAGCCACCGTAGACCAGGGAGTCAAGAGAGCAAAGTGATTGTCACACGGAAAGGGAGGGACGCTCTCAACCGCGCGAGCCCGAACCCGAGAGGCGACGCAAGCTGCTTTCTCTCGCTCACGACCATAGCGTTCGAGAGAAGCGCGGCAGAGATTGTGAATATCAGCTGCTCGACGCTCTTGAATTTTCTAAGAGGCACTCGTCACTTGCGCACGGTGGCGTTCTCAAGTTTCTAGACTTGTCCCGCTGAGGAATGGTTCCGCTGCCGCAAGCGCCGGAGCAGGTGTCTCTCTATACATACGATGCAATAAGTGCTTTCTTGGCTCAGGCCACCCTTCTCTCCAGAGACGAGGTTCCGGAGGGAGCGATTTGAGTTGCGTTTTCGTCCCAGCCAGTGATGAGCGTACCGTTCTCAGTCACTCTCTCGCCAAGGCGCTTAGCATAGACGGTCTAGCCGGCCAGCCTAGCCAACTAGCTCTATGCAGGTCCGGAACCCGGGCGCCGCCAGTCAATGCATGCGTTTCCCTGGCACACTGGTCGTCTCTGCCAGCCCGTCGCTCATGAACAAAAGACTGCATTCCTCCAACCAAATGCGTGGGGTTTTTCTACTTCTTGCTTGCTATGGGTCTCACTCAGCTCAGGAGTGTGCAGCCTACTTGACGAGCTTGAGGATGGCCTCCATCGAGAGCGACTTGGGGCGCTCGATCGGAAGACCGAGCGCGCGGTCCCAGACGAGCTGCGACAACGCCCCAATCGCACGGCTAGTCCCGAACGTAACTGTATAGAAGTCAAAGTGGGTGAGGCCGTAGTGGTACAGAAGCGATCCGGAGGCCGACTGTACGTGAGGAGGAGGAGGGGAGCGCAAGATCCGGTCAGCACGAGTTTGCCTCTTTTCCTTCCTCTCTCCACCGTCTCTCCCGAGTCTTCGGAGGGCGCCGCCTTTCAAGGCCATCAATACAGGCACAAGGACTCACGTCGACGTTCGGGTACGGGTCTGCAGGTAGGGAGAGGGACGGAAAGCGGACGCCAGGTCAGCGGGAGAAGTTTCAACAACGCTCGACAAGGAACGCGAACGCACTCTTGGTCTTGCCGTGCTCGGTCAGGACGCCCGGCGCGACGCGGTACAGCTGGTCGACGTATTTGAAGACCGGGTCGTTGGCGGTCTCCGGGTGCTGGACACCAAACTGCTGCAGCGCCATGAAACGCGGGTCCGGCTTGCGGAGGACGGCGTGGCCGTAGCCCTGTGAGCAGTGGAATCATAACGGGTAAGCTACAGTCATTTAACGCTCGCAAAAAAAAAAAGAGAAGGCAGCACGCACGGGGATGACCTGGCCCTTGTTGAGGGTCTTCCAGATAAAGTCGACGACCTGCTCGTCCGAGGCGTTGTCGCCGAGCTCCTTCTGCATGCCGAGGATGAAGCTGTTGCGCGCGCACGTCAGTTTTGCAGAAGTGCGCAAGTCACGAGACGCGCGCCGACGCACCGGAGGACCTCCTGGTTGGCGAGGCCGTGGAGGGGGCCGGCGAGACCGCCGAGGGCGGCCGAGTAGGAGAGGAAGGGGTCCGAGAGGGCCGAGCCGACCAAGTGGGTCGTGTGGGCCGAGACGTTGCCGCCCTCGTGGTCGGTGTGGAGCGAGTTGTACAACCGGATCAGCTCGATGAAGCCCTCCGAGTCGCCGAACCCGATCTGGTTGGCAAAGTTGAACGACAAGTCCTTGGACTTGTCGATCGCCGGGACGGACGAGTCGTGGCCGTTGCGGTAGATGTTGTTGTAGATGCGGGCGGCGAGGGTGAACGACTTGGCGACGCAGTCGAGCGAGTCCTCGAGCGCCGGGACCCAGTACTCGGACTTTTTCATGCCGGCCTTGTACTGGGCGGCAAACTTGGAGTCGTGGTTCAACGCGGCGACACCGATGACAAACTGGGTCATCGGGTGGAGGGTCTTGGGGAGCGAGTCGAGGACCTTTTCGGCGTACGCGGGCAACTCGGAGCGGCCGACGAGTTCCTCCTGGAACTGCTTGGTCTCCTCGGCGGTCGGGACCTTGCCGGTCAAGAGGTACCAGAACATGGCTTCGGGGAGGATCTCCTTGCCGCCCTCGGCGGTCGGGAGGTCGCGCTGGCACTCGGGGATCGAGCGGCCCCAGAAGCGGATGCCCTCCTCGGCGTCGAGGACCGACGGGTCCCAGAGCATGTACTTGATGCCGCGGCCGCCACCGATCACCTGCTCGACGGTGACATTGCCGAGGGTCTTGGCGCCGTGCTGCGACTTGATCTCCTTGAGGAGCGCCTGGCGCTCGGGGATGATCTGCGCGAGCGTCTCGCGGACAGTCTGCGCGCGCGGGGTTTGCGTCAGTTTCCCTGGTCTTTTATCGTAGATTGGGTAGTGATGTCTGTCGTGGCCCGCGATCAGGGGCGATATGGGTCGAGGGCAAGATGTTGGGCGATTGCCGCGGCGTGCCGTCGCGAGGGCGCCGGGTGGGCGCCAGTCGTCGCGGAATGTCCCCGATTCTGGGAGGCAGTGAAATCCAGTCGATCCCGCATGGATTCCCCTGATCGAATGCGCGCTATTGCAGGCGTGCCCCGCGCAGAGGAGAGCACGTGGGCGCGTCGGGTTGCCTGATCGATGAGAGAAGAGCGAGGGCGCGTCGTCGCGAGTCGAGACTGGGCCGCGGAGGCTCGGAGGAGGGACGAGTACTCACCGAGACGTTGCGACGAGCGGCAGCGTTGGTGACCTTGCGCTGCAGGGGCGTGCGTAGCGACGTCCGAGGTCGGGGGTTGGGAGGAGGAGGTCAGCATTGGGGTCCACGCGGGCGGGTGCAGGTGACGCAGGCGGGTGCGCCAGGGGGAAGAGAGGGAGACGCGGGAGGCTTACGGCAGCAGTGCGAGTGGCAGAGAACATGGCTGTGGCTGCTGCGGGAGAGATGCGAGTGAAGAGAAGCGAAAAAGCGAGATCCGGTCGCGCCTCGGAAGTAGTCGAACCGAATCGTCGCCCGCCGGCCCTTCTCGCGCCGAACTCGAACTGCAGCCGGTACCCTCTCTATAGCCCGGGCACTTCTAGCTCTGCGTCTGACTGCATACCTCGATCCACCCGCTCAGGTCCTGCTTTGACCGAGCCTCCTGCGGGCACAGGCAGCCTCGCCGACTCACCCCGACCACTGCTCGACTTGGAGCTACGACAAAATTTCACCCCTCTCTCGGCGTCGCTGTCTGACGCTCACTCGACGGATCCGCGCCCTTCATATTTCGACCGTGCTACGCGCCCCGCGCTCGCTTCTCGCGGCCCCCGCCTGGACGCGCCCGACCCGAATCGTGTCCCAGCCGCGGCGAGTCCGAATGCTCATCCCCGCGGTGAATCCCTTTCGCCCCGCTCAGCGCTGCCCGACCGCTCCGTCTCTCGGCGGACAATCTCCCGGCATGGCTTGGCCAAGCCCTCGTCGCGTCATTTGCTCAAACTCCCTGCCCCTGATCAGCTTTGGCCTCCATCACGCCTTTCCTTCCGACGGCTGTTGATCAATTCAAAGGCCGACGAAGCATACAAACGGGCGGGGCATGGTCAACCTCGTACAGATTATGTATCTATATCACGTGCACCCACCGGCCTACTTGTGAGCGACTGTATCACATCATACGAGAGGGCGGACACCTTGCACAGTTTCCGGTCGTGGTAGAAAGCCTTTGGAATGCACTTCACAGGCCTGGCACAGGTCTAATGCTCTGACACTTACCTTTAGCCGTTCACTGTGAGAGAGCTCAAAATGAAACAGCTGGATCTATAAGTACTTGCTCAGCCCTGCGCGCAACAGCGCCCCGAGTGTGCGAAAAGCGTTCAGGGAGTGTTGGCCGCTCCGGATGCGCAGACTTGCCTCGGAGGCCACACAACTTGTAAGCGCTAGATCCACTGAAGAATTTGGGACCCAGGAAAGTGATCAAGAGTGCAGGTACATTGCGGGATACAGCCCGCGAGGCTCCGGAAGTGCGGTTTCGGGGTTTACCTGGTACAATCTGCAGAACGCTAACATCGGTGGCCCATTCGTATAGTGGCTAGTACACCTGGTTTTGAATACTTCAGTAGATCTCCAGGCAACCTGGGTTCGAACCCCAGATGGACCTCGGCGGCGCCTTCAGGGCGCCGCACACCCTTTTTCGGCACGCCAGGCGCAAGCCCTCCCCTCCTTTTGCCAAGGGTTTTCTGGGCTGGGCATAGCATACCAGCAAAGCAGGTGCTGAGTGCCACCTAGCCATACAGTCTAGGTAGCCTTCCTCTGTGAACATCCTTTTTCGGAGATAGAACCCTTTTCATTGCTCAGACACAGGAAAGTTGCAAACAGCTCCAGAAGTGGACAGACTGCGAAGAGTTCATTGCCAATGAAGTTCTGCTGCACTACAGGCTGGGTTGTTCAGACCCTGCAGCTGGTCAAAGTATGAGGACAGAATAGGACCAGACTCAGAGGGAACAAAAATGTTCCCTCGCAGACTGCCAAGTTTGTGCCCATATTGTGAACATGTGCTGCCCATGTAGTCCCCATGTGGCCTTTACTCCTGCTCTCCCAGTCCTGTCCCTACCATTTGTACTAACAGGCTACGCGTCTCTGCCACTTCGGCTGCATGCTCACCACCTCATATTGAGATTGTGAAGCAGCTGCTGGACTGACAGTGCTCCCAAGGAGTCTCAAAATCAGAATCACATACTAGACAGAGCAGGGTGTAGGTGGAGAGGTGAATTTGACCAGACATGGAGTTTGAACATATGCAAACTACAGGGTTAGGCACACTCAGGCAGGTTGATTGTGCGGAGGGCAAGCTGATCAAGACATGTCTCAACAGCTCTCTGTATCTCTGTCAAGCTTGTAAGGATCAATTTGCCAGAGAAATCATACTCGTATCCTTGTTTCTTAGTTCCTGCGAGTCTCTGCTACGCTATGACCCATTTGAGAGGAGGGCGCCCTGCAGTGATCCAGATTCAACATGATGCGCAAAGTGTCTTCCTTTTTCAAGGTGCTGTTTGCACGCTCCCAACTTTTTGTCAAAGGAACTCATCAAGAGGGCTACGTTGGTTTGCCAGACTTCAGAGGAACTCCCACAAGAGTTCTTGTAAAGTCGACTTTCAAGCGTTTGAACAGTATCCGTCACAGCTACGTGGTCCGTCAAGCCTCCTCTGTGCTTTCTGTGCACCGGTTTAACTTGCTACACCTGTCTGTGCAAGCTAATGCGGGAAAAAAGACATCAAGGGTACAGTAGGAGTTCTGGAGATAAGCTCGTCCGCTGAGAAGGTCTTCCTTGCGAGGGGGCGCTCGAGCTCTCACCGCTGTCCTATAGCCGCTCGCATCAAGAGGTAGCTACAGTACTCTTGTCTTGTCCCTATTTACCATACTGATCCTCTCCCATGATCATAGTTGCGGGAAATTTCGTGGCCGCAACCGCTCAAGTCTGCAGCCGGTACCCGACAGCTGATCAGTCGCTGTCTGTGCCTCGCACTGACTACTTCGGTTTGCATTGACCCGAACCCGCTTCTCCTTGCATTGAGCCGAATCCGCACTCAAATCTACCGGCGCTACCTAAGGTCGAGCTCAGAATTGGCGCGCCCTGCATGCGAAGGGCATCTTCGAAGCTGCCGCATCACGGGCTCCACTACAGTATGTTAGCCCAGACATGATGTAGTACCGGGGATGATTGACTCCATCTCTTTCGTAGGGAAGTGCTCAAGTGTAGTAGTCTGTGCTCTATACTGTCGGCGTTGCAGAGCTGCGAACATCAGTCACGGGAAAGATTGGGGACCGAGCCCGGAATCACAGAGCAAGAGATGCGTGTAAACCCCATTGCACAGAGTTGAATGCTGGCCCTTATGTGGCTCCAGGGAGAATAAAAGTACACCCGTTGAGGATCTTCGCACCCGAACAAGAGCGAGAGAGACCTCAGACCGCGGCCGGCTTCGCGTCTTCCTCGCTTTCCCGCTTCTCATCCTCGATATCGCTGGAATCGTCGCCGGTCTCTGAACCCCGCTTCTCGACGTCGCCTGCGACAGCAGCGGACGAACCTCCGTAGCCCTCGGCGATGCCGACCTTGAGGATCGTGATGAAGGAAGAGGGGAGGGAGACCGCCCAGAAGACGATGATGATGACGACCTGCACGAGAAATCGGTGTCAGGAACCATAGAGGTCGAGACCAGAAAGCGAAGCCGCCAACATACCGTGTAGGTGAGGTTGAAGCGGCTGCTGTTGACGCCAAACGCCGCGCACTGGCCGAAGGACTCGACGCCGCGGAGCAGGCCCGCGTAACGAGCGGACACGCCGAGATCCTCGGCGAGAACCGAGATGAGCCAGTACTGCAAGAGAGAGGTGAAGCCAGTCAGCATCCGCGCCCGAAAACCCGCCCGAGGAAGTTGAACAAAAGGAGCACGCACAAGGTAGTTCTGCACGCAGTTGCCGGCCGCGTTGAGCATGACGTACAGCCCGAACCCTTTGCCAAACTGGCCCGTCGTGTCGGTCCAGTCGAGCTTGCCCGGGTTGTGCTCCGTGAACTGGTGTTGGACGACGATCGCCCAGATCAAGATCCCGCTGAAGAGGGTGAAGGTCGCCGCCGCTCCGATCCGAGCGCGCGCGGCGATCGAGAGGCGCTGCGAGTCGAGGAAGAAGCCGAGGAGGGTGGTGGCAAAGACGCCGCAGATAGCCGAGAGGAAGGACGCGAGCGCGCGGGCCCGGACCGAGAAATAGAGCGTGAGGAAGCTCGAGCTGTAGCCCCAGTAGTACCAAGAAGCCTATAGGGCAGGTGACGTCAGTAGGCGCTTCGGATCGGCGTCAGTCGGAAAGACTCACGAAGAAGACCGGGAGCAGAACGCCGACTTTCTGCGTCGAGCACGCTTTCCACAGGGCCTTGAGCTGCTCCTTGACCGTCGTCTTGGGCGGCAACGGGACTGGCGTCCGGTCGTCACGCTGTACGCGTTCCGGCTTCGAGATGAGGAAGGCGAACGGCAGGGCGAGCACTTGCAGCGCGATGAAGGCAAGGAGGGTCTTGTAGTTGACTGCGCGTTGGCGATTCCCCGCGGTCAGCGGAGATCGCGCGTAAATAAAGGACAGTAGGGACCACGCACCTTTGCCTCCCGTGGAGCGGTGAATGTTGGTGCCGAGGTTGATGGCGCCGGCGAGGATCGTTCCCGAGTTTTTAAAAAAGAGCCAGACCGCCAAGTAGCGGCCTCGCTTGTGCGGTTCCGGATAGCTGAGGACGATAGCCTGTGCGAGCGATAGCATGTAAAATCAGGGCACTGAAGTCGAGCAACGTCAAGACGAAGTAGACTCACGCCTTCCGCAGCCTGCAGGAGCACGAGTGGGAACGTCAGTCGCCGAATAGCCGCGATCAAGCAGAGTAGACACGGAAGCTGACCCAGTAAAGACCAGCCGAGATGCCGCCTGTGGGGGGAACTCGGTTCAGTTGCCCGCGCTAGAGACCGCCCGAACAGACGAGATGGCACTCACAGATCACGGCTCCGAGGATTACGAACCATTCCGTGCCGTATCGATTGTTTTGGTACAGAGCCGCCGTGTAGACGCTCCATCCGAGCGTGCCCGCGAGGAGAGTATTCTTTACACCGACCGCGTTGATGATAACGGGCGCGAAAATGCAGCCGAGACCCATGAGGGAGAAGACGATACTGTTGCCGGCATTGACCTGGTAGAAGGCGGAGGGTCAGCGACAAGCGTTTATCTCTAAATTCATCGAGCTCACCAGGTACGGCTCGAGAGCACCGCCGGCTCCGAGGGATTGGGCTGCAGGGCGAGGAAGGTCAAAAAAAGCGCGACCGGAAGAGTACCCTCGAGAGCGAGCGCACCTCCATTCTGTTCGGACGGAACAAGTCAGTTAACACGCCTAACACCGCGCAAAGAAGGGAGCCATAGTCTCACCCAAAGTCCGGGACCGACAAAGCTGATGAGGCCGACGACGATGATCTGAAAGACGGTCGAGCGGAAGAAGTTGACTCGGCCGACTGAAGCAGCAGCAGGTGCGGGAGATACCGGCAAAGTCGACATGGCGGCGGCAGCAATAGCAAGTACTCAGCGGAAGCAAAAAGGAAGAAAGAGAGCGCAGGCAAGGCAGCAGCAGTTCCTTGGCGAATCCAGTCAACAGCAGCTGCGATGGCGACATCTTGCGCACTGGTCGCGCGCGCACGCAAATCCTCCGGGGAATTGGCTTCGATCGCGAGACCGGCCGGTTAGGTAAGCTTCCGAGCCCCGGCAATTAAGAGAAGGAGGAGAAACTGGAGAAGAAGCTGGAGCTTGGCTTGGAGGCCCGGAGCGGGTGAGCCGCGCGGGTCGGAGAAAATCGGGAAAAACATCTCCGCGCCTGTACACGAGCATAGCCTGACCTGTGCGCATACGCTGCAATCGTAGCCGTCAGCGCGTCGTTACAGTATGTACTCATAGTCAGAGCGTGAGGGGCGGCTTGAAAATCGGGAGTCAAAAACACGTAAATCTGCGTGAAAATTCGTCTGCATAGCGACTTTTCTGCTGTTCCGATGCCCAAAAGGCTATGCTGCTTCGCTCTCGAGTCCGCAGTACGGCGTTGTGCCTGCCCAAAATATATGTCGGCCGTTCGCCGCTCGCGGTCGAAAAGCAGCGCGCAAAGTTGACATCGTCTCGGTTCGAGCCAGCACCACGTCGACAACGGTGAGGCGGTGCCTGCGATGGCGCGCACACACACACACACTGAGACCTCTGTGAGCTGACGAGCTGTCCACTGGCGCAGGGACGAGCGGCACAAACCTTCGTCGTCCGCGTTGATCCATCATCGACAACAGCTCGCGTTCTTGCAATCATGGAGCCGCCGGAGGACTTGAGCGATTCGGAGTACGCGCAAAATTCTCAAACAGCCGGGACAGAGCCGTCCCAACCGGTGCAGAGCGAGGCGAACGCGCTCAAACAAACCAGGTTGAAACTTGACCGACCGACGCCCGCTCAGTTCCTCGAGCGTCTCAACGAGGAGCAGCGCAAGGCAGTCACGGCGAGTCCGGAAGGAGGGTTGGCGGTCCATGCCGGGCCGGGAAGTGGCAAGACGGCCGTCTTGACGACCCGCGTCGCGTACCTCGTCGAAGAACGCAAGATGCCGCCAGAGCAACTCGTGTGAGTCGAGACCCTCTGCCAAGCTGGACTCGGTGCATGAGACAGCTCTCCGCAGTGTGCGAGTGCAACTCTCGCGCGAGCTCTGCCATACCTGGCGAAGATCTGACGACTCACGCTTTGCCTTTCCCCCCGGCTGTTTTCGCCATGCAGAGTCGTCACGTTCACCAACAAGGCCGCGAACGAGATGAAGGTCCGTCTGTGCAAGATGATCGGCGCAGAAACGGTCGACAAGCTTGTCATGGGAACCTTCCACTCGTGCGTGCCGGTCGACTCGTGGCGTTCTGCCGTTGCGTCCCCAAGCTAACAGACTGTTTTTATCCCCTCTGCGCAGCGTATGCGTCAGATGTGAGTACAGTTGTCGAGTGCGAACTCACGACTCGCTGCTGACGATGCGTCCACAGACTTGCGCAAGTACGGCAAGCTCGTCGGACTCGAATCAAACTTTCTCATCTCGGATCGCGACGACTGGCAACTCTTTCTCCTTTCTCCCGACATCCAATTGGCGCGCCGAGGCAAACTGACGCATGTTCTACCGTAGCCTCGCCGTCATCAAGCGTCTCCTTCCGACGCTTCCGATCCCCGAAAAGCTGCGCAAAGAGATGAAGCCAAACACGTGGCTCGAGTACATCTCGCGTTGCAAGAGCCGGATGCAGACGCCCGAACAGTACCGCGCCGAACGAGTCAAGGATTGGGATCAGGACAAGGTCGAGGCCGTGGTGGTCGTCTACGAGTGAGTCGGGCGTGTGTAGATTCGGCTCGGACGCTCGGGCACCCGAAGTCGTCATGGCTGATGCGTTTAAAACGAGCCGACCCACAGGGCTTACGAGGAAGCTCTCGCCAACAACAACGCCCTCGACTTTGACGACCTGCTCGTGCGCGGGTAAGGATCGCGCGTCGTCGCTCTTCTCCAGGCGATCTTCCTGACCTTCCTCTTTCTCCTCCACCAAAAAGCTTGCAGCTCTTTCGCGACCACCCACGGGTCGTAGCCAAGATCAAATCGGTCCTGATCGATGAGGTAGGGCGATCTGACTTCCATTTCCTCGCACGTTTTGGCTCACGAGGGTCTCGGACCGCCATCCAGTTCCAGGACACCAACTCTGTCCAATACGACATTGTCAAGTACATCGCGGCAGCTTCCAACTCGCTCACGATCGTCGGAGATCCGGATCAGTCGAGTGAGTCGGCACGGTCGAATTTCGGTCGACGTCTTGCTGACATTCTCCCTTCCGCAGTCTACGGCTGGCGCAACGCCGAGATCGAAAACCTCGAAAAGATGCTCAAGGGTAAGCTATTGACTTGAGAGGAATCGAACATTGTTCCTGACGGGGAACACGCCGCAGATTTCAAGCCGGTCCGGCAGATCTTTCTTGAGCAGAACTACCGTTCGACCGGAGCGATCCTGGGAGCTGCTCTCGCCATCGTCAGGCAAGGTAAGCTCTGCGAGAGTCTGACAAGCTCACATTGACAACAATTGATCCCATCCTTCAGACACGAAGCGTATCAACAAGTCTCTCACGACGTCGCACCCGTCTGGCTCGTCCGTCGTGCTCCACCCGGCTCCCTCGGCGCCCGACGAAGCGACCTTCATCGCGTCGACCATCCGTCACTTGATGGCCCACCTCGGCGGCCTCGTCAACTACAATGACTTTGCCATCTTGCTCCGGTACGGCGCGCTGAGTCGCAATATTGAGACGGCGCTGCAGAAAGCCGGGATCCCGAGTCGCATGGTCGGCGGACACAAGTTCTTCGAGCGGACCGAGTGCGTGGATATGTTTCTGCTCCGGTGCACCTCTCACACACGACCTAACGCGAAACCGGATGATTTCCAGGATCAAAGACATGCTCTCGTACTTGCAGCTGATCTCGAACCCGTCCTACTCGCCGGCTCTCGCTCGCGTCCTCAATGTCCCTCGACGCGGCATCGGCGACAAGACTCAGGCGCACATCTTTGATGTCGCTGCACAGAAGGGGATTTCTGCTTTCGAGATCTGCGTGAGGATCGCCAAAGGTCAGAACGCCGTTAGCGGTGTGACGGGCGCGCAGAAGAAGGGGATCAAGGCGCTCGTGGAGGTCGTGCGCGACGCGCGCAAAAAGGCGGACGAGGTGCGGCTGTCCCGGGACACGAGTGTTCATCGCCACGTGTTCGAAGCTGACGCATGTCTGACAGGGAACTGACGTCGCCACCCTGATCGACTTGGTCGTCGACCGTGTCGGATACCGTGCGCACCTCGATCGTACGCAGGCGCATGATGCCGCCGAGCGTTGGGAAAACATCATGGAGCTGAAGGTGAGCGGACGTAGCAGGTTCTTCGCGATCGGGCTGCGAGGCTGACCTCTGATGCTTCGGCAGGCTTATGCTACGACTGTCGCGAATGAAAACCCGACGGCTGCCGACCTGGCGACAGCTGTCGACGCCGACGAGCCCGACTCGGCGCAGTTTGACAAGGTTAAGATCGAAGCGGGCGGCAACGTGGCGAAGAAGGATGATGATGACCTGTTCTTCCCCGACGAGGTAGAGGAGGATGATGAAGACGATCTCGACTTGCCGTACGCCTCGTCTCTGTATCTCTGCTGCGTTGCGTCGCCGCATCCTGACGCCCCTGCCCTTCAGCACAACCTCGCAGACCGTGACGGATGCGGAGGCGACGCCGCTCGAAGTCTTCCTCGCAACCTCCATGCTGGCGACCGACGTCGACACGCAAGACGCAAAGGGCGACACCAAGCTCGAGGTAAAGGACTGGTCGCACTAAGAGTTCAAGGCACCGAAGCTGATCCGAGTTCTCGCCGCTCTGCAGAAAGTGACCATCTCGACCTGCCACGCGGCGAAAGGACTCGAGTGGCCCGTCGTCTTTGTCCCGGCTTGCGAAAACGGCACGTATCCGTTCTACCGCTCGGTCGAGGAGAACGAGATCGACGAGGAGAGGCGCTTGCTCTACGTCGCGATTACGCGCGCGCAGAGTTTCTGCATCTTGTCGCACGCCGCGCAACGTATGGCGGGAGGTGAGTTTCCACTCTCAGGGCACATGCAGCAGAGCCTCAAGTTGACGCTCGATCGAAACCTGGCAGCCGACATGAAGTCGAAGCAGCTTTCGCCTTTCATCGAGACGGCCAAGACCAAATTCGGAAGCCTGTTCGTGCAAAAGCTGCAGAAGGTGACTGAAAAGACGCGTCAAGAGACTGCAAAGGTTCTGGGCCGACCGGTTGTCGACGAGCAAGTCGCGACCGAGCGCATCAACGAGTAGTGGGTGGGAGAGCTCCGTTCGAGCCGCTATATGCTTACTCACCGGATCCATATCGCAGCGCCGCCACCTTGCCGGTCGACCCGCCAGTCTGGGAGAGCTCACAAGCAACCGGCAGTCGCAATTACGCATCGCACGGCAGCGGTTCGTCGATGTATGCGTCGCAAGGTCGCTACGGCGGCAACAGCAGCTACGGCAGCAGTTCATACGGCGGCAGTCAGGGTCGTTGGTCGACGGCGCAGTCTCAGCCTGTCCCCACTGGACAGAGTGGATTCCGTTCCGCTCTCTCGACGTACAAGGGCGGCGGCGCAAGTTCTGCGGCCGGCGGTCTGGGAGGTTTCTCGCACCCTTCGTCTTCGGCTCCCGCTCGTACCGCGTTCAAGCCCCCCGTGCCGAACCGCACGACCTCTTTGGGCACCGCCGCCGTTCGCCCGTCTCTCGCCGCCACCGCTGGGATCCCGCTCGCCCCGATCCCTACGAGTCGACCGGCCGTCGACGGTCCGCCGGGTATCGTCGAGACGCGCGTCTCTGTCATCAACGATGCGGTGCTCCTCAACCCCAAGTCGTCCGCGCCAGGACCGTCAAAGTCGAACGACCTCCTCGCCAGTTTCCAGAAGGGCGCCGAGAGCGACCTCGACATTTTCAAGAAGCTGGCGGCGGAAAGACCTGCCGCAACAGACCCTGCTCCCGCTGTCGCGCCTGATCTCGCGCCGCCGATCCCGACGACCAACGGTAACGGTCCGCCCATGTCGCCGAAAGCGAAGGGCACGAAAAGGCGCGCTCCGACGGCGGCCACGGCTCCGACTCGCCCGCCTTCGATGAGGAAGAAGGCGAAGAAGTGAGGACGCTCTCTTGGAGGTGTGCTTTCTATACAGCCTCATTTTCTTCGAATCTCGCATATAGTTTCTTGTTTTGTTGTAGATCTTCTTGTCTTGCAGCGCTCTTTCCCTTCCTTCATCCTTGCACAATCAAGCGATCCTTTACAAAGCGATTATGAAAATTGCGACTTTTAAAGCGACTACAGAGTCCTGTTTACATGTTCCTATCCAAGCGGTGTAGAAGCGTGTGCGGTTACTGCGTTTTGTGCGGGTCTCCGAGGAGGGGAGGGGTCGAAGGGGGACCTCCAACGAGCCCGCCACCACCGCCACCACCGCCAGCTTCGGTCGTCTGATTGAATTCGCGAGGCGTAGCGACGTTTCCCGAACCCGGTTGCGCGCCACTAGTGGACGAGGCAGTCGCATCGGTTCGAGGAGTCGCAAGTAGACCACGACCGCGCGTCTCAGTGGAAGAGGCTGCGCCACCGCGACCGCCGTCCGAGGTGCTGTAAACGTCGGTGACTTTGCCGGAGCGCTGCGCATAAAGATGTCAAATGCGGTCATCAAGGAAACTGAATGAAGGCGGACGTACGAAGCCGAAGACCTCATAGTCGATCGCCTCAACAGCAAAGAGGAACGAGAACATCCAGAACACTTTGACGAGGAGGTCGAGGATGCCGTACTGCATGACTCAAGTTAGTCATGTTGCCTGACTTTGTATGCCCAGATTGCTGGAGCTCACCCAAATGAACTCGCTCGTGACTCGCAAGACGTTGCCACCCTAAGGGGACAGAAAGACGTCAGTGACCTCCACCGTTCCGGTCTGGTCAGCTTCTCCTCATACCTCGCAGAGACCAAAGACGATCGGCTGTGGTAGGGGGGGTCAGCCGATTAAAGGTGAAGCTTCGACTGGAGAAATGAACTCACGTAGAGCAGGAACAAGAAGACGAGCGCGAAAGCGTGCGGCTTGTAAGTCCTTCCGACGTCCCGACCGAGGCGGTCCGAAGAGACGCGGCCTGGGAACAGCAACGTCCAAAGCACGTCTATGCGCGACAAGCGTGGTGGTGAGTTCTTAGAGGGTCTCACGCCACCGCTGAGAAGGTCAAGAGAGGGTGAGAGGAGCGAGACGACGTACAGAAAAGGGCGGCGCAGCTGAACGCCTACGGTACGGCAAAAAGGAGATTCAGTATATGCAGAAGAGGGGCAAGGGAGGACGGGGCGTACATAGAACATCCACTTGTACCGCGTCGCGGTCAAAGCCGCAAACAAGCCGCAGACGCTGTCATTGTAAAAGACTCGACACGATCAGTTCGCATACACACAGGCATGGAGAAAGGGCGCCGAACGCACATCACGACGATCTGGAGGAAGAGGACGATAAAGATGCGCGAGAGGGTGAAGCCCGTGCAGAGGAGGAGCATCAAGAGGAGCAACGGAGTCACGATCACCCAGTCGATGTACTCCCCGGACCAACCGGGACTTGTCAGCAGTCTGACGTCGTCCGATCCCTGGCTGACGAGACGACGGAGGGACTCACCCTGCCATAGAAGATGGAGCGAGTGGGCGGGAACGCCGCTCCGGCCGCCAGCTGATCCGCTCCACGACTTCCAGACCTGACAAACTCGACCGGCACAGGCGTATACGACAAGTTCGCCGCCAACGTCGAGTACGCGATCGCAGTCGTGACGAGGACGGCAAAGGCGAGGTAGTGGAACGCGCGACGACCTTTCGGACGCGAGTGGGCGACAAAGCCGGTCAGGAGGGCGCAGAGGGTGAAGATGCCGAAGAGAGCCCAGGCGTAGTTGCTGCCGTAGGGTGAGACACCAATATTGGCGTAGACCTGGCAGGAAAGACGTTGAAACGTCAGCACTTTTTTTGGTCAGCCCATTCCGCGATCCAATGCCATCCCACGCCGGCGAAGAGCATCCGGACCAGCTCCGGAGCAAATCCAGACTGCAAAGTGATCCAGTGCAATCTGCCACACGAGTTCCCTCCGAGACTGATCCGGACGCTATCATGGCCCCGCTGACCTGACCTCGACTCGTACTCTCGGCGAGGGGAGGAGGGGAGCAACTCACCGGATTGACCTGCAGGCTCGAGGCATAGCGACGTTCAAGAGGCTCTTTCATCTTGCTCGACTTGAGTATGAGCGGAAGGTGTTTGGTGAGACCGAGAGAGACGCAGAAGAGTGTGTGGCGGTGGAAGAATCTAAGAGAGTGGGAAGGGGGTCCGTGCCGAAACGCGTCATGCATGACGGCGCCGAGAGCTCGCGGCCGCGGAGGGCTTTGTCCTGTCACTGACTTACTCCCGGACTGCAACAACAAGGGATGGCCTGGCTTACCAGGTCGCCTCGCCCCCATGAGGAAGGGGAACCCGTTCTCGTTCACCCTGTCCAGCGCAAATGATCGGGACTCGTGACGTGCTGAGGCGCAATCCAGCCTATGCCAAATGCACTGTCGAACAAGCAAGACTTTGCTCAGCGTGTTCTACATCGTGAAGAGTGCTCGAACCGGCTTGTATGAATTTGCCTCTCCCGACTCTCGTCTCACCCAATACCTTTTTCCCTTAGTGCATTCAACTTTGTCGCTGTAAGATCAACTTGTATTCCTGTATTTCGTATATGTATAATGTTGTTGCTGGCTGCTGGCTGCTGCAATCGGCGTATTCGACTTGACCTTTGCGAGCCGGGTCTGCAGTCTTTTTCACGACGACGACGATTTGCAAAAGTCGTCGAGCAGTTCGATAAACTCTTTCGGTCGCTCGGCGTGAACTGGAAACGGGGCGCGACAACAAATTTGCGCAAGATCGCCAGAGAGCGCAAGCGCGCATCCCGAGAGAGAGAGAGAGAGAGAGAGAGAGAGAGAGGGAAGAGAGAATTAGGTGAGGGAGGGAGTCGAGCAAGTCATCGGTGGTCAGTGATCAGCTCCGATCGGGATGTTCTCCTGAGCAAGCGAGCGAAAACAGCACCAAAAAAGGTGGAAGAAGTTGCTCGACGGCCAACGGCGACGCACCCCAATGACCTGCGTCGAGGGTTTCGAGCCTCGCGTTGGGGAAGAATTGCTTGATGACGGGGATGTTGCGCGAGTTGATGTACTTGCTCTTGCTGCCTGATTTGTTCATTGCCACGAATCACGAGTTGATCAGCCACAGCGATCTCTTTTCTTTCCTTCTTGAGAGCCGCGAAAAGCCCAACCGAGAATCAGAAGGAGGAAGGAGGAGGACTCACCTTTGAGGAACAAGCTCGGTTTCTCATAGACGCGTTCGCCCGGCGTGTAGGGAAAAGCGCCAATCTCGTCGATCGCGTTCTGGAGGAAGGGGAGCGGGATCCGGAAATGGTACGGGTCCGAGGGGGTCGCGCGGTCTAGGTTGGTGAGCAGGAATTGGCGGACGCCGAGATCCTGCGTTGAGCCCGCAATTTCGCGAGTCAGTATTTCTCTTCATTTCAACTCTTCCTTTTGTATACCGATGCGCCAGAGACTGCTCCCCCGTCGATGATGCAGAGGGCCTGGTTTTTCGGTAGGATTTGACTTTCAGGAGAGCGAGCGAGGGTAAAACGCACCGGTTCCGTCTCCTGCAAGAGGTCGTCGGCCTCTTTGCGCGACTGGACTTTTGCATCTTGGATCTGATGCATGGCGTTGATGTACGCTTGGAACTCGGGCGAGACCTTGCCGACTGCGGGGGAGATGTCGACCACTGCGGCGGGCAGAATTCGTCATGGAGGGGAGGGGAGTCTCAGTTTCTTTTGTTCTTTTCGCCGGAGTGCCGATGCGTTCGGCGAGAAAGAAGTTCCCTGTAGCAGGAGCGCCCGCGAGAGAAAGAGAGAGGAAGTCGGGGAAGAAAGAACGTACCGACGAGTTTGGAGACGGGTTCGCAGCCTCCGAGGGCGAGGGCCATGGCGACCTTTCCTCCCCTGCCGCGCGATCCTTCAGGGTCAGTTCCCCCCGGCTACAATATCAGGTACAAAGGCAGACAAGAGCGAACGCACATGGAATGACCGACGACGACGCAGTCTGACAGCTTTTCTTCCTGTTCGATGAACGCCTGGACGTCGGCTGCGAGGTCTTCATAGCTGCACTCTCGTCGATGTGGCGATTGTCCATGGTTGCGCAGGTCCTGCACGGGGGCGTATGTCAATGCACTTTTCTTATCCCCACCCGAACAAGCACAAAGGCGAGACGGACCAGAGTGATGATATCGCGTTCGAGGCGTTGTGCCATCCCCTTTGCGAGGCTCCTCCAGTTTTGTTTACTGCCAAACAAGCCATGCAGGACTATGACCGGCGCTTCGGAGGAGGACGAAGGGGCGGCGTGTTTCTCGGACGAGAGCAGGACCGGTTCCGGAGCAGCGGCAGGGAGCGCATAGTGTCGCAGGGGAGGGACGGCGGGAGAGCGTGCCCGTGCTCGGACAGTTGCAGCGCGGAGCATGGTTTCTATCTTTGTATAGCAAGCCTACAGGCTAGGCGAGGGGAAACCGAGAGCGGAGGGAAGCCAAGACGGGCAGCCGAGGTTGGCTCGGATCCGCGGAGTTGAGAAAATGACGATTCTGAATCAATTGTAATGAAATTGTAATCGGCATTGAAGCCGAGACGAGAGTCGGGGCGCGCGGACGCGTGTCGCGGGTTCCGGCTCGTCTTCCCCTCCAGGCCCAGCTGTACGTACAACCGCAGAGAGTCCAGGCTAGTGGGCTGTCCAGTCCCCTTGATTGTCGTCCATCGACCCCATACGCCACCCCGCCTGGCCGCGCTGCCGCCGTGAACGGTTGAAGGGACGACGACGACGAAGCGAGCTGGGACGGGGCGCCGTCGGGTCTCGCGGCTGGACGACGACGCAGGCAGGGGAGAGCCACAGATGGGGTCGAGAGGTTGTCTAGAAGGAACGGGACCATGGCAGCACGCGCGGCAGGCTGGGGGACGAGCGCCCCCAGCAGAGACGAGACACCCGACTCTGGTGAGAGACGAGCTGACTTTTTTCTCCTCTCCCGTACCTCGCCTCGTCGCCGCCTCTCTCGCCTCGATTCGCGCCTATCTGTACACACTCTCCCATCCATACAGTCAAGGTATGTGTACTTTCCCTGACTGGGGCTCGCTGGGAGGAGGAGGGCTGACCCAGACACCTCGATGTAGATGTCGGCGACTCAGTCTGTCCAGACCTTTGGCAAGAAGAAGACCGCCACCGCTGTGGCTCTCGCCAAGGTAAGCGAGCAGGCCCGTTGTTGGGCGAGCGAGCGAGCGGCCCGAAAACTGACCGAGACACGCACGCGCGCGCAGGAGGGCAAGGGTCTGATCAAGATCAACGGTGTCCCGCTGTCGCTGTACGGCACCCCGATCCTGCGCGGCAAGCTGTACGAGCCGGTCCTCCTCCTCCAGCAGTTTGTCAGTTCGACCACCTCGCTCGGTTCGCCGCTCGAGCGCGTCGACATCCGCCTCCGCGTCTCGGGCGGTGGTCACACCTCGCAGCTGTACGCCCTCCGTCAGGCGATCGCCAAGGCCGTCGTCGCCTACGTCGCCAAGTACGAGGACGCGGCGAGCGCGCTCGAGATCCGCAAGGTCCTCGTCGCGTACGACCGGACCCTCCTCGTCGCCGACCCGCGTCGGTGCGAGCCCAAGAAGTTTGGCGGAAAGGGTGCCCGCTCGCGCTTCCAGAAGTCGTGCGTACCCCTCCCCTTCGTCTCTTTCTTCTTGGTTTTGTCCGAGTGGCCTCGGATCTGACCCTGTCTTCTTCTCTTGTGCGCTCGCGAAACCAGCTACCGTTAAAGGGCTCGGAAGGAACGGAAAGGAAAAGGAGAGAGCGAAGAAGGAGGAAGGCAGGAGGAGGAGGAGGAGGAGGAGGAGGAGAACGACGACGAGGACGACGAGAAGAGGGAGGGAGGACCGGGCGGGTGGTTCTTACATTTTTCAGGACCGCCACCCTTCCGCCAAACCAACCAACAACAAACAACAAACCGACCTTCTCGCTCCCTTCCCACGCTATCTCACACGACATTCCCGATCAACCCCCCCTCCGACACGTTCTCTCTCTACGCGGGGAAGGAAGGGGGAGATGGGGCGGCAAGATGTGGCGGAGAGAGGGAAACGAAGAAGGAGTCGGTCGTTTCCGCTTCCGGCGGAGACGGCTACTTCTTGCTGGTGGCGGCGGTGTTGTCTGTCTTGTACTATTGTTGGCTCTGGCGCGGCGGTGGCTCCCCCCAACAACCCTCTTCTCGTCTCGTCTCTCTCATTACCCTTCTTTTCTACACCCCCTTCCAACCCTGCTCTTTTTTTTTCTATCCTGCTTTTCTTTTCCCGTCTTCTCTTCTGAAAACTGAAAACGGTCTGGATGGCTCTCCCCCTCATGACTCGTCTCGTCTCTCTCTCCGTCGAGTCTCGTCTTGTGTGGCCTGAATTGATTGATTCGGCCTTGAAAGAAGTCTCGGTGAGAAGCTCTCTTACGCCTCAGTTTAAGGCACGACTCGACTGGTCGGAGTGAACAGGCAGAAGGATTCCGTATTGCACCAGCCTCTAGCTATACATCGCTGGCTCTCGCCCGTCCGAGTCCGCGGGGTCGACGTCCCTCATCCCCCTCCGTCATCCGATCGAGCCGTCAGTGAGTCAGTCTCCCAGACTGCAGCTCGGACTGAAGCACGATTTCGATCCGACGGCCATATAGGCAGATTGCAGCGAACGGCGACGGTTACGGTTCGGAGCGGGGGGTCGACGATGCAGAACAGCAGCAGCGGGCGGAGGACGACTTCCGAAGGCGCACAGAGACCGATTTCGACGACTACAGGTGCAGGTCCAGACAGCGCACGACGACCAGCAGCAGCGGTCTCGAGTCGTGCTTCCCCTGCTCCTGCTCCTGCCCCAGCTCCGGCTGCTCTGGCTCCTCCTCCCTCGCTCTCGCCCGGGCCATCGCCGCCGTCGTTCAGAAGGGGCAAATGGAACGACGCCGAGTACGAAGAAGTGTGGCGACTCGGTCATACCTACATCCTCGCCTCGGCTCAGCCTCAGTCGTCACCTCCGTCGCCGTCTCCGTCCTCGTCAATCGCCACTCCGTCTCCTCCCCCGCCGCCCACCCCCGGAGGAGCCGGAGCGGGATCCGTCCAAGATTGGGAGAATCTGAGGTTCCATCCGGAGGGGTTGATGAAGACTCAGGCGAAGCTCCGGAGTGCAAGCGCGTTGAGGACCATGTTTCTCAAGATGAGGAAGGAGTCGCTGCTCCAACAACAACAACAACAACAACAACAACAACAACAGCAGGAACAAGCGACGAGTCTGCCCGCTTCGACTCGCAGTAGCGGAGTCGGAGGCGGAGGCGGAGGTGGCACCCGCGCCGATGATCTGGCCTTTCCCTCGTCCTTCTCCTCCTCGTCGTCGACCTTTCGAGGTGCGTTCGGGAGTTCTTTTCTATTTCTCCTATCAGGCATCAGGCATCAAGGGATCAGGCAAAGTCTTGTCTACACATCACACACTGATCCCTTTGACGGTTGGCGCGCACGCCTTACATCCAGTCCGTTTCAAATCGCACGTGTTTGAACCGTCGTCGAGTCGAACCACTGTCCCTGCTGCTGGCGTCGTCGTCGTCCCCACCGCTGCTCCGTCGTCCGCCGCCGCTTCCGCTGCGGACGAAGAGGAGAAGGGAGGAGAAGAGGAAGCGACGAGGGATGCGTGGACTCCGGCGGAGGATGCGGTCCTCCTCGCTGCCATGATCACCTTGCCCAACATCGCGGCGGTGGTCGCGTCCGCGACGTCGGCGACGGGAGGAGGAGGAAGCGGCGAGGAAGACCAGGCGCAGGCGCAGGCGCAGCAGGTGGCGGAGAGAGGATTGGAGTCCCACAAGTCAGCGGAAGAGGAGATCGAGCAGGTCGAGGAGGCTTCGACTCCGCTCGCGAGGGCGGCGGCTTGGCCACCCACCACCCCGTCCGGTATTACGTCCGGCAATCCTCGTCAGCAGTCGCACATCGCGGATCGGTCAACCACCGCGACCACGACCACGACCACGGCGGCGGCCCACGGCTCGCTCACGACGAGTGCGGGATGGCTCAAAGTCCACGAGATTGCCGAACGAACTTATCGGATCATGGAAGCTGGAACCGCCCAACAAGCCGGAGAAGCCCAAGGAGGAGGAGGAGGAGCGACGAAGAGGACGAGGCGGTTGAGGCGCGACGTGAAAGAGTTGGAGAACCGGTGGAGGACTAAATGGCGCGTCGATGGGATCACCACGAACCGTGAGTTGCGTGTGTGTGTCGTGTCCCGCCTCTCACTCTCTTTTCTTGCGCCTCTGGTTCGTCCGGCGCGGAGCGGTGAGAGGGTCACCGCCCAGACGGCCTTTTTTTTGTCCTTTCGCCCGCCCGTCTCGATCCGCGGCCACCCGCCGACCTATCCACGACAAGAACTTTTCCCAGAGAGAGGAGGAGGAGGAGGAACAAGCACCCACCTGCTCCCTCGCGCGAAGGATCCAGCCGGCGCGCCGTTGGAGCGACCCCTTCACTTGATTGACCTTCACACTGCTACTTGTCTCCTCCCCTCTTGCCTTCCCCCTCCGCAGTCGCAGCGCCAGAACTACTCCTCCCCGCCATCAGGCAACAATCCGACGTGCTCTCGAAGCTCTCGGTCGAGGTCCTCACGGAACTCAGCAGCAGCAGCCGACGAGACGGAGGAGCCGCCACCGCCGTCGCCGCCGTCGATTCGTCGCCTCGTTCGGGTTCCTCGACGCCGTTTGCGGTTCAGCGGCAGCGGCAAGAAGAACAGCCGGAGCCATCCGCTCCGATCACGCGGAGTGACTCGAAGCGAGGAGATGCGGGTGCAGAGAAGAAGCCCTCGCAGGACGACAACGACGATCCGCGAGCTGCGTATCCGACCCCTGCGCCGGGCAATGACGCGTTGCCGCAGAACGACAACGTCGAGGAATACGGGCGTGCCGATCCCGGGTTGCCAGGGATCGACGAGATGGACGAGCTGCAGCGCTCAGTGACGATGGCGACGACGAGGACGCCGAACATGCTCGAGCCGGCGCCGCCGCCTCCTCCTCCTGAGACCTCGGCGCCAGATGACGCGCAGGGACAGGACCGGCGACTGTCGACACCTGCTGCTCCGCAGACTGCTGCTACTGCTAACGTCAACAAGATGATCGGACTCGGTCTCGACCTTGGCGGTGGGATCGGAACCGGACTCGGACTCGGACAAGTCCAGCAGCCTGAAACTCGGCCACCACAACCTCTGTACAATAACAGCAGCGCGATCCCGACCGCGACTTTGACCGGAACTGAAGAGCTCGATCCCGATCGCGGTGATGTTCGACTCACGACGACAACGATCCCACTCCGGAGGGCGAGTAGCTCTGCCGTCTTGCAGCCGCCTTCGCCTTTGCCTGCTTCTTTCCTCCTGCCTTCTCAGAGTTCGATCCTGTCGGCCAATCGCGCCGCCACGAGCTTTGCGCCGTTCACAGAGCTTTACAAACCTCCTTCGAATGTCGACGCTCTCCGCCGCGCTCACCAGTCACAGCCACAGCCGCAGCCACAGCCTCTACTACCGGTACCGTTCCAGATGTACTTCCAGCCCAAACCGAGACCGCTCATGCCCTTCTCGGTGGAATCGCCTCCTTCGCAGCAGCAGGAGCAGCAGCAGCAGCCAGTCTCGCCCGTGCATTCTTTGCAGAGCTCGATGAGCGCTTCGGTGTCTTACAGGCCTTTCTCGCGCGTCTTGACCACCCCGACGACGACGGCGACTACTGATCCTCCTCCTTCTTCTTCTTCGAGTCACCGAGACATGGCGAACATGCATGGACCGCTTGCCTCTTCTGCTTCTTCGAGCTCGCGCGGTCATTCTTTCCTCGGGACTGTGCAGGAAGAGGGTCTCTCGCCGCGCCCGCCACAGAACGTCGAACAGCCTCCTGACCACCAGCCACCGCAAGTCCGCCCACTTCTGCCGACAATTAGCAGCGGCGACGATCGTGACCGCCAATACGATCGAGGCATCAAGCGTCGTTGGTCCGAAGCCGATCTCTACGCCTGTTCGCCCATCTACCTGTACGAGACGAGCCTCGGTCCTCCGCATCCGCAACAACAAGATACGAGATCGTGTTGGCCTTGGACTTTTGGGACGGAACCCGCGGGAGGACCGATGGATCAGCAGCGGCAGCGGCAGCCGAATGCGCTCGACCGAGCGATCGCGGCAGGTCGGCCGTTGGCTGACCACTCGTCGGGCTTTGACCAAGATGGCGATGAGAATGACCAGGATCAGGACGGAGACTGCGCGCTCACCCACCAGCAACCTGAGCGGGAACAAGAGGGCTGATCGTTCGGGAGACGATAGGGCAGAGCTTGTTTACGCTTCCCTCTCTAGCTTGCTGCATTTGTTTCGCTTGGGTCGTTTGCTTGTCAGAAGATTGGAATCGTGTTGTCCCTCACCTTACTGTTCGGCCTCGAGCGCAAGAAAGCACCGAGAGGAAGAGAGAACCCAAATGCGATGTGAAATGCAACGGGATGGAAAGGGAGGGCACCTTCTATCCGACTCAAAGAGGTATGACAATGTTGTATGACTCCGAGTCTCTGTGCTATGCACTGGCTGACCGCGGAAGCTTGACGACTCGAACGGCCGGTTTGGTCCGGACAAACTCGCCGACTCTTCCTCGAAGCACGACTGCGCGCCAGTCGAACCCTGCAAAGACAGGTGCCTCGTACAGCGTTTCTGTTCCGACGGGTGCGGACGCTGCTTCGTCGTCTTCGTCGTCGGCGGCGGCGGCAGAGACGAGCGCGTAATCAAACTCGCCCGATCGTGCCAGACCTCGGAGGGTCTCGAACGCTGGCGTTTCGAGCCGCGAATAGACGATCTCTGGAGTGACGGTGCTGGTGGAGGGAGACAAAGAGGGAAGGTACCACGCTCGAGGAGCGGCGTCGTTCTCAAGATGAGCACGAGCCTGCGCGGGCTGGTCTAGCAACACAAAGTTGGAAGCGCCCGTCATTTTCGCCTCGATTCCGACGTGCACGTGCACCGTCGCGAGTTTGGCGACAGTATGATCAGACGTGATTGCGAGGTGAGAGGAGCGGAGGAAAGTGACGGCGGCGAGGCCGGGATAGTTTTGCGAAGAGGCGACGAGGCCGAGCGCGGTCAAGACGAGGTTGGCGCCGACGAGGGCGAGCAGGGCGAGTCTGCGCAGGCGAGGGGAGGCCGTGCTGCGATGATTTTTCCTCGGTCAGTTCGCCGCGTTTTTAACTCCGGAACAAGAAGGAACTGTTCCGAGAGGACGAGCACGTACAAAGCTCCGAGACCGACGATTCCGCCGGCTGCAGCGATCGTGAAAGCGGGAACCACATAGACGACGAACCGCCACTCTTTGTGCTTGAGTGCGCTCAGGAGGCCGACGTAGACGAAGCAAGGGAGCAAGAGGCGTCTCGAGCGGCGGTCGAGGAGGAAGGAGAAGGCGGCGGGGATGAGCGAGAGGTGCAACAGTCTGGGGAGGGCCGACGTGAAATAGTACAGCGGCGGCGAGACCTGTCGAGTGTGAGATTCTGATGAGCGACTCGAGCGGGATTATAAGGTTCGAAGGTGGACTCACGCCCCATTCTGCCGACTTGCCCTCGACGACGTTGAACCAGAACGCGTATCCTTCGGGCCAGAGCCAAGTCTCGCGCTGCTGCCAGAAGTAAGTGTCGACACCGATGGTGGCCCCTAGAACGGAGCAGGCGTGGGTGAGCTACGTGCGCGTATAGCTCTCGTCACGGAGGAAAGCGAAGGAAACGCACCGAGGCTCAGCAACGCAGAGACGGTCCCGGTCACGGCGAGCTCGACCAATCCGACGCTACCTTGGAGGAGGTTCTCGAGCGCAAAGGGAGCAATCAAGGCGATCAACTCGAGCCGGATGACGATCGCGGCAAAGGTGAGGAGGGCGAATCCGACGAGGATGTCGCGTCGGGTTTCGAAACGCGATCTCGAGAGGGCTTGGAGGGTCGGCGGAGAGACGAAGAGGCCGAGCGCAACCTGCACTGTACACACACTCGCTCCAAATCCGCATCAGAAAACAGCCGCTCAGGGTGCAATAGGGTGCCGCAGCACGCACCGATCGGGAACGCAAGCATGTTGGGAATTGTCCTGCCGGCCCAGAACGGGACATGGAACTGCGTCGCCGAGAGCAGGAGCAGATACCTTGCTGTTCTCCCTCCGTAGGTGCTCCTGACTCGACTGGCCAGGAAGAGGAGCGCGAGAGCCGATGTCAAGGCGAGAACGAGTCGGACTAAGGAAACAGCCGTGGTCAGCTCGTCGGAGTCGCTCCGGAAAGAGTCGAGAGGTTCTCACTGATGATTTGCGCGTCTAGTCCGTCCCTGATTGCCCCGCACCGCTTCGCCAGGTCGAGTATCGGCGTCGAGAGGATCGCGAGCAAGGTCGGCGGGATCAGCGACCGCGGCACCGCGCCTGCAAATTCGGCGTGGTCGTACTGCCAAAGGGGACAAAGGTCAGCCTTGAAGACCCGCCCAGCCTCGGAAAGCGTACGACGCACGTGTGGGAGCGCGAGTCGACTCGTCCCTCGGACGACGACATCGCGAGTCGCGTGCAGCGTAAAGCTCTCTTCCACCTTGGTGCCAGGCACGAGCAGGACATGCGCACTGTACACGAGCACCACCAGCACTTGCTCGACCCGCGGAACCAATCGCATCCTCGTCCGCAACACTTCACTGACAACAAACAAAGAAGTGCCGACTTTCACGCGCGTCTTCGAAAGCGGTCAGATCAGAAAAACATCAGAAGTGTAAAGCAAGGAGAAATTGCATCAGGAAGGCCCGGGCTAGACATCGTCAATGTCATCGTCCGGATCAAACATCAACACCGCCGCCTTGTTGCCGCCGGTCGGGGGCAAAGAGTCGATCCCTCCTCCTTCTCCCTCCTCAGCCTCGACCTCTTGCAAAGCGCTCCGCGCAACCTTACGCTCGCTCTGTTTCCTCCTCGGACTTCCCACAGACCCTGCAGTGTCGACCAAGACGCCTTCGTCGACCTCTTCGAGGTCCTCCTCCATCAAGTCCTTCTCGCCCAACGCAGCGCCCGTCAACAGTTCCTGGTCCGGGCCGTCGAGGGGAGGGAACGTCGCGAGATCGAGAAGGAACGGGTTCGCGTCTGTTGGTGGCCGAGATGCGGTGTGGTACGAAGTGGTCAGTACGCAAGCGGAGTGGAGGGTCTAGAGTACTTCGCAGTTTCTGGAAGGAGGAAAACATGCGCACCTCGAGGTTTGATCACACCGAGCCACGGCATAGTCTCGCACACCACCGTCCTCTTGAGCTCTGCCCCCAACCCCAACCCCAACCCCGACTCCAACCCATCCGCGCCCTTGCCGGCGGCGGCGTCTCCCAACGCGATCCTCTGCATCGCCCTTTTCCGCTCGAGCTGCATAACCTCCTCGACCCCTTCCTCGTTCTGCCGCTCGAGGCGCAAATTCTCCCACAGTTCCGACTTGCGCAGGACTTGTCGACGCCGAGGGACGGGGGAAGGGAGCGAGAGGAGCGTGCCGCGGACCGAGAGTTGGAAGCCGTATAGCGAGGTGAGCGGGAGTCGGCGGTAGCCCTGCAGAGGGAAGGAGACGAACGATCAGTTGATCCTGCGCGTAAAGCAACGTGCCCATGGCCAGCCTTGACACGAGCTAAGGCGTTGCGAGCGGGCAAAAGCTAGAACACGGAGATCATGCTCACCTCTTCCCCCTCGGCATTACTGCTCATCAACGACTCGGCCGCACTCAGCGCGTCCATCACGCCGCTGCACTCCTCGATCGTGTTCGTAAACGGCGGGTAGTTGTGATGCAGGTAGGCCATGAACACGTCCGTGTCGAGCGGCGCTTCCGCAAAGAGAACCTGTGGACCCGAAAAGCGGGGGGACGTTGTGTTGTTCAGCTCGTCAGCTCGACGCTACTCGACAAAGGCGTGAAGCCGTCGAGGCGCAGAATCGGGGAAAGAGGACTGCGCAAACTCGGGAACGGCATGCACATCGAGGCAGCAGCGCCGACCAACTCACGTTCGCATCCACCTTGGTCGGCGCCCGCTCCCACTCCTTCCTCAAATGCCTCGGCAACCGATCGTACTCTCGCTCTTGCACGATCCCGGGCCTCCCGAGGTCCTTCTTGTCATCTTCAGCAGATTGTCCCCAGCCTGCGCGCGAAGCGAAGCGAAGCAGTGGGTGGTGGGTGTGAGCTTGAAGAGTCGCAGCTCCGGATCGAATCGCGCGCGCAGTCAGTCAGTGCGAGGAAGGGGAGACACGCACGCTTGTTGTACAGGACTTTGCCCAGTGCGTGAAAGATGAAGAGGGACGATTCTCGGGCCGTCACAAAGGACAGGCTGCACGCAAGAGTCGGAAGGATGGGTGGGTGAGCTCCTCAGCTCAATCATGGAACGCCCGGACCGCTCGTCCGACTGTGCACAATCGGGAGCGGTTAAGCCGTAAAATCTGAATGAGAAGAATCTGACCCACAGTTGCCTGACCCGGTCTTTCCCATTCTTGAGTTTCCCCGCCGTCCCGCCGCCCTCCTCTTCCTCATCGCTGCTCCTCGCCTCCTCGCCTCGTTTCCTCTTCTTGGCCCCCTTCTTGCCCTTTATCGCTCCTCCTCCCTTTCCTTTCGCACCCGTCCCCAAGCTCGTCAAATGACCGCCGCCGCTGCTCCCTTCACTGGCGAGGAACTGCAAGCTCATCAACGCGGAGCGGATATCGCCCGACGAGTGCGCGATGAGCAGATCGAGGGTGGCGGTACTCGGGCGGGAAGAACGCGGCGGCGCAGAGGGCGAGTTTGCTTGTTCGGAATAGATCCGATCGAGAGTGCGGTTGAGCGCTTTGCGCATGATGGTCGGTGCGATCGCATTGAACCTGCAGGCAGGGCGGGTAGGGCTGTAGGTCAGTACTCGCGCCCCTCGTCATGAGAAGGACCATCAATGAGCACTCACGCAATGTTGCGACACGCTGGACTCTCGAGGATCTCGACCCCCAACACCCCCCTCGCATCAATACTCTCGCCCCTCCTCCCATTCCCACTCAACCATCCCGCCCCTCCGCCCGTCTCATCTCCAGGTCTCGCGAGCGCTTCACTCACGATGATGACGAGCGGAGCCGTCACGCGCGGCGAGGACAAGTACTGCTGTACGGCGGATCGTAGGGCCTGTTTCGTCGGCCAGTGAGAGACGTTGGGGAGATCTTCGAGGAGGATGAGGCGGCGGCGGTGGCGGGTCGAACTGGATGGAGGTGGAGGGGGGAAGAACGACTTGCGCGGCGCAGACTTTGAGGTCGAGGTGGAAGGGACTGGCTCCTCCGGACCGAAATCGAGCGCAGGGGCCATCCCGGCTCGAGCGAGAAAGGACGTGAACCGGTGCACGAGCGATTCGCGGTCTGTGAGGAAGCGGATCTACTTCAATCAGTGCCACAGTTCTGCGGTAACGAAAGCACAGAGCCTGGGAGCTGCCTAGAGTCGCGTCTTGCTCACCCGGATCGTCGTCGACAGTCTTCCCACTCTGCCCTTCTTGCCATTCCACAATCTCTGCGTCCATGTCCTTTGCGAGCATCTTGACGACGGCCGTCTTGCCCGCCCCGGCCGGTCCGGACAGGACGAGCACGCGGCGCCATTTCGCGATTTGGGGATTCGACGAGTAGGCTTCGTTGAACCAGTTCTCGACGTCGGTGACCTTGCGGGCGTGGACCGAGAGGTCGTCCTGGAACCAGTTCAGAGGAGGAGTCAGGTCCGAGAGCAGGATAGGGGCATCTTCCTGGTGGGAACAAGCGCCGTACTCTGCACTGCGGAGCATACTTGTCGACCCAGAGCTGGTGGTCATCTTGCTCCTCCTCTTCGGCGACGCCTTGTTTCTCTTTACCCTTGCCCTTGTCTGGTCTCGGCTGTTTCTTTGTTGTCGGTTTGGCAGGACTGGACGAGCCCGTGAAGCTGATCTCGTCGTCGTCGGCAGCTGCAAGTGGGGAGCGAGTGAGCTGTACAGTCGGCGGATCGGAGGAGGAGGCCGGGCTGTATACGCACTGAGGTCCAACACCGCCGTCTTCTTCTTCTTCCTGCGCTTGTGCGGCGGCACAGCAGGCGCCTTGAACTCTTGCTCGTCGTCGTCGTCGCTCAAGACAAAGTCGGCAGCATCGTCGTCCTTTTCTCGCTTGGAAGGCCGCTTGGAGGGCCCCGCTAGGGACGCAGCAGCAGCAGCAGCAGGCGGCAGGAACGCCGAGATGGAGAACTGCTGGAGCTGAAACACAGTTGAACGACGAGACGAGAGCGTCATTCAGCTGCTCACGGGGCTTGCTGAGAGCGGCCGAGTCGGGCGTACCGTAGCGCTCTTGCGAGGTTTCACCGCGCCCTTACTTCCCTTGGGCATCCCATTCGGCGCCTGCTGGTGAGGAGAGAGGCGGAAGACTCCTCCGCCGCCGCGAGAAGTCAAATTTGAAAGACAGCCGATCAACAGAGGCTTATAGGTTCTGGGAAAGCTGGCCCTCAGAGCATAGAGTAATTCAGACTCGCGAAAGAATTTCCCGCGCTGTGGCCGCAACCTGCAAGTACAGGCCGCGGATCTGCGCGCATAAACCTCAGAATACGGGTATCAAAGTCTAACACAAGGAGCTGCTTCGTCCCTACGTCCCCCCCACCTGCAGGTCCACCGCCGTACATGCGCGCCGCATCACCCAGAGGGCTACGCCAGGCGCCCGCCCGCGCGCTCAGAGCATCTTCCCCTGCGCCGCTCCGAACCCAAGTCCAGTCTTGGCCCCTCCCTCCCTCAATCTTCTCATATGCCCATACACGAGCGAGTCGACCAACCCGGCAATGGTGAGCACTCCACCGACGATGGCGCAGAGCGAGGTAGCAAAGTGGGCAAACGACTCGCGCGTCTCGCGAGAGATGACTTGGAGCGGAGAGATCTCATAGTTGAAAAAGACGCTGGTGGTTGAAATGCGCGTCAGATCTCGACTATCCTGACGTAGTTCGAGCTGGAGAGTCAGGATAGCAGCACTCACCCGGGACTTCCGGCATAGCCATGCATCGTCTGATGCCCACCCTGCTTCTCCACCGCCTTGTTGCTGGTCACTGTGGGCGCGTACCCACCGGTTGTTAGCAAGAGCTTTCTCACGCCCGATGATTCACGGGACGAGTGGGCTTCGCGCTCCGGCAAATCGCAACGCACAGTCTCGCTCATACTGCGTCACCGAGTATTGATGCGTGTTGAGTTCGCGCCCGTCCAGGAACTGGAACCGAGTCGAAACAACCTGCAAGCACGAGGCGATAAGGAAGGAGAAAGGCCGAGTCAGATAGAGTGCGGCTAAAATTTGAGCGGGACGCGGATGGAACGCTCGTGGTTTACCTTGAGGAAGTACTGGAACATGCTGCGGGGAGGGCAAGTGTCCGGCGGGGACCGGTGAGCGTGTCAGTCACCCTGCAAAACCACCAGCCTCAGTACCCGCCCCCCGGAAAACGCACTAGTTGGACTTTTCGGTATGCGCCTTGATGCCATCCAAAGGGTTCACGATCCCCAACGCCTTCTTGACCTCTCTCGCCTTCCTCCCCCCCATCCCGACAAACTCGTCCTCGGTCTCGCTCGCGAACGAAAAATGATTGATCACGTGGCCGAAGTCGTGACCCGCGTCGCCTTGCAAGTAAGGGACGAGCTCTTGCGCGTGTTTTTGGTTCGATTGGAAGGAACGGCCGGGCGAGAGGTGGCTGTGCGTTCGCACCAGCACGGTGGGGCCATAGTCAGCTCTCCAGAAGAAGACGGCAGACTAATCGAGCCCGCTGAGGAAATGGGACGCACAAATTGCCAATGACCTTGTTGACGCGAACCTTGCCCGCAATGTTGCACCCCTCAGTCGCCTGCTCCTTGATCTTGTCGCTCCATCCCTCCGAGACGCACTGCGGGCAGTCAGGTGTCAAGAGGAGTTAGCACCGATATCCCCGAGCGGCTAAGGCGCTGTTCGGCGGCGAGAAAGCGCATCGAGACGAGCCACAACCGTGCGCACGCACCTGTTCGACCGCATCCGGGTTGACGAAACTCCAGCCTCGTCGGACGTAGGCTTCTCGGACTTCGTCGCACGTATTACAGCAGCCCGGGTTCGGTCCGTCCGTCGGAGGAGTTCCGCCGTAACAGGATCCGCCTGTGCATTTAGATCGGTGCCGCAAGTCGATGAGCAGGACATCAGAAGTCAACCTCGGGGGGAATCCGCAAGATCTGGAACAGAAGCTGGAAGCTCTCGAAGCACGGACTCACAGTAACCGGTCGCCTTTTGCCGCGCGATCCGTTCCGCATCGCCCGCGAGCTCCTTGCCCTTGGTTGCCTCCTCGATCTGCTTCCCGTCCGCCGTCATCCGGGTCTTGAACAAGTCGTGGTGGATGTCTGCTCGACAGACACTTCCTCATCGTCAGCTCAGAGAACGGACAAGCGCCGTGCGATACGATAAGGGTGAGGAGCGCTGCGGAAAGAGAGTAAGAGTGATGGCTGACCGGTCTGATGTTCTCCCGAAATGTCCATGATATCAACGCTCAGGACTGTTCGGAGCAGCGATCGTCCTCGTCAGTGGGCTTGATTTGAGCCCTCGAACCAGAAGCCGCGCAAAAGCACTCACGGTAGCACGGTACCCGCGGGAAAGTAATGTCGAGATTGACAACCAGCTTTTCCCCTCTTGTCCGGTCCACCAGCACAGAGGGTTCCTGCGGCGACAATGTGATGGTCAGTCAGACAAGCCCCAAAAGTGCACGATCGCGCGCCGATATGCGCCTCGTGCAGTGGCTGGCCGGCAGATCGGAACAGATGGAGGGGACGGCCGACTGACCATTCGCACTCTCCGATAGTCGACAAACTCCCACACGGTCAGCATGACGATGAGCGAGAGCGAGACGAGTGTCACTGTGCATTGCGTCCGAGCGTTCTGTCAGCCGGTTCGGTCCTGATTCCTCGACTGGAGAGCAATTGAAGCGAGAGAGAAACGAACACGCTCCGCCGAACCCTGTCTTGATCTTGACGTCCTCCATCGTCTGTTGCAAATTGTCAGCGTCAGTCGACCATACTCCTTTTCGACGCGCTCTGCCCGTCTGGCCCTTCAAAGACTGGCGGCGAAGGGAGCGAGCGAGTAGACGTCGGAGAAGGCGACGAACGACGCACCTTGCCGAACGCATCGATCCCGCGTACCGTGAACCGCCTGCCCATCTCGGATCCGTTCCTTCCCTTTTGCGGCTGTGCTTGTAGTTCGCGCCTTGTGGCGAGCGGGCAGAGCAGGAGCGATCGGTGCGCTGGTGGGGCAAGTCGTCGGGGTTGCTTGATCACGCAGAGCGAGCCAGGCGGTGCGGTAGCGAGCGATCACTCGGCTTATTGAAGAGCACTGATAGCGCGCGTCCTGTTTCAAGGTCCGCGCTGTCGTGAGCAGCTGGTGGAGGCGACAAGAGAGCCAACTTGTCGAAACACGAGGAGGACCCGCCGACAAGGGAACGCTGAATACAGCGGTCATAACGCCTGAAATGAATGGTTTACATCAAGTACAGCCCTGCGAGATGTCCACAACGGAAGAAAGAAAGAGATGCTATGAGGATGAAGAGATGGAAAGAGGGGCACGAAATGACGGAAAGAGGGACACCGAATAGTAGTGAGGACAGCGCGGCGTTGAGCGCGTGCAAAAGAGTGGTCAACATATGTTCTATGTATATTGTGTATGTCGGGGTTGAAAGTTTCCAAGCCCGAGCGAGCGCGGGGCAAAGGAGCGGAAAGAGGTCGGCGATTCGATAACACCCTCCGCGGAGAGAGCGTCATGAATCTGTTGCCGTTTTGGAAGGAAGGGGGGTACATCACTAACCGATACAGGGACGCGAGTCAGCCAGTGCTCAAAAAGAAGCGAAGGTCGAATGACGAGAGCACGGAACCTACTAGTTCAACCGGCGACATCTACTGGCCGAAGCTGTCGTCGTCGTCGCGCTTGCCCTCGATGAGGTCGTCGCGCTTGCCTTCGACGAGATCGTCGCCCTTCTGCACCGTGTGGATCTGCTTCTCCTCGGCGAGAACGTTCCTCGGTCCACGGTACCTGCGTTCCGCGAGAGATGAGCCCGGAGAGCACGGTAGCATCTGAGAGGTAAGGGGAATTGCGGCGCACAGTTTGCGACCACCGGCAAAGAACCAGAACCAAGAGATGAGGAGGACGCCGCCCGTCACGACCGAAGCGTCTGTTTTTAGTAGGCGCAGACAAAGATCCAGTCAGCAAAATCAGGGAGGAATTCAAGATAGGTGGAGAGGCGAGCAACGAACAGTTCATCGTGTTCTGGTCGACAGGCATAACAGTCGGGAGCGCGAGCAAGATGACCACAAAGGTTGTCCAGAAGACGGCGACGAAACGGACTGCGACCAGGACGGAAGTCGCATCAGTCTCTCTCTCTCTCTTCCACTCTCAACTCTCAACGAGATGCAACAACGAAAAAAGGGTCGACGCACCGAGGTAACCGTACCAGGTCTTGCCGAGGTAGAACGGTCCGGGAGTGAACATGACCTCAGGGTGGTCCGCGTACCAGACCGAGCAGGCGATGGGGATGACATAGGAGGCGTCTGCGGGCGACGACAGGAATCGCAGACTTGTCAGTCAGCTTCCTGCACATCCGAGCAAGATCCATCGAAGCGAGCGAGGACATCACGCACCCATGGCCATGGCGGCAAGGGCAAAGATGGCGTTGACAGCGACATAAGACGCAAAGACGAGCAAACCCATAAGCGCTGCCAAACCGAAACAGTTCCAACAATCAGCTCTCTGCGCTCGCTCGGGGCAAGTGCGAACGTGAGACTCGGGAGCTCACCGGCAATGAAGATGACGAGCCAGACGGCGTTGATGGGGACCTTGTTCTTGGCGAGGCGGGCAAAGAAGCCACGGTCGGGGATACCCTTGTCGCGCGAGAAGGCGTGAAACGAACGAGCGTTGGCGTGCGTAGCGGTGGCGACAACCTGTTTCCCAGTTTGGGGCGTCTCGTCAGTCATCTGGTGAAGGGGAAAAACGCTCGTCTCGTGTCGACGAAGTGAGCTTACCTGGAACGCGACGGTGCAAATGAACGCCCACAAGACGTAGAATAATCCCCTCGGGACGTTCATCCACAAGATCTGAGCGGGGGCGTAGCCCGAAACGCCGAGGTCGCCGGTATCGGCAATGTCGCCCGAGCAGAGGACAAAGACAATGTTGTAGACCCAACCGGCGATGCCGGTTCCGAGGACGGCGATCCAGATCGCAGCGGGAGCGGCGACCTGAGCGCGCTTGACCTCTTCAGAGATGTGAGCCGTCGCGTCGTAGTCGGTCCTATCGGAATCCATCCGCTGGTCAGTTCTCTCAATTTCTTCTAATCTAAAGCGAATAGGCAGCACCCACATGGTCCACTGTACCGAGAGCAACCCGAGGAGGAAGGTCAAGCCAATCGAGTCCCATCCGGAACCGTTGATCGTGTGCGTGAACGTGTACTTGGCCGAATTTTTAGTGTCGGTGCAGACGAGGAGCGAGATGATGACGGCAATGACGGTCCCGAGGTTGAAAAAGACGAAAGTACGGGTCATCTTGGCGAGCATTTTGGTGCCGACCGACTGCGACCGTGGTAATCGTTAGCGGACAGCAGAGAATCGTCGGAGGAATCACGCACGTTAAGCAGACCGTGCACGACGAGGATAGCCAGGTAGAGCAGGTAGATCTGCCACTTGGTGGCGACGAACTCTCCATCTTTTGACAGCGACACCTGCACGGACGTGTGGATTAGCTCGTTCCTTGGAAAAAGAGGGAAGCTACGACTCACAGCGGCGAAGATCATCTGTGCAAGTCCAAAAGCGGTAGAAGCGACACCCGCCACTTGTCCGAGCAGGTTGAGCCTGCATCAATGCAAGGTCAGCTCGCTGCTTGCCATCGGGAGCAGGGCAGACACCTCACCATCCGATCGACCAGCCCGTAAATGCGCGGTAACGCTTCGGTACGAGGAAGACCGAAGCGCTGTACAAACCGCCGTTGGTTGGAAACGCCTGTCGGGAACGCCGGCCGATTCGAACGGGAACGGTTAGTTCCCCAGGACTCTTCAAATTCGCACGGTTACTTCCCCCGCCCCCGGACTCTTCTGACCGTGAAATCTCTGTCGCTATTTACCGACGTACAGACACGAGTTCTGTAACGAGCAGTGGATCAGCGCGTGCACGATCCGCAACGTGGCGGAGCAAAGAGAAGAAAAGTGAACGCACCGGCAATTGCAGTTCCGAGGCAGAAGCACATGACCGTTCCCTACGATGCAGTACCGAGTCAGCTAGCTGTCTCGTCGTCTGAGGAGGAGGGCTGCGAGAGACTCACGAGGAACCAACACCAGACGACAGAAGCCGGTCCGCCTGTGTTTCAATCAATCAGCTCAGCAGGCCGTAGTAAAGCTTCGTACTGAAACGAACCCAAAAGGAACGGCGTTGAAAATGTAGATACGACCGATGAAGCGACACTGTATACGCGTCCCCTTGCGTCAGCGCTACCTTCTGCTTGATTTGCTGAACGTGGTCCGAGGATTCCCCGTCTCGGCCCTTCCGCACGGATCGGAAACGCACCCCATGATCGAGAACGCGAACGAGATAGTCTGTAGCACATGGTATGACCGCAAATCAGCTCGAGAAGTCGCAATCAAGATACGAAGAAGACCGTGGGAAAAAAAAGGTGGTGCAGCTTGGCGAACCGGAACGGGCGCAAAGGGACTCACACTGAGGTTGGTAAACTCGCGCACAAACTCCTGCTTGTAGCCGAGGCGGGCCAGGACGGCCTCGTCGCTGTCTGCGAGACTCGACCTCGTATCATCGGTAGGCGCTGCTGCGCCTCGTCCATTGCCAGCCGGGGGCGAGTTGGACAGCGAGCGCGTCTCGAGCGTTGACGTCGGCGATGGGTCCTTGAAGTCGGCCATCCTGACAGAGCTTTAGGGTGCTTATGGTACGAGAAGGAAGCGGACAGACTCGAGCTGAGAGCGCCGCATCTCGAAAAAGCCTCGGCGCTCTCGGTTTCCTTCTCGCCTCCGATCAGCTGAAACTTTTTTTCGGACTTGGATTTGCCACCCAGGACCCAGCTCAAGGCATGCGTTGCCCGCGACTACTACACACTGGGAGTGACGGCACCGCCTCGAAGGAGCTCGTGTTCAATATCTCCTCAGGGTGAGTGCATGCAACACACACAAGTCAAAACATGGGGTGTGGACAGCGGGGAAATTTGCAAAGCCTGGGGGGAAAAGGCGGAGGGAACAGGAGGGAAAAGCTTTGGTAGTCACTATGTAGGTGATGTTCAAGCTTGTTTGAACTTGATACTGCCCTCTGATTGGGCTCCTGGAAGTGACCACAGCACTCATGTCAAGACATGGTGCAGAAAGTCACATGCTAGAAGCACAAAGAAACTTGCATGAGGAGGAACTCAGCCCCCTCCCGCAAGTACGTCGTCCTACTACTTGAGACAGGTGCGAGCACTGTAGCCAAGAGGAAACCTGTCGTCAGAGAATCACTGAAAGGGCATGAGTCAAAGTGCGGAAGTGAACGGGGCCTTGCTGATGTTCCCGTTCCAGTTCTCTGTAACGTCAGGAAGCAAGGAATTCATGTTCTCTGGGTGTTCATCTGCTTCACGGCATCCGTGGTGGTCTCAACTGGCAACTGCCTTGCAGGCGAACGCTCGAACCGTCCACACGTTCTCCCGAGACAGTGGCTTGCCGGATTGGGGCGTCTTCTGCAAGATGGCGAGCAACCACGTACCAATCAACGCGGTCTGGGTCATCTGCCTTGTCTCCGGTGCGCCTCACTTGCGCGCCGCGCCACCGACGACCCTGCAGCTGATACCTCATGCAACAGGCATCCTTGGCTTACTCCAGTTCGCGTCCGACCTCGCCGTTAAAGCCATTTTCTCCCTCTGCGCCATCGCCCTCGACTCTAGCTATGCTGTCCCTATTGCGTGCAAGCTACTCTTGCGGAATCACCCCGAGGTCAACTTCCGCCCCGTTCCTTTTGCCCTCCCAGGGATTCTTTCGACGATCACTCCAATCATTGCGGTCTGCTGGGTCAGTTTCACTGTCATTGTGCTTGCCATGCTGGAAACCCTGCCGATCAACCAGTTCACTTGGAATGCTGGGCGGACTTCCCTCCGGTTGTCCTCTCAGCTTCGCTCCCAATCGACTTCCCATTCTAAGTCTCTTTCCCGCTCTATCTTATTGAACTTCACTAACACTCCTTCTTCTTGCAGATGATACCCTTTACCGCGCTGTGCCCAAAGTGCCGGCCGCTGCCTCAAGACGTCGTCGCCGGACTTAGGATGTGTTCGCTTGGATTTTGGTCGTAGCTCCCTTTTCTCTTTAGCACACCACCCTCTTCGCTCATCTTCTCTCGAAATCTACACTTGAGTCACTGTCTATCGGCTCTTGCACGCCTGAGACTCGCTACGCCCGTCTCCGACTAGCTACGACCCGGAATTGAGCAGGATGCCCCCTCTCGCATCGAGCTTGAGAGTGGTGCGCCCTGCATGGAACTACTCCTCGACCATTCTCGGTGGCATCCTCATTCTCTCGTGGATCTGGTATGCACTGGGTGGGCGGAAGCACTGCCTGGGACTGCACAAGTACGTTCACCCTCTTGAGTGTACGCATCACGCCTCAGCTGACTTCCTTCTGACTCCTGAACCCCGGCCGGAAAGACTCGATGTGGAGCACCTACCTTGAAGAGCTCGACCGTGTTGGCCACCGTCTTGGCAAAGCGCTTGGGAGACACGTTCTCCTTGTAGCTATGGGTCTCGTGCGCAGTCTCAACGATCCAGACTTTGCTGGGGTCGGTCGCAAGCGGGCGGAGAGTGAGCGAGTCGCCCTTCAGCTTGAGGCCGATCCGCATCTCGGAAATGTTCTGCGGGCCCTTCCTGCCCTTGTCGTGCTTGTTGGACGTGGACGCCTGGCCGTAGAAGTCAGACCGCTGTTTTGGACCATCGAGTCCCCAAGCTTTGCTCTTGATGAGGTGGGACAGGACCGTGTTGAGCGTGCCTCGGTCCGCGAGGCGGTCGAGAACAGCTTTTGCTTGCGCCCGTATCCGTCCTTCTTGGGGCCGTAAGGAAGTCTGAGATGTACTCAAACTTGGCGCCAAGCGCGGCGTAGCACTCCCAGAGGCTTTGGGAGCTCGGAATCGCCTTGGTCCCGTCAACCCAGGCTTGCTGGTCCGCCGTGAGCTTGGTGGGGGCGGTGGGGTCGGCCATGTCGCTGTGCTTGGAGTGGTGGTTTGGGGTGTTGATGCGGAGCAGCTCTCTGCTGAGTAGAGCGAGGCGCGAGGGAGAGCGAGCGAGAGGAGAAGGAGGAGGACGCGCCGAGTGCTTCGGACGCAGTGGCTTGGACCCAAACCCGACTCGCTACTCCACTTGGACGACCCTTCCCCCGGGCCCAGCGTACACACTGAAGCTCTGATTGGGTGCTATGGCCATCCTGCCCGCTCGCGTCCCAAATCAGCGCGCTGGGAGTGACCCGTCCTCCATCCTCTGCTAGGTCTGGCCAGTCAGGCATTCCTAGCATGCTCAATGATGAGCTATTGAATTCTCTCTTAGCATTTATGCTCCTTTCATCCTAATTCAATGTCAGCAGGAAATCAAGGCTGCGCTTGTCAGGCACGCGCCTAGATGTGAGAGGCAATATTGAAATTGCGGAAGCGGAGTTCAAAACTTCCATGCAAGAATCCCATACGAGCCTATTTGGCGCTCAAAGGTGATGGAATGCGGCGCGTACTTCTATGCTACTATAGGAGAGGTCTACCGAGGTGTGTTGAGGAGGCATTGCAGATCATTGCGCGTGCGGCAAAAAAAGTACAGACAACATGGGTAGAGAGAGAGTCTGAGGATGGCAAAGTTACAGGTCAGCCTGTATGACTCTGCGCAGTCTCGCGAAAGAAAAGCAAACCGGGCGGTATGCCTTAAGCGAGGAGGACTCACTCACGCCTGCGGTTCATCAGACTTTCTTTGCCGCCTCCGCTTCTGCCTCGCTTCCCTTCTTCCACGGGTTCTCCTTGAAGTACTCGATCGGAGTCCTCGTATCGGGCTTGACTGCTGCAGGTGCAGCTCGTTCCCTTTGCGGCGAGAGAGCCTGCCGGTCCTGGTCCGAGAGCGTGAAGAGAGAGGCGGTGTGGTCGTCGACCCAGCGGCGGAGCTGTGTGCCACACGATGGTCTCAGGATAGTCCGACTCGAAGTGGCAGCTAAAAGGCTGGTAGCCCGGCTGGACGACAAACGCGATGAGTGCGGAACTCACGGGCATGAAGACATGTTCCCTCGGGCCAAAGTCGTACAGCAGGACGGCGTAAAAGGTCATCCCTGTCCTCGTCGGATCTGCTCAGCACCATGTCTTGCACCACGCACCAAGCTGCGAGAGAGACGCACCGGTCGCGAGCGAGAAGGCAAAGATCTGAGTCGCCCTCGACAGTTTCGACGGCGCGACATGTTGCGGGAGTTTCGAAGGCGGGATTGGCGGAGGCACGATGGGCTTGCGGGGTGGCTGGCCTGGGAGCTGCATCTCGGGCGGGCGCTGTAGGGGGTCAAACGTCGGCAAGAAGGGCAAGTCGATGAGACTCTCGCGGGTTGACTTTTCACCGCTCAGCCATCACTCGCTCGTGGCGCCGTGGTCTGGCTCATCGTTTTCTGACTGGCTCGCGCATCGCAGCACTTGCGCCCCCTCGCCGCTCCGAGGGGTGGATCGGTCATCACAGGCTTGCTCGAATCTCGCTCGCAACGACCGCTGCTCGAGGTGCCGCGTTTCGCCGAGAACGCTCGGTTTGCGGAGCCGCCAAGAGACGCTGTGTACAGGCTGCTCCTGCTCCGATGCTGAGCTCTTCACCCGGCATGGAGCGTCGCAACTGACGCCGTCGTCAAGCTTGCGCATTTCATTCGACACTGATTCTGAAATCGGCCCCCTCATGTTGCGCCGTTTCCCTCAATGGAACATCGAGCTTCAGCATGTATCTGCTGACAAGCGTCGCTCTGCGATTCCCCCGACCCACTGCCAGTCCGGCAAAGGCTGTTCTCTCGCGATCGCGACACATACTGTAATTCGCTCTTCTCTCACACAATCTGGTCCGGTTCAGTACAGCGCGCGAATCCTCTGGTGCACTAGAACATGCTGCATGCTTGTAAAACTTGCTGTAAAGCACCCTCTACCCTTCTGAAGCACTTTGACCGCAAAGTCTTTCCCTCTCTCCCCACTGCCCCAGCGCAGCGTCCGGAGCCGCTCGACGAGCCGCCGTACGCGTATGCCAGGGGGTTTGTGCCAGAGGGCCGGTCGATCGATCCAGGTCTGGACCCAGCTGGACTACAAGAGGGTTCGAGCGCATGTGCGTTGGTTCTTCTCTGCCTTCTTCCGTACACTTGCCTGCTTTCGTTTCCGTGGCTCTCCCTCCTCCGATGCTCAGATGTCAATGCGCGCTCATGAATTGCTTTTGTTGCTCGCAACGCGCGAGTCGGGCCGGCGCGGCAAGTGGGCAAGCCAAGATCGGCTCGTCGCGTTGCTGTGCTCGTGTCGTCAGGAAGTCCTGGCCAGCTCCTGACATTCCTGTCTGTACACGCTGTCCAACGCTCGCGAGACTGTATCAGCTTGTTTCTGTGCTTCACGTACGCGACGACACACATCCCGACAGTACATCCGGTCGTCGACAGCTCAAGGCGAATTAACTAGCTTCGTTCCCGCTTGCCGCGCATTCATTCCTGAAGCGACGACGCCATCGTCCTCCATTGCCCCGGCCCTTTCAGCAGTGCTGCGCGTACATCATCAGCAGGATCTGGAAGGCGCCACGCCGGCACGCGTACAGTACCGCCACATTCGACTCGAACAGGACCGTTACGGCGCCAGTGATCAATCAACCGTTGTCCCTCTTTAAATCGCGTCTCGTATTCTCTCAGCATTCGAACCGCATCCTGCTACGCACGGCGAACCGGAGCCCAGTATGGTCAACACGACTTTGACGCAGCGATTCAGCCTGCTGTTGCATGCGGCGGGCCTGATCTTCATCTACTCGTGAGTGCAGCCCCTCCCGCTCTCGTCAGGCTCTCCTCACTGACCACATACCGTCGAATCCCGAAAGATTGTACGGCGTACTGCAAGAGAAGATCATGAAGAGCTCGACCTACGGTGAGGAGAGAACAAAGGCTCGCGAATGTTCCGCTCCCCAAGAGGCTGACCCTCTCGTTTCCGTCGACTTGGGCAGGTCCCGACAACGAGCACTTCACCTCTTCCTCGCTCTTGATCGTCTTTAATCGCATCTTTTCCGTCTCGGTCGGGTTGGCGATCTTGGCGTACAAGACGAGGAAACAGCCTGAACTGGGCTCGCTCCGGGAACGGTTGAAACCCGCAAGCCCGTACTTTGCGTGAGTCTTCCGATTGAAGAGACGCATTTTCAATGCGCGTGATCCTGACTGTCAGTACGCGCAGCTACGCTCTCGTCGCCGCTTTCAATTTCCTTTCCACCTCGTGCCAGTACCAGGCCCTTCGTGCATGTGCCATCTCCCGAACTCTCTGACACGCAAACTAAGTGCTCATGACTTTTATGTGCTCTCGCAGTATGTCTCCTATACGACTCAATCGCTAGGTGCGCTTCCGTCGTATCCAGGAGCGGTGAAGAGCAGCCGCTGACAGCATTTCACTCGACGGTGCAGCCAAGACGAGCAAAATGGTTCCGGTCTTGGTCGTCGGTGCACTCGTGTGGCGGAAGAAGTACATGACTCGGGAGTGGGTCGCAGCTGGAGTCATCCTCGCAGGGTGAGTCGGAGGCGGCGCACATTTTCTGGAACCGGCGCTTTCGGGGTGCTGACTCTATTTCCTTCCTCTCGAGTGCGGTCGTCCAGATGTGCGACCTACTTATCCGCAGCGCCTCCGACCCCCCACGGCTCGCATGCGAAAGCAGTCTCGCCGGACGATAACGAGTCTGCGATCGCCGCGATCCTGGGTGCCGCGTTCCTCGTCGGCTACCTCTTCTTCGACGGCCTCGTCAGCACGACCCAAGAGCGTGTGTTTGGCAAGAACCCTTCCTCTTCCGATCCGTTCGGACCCGACTCGCCCGTCCTGGACCAAATGATCTGGACCAACGTCTTTGCGTGCTTGATCGCGGTCGCCGCTTCGGTCGCGTCTTCGGCGGTCGGAGACTTTTGGCCCAACATCAAACTGCTCCTGACGAGTCCGAGTTTGATCTGGGACGTGTGCGTCTTTTCGGCGGCCAGCGCGCTCGGCCTCATCGTCCTGCTGAACACGATCGCTTCTTTCGTGAGTCCTTGTTTCTCATCCTTGCTGCGCTTTCACCCGGTTGCCAACGACTTCTTCACCCCTGTGCAGGGAGCTCTGACGTCGTCTTTGATCATGACCATCCGCCAATTCTTGAGCATCCTGATCAACGCCGGCATCTTTGGCAATTTCGCGAGCGTTTCCATGCTCGGCTGGACCGGCGTCTTCTGGTAAGCCAATCTGCCTGCTTCTCTGCGCATGTCGTTCTGGTACTGACTATCTCTTTCTTTCTTGAAACGCGCTCGGTATGATAGGGTCGCCTCCGGAATCTGGATCAAGATCAACCGCAAGTACGACCCGCCGAAACAGCCAAAGGCCGCGTCGACGTCGACGGCGGTGGACGCGGACGAGGCAAGCGAAGGGCTCCTGAAGACGTCGGCGGAAAAGGTCGCTTTAGGAGAGACGGATTCCGCCGCTCCGATCAGCAGAATCAAGCAGGGTAAGCACCGCCGCGAGCTCAAATCGCGCTCTGGACGTCCTGGCACTGACTCCTCTCGTTGCTCCGGCGCAGTCTTGATGCAATACGCGGTCCCGGTCGCTATTCCGGCCATGGCGGCAATCCTCCTCGCGCCATTCGTGGAAGGAAACTACAGCCTGGGCGGCCAGACAATAAGTGCTAGCCGTCCAGCGGCGCTCACCCGTTAAGCAATGTTTGCACGCGGTTATTGTACACCTTGACAACATACTGTAGACAACCTTGGACTTGGTATATATACATCGGATCTAGGCATACCTCCGCGGAGAGAGAGACAGATCGTGCTGCCGGCCTGCAGCTTGAACCCGTTATCCACGACCAACGACTACCGTGAGAAGCTACGCCGACTTGCCTGACGCTATGCTGGTGCTGGCTGCGCCCATAGAGCCCAGCCCGCGGTGGCATGTCCCTATAGCGCTCGCTCTGCTCCCCCACATCGCCGTCGGAATCGCTTTGCTCTCGTCTTTCGCGTACATCGCCTGGATCCACGTTTCGGCTGCACGACAACGAAGAGCAGCAACGACTCTATCGCCCGCTGGTACCGGCGATCCGGAGGAGCGGCAGCGTCTCGTTCCAGACTCGTCAACACCGAAGCCGGAACCTTCGTCATCGATTAAACATGAGCGAAGCCAGGCGCTGACGGGACGCCATCTCGTCCTGGACGTTCTTAAGATCGTTCTGGCTACGGCGGTGGTCACCACCAGCTTGGTCCGCCTCGTCGGGCTCGAGGACGCGCCGCATTCCAAATGGACTCGAGTTTACGAGGGCGGCATTCTGGCCTGCGTTGTGAGTCAACTATTACAAGCTCAGCGTTTTCGGCCTGCATATTGATGACGGAAGGCTTTCGCAGCTCTACTTTGGACTGATCGGAGCCGCCAAGGTGGCCGACCCGCGTTTGAACGTTCTCGTGCATCCGCAACAGATCGCGTTGAGCGTGATCCTCGCCACGATCGTCTTCCTAGTCGAGGTAAGGGCTATCTTGACCAATGCTTCGACGAGGAGTACGGCTGACTCTTTGCGGACAACAGATCCTGCCCTTCCTTTTTGTCCATCATCCGCCCGTGTCGACGTTTCACGTCCTCGGTTTCACGCAGACGGTGCTAGTCTTCTCGCTCGGCTTCCTCCTCTCCCTTACTCCTACACCTTACACGCCGTCGATGCCCGTCACGTCTCCGAACCCGGCGCAGACGGCGTCTCCGCTGTCTCGACTATTTTTCGTCTTCCTCGAAGGCCGGATGTACCAGTACTACGCCAGGACGTCCAAGACGCTGGCGCGCTTACTGCACCTCGACACCGGCTCTCTCAACTTCAAGCCGTTTGTTCCGCCACTGCCGGACTACCTGCACTCAGACTTTGTCCTCGGTCGGTTCCGGTGGGAAGGCGATGGCGGCGCTTTCGCAGCCATGAGCAAAAGCTCAAAGCGAAGTGCGGCGGTCGGTCGGGGCAGAGAGTTTGTATGGCAGCACAAGCGCGATATCGCCGAGATCATCGCGTTCGCGACCGGCTGGATCGTCTTCATCTTCCTCTCGCCGCTATCGATGAACCTGGCAAGTCGAGGTGTTCAGCTTCCGGAGATGTCCACGCGGTGTGCTGACGTACTTTGATATGACCCATCAGCTCCTTCGCTACGTCCAACAATCCGAAACGCCGCCCTTCGGCCTCTCGCCCTACCTCTTTGTTCTGCTCATCTTCATCGCTCCCGTCGCCCAATCCGTGTGCAACCAAGCAGCGCTCTACCGGGTCGCGCAACTCGGACTTCGCTTGCGTGCCGTACTCGGTCATGCAATCTATGCGAAGCTTTTGCGGATCAAGGCCGGCGGAGGGAGCTCGAAGCAGGGTGAAGAAGGCGACGAGGAACGGAAGAACAGCGGAGGCAGTCAAGCCGTCGGCAGAGTCAACAGTCAGTACCAACCCCCGTCGCTACCCTGGTCGGTCTGCTGACGCTGCTCTCCGAAACAGACCTCGTCGGAACCGACATTGATACGATCACGAGCTCGCTTCCGACCGGGCTGCAGCTCTACGCGGTCCTGCCCAAACTCGTCGTATCCATCATCTTCCTCTACGTTTTGCTCGGATGGTCGGCGTTTGTCGCCCTCGGAGCCGTGAGTGCCTTCGTAGCCCGCCACACATGCCGTCGTGACTGATTGAATGTCCGCCTGGTTGCGCAGATCGTCCTCTTCGCGCCGGTCTCGAACCTCGTGTCCAGAAGATATGGAGCCGTCCAAGAAGAAATCATGAAGGCGACCGACAAGCGAATTACTCTCGTGCAAGAGCTGCTTAACTCGATCCGCACCCTCAAGATGTTTGCATGGGAGAAGCCGAGCATGGACCGGATTGGCGAAGCGAGGCGGGTTGAGCTCGAACGCGTCAAGAAGCGAGCCAAGGTCTACGCGTGCGTGCATGCTCTTTCCCCGCCTATTCTCGCTCTCTCGAGAGTACGCGAGGAGCTGATTCCTGCATGCTTTCAGCGGTCTCATGTTCCTCTCGACTGGCGTACCGGCCGTCGTCACCTTATCGACTTTCGGTTGCTACATCTTTGTCCAGAAGCAGAGTCTCACCGCCAGTACCGCCTTCACGGCCATGAGCTTGTTCGGCCTGCTCCGCGAGGCAGTCATTTCGGCCACCTACCTCCTCTCGGCCTGGATGCGAGCTCGCGTCTCTCTCGATCGAATCACCGGCTTTCTCACGGAGACCGAAGACCTTGACGATGATCCCGTCACGATCGGGTCGTCCGAGACGCCGAAAAAGGACGACAAAGCCCTCGATGCGGCTATCGAAATCGCGGCCGGAACGGAAGCGACCTTTTCGCGGCACACCAAGGGAAACTTCACGCTCCGACTCGGAAACGGCGCGAACAGCGGAACCCTTCGGATACCGCGGGGAAAGACAACGATCGTCGCCGGAGATGTCGGGAGCGGCAAGTCGGCCTTCCTGCTGGCCATCCTAGGCGAGTTGCACGTCGCAAAGGGCGAGATCAAGATCAACGAAGACACGGCATCGCAGAACGGGAAGGAGACCACTCTTCTCTCCTACGCGGCCCAAAGCCCCTGGCTTCAAGGTATGCCCTAATTTCGCCGCCGTACATCGACTCCTCTCGGCTAACGCGCGCCATCGGTACCTCACAGATACCTCCATTCGGGAAAATATCCTCTTCGGAGAGGACTTTGACGAAGAGCGCTACAATGAAACGATCTACGCGTGCGCGCTCGAGGACGACTTGGAGGCCATGCCACTCGGTGACGAGACGAGAGTCGGCGAGAAAGGCTTGTCCATGTCAGGGTGAGTGCGAATGCCTGGTCTTTCAACGGAAAGAGAGGCAAGACTGACGAAGTATATTGCCTCGCAGAGGTCAGAAACAACGGATCGCTCTCGCTCGCGCCGTGTACTCGTCAAGCCATATCGTCTTGCTTGATGATGTACTCTCAGCCCTGGACAGGTGCGTGCCCTTGTGCTGCCAACACGCAGCAAATCTGTCTGATTTGACGATCGTCGCGCAGTAACATGGTCTCGCACGTCGTCGACAATTGCCTCAACGGGCCCCTTCTTCACGACCGCACCGTGGTGCTCGTTTCGCATTTCGTCAAGCTGTGCACCTCGCGAATCGCCTCTTGCGAGGTCCTCGTCACTTTCAAAGGGGGTCGAGTGGCGGCAGCTGGTCCACCCTCCGATCATCTCGATACGAAGGGCAACGGCCTGAACCGTTCGCCTTCCTCCAGCTCGCTCCGCAGCAACGCGAGCCGGAACAGTCGGAGGAGCTTCCGCGATGCCCACGTCAAGCACGGCTCTGACGAGGAAGACTACAAGGGTGACTCTTCCGGCGAAGGTTACGGGATCTCCTTCGCCGTATATCACCAGTACGCTGCGGCGATGGGCGGTCTTTCCTTCTGGATTCCGTATGCGCTCGTCAACATAATCGCCCACGTCTTCATGATTGCGCAGGTTAGTGACCCACCTCGGTACGCCTTCTGAGAGCTTTTATTGACGCTCTCATGCGGGCAGGGCTGGTTCGTCGGTCGATGGGTCAATGCGGCCGATCGGGATGCGCACGCCGGACGCTACTACGCCTTGTATGCCACCATCCAATTGATCGCCTCGGTCGCCTTGACCGCGATGTACATGGTCCTCATCTGGGGCGCGATTCGAGCGTCACGCCTCCTGCACGAGCGTTTGACTCGAAGGGTGTTTGCGGCGCCGTTCCGCTGGTGGGACAAGAGTGCGTCATCTCCGTACGATTTATCCAGATTGAAGACCTAACCTACGCGCTCTCCTGGCAGCACCGCTCGGAAACGTCCTGAACCGGTTCAGCAAGGACACTGAAGTTCAAGACACCGAGCAAGTGGAGAACCTGCAGCCAGTTTTGGACTACTCCGTCCAAGTGCTCTTCGTGGCTAGTACGTGCCGTGTTCTCTGACTTGCCGGACAAGACAAGTAAAGTGGCTGACCCAGTTAATGTCGCTCACAGTCGTGATTACCGTGGTCCTCCCCGTCTTCCTATTGCCTGCTGCCGTGATCAGCTTCGTCTTCTTCTGCATCGGCAGGCTGTACTTACGCAACGCCCTCGCCGCGAGGAAGGAAGTGGCAGCCGCTCGCTCGCCGTTGTTCTCGACTCTCGGCGATTCGACCTCCGGCGTGACTACGATCCGAGCCTACGGTCGGAGCGGCGCCTTCGCTGCGCGTTACAAGCGGCAAACGGACAACTACAACAGGGTAAGTGAAGCGTCGCACTTCTACCGAGTGCCTGGCTCATATGCGAACCGCTCTGCAGATGCAACTCTGCGAAGAGGGGCTCGACAGGTGGCTCGAGTTGCGGGCTGACCTGACGGGAGCGCTGGTCTCCTTCGTCGTCGGGTTACTTTGTCTCTCGTCGGGCTTGAGTTCGGGTATCACGGGATTCCTCATATCGACGGGTAAGTCTGACATGCTGCTGCGGCCGTCGAGCACGTCTGGCGATTGACAATTGTTTTACAGGGCTCGAGTTCACCTCGCGGATTCTCTACGTCGTCCGCGCGATCAACAAGAACGAGCTCAGTCTGAACTCGGTCCAGCGCATCATCCAGTACTCGACAGAAGTCGAGACAGAGGAGGAACCTTCGGAAAAGAAGGCGCCGCCGGCCTCCTGGCCAGATTCTGGCGCAATCGAGGTGCACCGGACCGGACACGATCTCGCTGCAAGAGATGCAAAACGACTGACGCTTCCCCTGCACCTCAGTTCGACGAGTTCTCGGCCAAGTACAGTCCGGACGGCGAGGACGTCTTGAAAGAGCTGACGCTGCAGGTCAAGCCGGGCGAGAAAGTGAGTAGCGCCTCGACCTCCCGGCCCATTTCCCGCGCTTATGGTTCCTCTCACAGGTCGGCATTGTCGGACCATCCGGCTGCGGAAAATCTACGCTTTGTGAGTCGCTTTTCTGTGTGTGCGACATAGAAGCGGAAGCTGACCTTTTGCCTCCCGTCAGCACTCGCGCTCCTACGCTTCATTCTCACCTCGCACGGATCTATCACGATCGACGGACGCAAATTGAGCGACACAAATCTGGAAGCTATTCGGTCTCGGATCACCCTCGTGCCACAAGTTGGTCTTTGTTGCTTACTACGGAGCGGGAGTGAATGCAGCTGACAAGTCTCTCGCAGGACCCGACGCTCTTTTCCGGTACGCTGCGCAGTAATCTCGATCCGACAGACGAGCACGACGATGCGACGCTTTGGAACGCCGTCAAGCGCTGCGGGATCGCCAAGTCGAGCAAAGACATCTCCCTCGAGACGCCGATAGCCAGTTCCGGCAGCAACTTTAGTCAAGGTCAGCGGCAGCTGATCGGCCTGGCCCGAGCGCTAGTCCGGAGCTCTCGGATCATCATTATGGACGAAGCTAGTGGGTGCTCTTCCGCTGCGATGGATCGGGCAGTCACAGCACAGGCTGATCTTTCTCGAAATCGCCCTTTAGCGGCGAGCCTCGACAATGAATCGGACGAGCTTGTGCAGAAAGTCATCCGAGAGGAGTTTTCCGGTTGCACGAACCTGACTGTCGCACATCGCCTCGGTAAGTGGTCGAGCGGTTTTCTCCGTGCCAGGAGGTCCTTCGAGCTGATTTCCCTCTCTCTCTCTCTCGTCCGCACAGACACCATCATCGATTTCGATCGCATCCTGGTCCTACGCGCCGGCCGCGTTGCCGAGTTTGACAAACCCGCGGTGCTCCTCGACCGGAAAGATAGCGCTTTCCGGGACATGGTCGAAGCGACCGGCCGCTTTGACGAGCTGTACGAACGCGCACGAAAGGCGGATCGCGCTTCCCAACAGCAGCAGCAGCGATTCCAAGATGCCCGAGGACAAAGACCCAACGGGAACGCGAAGAAGTAGGGTCTTTTTTCATCTTGTCCTTGCCATGCATCATCCGAAGTCGTTCAAAAACACGTCGTTTCCAACTGAGTTTCGAGATTCGAGCGGGCTTTCTAGCTACGACCATTCAACAGACCTAACAAGTGGCCCGGATGGACCCTTGCCTGTGGCTGTTGCACGCTTGCTGGACCTCCCGGACCTCCTGTCGGCGGCACAATCGGTACCGGCGGCGGCATCGGCGGCAGCGGGCCGTGCTGTGCTGGTCCCGTCGCATACGGTTGCTGTGTCATCGTCGGATGGTTGTTGTTCGAGGCATAGGAAGATTGGTGAACATGAGGCGGTATCGATGGTTGTTGGGAGGAAGAGGAGGGACCGGCAGGACCGGGTAGGTGGTGAGAAGGGAAAGACGGAAGGGGCTGACGGTACGGCGGCTGGGCGTATTGCTGCGGCTGGTACTGCTGCGGCTGGTTCGGATAAGGGGGCATCGGGACCATGGGCGGACCGGACATGTTCACGTGCGGTGCCTGCTGCTGCTGCGGAGCGTGAGGACCGTACGCTCCAGTGGAGGATGGAGGGTACTGCTGCAGCGACGGGTACGAAAGTCCTGTCGACATGACGACTGAAGGAGGGAGTCCAGGATGGGGGAGCGCCATCGCGTGCTGCGGCGCCGGCTGCGGCGAGTGACCATACGCCGGTGCTGCTGCTGCCGCCGACATGCGGTCGCTCCCATTGAGGATAGACAGTAAGCTGCCTCCACCGCTGTTGCTGTTGTGCATGTTCGAAGCCGACGGAGGAGGAGGCTGGATCGCGTGCTGCAGCGGCGGCGAAGCGAACCACCTCGCGTCCTGCGCGTGCGGTTCGAGTTCTTGCGGAGGCGGTTTCGGCGGACTCTTGGCCGCGACGGACAAGAGCGCACGCAAGAGGGCATCGCGCTTTTCCTGCTTTTGCGAATCTTCGAGGTCGGAGACGAACACGGGAGCGGGAGCGGGAGCGTGCGGCGCTGGTGAAGGCTGATGGGAGCTGTAGACTGAAGTCGACGCCGAGACGGGCAGGTGCGCCGGCAACGGAAGTTGTTGTGCGAGGGGCGAAGGCGTATCAAGCGTCAAGGTGCCGAGGGCACCACGGGCAAGGTTCACCTGCTGCTCGAGCGCCGCAACCGTCATCGGTCCCGCCTGCAGCGACTTCGACTGTCCCTGTCCCTCAACAGGCGGCGGAGTCGCCGCGCTGCCGGTCAACAAGTCGAGCAACCTCGTCTGCTGGTTCTGCGACTGTTTCGGTTTCGGTTGCACGAACGATTGCTGTCGCTCGTACGCGACTTGGGGTGGTGTCGCGTGCAGGGTCGAATGCGAGTGAGTCGAGTTGGGCGTCGAGAGTTGAGAGGATTGAGACGGAGCGGCGGCGACTGCGAGAGGACGGACGGGTTGTTCGAAGGAAGGGGCGTGGCCGAGCGTGAAAGCGTGCAGGGGCGGAGGTGGCGCGAGCGGCGCCGAGTCGTGGAGAACTGCAGGGTCATGCCGCAGGGTGACGTCGCCTCCGTCCGTTTCGCCTGCTGCATCGCCGCCGCCGCCGCCGCCGCCGCCGCCGCCGAAGAACAGCGCCTGGAGAGCATCCGTCCCCTGTTGCGTAGTCGACCAACTTTGCTCCACCTGCCTCCTCTGCGCCTCGACGAACAAGTCATCGCCGTCGTCATCTTCCTCCGTCTCGGTGGTCGTACTCTCTGTCCGCTCGCTATCCGACGGCAAGTGGTTCGTCGGATCGTCCTCCTCCGTCGACGACCAGGGTTGGAGCTGACGACCTCCCGGGAAATTCTGGTGGTGGTGGTGGTTGCGCTGTGAATTGTCGGGCGCGACGTAAGCGGGTCGAGGCAGAGGAGAATTCGGGTTCGAATGCCGCGCAGGGATGTTCTTGGGCTTGTTGCGGTCGATCCAGAGCTTGAGGTGCCTGTCGGGCACAACGGGACGGGTAATTTCGCATCAGAATCGTTCACTTTCGGACGCAGATTGCGCGAGCGAGGGGGTGAAAGTGCGTCATCATTCACTCACGAAATGAACGGCGTGACCATGTAAAATTTGGCCTGCTTGCCGTTTGCCAACTCGGTTCGCGAGCGTGCCGACGCCGCCGACGACACCGCCGCCGCGTTCGCTTTTCCCTTGCGATGGTTCGCGTCGCGGTCCCACGTTGGCAAGTCGCTTAACCGGAACCAGTCGATTTTCTGCGCGAGCCACGAAGAGCCATCCAGGTCAGCAGCCCGAGCTATTCGGAATTCTCCCCGTGAGCGAGACCCCTCCCAGCGAAGACGCGCGACGCACCGAAATCTCCTTCCTCGTCCTCGTTTCAAACCTCGTCGATTCCTTGATCCCGGGAACGAAATACAGTCGTATTTTTTGTTCCCGAATGACGAGTTCGACGTAGTAAGGGACTCGTTCCGAGCCTTCCGGTTCGACGTAGGAAGGGTGGAGTTGCGCGGGCGGGAAATACGGCGTCAGGTCAAAGCCAGTCTCTTCGAGGACCTGCTCCCCATCATGGACGCGCGTTTGATTAGAGTGGTCAGCAAAGCGCGACGTTCTCCGCCGGCAGTACGTGGGCGACGCGCACCTCTCGGACTGCGCACATGGCCTCTGGCTCTTCCTTGTTGATCTTGCCGCGGGGAAAGGACCACGCTGCGCCTTTGTTCCACCCTTTAACGAGCAGGACCTGCACGCATGTCGACATTTCCCGTCAGTGTTCGCTCCCCGGGGTATCTATACCGTTCCCAAGGACAAAACGTCGACTCACCTTGTCCCACCATTCGTTGATCAAGACGGCGCCGCAGACGGGTACTCGCTCTTTGTACTGCATGAACGAGGTCCATATCCGCGCGTGTTGGGGTACGAGGTCGTGCAAGAGCGGGCAGGATTTGAACATGAGGAGCGAGAAAGCCTTGAGGTTGTAGGACGGGAGGGCGGACGGGTTCGAGGCATTTGGGCGGATGAAATCTTCGTAGTACCAGTGTCTGCGAGCGGTTACGTCGAGGTGCGAGTCAGTCAATGTCTCTGGCTGCGGTTTCTTCTTCGTCTTTTGTTGGCGGCAGGCGGGTGGCGGGGTCTCGCTGCAACGAGGTCGGTTTTGCGACAGCCCCTCTCGCCGAGGCGGGACAGATGTCGAATCACAGCGAAGATGGCGGCACAATGCTCTGATGAGGTCCCCGTGTCCGCGTGTCGCTGTCGTAGCCGTGTTCGGTGTCACCACCCCACATGACGGCGGCGGTGGCTGAACCGCGACCTCGCCCGTCTGGATGGATGCCAGGCCCACGCAGGCAGGTCGCTCGAGGACCTCTCCTGGAAGTGATGCCCCTGCTGACTCTGCCCCGCTGCACGTGCCGAGTCTCGCTCGGAGGTGCCCCTTCCCTCCCCGCCGCTGCTCATCCCTCTCTCCGCCTCCACCGAATCCCAAGCCGGGTAGAGCAGAGAGAGAAACGTACGCCTGTTCGATCTGGAAGCACACCCTGTCCATGCTCTCCAATTCGTCCGGCGGCAAGTTGACGATGAACCTCGCCGCGAGGTCGTCCAGCACTCCGGCGAGCGTCAGCGTCCCGAACGACGACTGCGGCGTAGCTCCTGCCGACGTATGGTCGCTGTACGACATTCTCAGCGCGTCGATCGCGCGTGCGGTCGAATCAAGTGTCAAGAGAGAGAGAAGAGAAGGGGAGAAGTTGAGCCAACGCGACTCCGGTGACGACTCGCCACATTCCGCAATCAACACGAAAGCCTTGTCCAACAGGCTATCATACAGCATATTCGACCTTACTCGGCAGATCCCAGGTCGCCGGACGGATCGCGACTTTCCAAAGTGGCAAGAACTGGTCAATATTAATTATACGGAGGCAGCCACTCGCACCGGACCTCTCCAACCCACGGCCTACAAGGCCACCACCCGAATCCATTCAACGGATGGGGCACGCATCCGAACCTCGTTGTGCAGATCTCTAATATCACCGCCGAAAAAAAAGCTGCACCGGTACTGCCTTTTCTATCCCTTCTTCCGCTGCTCTGCTTCCTTCTTCTTCTTCGCCCACCGTCCGTCCTTTTATCTCGATATAAACATCTGGAGCACCCGTCTATGAGGTTTCTAGAGATGGGCCTTGATAAACTTGACCGATTGCTCGAACGCGTCGTCGGCCGACTTGCGGACGTGCTCGTCCTTCGGGTCGCCGCGGATCGCAAACCCGTGACCAACACCCTCGTAGTCTGTACGCGAGCGCGTCAATGTGGGTCAGCTCTCCGTCATCGTGTCGCAAACTCCGAAAGAAACAAGCGTGCACGGATGCAAAAAAAGGTGCGGGCGACGTCTCGCGACTCACCGACCATCTTGTGCTTGTCGTTGCCCTTGAGGATCTCCCTCGCCTGGTTCTGCTTCTCCTTGTTGAACATACCGTCCTCGCCCGCGTTGAGCCAGAGGAAGTGACCGCTCGACTTGTTCAAGTCTTCGATGTCTTTCGGCGTCTCGAGGAGCGACGGGTGAGCAACGACGCCGACCGAGGCGGCACCGTCAACGACGAGGTCGACCGTGTAGCGGCCGCCTGCGAGGAGTGTACCAAGTGTGGACGATGTCAGCGACGGGGATGGTCTCTTCTTTCGAGGCGAGTCCTCTCGAGAGGAGGGGAGGGACCGCTTCCCCTCGAATCTCTCCTCCGAACTGAACTGAACCGAAGGCCGCGGACCGAACTCACCGAAGCAGTAACCGATCGCCGCAAACTTCTGCACACCCTGTCCCTTGAGGTGCTCAATCACCTTGTCGATCTCGGGGCGCGTGACCTCCTTGCCGTGCTTGCCGAGCCAGCCCATCAAGTCAAACTTGCCCGAGCTGTAGTCGCCGAGGCTGACGGCGTCACCCTTGATGATGTCGGGCATGTAGACGGGGATACCGTTCGCGGCGAACGAGTCGACGAGGAGCTGCCCGTTCGGGAGTTCGGTACCAAAGATGCTGTGTCCGACGAGCGGGCGAGGTCAGCGTACTCTTCCCTCCCTGACCAAGTAGACAGCGTTCAAGCTTACTCGGTGAGGAAGATGAGAGCCTTGGTCTTGTCATAGTCGCCCTGAGGGAGCGCAATGTCTTGAAGTTATCGACGCAGATTGGAATTCGTCAGTTCTCCAGCCGGACAAACACACAAGCTCCAACCGAATGGCGCTCGCGTCCGCAACTCACAGGTCTTGACGCCGTTCAGGGTCTCGAACTTGCCCGACGGGGTACCGTCGTGCTGAGGAGAGCAAGCACGAGGGAGAGCGGGGATCGGAATGAGGTCAGCGGTGGGCGGCCTGGTCAGCCGGGGACAGAGAGGGAGCGGGCGGGCGTACCTTGAAGCCGGTAATGCAGCACTGACCAAGAGACATTGTATGTATATGTATAGGTTAACCTAAGCGTGTATAGAGTGGAGGAGAGAGAGCGCGAAGAGGCGGCGACCGGATTTAGTTCCGGCCAATCGGCCGAGAGCGCGGGCGGTCCCAAAATTCGGTCAAGTTCGGTGATCGCGCGGACAACTGGCTATATCATAATCGTTGAGCAGCCATATGACTTGCGCCGCCATTGAGTTGGCTCTGGAACGGAGACGCGAAGAGTGCAGCCGCTTAAGAGGAGGAGAACTGACTCACGCCGAGGAAAGACGACGTCAAAGCTCAGATTCCCGCGAGTGCCTCAAGTTGTTCCCGTACAAGACCGTGTAGTAATCCAGATTAACTCTAATGAACGAGAGATGTAAATGTCGCAAGAAAGAACGAAGGGAGAGAGCCAGCTGCGAGAACAAGAACACGTTATGCCATCTCGGCCTTCTTCTCCTGTGCGGCCGTGAGCGCGTGCGGGTGGGTCGGCAAGCCCGCCGGGTCCTCATCCTCGGTAGCGTTCTGCGCGCGGTCCGACAGGTACGGGTTGTCGACCCAGAGCGCCAACACGGGCGGGACGACCGCGACGGCGGTCGCGGCAATCAGGAGGATCTTCATCGTCGTCGTGTAGGCGGCGACGATCCCGTCGTACGCCGCGTCGTTGACGCCGCGGTACGAGGCAGCGGTCGTGATGGCGCCGTAGACGGCCTCGATCTCGGTCGTCGAGAGGATCCCGGTCAAGTTCTTGGCCAACTCTTTCGGCATCCAGTCGCGCCAGATGGCGGAAGCGATGGCCGTTCCGATCGCGTTACCGATCTCGGCAAAGAGGAGGACAAGCGCCGTCACGCCGGCCACGTCCTGGTGCGTGACGGACGCCTGCGCGAGGAGCTGCGTGCACGCCGCGGCGATACCACCGCCGGCGCCCTGGATGATCTGGACGATCACGAGCTCGGCCGTCGTACCGTGAGCACCCTTCGAGCGGATCATGAGGCCGACGCCGAGAAGGCGGATCAGGAGGCCGACAACGAGGAGCCACTGCACACAAGTGGTACCGTGGTCAGACAAAGAGACTTCATCGGGAAGCAGCGATAACGGTCCGGCGTGGCCTGCTCACCTTGGCCCGGCGGAAGTAAAGCTGCCAGAAACCGGCAAAGATGGCGAACAGCGTGAGCGAGAGGGTCTGTGGGAGAAATGGATTCGATCAGTTTTCAGGCTTCGTGTGCGAGCGAACAACTGGGCAGTCACGCACCTGGGTGTAGCCGAAGTATCCCTATTTCGCGGGAAGAGATAGAAAAGGCAACAATGAGATGTCAGTGCCACGCTCGGGCAGAGTGCAGGTTCGAGCGGAGAGCCGAGTGAGCTCACCTGGTCCTTGATGCTCCAGCCCTTGGTAACGCTGATGAACGAGTACTGGTACGTGAATTGGAGGTCTGCGAGGGACGTTGTCGGTCAGCATCGGCAAGAGGGCAAACGCTTGTATATAGAAACTCGAGAGACGCACAGAACGAGATAAAGTCGAGGAGGGGGATGACGGCACATGCGACGACGGTGTACGACTTGAAGAACCGGAAGGGGAACAGGGGTTTCTTGGCCAGGAAGCGTTCGTATGCGAGGAAGCCGAGGAGGGTGCAGCCGCCGATGACGAAAAGGATGATGATCTTGTAGCTCGACCAAGTGAGGGTGTTCTTGTTGGTGAGAGTGAGCGGCAAGAGGATGCAAGCCCATCCGGCACCAAAGAGGATCAGTCCGAGCGCGTCGATGTCGATGGCCCACGAGAGGAGCTTGCTGCCGAATGAGCGCCGGTCCTTGGCAGCAGCGATGGCGCCACCTTGCTGCTCGTCAAAGTTGGTCGCGCTGAGGCCGAGGCGCTTGGCCCGGATCTGAGCCCAAAGGAGAGTGCCAATGACCGGTGCCAGCGTCGCGGGGATCAAGATGCAGAACATGCCCTGCAGTGGGACACAACCGCGCGCGTCAGTACCGGACTTTGAGATCGGGGGAGACCGATAAAAAAAGCGTACGTAGCCCCAGTGCCAGCTCGAGGTCTCGAGGATACCCTGCGCGATGTTTGCGCTGACAAAGGCGTTGACGAAGAACCTGTACAGTCGAGAGGAGGTCGTGATCAGACAACTTGATCGACCGCACTAGCTCGCGGGACAGGAGCGCAAACTCACCAGATCGAAGGCAAGTTGGACAGAAGACCACGCCACCGCAGGGTGGTGCAGTCGGCGATGACAATCTGGATGAGGATCTGGAGCGCGGCGTAGCCGACATAGTAGATCACGGCGCTGCGAGAACAGGGAGGTCAGAACCGGCCGTTTCTGCACCGGAGAGAATACTAGGTCGGAACATACCCGGCGGCGTAGGTAGAGATGTTGCTGCACGCGGCGATGATGATGTATCCGAGGACGTAGAAAAAGGCGGCGAGGGCGAACGCCTCTGCGCGACCGAGAACGTCGGCAAATTTGGCAGCGAACGGTTTCGTGACCGCGAGCACGATCGCCTGTGCGGTCGCGATCGCTCCGAGCAGACTGTGCTGCGCGAAGGATGAGGTGGCGTAGGCCTGGTACTGGTAGGTTGTGGTGCCGTCGAGCGACTGCGGAGGGGTCGGCAGAATTTTGTCAGATCAGGAGCTCGCCGACGAGACGTCAGAGGATTGACAATGTACATAGATGTATGATGCCAGCGCAATTCCGACAGTGAGGGCGATTTTGGAGTTGCGACCCCTGCGAGAGAAAGGACTCTGGGAGTCAGTTCCGGCGAAATCGGGCCGACACGAAGGTAGCAGACGCACCAGACGCGGTTCACGAGCTCGACCTTGCGAACGCCAGTCTGCGGCTCGACGGTGTATGCTGGAGGGTGTACATCCTTCGAGGTCTGTCGCAGCAACGAGATCGGGTCAGCTTTCGGGAGTCTCGAGAGGGAAACCGACGAGGACGATGACCGGCCGAGAGCCATCGACGACTGGGAGCACGACGTCATACGCCGTCCGAAGGCTGATCCACCTCCTGCGACCCTCGTCCTGAGTGTAGCAAGAGACGCACCTGTACTGGGGGCACGGCGGCAGACGCCGCGGCGTGCAGCCCCTGCTCGTGGGCTTGGTGGGCCTCGAGATCCTCTGCGACCAGATCGTGCTTGTCCTCGTGGCTGGAGGTCGACATGTCTCGATCCGAGCTGTATTGGCCGGTTCTGACAGCCCAGGGAAGGTGTGTAGACAAGGAGAAAAGGGGCGAGAGAGGCGCGACCCCGAGGCCGAATTGGGAGTTTTCTGATCAGATTAGACGAGATCAGTCTCCGAGACAGTTCGGCGGCTCCCCCCCGGATCGTCGGGTCCGAGCTTTTCACACGCATCCTGCCGAGATCTTCTTCCTGCCATGCTTCCCCGGTTTCATTGCTCGCTTGGACGCTAGCGAAGCATGATCGACAAGCATGGAAAACTCTGCACCGACCGGGGAACCGTCCAAGATGGTCCAAGACCTGGCGAATCTGATCGCGAGGAGAACCACCGAGGCGGCCTGGACCCCGTTCACGTACGCCGACTGCCGGGGCGCTCCGGGAGCATTCGGAAGGACGAACCGCGCACGAGTCCGACGAGCGTACAGAGAGAAAAGTGTTGCAAGAAAAAGCAACAGCGAAAGAGCGTTTCCCGCGAGAGCTCGCGCGAGATGGGATACGGAAAATGAACAAATACACGAACGCCGTCCTGTTCCCGTCTACAGAGGCGCCCGGCCTCTAGGTAACAAACGAGAGTCCATCTGGTGAGTCTTCGAAGAGAAGCTGCCACGTGCGCGATTCATGCCGAGTCGAAGTAGGCCTCGTCGAGCATGGATCGGACGACTTCGCCGCTCCGGACGGCGAGGACACTGCGCGACGAACAGAGATGATCAGTTTCTGAAGACAAAGTACACTGTTAACGTAGCTTCTGCTCACCTCAGCAGCGAGTCGCTGATCCCGTGCGTCTTTTCACAACTGCCCTGCAACCAAACCGTCGGCTTGAAGTCCGCACCGCTCGCCGTCTTGGTCGGCAAGTCGAGGCGATAGTTCTCCTTGACGGTAAAGTCCGGACCCGTACTGGTCTGCGCCTTCGACGCCGCCGCCGCCGCCGAGAGTTTCGGCTCGACGATCGATCGCGGAGAAGGTGGCGAAGTCGGCGCGGTCGAAGCGCTCTCGTACGAGATCGACGAGTGTCGAGACGGCGAGTCGTACCGAGTCGGGCTGTTGGCCGCCGTGGAAGGCGATGCGGACGACGAGCCGACCGAAGAAGAACCCGAGCGACGCGCGGTCGGTCGGATTTGGGCAAACACGCTATCCGGCAGGGACAGGTTCGGCGGCGAGGCGGATCCAGCCCTCCGGACCGCAAACAGGTCCGACAGCGGGACTACCTCCTCGGCCTGCTCGGCCTCGACCGCGGCGGCAGACGAGGCAGGCGGGAACAAGATGGTTCGCCACGCCTGTCGGTTGTATCCCGTTCCGCAAACGACAACGTCGTACTCGACCTCCCGCGTCTCGTGCGTGATTGGGTTGTGGAGGGTCAGGGCGAGGGCAGAAGTCGAATCGGCGATACGGGCTTCGCGGATCTCGGTGTAAGGCCGGATCGTGAGTCGCGGGTCGCGGGCGAGGTCGCCTGCTCCGGCCGCCGAACGAGCAGCAATGTCTTCCTCGATCTTCTGGTCGTACATCGCTTCGTATACCTGCGAAGGAGGTGGAGTCAGTCTGACGAACGGGAGCGCTGATGAGGGAACGTAGGCAAAAAAAGCACTCACAGCTTCGAGCGTCCGCGGGTTGACGATGGAGTAGTTGGTGTTTTTCGCCTCGTCGAGGACCCTCGTCCGCTCCTCTTCGCCGAGCCGGAACATGGCCTGACTCATCGACGGGTCAAAGACCTCGTTGATGAACTGCGACTCGTCCGTGTTTCGCAGCGCTGACGACCGGATCAGCAAATCGATTTGCGGTCGCTCGAGCGCATCGTTACCGGCGGGGAGGAGGGGCGCGAGCTTGGAGCGGAGGTGGAGGAAGCACTCGGCGGCGGACTGCCCTGCACCGATGACGGCGAGGCGCAAGGGTCGGTTCAGCTTTTGCGCGGCGGCGGCGGGGACGATCCGTTCGAGCAACGGGTCGATCCGCTCGAGGAACTGAGCCGTGTGGACGACTCGTTGGGATGCGACCAGCTCGGGCGTACTGAGCTCGGCAGGGAACTTGGGAGAGCCGCCCGCCGAGACGACGAGGTTCCGAGTATACCGCGTGATAGTCTCGCCCGTCGCGACTTGGCGAGACGTCACGCGCAGGACCTTGACATCGGCGCCCTCGCTGTGCTCCTCCGGTCGCAGGGCATCCACCGCGACGACCTCCTCGCCGAACGCGACCTGGCCGCCTTGTTGCTGGATCTCGCCGGCGACCTTGTTGGCGCACCACTGCAAGTAGTCGGCAAATTCTCGCCGGGACGGGTTGAAGGTCGACAGGGAGATGAAGGAGACGAGTCGGGAAGGGCGGAACGAGGCGAGGTAGGCGAGGAAGGTGTAGCCGGACTGGGGGTTGCGCAGAGTGGCGAGATCCTTGAGGAAGCTGTGCGAACGACGGCGAAGAAGGCACGGTCAGCCGTTTTGTTTCTTCGGAGTATACATCGTCTTTGTATAGACAAATGCGCTAGCGCTCCGCAAAGTTTGTGCGATACCCACGGGGCGAAGCAGAGACTCCCGAGGACAAGTTGCGAGATTTGGTCCCGAAACGAGAAGACGGCCGTCGCAACTCACGAGATTTGCATCTTGCTGCCAGGGAGCATCATTCCGGGGTGCCATTTGAAGCCGTCGTAGCGTTCGATAAAGCATGCCTTGACCTGTTTCGACGGCTGCGAGGCGGGAGACGAAGGCGATGCAGGTCGGCCGTCGGACGCCGTTGTTGCTGCGGCGGCGGCTTGAGCATCGTAACCCAAGGCGTCTTGTAAGCCTCCGAGTGCCGAGTAGACTGCTGGGCCGTCGTGAGGCGAAGGCAAGCCGGCGTTGTGTTCGACGAGGGCGATCGCGAGGGCGACACTCGCCGGGCCAAAGCCGACGCTGAGGGTATCGTAGATCTGCTCCTGGCTGACCATCTTCTTGGTCTTGTGTGTCTCCTGAAGACAAGAGAGAGACAGAGCGCTTGCCAGCTGCGAGAGAGAGGAGAGAGATTTGGCGAGTTGACAAAATCGGAAGCGACGAGATGATGATGTCGTCGGGCCGCAACTCGGAGGCGACGATGTATCGCGTGCCAACGTCTGCGAACGCGCGCTCAGTTTTTGACCGGTTTTCGGCCCCTCCCGGCCGATTACTGCCGCAGCTGCAGGCGTTCAGCGCGCCGACGAAAAACCCCGATGGCGCTAGCCAAGCGGACGTTGTGCTTCTTCGACTTCACTCACCTCCGACGTCAAGTAACGAAGTGCTCGAGCGCGTACCGCTAGAGTCGAAAGCTCCGGAGCGGACGAGATGCTCGGGAACGATTGGGAACGAAGGGACGCGCGCTGGGATTAACTTAGGGCACAATTGAGTATCGCTCGATGTCAACTTCCAAGATCGACACCCAAAACGAGCCCTTGCTCGCCGTGCTATTGTCGCTCTTCTTATTGGTCACCCGCCCTCGTAACGCAGTCGAGTAGTGCGCAGGTGTCGGAAGAGCTTGGGCGGTCGATCCTGCGAAGCGGGATCGGCCCAGCTAGCGCAGCCAGGCCGAGTGCAGCCGCTCAAGCGAATCTCGACCTCCAGGATCTCCGATCGGACCCGCCACTGCGTACAGCTAATGTAAGCCAGCCAATCAAGTCGTACGCAATTGGCGCGCGTTATAGTGAGCTAGCACGTTGTTCCCGACGTCTTCTGCTGTCGTGCTGCTCTTATTTGCCACCGGACACTGTGCGCAGCTGCTGCGACCACATTCACCCTTCGCGCGGGAGCTCGGACGATGGCCTTCGGTTGAGTGGGCCATAGTGACAACTCGGAAACGGTCCACGAGCATTGCGTGTGCCGCCGCGTGGCATTTTGCGAGCGCGAGCGTGAAAACCTCCGCTGAAGTCGAGAATGAAGCGCGCCAAAGTCAGCTTATCTGGCCGACAAAGCTGCTTTTAATCCCTGCGCTTACACGACATGTTCCACGCTGGCTACGAGCGCCATAGGAGCACGGTTGATCAACAAGATAAGACGGGAGAAGGTGAAGCGGGCGACGGGCGCTCCGGTTCCGGTTCATGGTGATGACGAGCGTAAACATGGCCGGAGGACCTGCCTTGCCTCCCGTATAGTAGTCTAGCCTTGTGTAAAAGTCAGAAAAGCGAGGACCGCACGTCATGCCCCGGCGAAAATCGTCGAGGAAAGCGGGAAAGCCAGCAAGCCGGGCCAAGCCGACTTCACCTCGCCTCGACGCTCAGCCACTCGAGCCGCAGAAAAGCAGGCGCGCGATAGGCCTGCACTTGGCAGCACTCTTGCCATTCGATGGTGGCACAGTCGCCGACCGTAGAGCCCGGTCCTTCGCGCGAGGGAAAAAAAAAAAAACCGAGTGATTTACTGCACGAGGTAGGCATCGTACAGAACTGGTAGGGCGACGAAAGGCGACCGAGTCAGCTTGGATATCACGGGAATGGCACAAAGGAGGACCACGCTGTCGCGCACCTTGCCTGCCACTCCTGACCCCGGCGCCGATCCACATGGCCGTGTTCAACCACGCGTACTTTTCGTTCCTCGCGTCCGTCTCCATCTCGATCTCCAACCTGAACTTGTACTCGGTCGGTTTCGGCGCCTCGCCTGTGAACCCTTCCCTCGCGGCGTCGCTCAAGCGTTGGAGGACCTCTTTGGGCCCGGTGCGCCACCCGCGAGTTTGGACTTGGATAAAGACGCCGTCGTGCGTGCGGAGGAGGTACCGGGTCGAGACGTTGGCGGCGAGGGGGAAGGAAGGGTGCGTGGCGGGCATGAGATGTTGCGCGTCTTGGCCGCCGGCGCTGCGGGTCACCAAGTTCCGTTGTTAGGATTTCTGGAGACGGCGAGACAGGCGATCGGATCGACGCACACAATCTCTCCGTGGCCCCAGGAGCCTTCAAAATATCCTCCGGTAAAGTTGACCCAGTTGAATCTACGAAGGGTGGGGACAAGAGAGCAGTCAGCGCGACGGCAGCAGCGGGTTATTCTTTGAGGTCGGAAGCGGGACTTGCTGTCCTCCGTCTCCGTGCACGCCCTCTCCGAGACTGCGGACTGCTTCGAGGTCGCAGCATAGCCTGAACGAGTGCTCGAGGGACGGTTTCGGGATCGCGAGGTTGAACGCCTGCTGGTAGTTGGCGGGCGTGCGATCGGACGCGCCGGCGGTGTGCATCTCGGCGGCGTTGCTTGTGCTCGACATGGCTCGTCTGTAGTTCTCGTTCGAGGTGAAAGAGAGCGTGCTGGTTACCGCGTAGACCGGGCAACGAGTCGGCGCAAAGTTCAGCCGCGGCTGCTTCTCGGTGGGGCACCACGCCATACACCGGCGCTCACCCACGCCGGTGACTGCAGAGACTGGCGAGCTGATCAGAGGAGATGTCGGCCAGTGTCAGGGAGCGGGACCATGATGCAGACGAGTCTACACCCCTGCTCGCCCGACGCACATCGATCTCGAACCCTTGTCCTCATCACCACCACCAGGGGTCTCGCCAAAGTTCTCGACGGCTAGTTGCACCCCCGCCCTACGCCCAGAGTACCACGCCCGATCCGCAGACGCAACACCCGATCGCGCATGCCGCACGCATCCTCGCCGCGCTCCGGACCGGTCACCTACCCACCTCGGCGCAATTCATCGCCCTCTCGCGCCTCGCTCTCGACTCGGACGCACTCGCACTCGACGGAGGAACAGTCTGGCAACCCTCGTATGGACGAGGGCGGATTGGAACCGGCAAGTTGAGCGAGAAGGGGGAACAGGTCAGGCTCGCGACGAGGAGGACGATCGAGGCCGTCATTGCGCTCGCCGAGCAGAGGAACCCGGCGTTGAGGTACAAGCATCCCGAAGGGGTATGGGTCGCGGCGAGCACTCCCGGAGACGGCTGGCAAGAGTTTGCGTGGGCATGCACCAAGTCCCAAATCCAGATCGGTTCGTGGACCTCTTCAGGCCATTACTAGTCAGGGAGTCTGACTGCCGAGCACTTTCTCCAGACCCACCCTCGACTCGACTACCATCTACCGCACCCGACGCGCAAGCGACGGTCCGCTCTTCCCGCTCGACTCTTCTGCACCTCCTACTCGCCTCTCCCTCGCTCCGACGCTTGCTCGCCGACCTCGCCCTCCTCCTGCGAGACCTCCTCCGCCTCCAACTCGAGTCGGTCCAGCAGAATGGCAACATGCAAGAGAGAACGCAAGAGCGCCTGGTCAAGGTGGTCGACAAGGCGGTCGAAAAGGCTGTTGGGCAGGAAGAGCTGGTCAAGCACGACCTCGAAGGGAAAGAGGGATTGGACGGCGGACGAGTCGGGCCCGATTTGAAGCCGGATCAAGGCGTCGAGGAGATTCGAGACAAGATCATGGACCGCTTGAAAGAGGTCAGTGCTTCAATCAAAACGCGACTGGGAGCTCGCCGAAGTTTTACTGATTCCCAACCTTTGTTGTCTCACAGGTGGTCATCGAAATCCAGCGCACAAAGGCCTATCAGCATGCGGTACAAGATCTGCTCCAGCTTGCAAGGGACTATATCCGCCGCTTAGTCGAGGAAATTCAGCCCGAAGTCGAAGTGGTCGTGCCCGAGGAGTCCGGCCCGACCGCGACAACGAGCAGCCCTGGGCAGGCAGCGCCCGCGCGGGACTCCGAGCCGCAAGACATCAAGCCGCGGGTGGCAGTGCCGCGAGATCCGCTCGAGATGGTCTTGCCCCTGCTTGAGCCTTTTACCGAAAAGGGTCCGAGATCTCTCTCGTCCCTCGCGCCTCGCTTCCGCCTTCTCTTTGCCGCACCATCCTCTGTCGCCGCCAGCAGCTCCGACCTGCCATCGTCCGAAGACGACCCCGACCCCGGTCCCGAAGCGGAGGCGATGGTTCGACCGCCTCAAGAACACCTCTCCCTCCTCGCCGCCGAAATCGACAACTTTGTCTCGACCGCTCTCCTCGAACCAGGCTGGCTCGACAGCGACGCTCCGTATCGCTCTCTCGGCATGATTCAGGATCGAGTCGACCAACTCGGGCAAGACTGTCCCGTCTGGGCGTCCGAAGTCCGTTCCCTCGCGAGCGAACTCGTTTCGGCGATCGGAGCCGTCTTGGACGATCTGGTTCTGCGGGAGGCGTTAGAGGCGGCGGAGGAGCTGTTTGGGGCGGTGGGGAGATGGGGCGCCGGGTTGGGAGAGGTGGTGGCGAGGAAGGCGGCGGGTGGAGGGGTTGGATTGGCGAGCGCGGTCTGGGGAGATGTTGTCGAATGGCTTGCACCGAGGGTGATGGGTGTCCTTTCCGAGATCCCCTTACCGAGGTGAGTCTTCGTGTGGCGCTCCTTGTCAGGGCGAAACGAGGGACTGATCAGGTCCACCTTTGACTGCCCCCCCAGACTAGAATTCGCCACCGACAACGTCGCGATCGCGCTCGAACCGCCCTCGCTCATCTCGACTTCATTTGTACCCGCGCGCATCACATGGCATCAATCCTCGGCCTTGATCTACGCTCCCTCGTCCGGCGACTCGGCGCTCGCTCTCCCCTTGTCGGCTTCTCATCCCGCGCCGGCGTCGTTGTCGTCTGCATCGGGCACAGCGTCGGACCGGATGACCTATACGGCAAAGAGCGTCCTCTCGGTCGAGGGTATTCAACTTGAGGTACTCGACGTCGGGTACTTTGCCAGTTACAAGACTGGCATTCCTTGTTTCGGCGAAATCACCGAGCGAGGCTTACTCGACTTGCACTTTGGCGTCGACCCGGCAGCACCAACGGACCCGAGCACAGCTTCGCCCCGCGGTGAAGGGCTCGCTTTCGATCTCGCGTTATCGACTTCCGGATCGGCGGCCGAATCGTCCACCTCGCCGTTATTCACCGTGGATCATTCTCGCACCGTCGTCAACCTCAGAGATTTCCGCCTCGAGCCACACCAGTCTAGCCACCCCTGGCTGATGTGGTTCTTCCGCCCGTTGCTCCGCAAAGCCGTCCAGACCGTGCTCGAGAAGGAGATGAAGGAAAAGGTGCTCGAGGCTGGAGCGGAATGGATCGCGCAAAAAGGGGGCGAGGTCAGACGGAGGCGGCGGGAGCGAGCGCGAGAGGAAGCGGAGGAGGGAGAGACGGAGCCGGAGCCGTGGAGCCGGGAGGCGGTATGGCGCTGGATCCGAGCGGGCTGGGATGTTTTCTTCGGGCAGCGTGACGCCGCGGAGCAAGAATCCGCCTCTACTCCTGGGACCGCCGAGCAAACCGACCGACCCTTCCACGTGCATGTGACTCCGCGCGGCGTCGCTGCGGACCTCGACAACCTCGAAGCGACCGTCGGTCTCGGCACAGAAGGCGTCGTCATCCCCGCCGGCGAAACAGAAATCCCTCTCCCCGAGGGTCAAGCGCCCAAGAAGGGGTTGGTACAAGCCGCGCGGGACGAGGTCGCACATGAGGTACAGGAAGGATGGGAAGCGGCGAGAGCAGGGGTGGATGCGCTCGGGGGCGTGTTGGAAGCGAGAGAAGAGTGGCGTGCGGCTCATGTTCCGGCGTCGGGGTTGACTTGGCGGAGTGTGGCGTTTGATGTGTAGACCTGTCATTAGACATTGCATCCGGAATAACTTGTATCGGCTAAGGAGGACTGTGCGAGCGCCATCTCAGAGGATCGACTCTCACTTTCATGTGAAAGTTTTGCGACCTCCTCTTGCCTCTCGAGTGGACCTCGCGCTTATTGTCAAGCTCTCCCAGGTCCTGCATAGCGTACTTAGCGCTGGCCATTCTCGTGAAAAGCACGAACGTCTCACAGGCGCGGGCGAAGACAGCATGACGACAAGGTGGGAAAGAACTGCCTTTCTAGTTACAACTGGGGGAGGGAAAGCACTGCTGAGACGACCACGAACACAACGCCCGTTATTACTCAGTGGGTGGCGGACTGCTTGTAGCCCTCGGCCTTAGTGTCGCTGCAGAAAAGAAGGAGAGGGTCAGCTGCGGGTGCGCGAACGAGCGAGAGAGGACAACGGGCTTACTGCTTCGTCTCCTTGGCCTTGTCGCCGAGGGCGTCAATGCCAGCCGAGGCGCGGTCGCCGAGCGAGTTGTTCGAGTCCTTAGCGACGTCCTCTGCAGAAGGAGGAAACGCGAAAAGAAAAAGGTTCGGCAAGACGCGAGGCGAGTCAGCGAAAAAAGCGCGTCATCGAAAGTCGGGACGACACAAGTGGGGACAAAGGACGCACTGTTGGCCTCCTTCGAGGCACCGGCAGTGTACTGCTGGACAGTCTCGGCAACGTCTGCAGGGAGGAAACAGGATTAGGACCGTACGAATCGCAGAGCGACGGGGAAGCCGAAGCCGAGATAATAAAGAGACTCGCAGTTTGCTGCGTCTTGGACTGTGTTGACAATCGACTCGGTGGTCGAGGTAGCGCCGGTGGAAGCCATTGTTAAAGTTGGGTTTGAATTTGATGGGTTGGGGACGAGAGGAGGCGTGTTGGTGGAGAGAGAAAGAGAGGAATCAGTCCGTGACGAGGTCGTTCTCTCAAGCTACTGAGGGGAGGCGCCGACCCGATTTCGATGATGGCATCGTTCGCCACCCGCGTCCGTTTTACGTTCGTCCGGCGCTTTGCTACGCGCCTCCAGGACACCCACGTCCCGCGTACTGTGGAGCTCCTTAGTAGGGTTTCTAAGTCGACACATGACCTCACCTGCATGCGCTCACAAGTACTCGTTTGTAGCCCTGTCGATGTTTACTCGATCCGCAGCGATGCGGTCATTTCGACGAGTTTGAGAAGGCCACGGTTCGCCTGCAGGACCGCGCAAGTCCTGGTAGCGGCCGTGTGCCACTGCATAGCCGTTCCTCCACATCGCCACAGGGATGGAAAGCACTGGTGAAGCGGGGCTTGTACAAGCAGCTGGGCGGGCTCGAAGTTTCCAGCCGATACAAGTACGAGCGACGGCGAAAGAATGAGCCGCAGGGAGCGTCAAACAATGCGCGCAAGCAAGCCATGGTCGGCAGAGCGTGATTGTAGCTGGTGTATTCCACAGGATTAAACCTCGGAAGCAGTCGGCGGGGCAATCGCGCGAAGTCGAGCGCTGCAGACCGATGAGGCATCGATGATTCCGCAAGCGCAGAGCCAGAGCCAAGCGTATGTGCTTTCAAAGAGCAGCAAGATGCCGCACTCGATGTAGGGGCCCACGAAAGTCTGCAGAAGAGCGTCCGAGGCCGCGGGAGCGAGGTGGCTGTCATGCGGAGCTGAGCGTAACGCGCGAAGACTGATTAGCTTGGAAGTGAGCGTTTGAACCAGTATACACAAATCACCGGTCTAGCTGGAAACGTACCGATACATGGAGTATCTTGAGAACGAGGCGGTGACGGCTCGGTAGGTCGTCGTTGCGGAAGCCCGACCAGCATCTCCGTCGAGTCGGTCCTTCCTCGGCCAGCGCCGCGTGCGGTAGAATCGACCGGATGCCTTCGGATCCCGCACCCACACAATCAGATGGTGAGCGTAGGAGTCAGTCGCACGAAGGGCCTGTTATGCCGACAGCTCGGCGGCAGGAGCTGCTCGCGCACGCGACGCTCAGAGGTCAGGTCTTCCAGTCTTGAAGCATCGGGATCAAGTCGAGCGAGCCCGTGTGCGCATGAGAAGCTGTAGCTAAGTCAGCTGTAGCTTGTGACCTTCTGCGGAAGTCGGCTGCGGCCGCCGCTTCTTGTGCGGGAGAGAATCCGCGAGACCGTGTGGAGGATCGACTTAGCGACACGGCACATTCCGCCCCAACGGAAGCGTGCGGAGTCGCTGTTGAGCACTCAAGCCAGATCGAGCCGCAAGTCGTCCGCGAGCGACATGCATATGATGTCGCGCGCACGCCCAGCAAAGGCCATGCTGGTCAACTGGTCTCGAGCTCTGCGCAGCGGTTTACCCACGTTTTCATCGGAGGCTGGACGACCTGCGCGGGTCGGCGAAGGACGTAGGGGAGGCTAAGGACCAAGCTCCTGTTGGCCGCATCTGGCATGAAGCGGGCTGTACGGTGACGCATGTCGATCGCGCCAGCAGCTCATCCATCTCGACGAAGATCGCCGCAGCCCAGACCCTTCGGTTGTGATCTGTGTGGCGGCTCCCAAGCTTGACGGGAGAGGTGCTGTGCACATCGAGCCCATCTGAATGCTACGTTTGATCTGTGCTATGTCCGCGGGGCATCGGGGCATGCTGCAACTGCGCCCGGCACTTCGGCTTGACTTGTTTCCGGGTCACGTGTCTTTCCAGAAAATGAAATGACGTCGCCACCAGCTTGCTGCGGGACAACAGCGTCATGTCGATCGCCTTTTCTGCACCGCCCCGCTTCCAGTCAGAGTTCCCTTGTCCCCGCTTTCCTTCATCTCTCTCTCTCTCTTTCTCTCTTCTTCACCACAGCTCTTCCTACACTTCCACACTCAACCACAACGTGAGTCTCCATCGTGGCCTTGCCTTCCCTGCTCACGCCATCAGAGACTGACTATTCGATCCCGATCTCGATCCAGCCACCCCAAGTCGAACCATGGCCTCTACCTCTGCTACCTCGACCACCGAGTCGATTACCAACACCTTGAGCGACGCTGCGAACTTTGAGTCTTTAATGCCATTCTCTGCACGCGTTCTACGAGGGAAGCGCAGGCGGCTCGAGCGGCCTGTCGCCTTCCCTCTTTGACCTCCTTCGGTTGAACGACCTTCACCTGAACTCTCGCTCATACCATACTTGTACTCCCTACAGACGTTTCGGAGACGATCCAGGGCAAGTCCGCCGAGTCGAAGAAGGAGGGCAACAGTGAGTTTGTCGCGGGCTTCCACGCATCCACCTGACTGTCTTGCTGAAGGATTCACTCACCCGCCTGCAGAGGAGATTGCGAAGGGCAACACCAACGCCTCGATCGGCGACCGCATCTCTGCCGGTGTCGACGCCATTGGCAACAAGGCCGACGAGTCGAAGCAGTGCGTTTCTCATCGTTTTCTTCCTCGCCCGAGTTTGCCTGCTTACTCTTCCCCTTATTTCTGCAGCGACTCGAAGGCCGAGGCCTACAAGACGAGTGCACAGCACTAATAGGTTTTCACGCTTCTACACCCTCTCCCCCATCTCGTGAAGTAGTACCCTTGTTGAAAGTCGAATACCTTTAGCCGTACTGCCCGTATCGTCTTCTAATGGGAAGCTAAAGAAAGAGCGGTGTTTAGAGTGTCTATGACTGCTCCCACCCGCCTGCATGGTAGTGAGCGCAATGCGAACTGTCCAGACGCTCTTTCGTTCGGAAACAACTGTACAGGCATTCGAGCCAATCTTCCTCCTTTTACCACACTCGGACCGCTCTTAGAGACCGAGCACTAGCTCTATACACACCCACGCATGTGTCACCCCTTCCCGGGAGCGGAAGAATGCAAAGCGGGCGACTTGAGAACGGTAGAAGGATTTAAGGTGGCGTGATGTGATTGCAACGAGGGAGATAAGTACGAACGACATGCAGATTGTGACGATAATTACAGCCCCTAGAGTGTCCATAAAGAAATAGAAGTCTGCCAATGTATCGCTTAGAGTCAACACTTCGCCATGGAAGCGAGAAAGGAACACTCACAAGATCGGCAACAAGGTCGGCGAGCCTCGCGCGGCTACATCCTACGCAGCGGTTCCGTTCTTTCGTACCAGGCCCGACTTGTTTAAAGGCATAGTGCCCGCCGACCCACCCTCCGGCACCGGTACGGTCGACCACCCTCTCCACTGCACGCGCCCTTCCCGCGCCGACTTTGACTGCCTCCTTGGCGCGCCGAGCGCGTCCTTCATGTTCAGCAGCGGGTTCGAGCGTTTCCAGGGGTTTTCGACGCCGCCTTCTTCGGCGAGGAGCGGGAGGCCGGTGGAAGGGTCCATGAGGGAGCCTCGGAGGGCGGCGGGGCGAAGCTGCGGGCGACGGGGCCAAGAGGGTTCAATTACGAGGGTGGAACACGCGCGCGCCCTGGAGAGAACTTACGAGCTCGATCGTGGTTCGGTTGCTCCACATCAACTTGATATGATATCCGAGCAGACCGGCAATCGGCGTGACAAACACAACCGCCAGTACTGCAGTCACGACCGCGCCGACCGTGTCCCATCTCCAGCCCGTTTCGTTGGTCTCGGTGAGGGCGTGCACAACGTGATAGAGTGTGACTGCGATGGCGTAGAAGGCGCAGACGACTGCCGAGGTGAGAAAGACGATAAAGGGGCGGTAGTTGCGGCGGCCGATGCACTGACGGGTTTGGAGTCTGGTCAGCTAGGGAAGTGGCTCACTCGGTCGGGAGAAGAGCTTGACAAGGCTACACACATTATTGAGAAACGCGCACTGCCGAAATTGAGCAAAGTCCGAGCCTGCATCGTCAGCGAGAGGTTTTGAGGAACGAGAAAGTTAGAGAACGCACGTGGTGGTCGGTTCGCTCGACGCAGTTGTCGCACAGCCTGCAGTGACTCGTCCGCGGCGGCCGGTACGTGTGACAAGTCGGGCACCCTGCGGCGTGCGCGGCAGGGTCAGCCTCTCGTACCCGTCAAACTCCAGGAATCGAGCAAAGAAGCAGTAACCGACGGACATTTGCTCGCGACGTAGCCTTTCCCGGGTAGCTCGATATACTTGACCTCGACGATCCACTCTCCCTCGCTGCCCGGTATGTCGGGATCCGGCTCGATGAAGCGCTGCGGCGGATCGGGGTCGAGGTTTCGAGGGATGATTCCTGGATCGGATAATGCAGTCCCGGCCTGCGGAGGATTTCAACTCAGCTTCCGATTCCGATGCGCTGTAAGCGAAGAGTACTTGGAGACGGACCATGGACGACCACATGAAAAGGACGAGGACGAGAAAGACAAACACGATCGCCTTGCCTCCCGCGCCGAGGTGGTGCCAGAGCCAGGGTCCGTTGAAGGCCCAGAAGAGGGCCGGCAAGGCGAAGGCGACGATGCTCGATCCGACGAGGGGCAGGAGCGAATCGCCCGAGGTCATGCAGCGTCCGTCGAGGAAGAAGCGGTTCGTCCCTTGGTGCAGGCGATAGTTGCGGACCGGTTTCGGAGGATGGTCCTGGCTCGACAGGTGGTGTACTGCGGTGTCCTGACTGGTCGACGGAGCTCCGGTCGTAGACTCGGCGTGATGGGACGGTGCGAGCTTGTCGGGCAGGCTCATGTCGGCGGACGACGGCGGGCCTCGCTTTTCGCGGGTCGAATCGAGTCGGGCCGCATCAGGCTCGGTACCGGCTGTTGAAGTCGCCATCTCGGACCAGCAGCTCTAGCTGTCGACAGGTTGGCGAACGGCGAGCAGCTGAAGCGCGATAGAGGTGGGAGAGCAAGGGTCTCTCCAGGTGCGCGCTCGGTCTGGACGCTGAGTTGTAGCAAGCGCCGCGCCGTGCTAGAGACGCGACCGCATTCCCTCGCGTGCAGCGCACCGGAGACTGTGCAAACACCTGTGAAAAGTGCGAGATGTCAACATGAACTGATGTCATCAACAGGTTGAGACTCTACGACTCACGGCCATAGCCAGAGAGGAAGAGGGGACAGGGAATGTCACGCTACTCGACGCCACTAGGCTCGGCCTCTGCCTCGGCCTCGGCCTCGGCGTCCGAGTCGGACTATGCCGCACCCGTCGGTCGCTTCCCCTCGAACGCGTCGACTCCGAATCGCCATCCCCTCGCAGCTGGATATGGAGACCAGGACTACGGACACGACGACGATGAAGACCACCAGCAAGACGCCGACGAAGAGGAAGAAGAGGCTTGGGACGAGGTCGACATCCCGCAGGCAGCTGCTCCTCCTCCTCATTCCGCGGTGGGGACCAGCGCCGACGCTCTCGATGCGGGTACAACCGACGATGGATCTACAACAGCAGCAGGAGCAGGCGGCGCAGGGATCGAAATCGTCATCGGCCGCGCACCACCCAAAGCAAAGGGCAACAAAGCGTGAGTCCGATCTGACTCGCAGGAAACAGGAGAACACGACCTGATGCCGTGGATCTGCACACAGCAAGGGCAAAGGCGAGACTGCTCGCGAACGCATGGTCCGCCAGGAACGGCACAAGGTTCACGTCATGGCCCTCCTCGCCATGGGCTTGATCCGCAACCGCTGGCTCAACGACCCCGAACTGCAAGTACGTCTTCAGCTTCTCGTTCGAATGAACCGGCATCGAGGTGCACTGGCAACTCACCACCGACTTTTGCTTTCTGCGCGTAAGGCCCGCCTCGTTTCGCAGGTACCGGCGGCCCTCCTGAACGCCTTTGCGCACATCACGCCCACCCGCTTCCCCAACGCCCGAGACCGCTCGCGCTTGTTCGACCGCGCCCTGTCCGACTTGACAAGCTGGTGGTACACCGCGTTCGAGATCGTCCCGGGCAAGGAACTCTCGCGGAGGGACGTCGTCGAGGTCGAGCACGAGGTCGAATCCTGGAAGGAGGAAGGCGAACGCTTGCGCGCGAAAGCCCACAAGCGGCTCGACAAGGAGAAAGACCTCGCCAAAAGGGACGTCAAGGGGAAAGGGAAAGCGCGCGAACCGCCCCTCGATCCGGAGCGGATCCCGCTCTACCCGTGGCAAGAATCGCCGTACCTCTTGACCACGTCGCAGCGAACTGCCGCGCTCGACAAATCGGCTTCGACGTCCAAACTCCCGCTGCATCCGGTTTCTGGACAGCTCATCCGACCCTACGAGCCCGCTTCGTCCTCGTGGGAGGTGCTCCGCCCGCCGCCGACAGAGCACAAGCAGTCGCTCAACCTCGCGGCGTCAACCCTCCGCGGCTCGAAAGACCTCTCTGCCCAGCTCTATGTCGCGCTCTTACGAGCAATCGACATCCCCGCGCGGCTCGTCGTCAGCCTCCAAGCGCTCGAGTGGCGAAGCAGGGCGCAGACGACGGCTCCGCCGGCTCGAAGCCGAAAGACAAAGGTCGCCGCGACCGCGTCGACGAGGCGAGGAGGCAAAGCACCCGGCGACAACAACAAGAAGAAGAAGGCCGCTGCTCCTGTCGTCAGAGAAACCCATTTCGATACGACGACCGACGACGACGACGATGCGGACTTTGTCACAGTCGACGAAGAGGCAGATCGGCAAAAGGGTCGGAACACCAAGGCGAAATCGACGGCAGCGCCTCAGACCAAAGCGAAAGCAACATCGGCTGCCAAGTCGGGTACCAGTAGCGCGGCGAGCGATGGCTCGCGCCCGCCGAGACCGACCAACGGCAAAGGCAAAGGCAAATCCAGCGCGCGAAAAAGGCCCAACCCGGACGTGCTCGTACTATCCTCGTCGGCTTCGGCAGCGACGAGCGCCTCGGATACGGACGGTTCTTTCGAAGACGGACGCGGGAAACTCAAGTACAAGGTTCCGAAAGTCAATCTGAGGGGTCCTTCCTCCGGTGCAAAAGTGGCGGCGTGGAAACGGGACCAGCAGCTGAGACGGGGAACTAGTCCAGGTCAGTCGAAGAGCGCGCAGGGTCCTGCTGCTGCAGAAGCGTTCCGCAGGCTAATCAGTCCTCTTTTCTTGGGCAGACGCATACGAACTTTCGATCGCGCCCGCTCAGTGGGTCGAGGCCTACACTCGCTACAACAAGGAGTGGATCGTCGTCGATCCGGTCCGGAAACGGATGCGGTGCGCAAAGTTGATGGAGCCGCCGCGGGCGGCAGCACGAGGGGGCGGAGCTGGTAACGTCCTCGCCTATGTCGTCGCGTACGAAGAGGGTCAGTCCGAATCCTCTCCACCGTTACATGTCCTGTGTGCGCCCGAAACTGATGATTGCTGCTCGAAGCAGACGGTTCGGCTCGGGATGTCACGCCGCGGTATGCGAGAGCCTTCGTCAACGTTACGCTCAAGTCCCGGGTTCCGACTTCGTCGAAACTGCGCAAGGAGAACGGTGGCAGCGATTGGTTCGCCGGAATGATCGCGCCATTCGGTCGCGGCTTCAAACTCGTGCGTCCCCCTTTGTCACCAGCCGCCGCGGCGCCAACGTGGCTGACTGCAGGTCGGGCAAATAGAATCGAGACATGGAGGAAGAAGAAGAGCTGTGGCATCGGCAGGCAAACGCTCCGATGCCGACCTCGATCGGTGGCTTCAAGAGCCATCCCAAGTGCGTCTTCTCTATCAGCCTGGATTCCCTGTAACGCCAAGAAAGCAGGCTCACGTAATCCGTCCCCCTTCAGCTACGTTCTCGAACAGCATCTCCATCGAGACGAAGCGCTCCGTCCCGGCTCCAAATCCCTCGGGCTCTTCAAGGGCGAATTCACCATCTTCCGGCGCTCCGACGTCGTCAACGTGCGATCTACCGAGAACTGGTACCGGACCGGTCGAGTCGTCAAGTCGAACGAGATCCCGATGAAATTTGTCAAGCAGCGAGCTGTGACGATCCACCGCCGGCGGGAAGAAGAGCTTGCCAAGATGGACGGCGGCGAGGTCGACGAGCAGCCGTTGTACGCCGAGGAGCAAACAGAGACATACGTACCGCCGCCAGTCGTTGATGTCAGTCCCTGTTGCACGACCTGAGCATCGTACTACGAAAGGCTCGTAAGCTGGCTCGTAAGCTGACAATTGCCGATGATTAACAGGGCAAAGTGCCGAAGAACAACTTTGGGAATATCGACCTCTTCGTTCCTTCCATGTTGCCAGCCGGCGCCGTACATCTTCGCAGTAAGTCTCGGCGCCTCGATCTGCGATGCCGACACGGATTTTTACGCTTGCCTCTCGTGCAGGCAAGTACGCGGCCAAATGCGCGAAAGAGCTCGGGATCGACTACGGCGAGGCTATCGTGAGTCGTCATGCGCGACTTGCCGATTGACTGAATCGCTGACGATATGTTCCTCGTCGTGAAGATGGGATTCGAATTCCGGCAACGGCGCGCGCTTCCAGTCATCTCCGGAATCGTCGTCGCGCAGGAGCAGGAAGATACCCTGCGGGCGGTAAGGCACAGCCTGTCGGATACGTTCACAAACTCACCATACTGACATCTAAATCCTGTAGGCTGTCGCGACCTTGGAGCAATCGACCTACGAGCGGGAACTCGCGAAGCAGCAGGACCGCGTCCTCAAGCGCTGGAAGAAACTCATCCAAGGCCTGCGCATCCGCCAGCGCCTCTTGGATCAGTTCAGCCAGCCGGAGCAGTCGGTCGAGCCCGCACCTGTCGTGAGTACCCTTGGCATTTGTCTCCCCGGCCCGACTCGCAGGTTCTGATTTTGCTCCATGCGTGACTCGCAGGGTGCATCCGGCGACGCGCAGGCCAACGGTACACCCGCCGTAGTTACGAAGCCGAGCGCTTCCGAGGTCATTAAGTCGGCTACATCCCGGCAGCGGGCAGACCAGGCTGGGACGGAGGGGGAGCCCGCGACGTCACGTCTTGGCAAACGACCTACGATCTCTCCTTCGCCCTCGGAGGAAGCGCCGTTGCCGAAACGCCCAGCACGTTTCGCTGAACCGGGATCGCTCAGCGGAAAGTCTACTACAGGGCGCTCTCTCCGCGTTCGGATGCCAAAAGCAGAAGAACCTTCTTCAAACGGCCACACACCACGCCGGACCACACGGTCTAGCACTCGCAACGTCATCGACGCCTCCGACAACGCTGACAAAGCCCGGCACGGCATGGGCGCGAGTGATGCCAAGGAAGGGAGACCCGAAGGAGACGAGGCGGAAGGCGACGACGCCGCGTCTGAAGGTTCGGAAGGAGGTTTCGAGTTCGATGACGACTTCTAGGTCGCTCAAATACTTTACAGGGTGGGGCAAGCACGGAGGGGTATATACAGATGATTCCTCTCGACCAGTGTCTCTTGCATGCAACAGCCGTTTTTGATGCTTCACACATCGTACGCCACACGAGCGCCGCCGAGCATGAAAGGGTCTGCGGCAGAGCATGTCAGTACGGGGATCTGGCGGCAACGGTCCTTGGAAGAGCGCCAGAAACGCACAGTTCTTCTGGTACCAGTTCAGGAAAGAAGGGCGGGCCAAGCGACGAGGACTCGCGTAGCTCGCGCCCAGCACGATGTGGTGTTTGCCGTCGAAGAACTAGAGGGAAGAGAGGGCGCTTAATGTCAGTTGCCCCATCTCACTTCATTCACAGTCACACTCGACTCACGTCACTGGAGTAACCAGGGTAAAGAACCGATCCGCTGTAACCAGCCCAGGGCTCGAGGACCGTCGAGGTCCATTGCCACAGGCCTCCGTCGGTGATCGGGAGCTGGCTGCCGTCACGCGCTTTCCCGGGTACCGAAGGGGCAACCGGATGCAGGTTTGCGAGGCCGATGTTGGCGAGAGGCGTAGAGCTAGGGTTGTGCTGGTTGAACGCCGACAGCTCGCCGAACGTCGGCAAGCGTCCTCCTTTGGCCTGTCGAGTGCAGAAAGTTACGAGTCAGTCTTCTTCGGTCCCTATTCTTGCTCGAGCAAAGGATACCCACCTTGGCAAACTTCTCGAGCTGTTCCGCGCTCGCAGCCACGGGCCACTCCTCGGCGAGAGTGAGGGGGACCAAGCCGAACAACGTTTTCACGCAGAGTTCGCCAGTCTCGTCCGTCCAGCTCGACGGGATGAGCGCCTTGTTCGAGAGTTGCTGCGTCTCGGTAAGCCAGGTTTTGTACTCTCCGTTCGAGATCGGGAGGACCTCGATCTCGAATGCGTCGACGCGAAGCTGGCGGCGAGGGTGCTCGACATCCCAGCCGTATTCTCGGGCAGGGTCAAACGGCGTCTGGTCGTCAATAGTATCGTCGTCGTCGTGACCGACTGTGACCTCCTGAGCGGAGAAGGAGAGTCGCTGTCCGCCGCCGTTCTGATGCAGATCACGTTTCGCTTGACGTGCGAGCGAGGGGAAATCAGGAATCGCCGTTCCCGGCGGAAAGTTGAGCGAGCTGGCGGCTTGGAGACAGATGTAGACGGAGGTCTCCCAGTGCATCCTGTGGGGCCCAAGAGGATGAGTGAGTCGAGTGATGACATGGGTACCGAATCAGCCCGAAGCAGGAAGGACGCACATCTCGTGCTCAAAAGTCATCATCAGCACACGGGCGAGCTTGGTCGTCCACTTGCACTCGTGTTCGGCGTACACCTTGCGGACGCGATCGCGAACGGACGCTTCGTACGCCGTAATCTCCTGGAGAGAAGGCCAGCACGCTTCGTCCTTCGGGACTTCCGAGTGCCAGTGCGTGACGGTCTCGGGGTCGTCGACACAGGGATCGATTCCGCGCTCGAAGATGTCGGCAAACTTTGCCGGTTCGGTCAGCGGCTCGTTGAAGTACCTCGCGAGGTGAATATCCCGGAAAGCGGGTATATGCCCGACGTAGAAGAGCGGGATGTGGCGGAGCGGGATCGGCTTCTGGAAGTGAAGCGACTTGGGGATGATCTCGAGCTGGTAGAAGAAGCGGTTTCAGGTGAGCGTCCACTCATCGCTTGCGGAACTCCTTCGCCGACGAGGGCATCCTCACCATCAAGCCGTCCCACGCCCGCCACATTTCTTCCCACTTTTCCAGAGTCGGGACACCGTAGTCGGTCTCCTTCTCTTCGGGCTCGACCTCGATACCGAGCATCTTGGCAGCGCTCTCGGTCGTCGACGGGAACCACATGCGGGGCTTTTCGACCAGGTAGAGGTAATGCGAGCGCGACGAGTCGGTCCAGTGCTGGATGAGCCGGAAGCCCGCCAAGTGGAAGAGCGCCGCCGCCTCCGCATAGGTGTACTTGTAAGAAACTTCAATGTTGAGGAGCCTGGTGCGAGAGGAATGTCAGGAAGGGCTCTTGTGATGGCACCGGCTCAACACGCGCAAAAGTGCGGGACTTGCTCTCCCTCTTCGAGCTTGACCTCAGTGACGTCGTCTGCGCCCGTGATCGGGATCGTGAGGTCTTTGTTGGCGCGGACGTAAGCCTGCGAGGGTGTCGCGGGGACGGGTCAGAACAGGGCTGCCGGTGCAACTCAGGCTGCTCTCCTCTGGACAGCGGAAGGCAGCTCACCTCGTGCCTTCCGAGCTCGGCGTTCCAGCGGTTGACATAGTCAAAGTTCTTCTGCTGCAGCACTTCGGCCGCGTCTCCGCCGAGGGTGCGGCCTGCGACATCGATGCCCTCGAGAATGAACGCGCGGGTGACGCCCTGGAGGATCAGCGGCAAACAAGGGTCAGAGCAGCTCATACTGGTCAGTTTGGCAGGACATCAGACTCACCTGCGGGTCGTTGTAGGCAGTCTCGATACGAGGTCCGTCCGCGCAGCCGTCGATGCCGATCAGCATGGTATCGCCCTCGCGCAGCTCGATGTTGCGGAGGAACTGCACCGCTTCCTCGCGGGTGTAGTTGCCGCACGAGGAACCGAGCCACATGATCGAAGTCGCGCGGCGTTCCGCAGCGTTCTCGCCGCGAGACGCTTGAGCGGTCTCGCCTTCGTCGCTGTCGTCCTCCAGGACACTGGACAAGGTAGTCGGAAGCGACTTTGGACTCGTGGGCAAGTCGGGGAGGTCTGAGAAGACGCTCGACGGGCTGCCAGCATCGTTCTGCGCCTTCAGGAAGGCGAGGCCCTCGTCGTAGGTGGCGTGAAGACCCGAGACCGAAACGCGGCGTTTCGTCGCGTCTGGCTGTCCGTCGACCGCCGTAGTGACGCAATCGCCTTCGACCGATGCAAGCGAGGACAGTGTCGAGTAGAGCGACGCCGCTTCAAGGTCGAGCTGTTCAGCGGCAGACGTGGGAGGTCAGTATTGATTTCCTATACTCGCGGAGGTTTCGCCAAACGCACTGCTTTGTAGTCAATGGAGCGCAGAGGAGAGACCGGGCAGCTGCCCTCGTCGCGAGACTGCAACAGCTTGGCCATAGAGCGGAGGAGATGACGGGTCTTGTCGAGCGAGCCCGAGCCAAGCTCGACCGCGAGGCCCTGCGTGGCGACGACATTGTTCTGCGCGAGGTTCGCAGAGCCGTTGACACCGTAGTCATGGAGACCGACAGCGACGTCGCCCCTGTAAGCAGTGCGTCAGCGCCTGTACCGCGGATGAGGAGCCGTTATAGTTCCGAACGCCGGCTCACCACTTCTCCTTCTTCGCGCCGATGTTTGAAGCCGGAGAGGGTTCGTACTGGTCGTCTTTGCCACGGACTACGTCGTCCGGGACGAGCAAGGCCGACGGCAGTCCAAACATGCGGCAGGCAATTTCGTCTCCATACTTTTCGAGAATCTCCTTTTCGGCTTCGAATGGGTAGTAGGCCTGAATCGAAACGCAAAGACGAGGTCAGTGCGTCTGCAAAGGGGATGCTTGCCAGCCACCTAGTCCGAAGGAGAGCCCGCACGCCGTAGGGCAAGTGGGGCCGACGGCGCGCGAGGGCCTGCTGAGAAAGCATTGGCCCCTCGTGAACCAAAGCGGACGGAAAGGGAACTGCGAGCATACCTTGGTCTTGGTGATTTCCTCGTAGATAGACAGGCCACGCTCGCTGTACAGTGTCATGGTCGGGATCGTGCGGCGGTACGCATACGCGCGATCCTTTTCCGTCTTGCCTGGAACGGTGGGCTTGGGCGATCCGATCAAGCCGGCGATGATCTGCTCGCGGAGCGGATCGGAGGGGGCCTCGGAGGTAGCATTGGTCGAGGTAGTGCCCTCCGATTCGCCCAGGGACGACGGAGAGGACGAGCGAGCGGCATCGGAGGCGACCTGGCTCGGCGAGGTCGGCGGCGAGCGGTTCCGCAGGTCGAGGATGAAGGGCGGAGGCTGAACAGCGGCGGTTGAGGCGGCGTCTGGCATGATATCTTTGGCTCTGTAGCTGTTGAGAGCTACTTGCCTGGGTGTGCAGTTCGGGAGACGAAGAGGGAAACGTTCGTCAAGGGCGAGCCTCGGACACGAGCCGAATGTGGAGAAAAGTGGGGGCGATGACACGCCGCTCGCCTCGTGATGCGCGCGTCCGTCTTCCTTTCCGCTTGCAATTGCTCGCATATGTCCGTGCTGCAACTCGGTGACCGTGTACACGTTGCAGGTCGTATAGTGCATTGTCGAGAGATTCCGATCAGGGTGGCAATACAGGTGGCGAACCTTGAGGTTTTCCCGTCGCAAGCCTCAGGATTTCGATCTGCTCGATAGGGATACAGAACGTCATGGCTTTGATGCAGAGGTCGTATAGACCACACGGATATATAGACGTCGTGCACACGAGCCGCATCGGAATCAAATTTTCCCCCGCGCGGCTGAGCTGGATGGGTTGCGGCGTCTTTGCTCTTTCTTCGCCAAGCTCGGTTCCGCTCCCTCCGTCGTCACGCCGTGTTGCGCGCTTCGACACCGGGAACTCTGCTAGGGACTACAGCGGTGTAGACAGAAGGCCGTCCGTAAGCTTGTATGGATTTTCTGCCGCTCCGAGGTGAATGTTGAGGTTGTAAAGAGTCCCGAGGGCTTGTCGCACGAGATGAAACCACCCACGGTCGCTTCGCCACTGATCGCCTCTTGTTCCGCACACGTCGTCACCTCCAGCAAGAACTGTCATCACTCGTGCATTGTGAACTCAGGATGACCCGACTGGGAATCGGTCACTCGTCACGGCGACCAAAGCAGATGCGCGCCTGGCCGCGGCATTGTGTCCATCTTGTACTTGCGGATGTCTGTGTTGAGTAGGTTTAGTCGTGAGCGCACAACTTGGCAAGGAGGCAGTAGCGCGGGGAGCAAGCGTCTGTTCTGAGGACCGGTCCGTCGGGCGCATCTGGGATGAAGAGTGTATGGGCACACGCCGGGGTGCTTGTAATTCCAACGCATCTGCTGTGCGCGTGGAAGGAGCACAACACTCGTCGTTTCGGATCGTTGTAGCAGAGGTTTTCGCTGAGCTTCTCCGGAAGGATGCACGAGAAGACGAAAGAGCCGCCGCAGACGACATCGGGCTGACCAAGCTCGTGCAACCTGTCCGCCATCGTGTCAAGCATTTCAGACCATGTGGTGCTGGAGAAGGGCGTCGCATGAGAAACAAGAGGAGGGGGACAGCCCGTGAATTGGCCAACAGCAGCATCGTGGTGGCCGCGCGACCGAGTCATGTTGTGTTACGGTAGCGTCATCCGGTAGTGTGCGGTTGCGTAGAGACAGTGTCACTCTCGCGGGTATACCTTGACTGTATCGACAACGACTGCACCGATATCCGGCGCAAGCTGTCCCCTGGTTGGGGTGGAGGTGGGACAGCGCGACCGGAGATCCGGGGTGGTCTAGACGACGAATCCACTTGGACTGCTGGTGACATCGACTGTGCGACGGGTCGCAACAGTGAAGTCGTTCGTAGAGCGGTGAAAGGAGCGATGAGAAGTCGCGCCGACTTTTTGTCGATCAGCCTCCTGACACGCCGTCCTGCTCTCGATATGACGTTTGACCGGGCAGGAGAGATTCAATATGGCGACTGGGTCATCGTCTACCACGTTCGTGCCCATTTCCCCTCTCTGCCGTGTCGTCAGCCGTCGATTGACACTTTCTTGCAACAACCTCCCGCAGAGCCGCACTCAGCTCACGTCGGAGATCGTGACACGGGACAAAGAGCTACAATCGCGATTCGGTCATTTCAGGCATTCGGATATGGTCGGGAAACCCTGGGGCACGAAGCTCAGTTCCAGCAACGGGCGCGGTTTCGTCTTCTTGCTCAAACCGACCCCCGAACTCTGGTGCGTCGGTTTTGACTGGTTGGAGGATCTCCTTGGCCACATGCAGGCACGCAATGGCCCCGATTGCGAGTGGCTGACGGAAAGAGTCGCTTCCCTCGTGCAGGACACAAGCACTTCCGCACCGAACGCAAATCCTTTACCTCCCCGACATCGCTTTCATCACCAGCTATCTCGACGTCAAAGCAGGCAGCCGAGTCATCGAAGCTGGTGAGTTTCTCGTGCTCGCAGCACGATATTCTCTTTGCGACCTTAACCGGGGTAATCCCCGCCTGACTGCGATCCATGCACCAGGTACCGGTTCGGGATCCTTTTCGCATTCGCTTGCCCGGACAGTCGGAGATCAAGGCAAGGTGCACAGCTTCGAGTACCATGAAGAGCGCTTCGAGAAAGCCAAGTGAGTTGACTGGTCCGCCGAGCGGCCAAAATTGCGAGGAGCGACAACTTATGCCCTCGTCGCGACAGGGTCGAGTTCAAGGAGCACGGCCTCGATGGTGTCATCACCGTGAAGCACCGCGACGTATACAAGGACGGCTTCGAGCTCGACAACGAAGTAGACGCAAGTAAGCATCGTCTCGAGCCTGTGCTCCTTTGCGAAGGGCAATCCTAACGTGGACCATCTCGACAGTCTTCCTCGACCTTCCGGCGCCCTGGGAAGCACTCGAACATGCGAAGAAAGCTATGCGAGTAAGCTGCACGCTCTCCCTCGTCCACCCCTGATAACTCGACATTGATCCCGCTTTCCCCCTGCAGCGAGACCGACAAGCCCGGATATGCTGCTTCTCGCCTTGTATTGAGCAAGTGATCCGGACCTGCTCAGCATTGGCCGAGCTCGGCTTCTCCGACATCACCATGTACGAGACTTTGACCCGCACTCACGATCCGACTCCGATTGTCGCGCCGGACGTCGGCACCGCCATCGCACGGATTGAGGAGGTCGAGAACAAGAAGGAGCGACGGAGGGAAGGTCAAATCCTGGACGCAGCGCGCAGGCGGGAGGAAAAGAAGCGGCAGCGGGATGCTGAGGTGGCGGCAGCAGTGGAAGCGACAGAAGGAACGGCGGCGGATGTCGGCGGTGTCGCGGAGGTGGACGGAACCACGCCGGCGCCGCATGAGGCGGGGTCTGAACTCGTCGGGCCGGAAACGAAGCGCGTCAAGCGCACAGCGACTACGCAAGAGCTGGATGGCGACGAGACCGTCGGCGCAGAGCTGTCTTTGCCGCAGCCCGACCGCGCGAGCAACTCTCGAGGCGCTAGCAGCGCGAAGCCGGCAGCGCCAGCCGCCGACAAGACTGCCGAAGGCCGTCGCTTGCGGGACGAGCGAGATCGGGACCGTGACTTTGGCACGAAGGCAGGCGCTTACACGCGCGGGCACACGAGCTTCTTGACTTTTGCCGTCCTCCTACCCCTCGTCGACGGCATTTCCCGACGACACGCACCATCGGCGACTGCAGAGACGGCAGAGCTTGCTCCATTGCCTGTAGCCGCGAGCACCAAACCTCCGGCCTAGATTTGCGTCTTCCAACGATCTCTGCATTTTGGTTCCGGTTTATTACACATATAATAGCACATCGGCAGAGTCTCTCTTCCTTCATAGTTAGTCTGGTCCGTGTACATGCCTTTCTAATTCGCTGCAAAGGGCACGTCATTAATTTACCCGGCGCGGTCGCCGCGTTCAAACACGCGATCGGATTCAGACATGTCCGCCAGCTTCGCGACTCAGTAGCCTTTGCTCTAGCTCAAAGGCCTTCCCTTGCGCTGCGCCCGAGGCAAGAGCAGCGGGGCGGGGTCGGAACAGGCAGCTCCAGAGGCTCCACGCACTCTGCGTTCCACGGCGCCGTCGAAGCCTCGGAGAAATGCCGCATTCGCTTGACCGGGCAGGCATCCTTTCGCTCGTCGCTTTGACGCTGCACTACAGCTGCTTCGCTATCGTTCTGCATGTATCGAGGACGACGCCGGGAGCTCGGTATAGCGCGTCGTCGGCCATTTTCCTCACCGAAGTCGTCAAAATTCTCGCATCTATCGGCCTCGTCGCGGTGACGGGCGAACTGCACGATGCCGCGATACAGAGGAAGCGACTCGGCGAGGAACGCCGGATGGAGGCGCTCGCTGCGGCAGATCGGGAGGCGTCGGAGGAACGTCGAGTTCAGGCGGTCGAGGAGGAGAAACGGTTGTGGGCGAGAATACAGAAAGGTGAAGAGACGAACGTTCTTGTTGCTGCCGACGAGACGGCTATTCCCGGTGCGTTGCTGCTCTCCCTTCACGAGTCGCTGAGCTGGTCGAGCGAGAGCATGGTTTAGCTCACCCCGGACTCGAAACGGATTAGTCCAGTTACACCGTCGCGCGTCTTCCTCCGTCTCCAAACCTCCCCAGCTGGGCCCAAAGATACCCAAGAACAACACGCTTTCAATAGATGTCGCCCTGGCTCAGGGAACAGCGCCGTCAGCCCGAGCTCCTTCGTTCGCGTTAATCCCCGCGACTCCGGCGCCGATACCGTCCCCGACCCGTACGCCCGACGTCGCTGCACTGCATCCGGACCGAGTCGCTGCGGACCCTGTTGTCCTCGCTACTTTCGGCAGCCGGCCTCTGTGGTCCGATCTCGTTGAAGGAGAGTGGTGGCGAGCATTGCTGGAGGGATTGCTCACGAAAGATCTCTGGCACCTCGCGGTAAGCAAGTCATAGCGGACCTTCGGCTCCCAAGTTTCTGACACCTCCATTTCTTTCAGGCGCTCGCGGGCCTCTTTTGCTTCCAAGGAAACGCGCAATTCGTCGCGAGTGGCAACCTCAGCGTCCCGGTCTTTCTCCTCGCGTACCAGCTCAAGGTGAGGAGCGCCAGGCGGAGTTGTTTTCGGTGGCACCAGGCTGACGAGGAACTGTCTCGATGCTGGCAGATTCCGGCGACGGCGATGTTCTCCGTCTATCTGCTCGATCGCGTCCTGACTCGCCAACAATGGTTCTCCCTACTTGTCCTTTCGGTCGGCGTCGGCCTTGTGCAACTTTCGAGCACCGTCTCCGACTCGCTCGCGATGCCTCGGCTTCACGATGGCTCGATGCCCAAACAGGCGCTAGGCTTTGCAGCGGTGTTCGCGGCGTGCCTTTCCTCCGGTTTCGCGTCGGTCTCCTTCGAGCGCGTGCTCAAATCTCGGCCGCGACCTCTCACTCTCAGCGACATCGTCGAGACGCCGACTAGGATGTACGACACGTCCAATTGCCTTTCTGCCCAGCAGGTGCCGCTCCTTTCGGCGCACACCAACTCAGCAGCGCCCTCCAAGTCCGGCAGCGTGTGGTTGCGGAATATTCAGCTCAGCGCGTTCGGCCTCCTCGTCAGCCTGCCCTTCATTCTGTGGGATGTCGGGGCGGACTTTGGCCCGCTCGATTACGAGGTCATCGAGCCCGCGCTTCCGGGACTTGGGTACGCGAGAACCATCTTCGACCGCTTCTTTGACGGCTTCGACCGCCCGCTACCTTGGCTCGTCGTCATCCTCCAGTCTGTCGGGGGCTTGTTGAACGGTACGTGCCAAAATCGGACCCGTGCGAAGACCTCATTCTTACAGTCTGTGTCTGCCCCTCAGCCCTCGTCATGCGCCACGCGGACAATCTCCTCAAATGCTACGCTGTCAGCGTAAGCATTGTACTATCTTTCGCTGCATCAATCGTCCTCTTTGACTACGAGGTACGCTTCTTGGTTCGGCGGCCCTCTCGGCGACGAGGTCAACCTGCTGACCAGGAGCGCAAATTCGGTCGCTTACAGGTCTCCACCGGCGTATTCCTCGGTTGCGTTCTCGTGCTCGTCTCAACATGGACCTACGCGCGTAGTCACCGATAGCTCTCTCGTTGCCCTCACAATGTTGTCGTACACCTAAACGCCGATCGATCGCCTATCGTCTCGCAACAGTTCTCGCATAGACCGCACGTTTTACGTAAAGCGTGTTGCATTTGCATAGAGTACAACTGCCCAAGGAGCGGCGTACTTGAAACGGTAGCAACAGGACTAAGAGGCGTGTAAAGGCGAGAAAGACGCGAGGCCGGTTCGGCGATGTCGACCGTGGCCGCCTGCATGGGCGACTTGCGCAGCCGTGCTAAGCAGTAGTGCAGTCGAATACACACTACGAGACACCGAACTGGCGACTGTATTCTGCGGACTCCTCGGCTGCGTCGCGCGTGAGGGAAGAAGGCGCCGGTGCGAGCGTAAGTTGATGCGCGCAGCTCGGGTTGCTTGCGAGTGTCGACCTGGTTACAGATAGATAGAAAAAGTCTCGGAAAGAGTCTGACATACCGGTCGGGACGAAAGAGGCGATATGGACGCATTTGCAGGTCCTGTCGTGACATCGTCCACCGCCAGCCTCCGCCTTGCAGAGCCGCTTGTTGACGTCAACTCCCCTTCTCTGAGCAACCCAAGAAGCCAAACCCATCCTTGAAACAGCGTCAGTATTGGCCTCGGACAGAGAGTCCGACGACGAGGTCACGGCAGGCGGTCGCGGGCCCTGTCGACTCAAAGGGTACCGTGCCAGGGCCGAATGGTAGGGCCGAAACATCTGCAAGTATCGGCCACCGTGTCATTGGGGGACAGGTTTCATCAGGGTGATGCGTCAAGGTGTCGCGGCGTAAGCACTGAGTCGGGCGAGACGCGACTTGCCGCTTCCACCTCGGAGGGTGCGGAACGCTGCACCTTGGACTTCTGCGGCCCAGTGCTCAGCTTGTGACGGTCTTGCACGAATCAGAAAACAGGAAGTAGTCACCTGCGGTGGGGCAGCGTGCTGCTCTCCCTCGTCAGTTGCAGTCGCAGTCGCAGTCGCAGTCGCATTCGCAGTCGCAAGCGCCGGTTCGACGACGACCGGTGCCTCGGCGGGCACAGGATCGGCGGCCTGGGCTGCGCCGACGGACGATGTACGAGACATCGAAGCAGAGTCGGAGGAGCGTCCTTTTGCCAGGTCTTTTTTCCGTCGTTCGATTTCTGCGATGCGTTCCATCATCATCTTGATCGCCGACTCCTTCTCTTGAAGCTGCCGGATTCGCTCCGTTTCCTTGGTGGTGTTCGCGTTGTCTGCTGCGCTAGGTGTCAGGCGGGTGACGCGTGGCGAGGGGTCGATCTGCTCAGTCTCGGAAGATCTATGTCGGCTCGGCCCGAAGTGAGAATCCGGCGAATTCGCGTTCGGTTGCCGGCCATCGTCGTCCGAATCGTCTTCGTCGTCCGAGATTTCGATGACCATCCTCACCGGCTCGTCTGCGATGAACGCGCGTCCGTTCCGTCCGCGCAAGAGGCTGGTCGAGCTCAGCGGTACGGTAGGTTCGTGTTCGAATTCTGTGGCGATCGGGCGGGAGCGGCTTGCTCCAGGGTACCGCCCTCGTGGCTGAGCAGACGAAGCAACCAGAGAAGCGCTCGTGTGCATCCCTCCTGACGACGTGGAAGCGAACGGACCGCCTTGAGGAGTGTTGACGACCTCTTCCGTGTGATCGAGCGACTCGCGTAGGTCGTGTACGGCCTGGGCCGTCAGTTTCGGGTCGACCGTGTCTCTTGCCTCCGTCCGCGTCGGTGTGAAGGATTCGGCAGAGGCGTCGAGCCGGCGTTTCTTCTGCGCCGACGTCTGCTGCTGAGCCGTTTTCCGCTTCGCGGGAGCGGGTCCCGCCGCCGAGTCGGGTGACAAATCTGGCGACGCCGTCGGAGAGGCTGCATCCGGAGCAGGAAGTGCTGGCGCTGCGGAAAAGAGCGAGTCGAGTTCCGACTCGAGGCTTTGGGCGTGCAGCTGATTCCTGGCGAGCAGGGCGGCTTTGCGGGCGAGTAGTTCCTCGCGCTTGCGCGCTTCGAGAGCCGTGAGGTCGGCTCGCGTCGATGTTGTCGGTGGTGACTGCTCCGAGCCGTGTGTGGACCGCGCGAGCGAATCAGCCGCATGGTCGCTCCAGGCCGACGGGAGCATGCCAGCTTCAGACGCATCCGGCAGCACTATGTCGAAGTTGAGCTCTCGAAAGCACGTAGACAGTGTACGATGCGAGACGCCGATGGAGAGGAGGTAGGCGGGGGGTACTCCGTACGAGAGCAATTCGGTGATGACCCGCTTCGACTCGTCCCGGACGGCTGCGGCTGCGCAGGAGGGGGGGAGTCAGTCGCCACTCGCACACGCTCCGAGCTGCTGAGGAGGACTGACCAGTACCGGGAACGGTCGACGCGCCATGCCGCGCAGGTGCGGGCGTCGGTGCTGCATGCTCGTTCACGGTTGGAGTCGCGCTCGACGTCCGCTGCACTTGGTCTGCGCGCACGCGGTCGTGCCCGTTCGTGGCAGTCGTGTACGTAGGGGTCTCGGCAACAGGCGCGCCATCGTCAATCTCTCCCTCCTCGAGGTCGTCATCGGCTCGAAGGGACGGCGCTGTCGGCGTGTCGGGACGGACGCGCTTGCGCTTCTTGGTCTCGAGCGCCCTGGCCCTGAGCGCTTGGATGTCCATCCTTTGAGCTGTGGCGGATGCGCCCTGTTTGGCGGTCGCGTGCGTCGTGAGCGTCGCGTGGAGGAAGCGAGTCGGTCGTGTCTCGGCGCGCTCGGCGCTGCGAGCGTCTGAATCTAAGTCGGGTCATCCAAGGGCCCGCGCCGTCTTCTCTCTCTTTCTCTTTGTTCCTTCACTTTGAAGCACAGCAAAGGGAATTCCTTTGCACACACGCCCATCACGCAGGTCCTACGACGAGCGAGCGAGGCTGCTATACGCACGAGTTCGTCCAATTTCTCACGCCCCACCTCTCGCTCGCTACTCGACCTCGCTTCTGTCATCGCGCTCCTCGCAAAGCCCCCGCTGACCTTGTGCCGTCCGCCCTGCTTCGAGCCACAGTGTCGTCCAAGTCGACTGCATCGGCTCCGGCGAGCGGAACCGTGCCATTCCGTGCAGCGCTCTCGGTTCCCCGTAAGCCGTCGGCGCTTCTTGCCAGCTGTCCTCGTCACTGTCTGTGCTGGAAAAGTCGTGCTGACCGTTCCCCTTTGCGAAGACGAGATCAAGACCGTCATCAAGCGGCGCAACGCGGCCGTTTCGACCACTGCCGTCGCTTTCCATTCCTCCGTCTTGCATTCCCAGCTCGTCGATGGCGTCGTCCAACTGCGCTTGAACCAGCTCGACCCTCAGGCGCCTCCCTACGATGTCCCTTCGACTACCCAGGCGCTGTGGAATGCCTTGTTCAAGTACTTTGCTCGCGGCCGCGACGCCCCTGCCCAACTCGACGTGGAACCGGTTCTGCCGGCAGAGGCGCTGGACTCGGCTCTGCTCGCACTCGGTGAGTGCCTTTCTCAGATGCGCTTCCCCGTGTGTAACCGCGCGATCTGACGCTGGCCGGACTCGGGTCGCAGGTGCCACGAAAACCGCGCCTCGGTACACCATCACGCGGTCTGCGCTCTTCCAGCTTTACGACTACGCTTCGGACGTGCCGGAGACCCACCACACGCCACGGCTCCCCTTCCCGTATGTCGCCACGACCCCTGCACCCGGAGCTCCCTCGACGCTCGTCCACCCCCTGCGACCGCCGAAACCGAGTCCGGCGAGCATGCTCTACAGCCGCTTCCTTCCGCACTTGACTGAGCAGCCGGACAGTCCCGCCTACTTCAAACTCTCCACCTGCACCTTGAAGGATTTGCCGACTCTGCACGGCTGGCTCAACGACCCTCGCGTCGACCAGTTCTGGCAGGAGAAGGGAACTCTCGAGCAGCACCGGCAGTTCATCGAGGAACGTACCGCCGACCCGCATGTTCTGCCCGTCATTGGGTCCTACGTCAATCTGCGCGACCAAGGAGAGACGCCGGAGGAACAGGCCGTCTATGCCGAGATCTACTGGGTCAAGGTTCGTGATATCGGCCACCTACGTATTTTCCCCAGGACTCTGTTCTGACTGTCTTGTGTCTGCAGGAGGACCGGCTCGGACCCCTCATGCCGGCTGGAACCGTGCAAGACTACGATCGAGGTCCGTTGCTTCCAGTACTCGGTCATTTGCGCCTTTCTGAAAACCAACTCTCTCGCAGGCCTTCACATGCTTGTCGGTTCCGATTCGCACCGCGGACCGCACCGCATCCGAGCTTGGATGCCGTCGCTCGCGCACTACTGCTTCCTGGACGACCCTCGGACGCAGCGCGTGATTTGCGAGCCGAATGAGAAGAATGACAAGATCATCAAGGTGAGCCGCGCGTTGACTGCTCTTGCAAGAACATGCGCTGATATGCATTTGACTATACAGTACATGGAGTCTGTGGGCTTCAAGCGTCACGGATCCGTGCAGTTCCCGCACAAGACGGCCGCGCTCATGATCCTCGACCGGAACGACTTTTACGAGTTGTGTCCCTTCTGAGGGTCTCCTAGGGCTCGATGTTGTAGCCTGTAGCATGCCATACCTTTCAAACCCTATCTGCGTCTCGTTTCTGACTGCAGCCGGACTTGCAGTAATTCTTGGTTTTGGAATCATGGAAACCAAATTCCATGCGCCGCAAAAAAGGCCTTTATAGCACAGTGGCAGTGCGTGTCACTCGTAATGACAAGGTCGAGTGTTCGATCCACTCTAAAGGCATGTGTCTCCTTTTTTTGCCATTTTTCTTGGTACCATGGTGGTTACTCTGCGTGAGCCCTGACTCGCGAGTACATGGGCGCCCTGTCGCCACAATCGCTTTTGAGTAACTAGAGCCTGCCCTGGGCAGGCAGAGTTTGCAGATCAGTTACTGGGAGCACGCAAAACCGCGCTATGTGATATATACGCTTGAATAGGCTTAATCAGTATCAAGCCCCTATGGCTCAGTGGCAGAGCGTTCGCCTAGTAAGCGAAAGGTCCATAGTTCGATCCTGTGTGGGGGCAGCTCCTCTTTTGGCCTTTTTTGATGGCACACGAGGACCCCTTTGTCGTATCATCTGGCTTCTCTGAGAGAGGCAATGCTGAACCTCCTTTTCTTGCTGAGAGACAGAGAGTGTGCTTGCAGTTCCTGCACAAACCCTATCCAAGTGTAGTCCCCATTCTCTGGACATACTAAGCACTTGAGACGCTCCGGACAGACTGTTGAGACGCTATGAGCTTGGAAGGTGTCAATGGGCAGGCTCGCCCGGCCTCATTGTATGCTGAGCCTGCTCCTTCGGACCCACCCGCTCTCGCTTGCTTCAAGTCCTTTTCCTCTCACTCATGTTTCCTTTAACATTTAAACCTTTGCTGACCTGAGCCCTCTCATCTCAGGTTATACCACCATGTACTCCTGCTCAAGATCAAGATCTTGACTGGGTCTTGGATGGTCAAGGCAACGAGTGGACGGAGATTGGGTGATCGATCTAGGCTCAGACCGCAGCCCTCCTACTGTAGCTTCTCTTTTCTTCGCCTCGCCGCGCTCAACTCCAATCAACGCTTGACCCAGTGTGATTTGGCCAGGCATTTCACTCTCACAATGCACATTGCCGTCCCTTGCAAAGTATCCTCACACTCCAGATGAGTGACCTCTGCACCGCACTCACTCACGACCTGAGCAAGCTGACAAGTGGATCCCAGGCAAGCAGCTTTCTGTAGCTCTCGCTCAGTACATGTAGCAAGCAAACAAAGAGAATTCAGTAATTCACACTTCGGTCCTGCTCATTAGGGATGTCGGACCCATCAACGGGTAACGGAACGGGAACGGGCCCCACCTCGTCCCGATATCGGGAAATATCGGGGCCCCGTTGAAAATCCGTTGCCGTTACTCGCAGAGCTGGTTTTGGAGGCTGATAACGGGGTAACGGGCTCATAACGGGGTGCAGACTGGCTGTATTGCAACCCCTGGCCGCTACAGTGGTGGTAGCAGTGAGAAAAGAGAGAGTGCCGCTCGCCTCAGCACACATTTTGCCGAGTTTCGCACGCGATTCAGAGAAGCGCTTCAATCGATGGCTCGCGCGACTCGCTCCTCCCCTTCCTCACGATCCGCCTCGCTTGCTTGCGATGACAAGACGGCTACATTGCTCAGATGGCTGCTCAAAGCTTGCCTGGTGTGCTGACATTCCCGTCCTTCTTGCTCGTCTATGACCCGACTTTGCCCGCTCGCCCCTCCGCCCACGAACTCCACGTCGACATCGACGCCGCTCCCCCTCGCGGCCGTCGCTCGAGTCAGCTCCGGCTCTGCCAGCAGCATCACTCTTGCCTCTTTCGACAAGACAAGAGCTCCAATCACGACCTACGCCTCGCCTCGCCTTGCCGCCTCGAGTCCTCCGCCTGCACCTTCACCTCGCTCCTGCCGCCACCCCTCTGCCTGTGCTTTGCTGGTCTAAGGTGAGTCACTTTTGCTGTCAATTCTATGCTGTTTGCTCTACTGGAGAAGCGGAGGACGCAAGGGCTTGTGCGCGGGTTAGCCCGGACAAGGCGAGACGGAAGCTGACTCTTCCCCTTGCTCGCCCCCTCGCCACTCCTCTGTCCCTGTTGTAGAGAGCGAAGACTGATAATAAGCTGCATGCTTTGCTGCTGCCCTCCCAGGGCAGAGAGGGATGCAGCTGGCAAGGAGGAGCTTGCTGCACTTTGGACAAGCGCGGTTACTCGGCTTCTGAGTAGAATGGCGGGTCTCTATGCGCTGAAAACATGCTATCATTTCTTTCTACAGACTCTGCTCGAGTCTAGCTCCCTAGAAACGCCTGAATGCACTGTAACAGGACTAGTAATGGGGTGCTAACGGATCTTAACGGGGAAACGGGCAATTCCCGTTGCCGTTACGCCAAATTGGGGGTTTTTACTGGGAAAAACCCCCATAACGGGACCCCCGTTGATGGGTCCGACATCCCTACTGCTCATTCACTGTTGTGTTGAGCGAGTGTTCGCTTGATGCACCCAACACTGAAGATTTCCTCACACCCACAGCAACAGACTGCCATTGTCTTGCAGAACGGATACTATGGTAGGATTGGCAAGTTCCAGATGATTGAAATCTCAAAGCAAGGTGTGGAAGTCAAGGGCTCTCGCACGAGCAGCAGAGCGGAGATCATCTGGAGGTGGTGGGGCTTGTCACTGGCTGTTGTGAGCTGATTTGTTTTCCTTTATTTGAGGTGCAAGGGGTACTCAGTCTCGGCAAGGCTGCCCGGCACGAGAGGTGCACGGTGGACGTGCAACAGACGCACCTCGTCTTGTTTGTTTCAGATTCATTTCCCTCTTCAATCTCGTCTGCCCTGTCAGCAAGAGTGTCAACAGAATGTGTATTGAGCTGCCAACAGCCATTGTATGTCAGTTCAAGCTCAGTTAGGACCAGCGCAATGTCTAGGTCGAGACAATCAACCCTGGGCGAGCTGTCTGAGGAGCAGGATGGCCCATCGCAGGGGTGAAACAGAGCCGCGCCAGCAAGACAGGCAAGGTTGTGAGCAAGAGCAAGGATGAGGGTAGCAAGTTTGAGAAGAAGTTGACAGCGCTGGCAAGGCAGATGTCGGACGAGCTTGAAGAGTGGTGGAAGTCCGGAGGCAAGCGAGACGTCGGGGGACTTGCTGCACAGGCCAGTACTGCGAGTGCTCTGAAGTTTTACAATGCCAACTTTGACCACGCCTCTGGGACCAACGGCAACCCTCTACCTCAGAAGAAAATCCGCAAGGACGAGAAGCAGCCCCGTGATGGCAATGACTCTGACCCTGTCTCTGCATTTACTCAAAGGCGGTCGAGACAAGTGAGAACACCGTGGCTTAAGCCAGGTGAAAGCCCAGGGAACCGCTTTTTCCTGAATGTGCAAGGGCAACTAGCCAGTGAACGGTGATCATTTGCCTCAAGAAAGGGTCTTCAGAATCGTAACCAGGGGACTTGAGATTCTGTGGGTGCGGATGTATTTTTCTGCCCCTTGCCTTTGCATGCCAGAGCGTCATCTTGCGTACTCGTAGAAGGGTACGCATAGAGAGACATATCCCCGCGGAGTCCGCGTGGTGTTTTGACCTCGAGAGCGTTTGCAGCTGGCGACAGAGCGACACGCCTCGCGTTGACATCTTTGCCTCAACGCTTTCTCTTCGCTCGCAAGCTATGCCACCGGCTGGCGTCCTTGCTCGCTCAGACTCCTTCTTTTCGAACGCCCGCCCGCCCGCCCGAAGTTCGAAAAGATGACTTCTGGAGATGGATACGTAGTCTGCCCGCCCACCCCAGTGGCGGACTGCTGATGACCTCTATCTCCGGCGAAAAGAGCTTGCGCCGATCGCAGCACTCTTTTCCCACCCACACACTTCTGTACTTTTCCTCTCGGAGTCGCACAGAAGATTCAGAATTTCAGACCTTGAATGAGTTACATTTGTGAAATGTTGAACTCCATATGATCAGTCCTCGGTCCGTTGGCCTCAGTGAGAGGCCAAACTCGGGGAGAAAAATGGTACACCGCAAGTCATCCCGCGCGCGGACTTTCTGTGCAGCACAAAAACTTTATTTGGGGGCCACCAAAAATGCCAAAAGAAAGAGATTGCCCCCACACAGGATCGAACTATGGACCTTTCGCTTACTAGGCGAACGCTCTACCACTGAGCCATAGGGGCTTGTGCAAGGCGGCACAAAACTGTTAAATATATACGTCACAATGTGGGGTCCCTGCTGTGCTGCCAGTGTCCTCTTTCTGAGGCTTTGCCAGTCGGTCGCCCGTGTCATGCTCCTTCACAGCTTCATGCAGAGGACTAGGTCACTCCAACACTGCAGGCTCTGGACCAAGAGATGCAGGCACACATATTGCAACCTGGCCCTGCTGCAGCCTGCCAGCCAGACTCTGCAGAGCTGTAGCCAGAGAACAGATTCGGAAGAATCGATGCACGGTCAGCTGCACACCCTACTGTATTTGCACCTTCCTGATTTGGTTGTGGTGAGGCGCTCGGAGCATTTTGCCAGTGATGCCTGGTGGAGCAAAAGAACAAAAGATCAAAAGATTGATCGCACCCAGGTTTGAACTGAGGACCTTATCCGAACACAGATGTTAAGGATACGTGATGACCAACTACACCATGCAACCAGCTTAGAGGCACTTCTTTATTTGAAGCATAGAATCAGCGTACGCAGTTTAAAACATGTGTCGATAGATAAATAGATAGACAGGTTTTGTTTCAAGTCATATCGAGGTAGGGAGCCCATGTAGACCAAAGATACTACTCATAGCGGGGTAAGCAAGGAAAGGTCCAAAGGAAAAACCTGCTTGTCTGAGTCAGGAAAATGGAGTTGGCAGAAGTGAGGGGGTTAAGTGCGGGGAGCGGTGTAGGGCAGAGGAGGAGGAAGTGCTCGCGGGACTCAACTTCGCCGCACTGGCACAGCTCCTTGTCCAGATCAAAGTGGGCACGGTAGGCGCAGAGGTCGCATACGCCGGTGCGCAGCCGGGAAAGCAGGTTGATTGTTGACAAGTGAGCTGAGCATGGAATTGAGAGAAGGAGGGGCCGGGGGGAGCTTGGGTGATTGCGCGGAGCCCGGCGCCTGTCATCACTGTCGTCTGCGGACTCGGTAGCCAGCCCATATCGCTGAGACACTTCTGGGAAGCTCCCACCCGCCGCTGAGGTGTCCGTCACCGAGGTTGCAATCTTGCGTTGAAGGTGCTTGGTCGGCCATCCTTCATGCAAGGATTGCCCCCTTGCTACATGCATGACAGGCTGATGCTGCCTCAAGTCTCTACGCTTCGCTGGCTCATCCCTTCTGTGTGGTTCATACAGCTTTGCCTGACATTTAACAGTGTTGTTAAATGTTCTTAGCCTTTTGGCTGTGTGGGTTATGGCTTGAGGTGAAAGCTGAGACTTTACACTTCATGATGTCATCGCCCAGTTGCCTCTACTGGCTCCGGCCTCGTACTCGCTGTCGCCACCATCGCTGGAGGACGACTCGCCGGCGGAACAGCAGACAACAGAGTCTGTTATCTTTCTTTCGGTCTGTGTCTCAATTGGCAAATCCTCCGGGAGTGCACACAAATCATGCACACAGGTCTTTTTATGTCATGGACGCAAAGCGAGCAGGAACTTGCGACCCCCCCCCCCCACAAAATCCTTTCTCAGAGTGCTGCTCGCAAAGTATTTGGTAACCTGGCAAGGGCACCTGTCTGCGCCTCTGGCGCACACCATGAGGCCAGTGTTGAGTCTGACCCAGACTGGTGTGGAAGCAATTTTGAGCGCTATCTGGTCAATGGAGACACTTTGACTTGAGCAGTCAATTCCTGGACCAGAATTTAGCATCTAGTGTAGGGAAGCGCTAAAAGATACAGCCATTGCCACCTGAGCCCGGGGAAGTGGGCTGAAATGTTGCCGCAAACCTTTGCGCGAGAGCCAATTTTAATCTACTAGGGATGCCTGCAGTTGTGGAACTGCGGATCGCGCAAGAAAGCGTTGGTTGTCACTGAAGAGCTTGATTGCATTGCCGGATCCTTGTGCGAGCTCAGACAAGAGTCTTTTCTAGGCTTGAATGACTTAAAACTTGGAATTTATCCTATCCTATCCTATCCTATCCTATCCTCAGACAAAAGCTGCGACAGGGGGATTGCCTCCTTTGAGGCCTGTGAGAGACCGAGGTACTCTGCCTCTGTTGAAGAGGCAGTAACGTGCGGCTGCAGCTTGGACGGCCAAAAAAACGGCGCCAGATGCGGGGACAAAGGGGTACACCATGGTCAGCGATGAGGAGGAGGACGACGAAGAGGGCGAAGGAGGACCTGGGCGGCGCTCAGGCCCACGATTTCCGAATGACTTTAAACTTGGAATTTATCCTATCCTATCCTATCCCGCTGTCTCGACGTCACCGCCCGCCGACAGCTCGGGCTCGATCCGACACAGGCGTATGCTGCCCAGGAGCCTTTCGGCAGGCTGGTCAGCCTTCAAAGCAGCGCAAAAGGCGACCTGGGCGCGCTCCTGGTTGACCTCACCCACTGGCGCCCATCTTCGCGCTGTCACCACTTCCCCTCCCGGTCTACATGGGCTCTCTAGCTCAATATGACTTGAAACAAGACTTATCTATCTACCTCCCGGTCTCGCTTTCACCCGCTATCATTCATCGCTCTTGCACCACCAGTCGACTCTCCTCACACGGCTTCAGACTGGCGCTTGCAACCTCGGCGCCTACAAGGTGCACCTCGGTCCCAAACCACTCCTCTACGCCTACGGTGGCAAACCCGAGACTCAAGATCACTTCATCCTTCACTGCCCACTCTATGCCACACCGCACGCCGCCCTTATTTCCTCCCTTCAGCTTAAAACCCTCTCCCTTGCCTACCTCCTCAGCGATCCGCGCGCGACAAAGGCGACGCTCCGCTTCCTGGCCAACTCCGGCCAGTTTGATTCGCTCTACTGTCCGCCCTCAAATGACCCCTGTAGTTGTTTTGCCCTCTGCCATAGACCTCTCCACACACACTCCTCTCTCTCACCCTCTCACCCTCTCACCCTCTCACCCTCTCACCCTCTCACCCTCTCACCCTCTCACCCTCTCACCCTCTCACCCTCTCACCCTCTCACCCTCTCACCCTCTCACCCTCTACCCTATGCCCCCCACTCTTTCCTACCTGATTTTCCTGCCTCAATGAACTTGGAATTTATCCTATCCTATCCTATCTCAATGAGGAGGGTTTTGCTTCGGGCCTCTCCTCGCTGCCCTCACTGTGAGTAGTACCCGCGGTCTACATGGACTCTAAGGGCACGACATGACTTGAAACACGACTTATTTATCTCCCTATCTCAAAATAATCCCTTCCTTTCTTCTACCCTTTCACTATACCCACTCTCCTTCTCCTGCCTCAGCGACCAGCGCGCGACGAAGGCGACTCTCCGTCTCCTTGCCAACTCCGGCCGTTTTGACTCGCTCTACTCCCCGCCCTCAGATGACCCGTCTACTTGAGTCTGACCTCCATCATACCTCTCCTACCTCCCCCTCTCGCTCACCCTCTCACATATACCCCCTATTCTTTCCAACCCGATTTTCCTGCCTCAATGAGGAGGTTTTTTCTTCGGGCCTCCCCTCGCTTCCCTTACTCTGAGTAGTATCCGCGGTCTACATGGGCTTCTAGCTCGATATGACTTGAAACGCGAATTATCTATCTACAGTGAACGCGAAAAAGGTTGCAGGTCGGCCGGATTTTTGCCGCTTTTTTGCCTCTACACCAGATCCTTTTAGGCTGTATGTTTACCTTGGGGCGGTCGTGTAACATCTACTAAGGCCCACGGTAGGCTTCAAGGGATTCCGCCAGCCGTGTGAGAGTAGAGAGCGACCGCTGTTCTCATTGTGAGCGGCCCCGCTGAAGTCGCCTCGGGACTTGAATTTCTCCTCTACAACACACGAGCCATACGGATCTCCAAGTGTAGCTGCTGAACAGCTAGCGTCGCCATGTCGGCCCCCTGGGAGGCCGACGACCCGTTGCTGGACGAGGACGAGGATCAACAAGATGCGTCCGATGTCGGCGCGGACGACCGTACGCTCAGAACATCTCCTTGACCTGGCAGCGGCCCCCGAGCTGACAATGGCTTGCATCTTGCTTGGCGACAGCTCTTTGCCCGTTTTGCGATCGCCCGCTCCCTTCGAATCTCCTCCCTCAGCTGCAGCACGATCATGACCACCTCATGAACCTCCCCGAGGCGGTCTTCAAGCCGTCGTTGTATAAACAGCAGCACGTCAACTTGCCAGTACAACAGACGGCCCTTTTTTGCCGGCGCCACAAGCTCCAGCGGACTGTCTACGACCAGGGTGTCGCTGCCGGCTACCCCACCACGTACGACTTTGACGAGCTTGACAAGTGAGTTCTTGCTTCTACGGGATTTGTCTTGATGGCGACTCCTGCTGCCCAAGATCGCCCGCTTCGCCAACGAGCCGGCGAGATCGTCGTTTTGGCGAGAATGGAAGGACGAGGCGCCTCCGCAGCCATTCGGGAAAGACGTCGCTTCGCTGAGCGCAGCTGGACATGCGCGATTGCTCTCGCGTCGACTCGGCTAGTGAGTCTCGCCCTCTTCCAGTTGTCATCCGGATTGAATCTTGTGAGCTGATTGACTTTTCGCGCAATGACAGCCTCGGGAGTCTCGGTGCCGACGTCATTCACCCACTTGCTCACGCGCGCTACTGCGGTAGCCTCTACAAGGACCCAATTCATGAAGTCACCGACGCGGTCCCCCACCACCGAGTAGAAGACTTTACCTCGACCGTCATCGCCGGCGAGATCGCCTGCGAGATCATCATGGAAGACCTCGGACTGTTGAGTAGGACCGAGGCTAAGGCCGTCCTGGTCCGCTCGGCCGGCTACGGACAGCTCGTCTTTTCTGACAGCAGTGACGGCGAAGACGGCGACGAGGATCGCGAACTTACCCCATTGTTGGGTTTCGAAACTCCGGCGAGCTGCTACGAATCGGAAACTGTCGAGCCGGAGCCGTCTACATTGAAGGCGGATCGCCGTCGCAGTGGGCCGGTGGACTACCGCGCTCTGAACAGCGGGTCCGACTACCGCAAGACCAGCACTGCCACCGCCATGTCGGGGAAAAGAGGGACCAAGCGGTCTGCTGCCCCTCAACCGACCGTGAGCAAGCCTCAGAAGCGCGAGAAGCTTTCGAACCCGTCTTCGGAAGCCGGCAACACCACCAGCAGGAGCAAAGTTTCGACCCTTTCCAACAACAAGCCCAGCACGTCCAAAGCCGGAAAGTCCGCCGCTCCGCAGCCGATGCAGCTGCGTCTGCCGAGGGCGGTAGCCCGGCCCTCGACAAGCGCCAAGGCTCAAGAGACCGTCGAGAGCGAAGCTCACAGCAGCAGCAGCGACGATGACGACAAAGCAGCAGCAGCGGGTCGCGCGACGAAGGTCGCAAAGCAGCAAGCGCTGTTGCTGCAGACGCTCTCTCCCCGGGATGAGAATCCTCTCAAGTCCTTGGGCGCCTCTGAAACCTCCCCTGAGTCAGTTGTCATGAGACGCGCACTCGCTCCTCTCCCTCTCTTGCTCTCCAGCAGTTCACTCTCACTGCCTGGAGAGCAGGTGTGTAGCCTCCCTCATACACTCTTCTCTCTATACTGTCATACTCACCAGCAGTTCACTCTCACTGCCTGGAGAGCAGGTGTGTAGCCTCCCTCATACACTCTTCTCTCTATACTGTCATACTCACCAGCAGTTCACTCTCACTGCCTGGAGAGCAGCCTGGAGAGCAGCCTTGAACAGGTTATGAGCCCCAACTAGCGCTCTCTCCACGGTCCAAGCTCAACCCGGTCACTGGCAGTCTGAGATTTTACGCCGCCCGACCGGTCCCGCGGCGTAAAACGCTCCAGGAGAGTGCCACATCATCAGTCGAGATCAAAATCGAGACTGATCGAACTCGTCATGGCCAGCAAAGACGACAAGAAGCCCGACGCCTCCAGCGCGCTCGCGGCACTTGCTCTACACGTGCCCAACAAACCAACTCCTCTCCCCGTCGCCTCGCACCTCCGCGGCTCGGACAACTACGACGTTTGGACCATACAGCTCCGAGCTCTCGTAGGCGTCGACACTTGCAAGGTCATCGAAGGTGAACCGCGCGAGGGAGGATCGTTCGACCCTACACTCTGGGACCGGCTCAACGAATTTGTCATCTCGACGATCGTCATCTCGGCCAACCAGAGCGTGATCCACCACGTTGCCGGCTGCAAGCGCACGGCCACGGCATACTGGGCCGCCCTACGCGACGTCTACCGCCCGACGGCCGCGCAAGGCGCCCAACGACTGCTCACTCGTTTTTGGGGACTCACGCTCCCGGCTGCCACGCCGGAGGCGTTTGAGACGTTCTCGAAAGAGTACTGAGCCGCCCTCGCCGCCATCAAGGCCGCCGACGTCAAGCTCGAGACAGTATACTTGTCGCACCTCCTCAACGCCCTTCCGCCCGCTCTCAGCGCGTTCCAGACTAGCCTCGCCATCACCAACTTGTCGGAACTGCCCAGCACGGATCGCATACTCGATCTCGTCCGGAACGAGGTCCTCCGCCTCTCGTCATCGTCGTCGTCCACCTCAGTCGCGCTCACCGCAAGCTCAGAGATGCCGCCGCCTTCGCCGTGCCCCGCCTGCAAGGGCGCGCACTGGCTCCGTGACTGCACCAGTCCGGAGGGCGACAAGTTCCGCGCGCAACGCAAGGAGCGCAACTTTAAGAACCGTCTCAAGGCCAAGGCTCGACTCGCACAAGCCGGCGAGGCCAACGCGCAACTTGCGTCCCTTCTCGACGAGGAGACGGGCGTCGAAGTCTGGCTCACCATGAGTTTCAGCGCGACTCCGCGCAGCCTCAAGCCTACGATCGACAGAGGCGCCACTCACTCCATGTGCGGCGAGATCTCGCTCTTCTTCAACCTTCGCCGATGCCGTCCGTCACCCGTCGGTGGCGTCTCCGGTGCCAAGAACGGGCTCGTGGTCACCGGCGTAGGCTCGCTCCTTGTCAAGCTCGTCAGCGGCAGGATCGTGGTCATCCATCAGGCGCTTCTCGTGCCCGGGATCGCAGCAAACCTCATCTCGTCGTCGCAACTCTACGACAACCACGGCGTCACGACAACCTTCGGACAGGGAGCCACCCTCTCGCGCAACGGCGTCGTGATCGCCACCGGCACTCGCCTCCGGAAGCACCTCTACCAACTCGACGGCGAGCTGATTGCTCCGAGCACGGCCAAAGGTGCGACCGCTCTCCTTGCCACAGGTACTGCTTCTAAACCCGAACTGACCACCTGGCACTGTCGCTTTGCGCACCTTTCCCTTAGGTCGCTGAAGTCGCTTGCCAGGTCGGAACATGTCAAGGGTTTGGAAGTAGCTACTCAAGGAAGTGGGGAGCCTCGCCCGTGCAATACATGTCATCTCTCGCACGCTTCCCGGTTGCCGTTTTCGCGGTCGGATTGTCAGACAACAGAGCTTCTCGAGCTCGTGCACACGGACGTGCTCTCGATCAACGTACCGTCGTATGGTGGTCGCCGCTACGTCGTCACGTTTGTCGACGCTCGCCCGCAAGAGTGACGTCTTCGGAGCCTTCCAGCGCTTCAAGGCGGCTGCCGAGAACGAGTCGGGCAAGCACATCCAGCGCCTGCGTTCCGACAACGGCGGCGAGTACACGTCCCACGAATTCCGCGACTTCCTGGCCGAACACGGGATCCATCACGAGATGCCACCACCGTACTCTCCGCAGGCCAACGGCGTCGCGGAGCGGATCAACCGGACCATCGTCGAGGGCCTGATTTCACTGCTCAATCAGGCCCAAGCACCCAAAGCCCTCTGGGCAGAGGCGCTTCTCGCCTTCGTCTTTGTCAAGAACCGGTCGCCGCATGCTGCACTCGCCGGAGGCGTCCCGCTCGCCGTCTGGCGTGGCAAACCTGTACGGGTCGACATGCTGCGGATCTGGGGTTGTCGTGCTTACCACACCGTCACCAACGGTCGTGCAAAGCTCGATGACAAGGCCGTGCCTCTCGTCTTTATCGGCTACGATGGCGACACGGCCGCCTACCGCCTCTTCGACCCGGCGACACGCAAGACTGTGCGATCTCGCGATGCCCGTTTCGTAGAGGACAAATTCCCGTTTGCCGCCGCCACGCCGAGTACTGCGCAAAGTTTGCCGCAGCCTACGCCTGCTCCAGACGACTTGATCATCCTTGCCTCGAGTCAAGCTCCCTCCGCTGCCAACGATGCGACACCGCAGACTCCCGCGCGTGCACCGCCGGTCGTGCCACGTCCTCCCGTACGAGCTGCTCAAGCCCGCGAGGTTGTCGTGACACCGCCGCCGCCGCCTGTCTTCCACCGCGCCAGCGCCCCTTCGCCGCCTTCGCCCGAGCCTGTTCTCCCTGACGAGGAGTCCCGTGACGAGCTCGACTTCCTCGGTAACGACCCCTTCGGGGCCACACTTGCCGAAGTCGAGGCTCTCTACTCGGCCGCCGGTGAAGACCTCTCTGCCTCGGACGAGCAATTTTCGCTTCCGACGTCCGACCCTCGCAACCACCGCGAAGCGATGCGCGACACGGACTCCGAGCGCTGGCGCCTCGGCGAGCACGTCGAGTTCACGTCCCTCCAAAACGAGTACAACGTCTTCCACCCCGTTGACCGCAGCGAGGTGCCGCCTGATGCAAAGATCCTCGGGGCACGCTTCGACTACCGACGCAAAAAGGACCAGAACGGCCAAGTCACCGGCCACAAAGTCCGCCTTGTCGCACAAGGGTTCACCCAGCGGCCGAACGTCGACTTCCGCGAGACGTTCGCGCCCGTGGTCAAGTTCACCTCGATCCGCGTCCTACTGGCTCTTGCCGCCCGCCACCGCCTTCATGTCCATCAGGCCGACGTCGACAAGGCTTACCTCCACGGCGCACTCGAGGAGGAACTGTACATGCGCGTACCGGAAGGCATCGACGACAGCGAGTACGCCGGCAAGGTCCTCAAACTCGATCGCGCGCTGTACGGCCTCAAGCAGGCCGGCCGCGTCTGGAATAACCGGATTCACGCGACCCTGGAAGGACTCGGCTACCAGCGCACCAAGTCAGACGCCTGCATCTACGTCCGCAGCGAGGGGGGGCACACGCACTACATTGCCCTCTACGTTGACGACCTCCTCTTCGTCTCGCCTGACCTCGACGAGATCCAACGGATCAAGGACGGCCTCAAACGCGAGTACGGCATCAAGGATCTCGGCGAAGCCAAGTTCATCTTGGGCATCCAGGTATATCGCCGGTCGAATGGCGGAATCTTCCTCTCCCAGCGTGCGTACCTCGAGGATGTCCTACTCCGCCTTGGCTACGCCGACGGTCGAACCGCCCCGACACCAATGCAGCCGAACTTGCAGCTCGCCGTCGCTCCGGAGGACCACCATCCCACCCCTGCCTTCCGCTCCCGCTACCTTCAAGCCGTCGGTTCCCTCATGTACGCCATGCTTGGGACTCGCCCCGACCTTTGCTACGCCGTGGGCGTTCTGGGCCGCCACGCCGCGCGGCCAGACAACTCGCATTGGGCTGCCGTCATCCGCGTCCTGGCATACATCAAGGGAACACTCGACTTTGGGCTCGAGTTCCAGCCTGATGACTCGCCACTTGCCGGTTTCGAGGCGTACTCGGACTCGGACTGGGGTGCGTGCCCCTCGACCTCGCGCTCGACCATGGGGTACACCTTCGTCCTTGCATCGGGCGCCGTTTCCTGGTCATCCAAGCTTCAGCCGCGCGTTACCGCCTCTTCGACGGAGGCAGAGTACCTCGGTCTCTCGCACGCCTCGAAGGAGGCGATCCACCTGTCGCAGCTCTTGTCCGAGCTTGCGCAAGGATCCGGCAGACCGATCGAGCTCTTCGGCGACAACCAAGGCGCCAACGCTCTTTCGCGCGACCCGCAGTTTCACAACCGCACTCGCCACCTTCGCCTGCTGGCGCACTCTCCTCCCGCCGCCAGTCCGTGATCACAAGGGGGCCACTTACCGACACCGCGCGCTGGTGCTCGTCTCGGACCGCATCGAGTCGTCGTCGATCGAGCAGCTGTGGATCGACTCGCCCGACATCTGCGGAATTGAACTGCGCCCCGTGAGCGGTCAGCGCCTCCGCATCCTCAACATATACAACCCCGCCGCTGGCTCGGCGGAGCACCTCCTCACTCACAACGAGTCGGTGCGCCGCCTCGGCGATCTTTTCGCACACGTCCCAACAGAGGCGAGACTCGTCGTGGCCGGTGATTTCAACCTGCACCATCAAGAATGGGAACCTGCGTTAGCGGAGGAACCGACACCCGAAGCGCAAGAAGCGTCGCGCATCTTCCGCGATGCCGGCCTCGCGCATCTCCTACCCGCAGGCACGGAGACTTACCGGTCACCATCCGGTTCGCTCCACTGCAACGACCTGGTCCTCTCCGACCTGCGGACGGAAGAAAGAATGGTCAGCTGCCGTATCGACGAGTCCCTCGACGCTCAGTCCGACCACCGCCCGATCCGCCTCGTGCTCGACTTGGCGGCCGCGCCGGCGACAGAAGAGCCCCGGCGATCCTTCCGCCGCGCCTCGCCCGAGAAGCTCCAAGCGGCGTATGCCCGCTTCTCCGCCGAGCTGCCAGCGCCCGATCGCCTACTCACCACCGCCGACCTCGACCTCGAAGCGGAAAGACTCACCAAGATCTTGATCTCGACAATCGAGTCGGCGGTCCCGACCTCGAAGCCACGCCATGAGCGCTTTGCCCATCCGTGGTGGTCGGACGAGTTGGCGCACGCGAGTCGAGAGGCGAAGAACGCGAAGAACGTCGCGTTGCGGAAGTCGAAACGAGGCGATGCCGACGCTGCCGAAGCGACGCTGATGGCGAAGGTCGTGGCGAACCGTAAGAAGGCGATGATGCGACGGGCGAAGGCGGCGTGGGAGAGGAAGGCGGTTGAGAACGTCGACGAGTCGAACCTATGGCGCAAGGTCAAGGAAGCGATGGGGTCAGCACACGCTCAAGCTGCGACCCCGCCGCTCCAAGCTGGTACCGACGCCGAGGGCAACACGACCTACGCGACCTCGCCAGCGGCCAAGCTGGACTTGCTGCGCCCGGTACTTCTGCCTCAAGTGGACCCTGCGGGGAGTGCAAGTCAGTCATCTATTTATTGTATGCAACCTCCGATTAGCCGAGACGGTTTGACCCGTTTCGGCGAGGAAACCAACGTACTGGCAGATGAACCGGACTCGATCCCCGCAATGACGTCGACGGAGAAGGAACCGGCGACGAACGAGCTGCACAAGAAGAAGGCGACGTCGAAGGAGGAGTCGAATGAAGAGGAGGCGACGATGATGCGGCGAGTGGAAGCAAAGTCGTCGAAGGCGAAGCCGGCGCGAGCGAAGGAGCCGGAGACGGAAAAGGCGAACGACGGAGTCCCTGCAAGCCTAAAAGGCGAGAAAGTGAGCATCCCATTTAGTGTATCACCACTTCCTCGCCTAGACGGTTTGACCCGTTTCGGCGAGGATATGGACATACCAGCAGATCCGAACTTGCCGACGCTTGACTGGCCGGAACTGCGCGAAGAGGAGGTCAAATCAGCACTCTTCGGCGCACGCCCGCACTCGGCCCCCGGCAGCGACGGCGTACCTTTCGTCGCCCTGCAGCACCTCTGGCCGATCCTCCGACTCCGCCTCCTCCCACTGTACGCCGCCTCGCTCCGCCTCGGCCACGTCCCTCGGTCCTGGCGAGACGCAGTCGGCGTCGTCCTCCGGAAGCCCAAGAAGCCGGACTACTCGTTGGCGAAAGCGTACCGTCTGATCGCGTTCGAGAAGACGTCAGCAAAGGTCCTCGAATCAATCGTCGCACGCAGACTGGCGTACCTCGCGGAAAAGCACCAGCTGCTCCCGGCCGAGCACTTTGGTGGTCGGCAAGGTCGGTCAGTCGACGAGTCAGTCGTCTGCTTCGTCGACGAGATCAAGCGTCAGTGGAGGAACGGCAACGTCGTCGTTGGCGTCGCGCTCGACGTCGCCAAGGCATTTCCAAGCGTCAACACCGAGGCGCTCTGCAGCGGGCTAGCGAGAAAGGGCTTACCGCAGCGCGCAGTCGAGTGGATCCGCTCGTTCATGTCGGATCGGACCTGCGACCTGCGTCTCGAAGGCGTCAGCTCCGGCCCGGTCGAGTGGAAGAGCGGGTTACCGCAGGGCTCACCTCTGAGTCCAATCCTGTACCTCTTCTACAACGCTCCCGCGCTGGAGGCGCTGCAAACGCCGACGTCGATGGCGGCGGGATGGATCGACGATATCAACCTGCTGGTTTGGGGCAAGTCAGCCGAGGTCGCTGTCGCACGAGCGAACGCGCTCATGCCGGCGCTCGAGGACTGGTCAAGGACTCACCACTCGGAGTTCGAGCCGTCGAAAAGCGATGTCGTCCTGTACGCGCCGCACAACAGAAAGGTGTCAGCGGACTTGCCCGATGTCATCCTCGCGGGCAGCCCGATCCCCTGGTCCCCCTCCCTCACGATGCTCGGCACGATCATTGACAAACGACTCACCTTTGAGCGGCACGTCGCCGCCTGCGCGAGCAAAGCGTCGGTTGCGCTCACCGGCGTCCGCCTCCTCAGCAGCGCCCGAGGGTACCTCCGCCGGCGCCACACCGTCCAACTTGTCCGCGCCATAGTTTTCCCGCGCCTCGACTGGGCAGCGGCTGCGTGGTTTGAGCCGGCAGCTGAGGGCGAAAGGGAATGGTCGAAAAAAGTCCGCGTTGCCGAGGCGGTTCATCGGGCTGCGCTGGTGACGGTGACCGGAGCGTTCAGGTCAGCGGCGACCGACGCGATGGAGGTGGAGGCGAACATACCTCCGATCCGGCTCCGACTGCGAGGCGCCGTCGCTCGCCTCGGGCTCCGTGCCGCCGCTGCTCACCCGCTCCACCCTCTTGCCGCCCGACTCGCTCTCGCCCTGCGCGAGTCCCGCCCTGCCCACCCCTCGCCCTTGCACCACGCCGTTCGAGTCCTCGCACCGACCTGCCCGCCGCTGTACCGGTTCGAGATGCTGCTCCCGCACGCCGTGGCGCCGTGGGACGAGTTGCCGTCGTCGGTCGAAATCCGAGTCGCTATGTCGAAAGAGGAGGCGACAAAGGCGCACGCCCGCTTGCTCGAGTCGCTCGGCGAAGACGACGTGGTGGCGTACTCAGACGGGAGCTTGATGGACGGCATTGCGGGTAGCGGGGTAGCGGTGAGAGTTGAGAGAGGAGGCGAAGTCCTGTGGGCGTCGAGGAGTCGAGGGCTGGGTCAGCACATCGGCATTTACGACGCCGAGCTTGAAGGCCTTCGCATAGCCGTCTCGTGCGCCCCTCAGCTGCTCCCCACCGACGTCCCTGCCACCCTTCACGCCCTTGCCGACAACCTCGCGGCTGTTTCGGACCCCCTCGACCCTCGGCCCTCGCCCGGCCAGTCCCTGCGCCTAGCGAACCGCTCGCTACTCGATGATCTCGCCAGAACTCACCCTGAGGCTCGAGTGGTCATTCATTGGGTGCCCGGGCATGTCGGTGTCGAAGGGAACGAGCGGGCGGACGACTTGGCGAAAGAGGCGGTGCAGAAGGTTGGCGCTCGTCTTGCGGCGTTGGCGGACCGGCGGAGGCGTTTGAGACAGGCCAGCCGGGGCAAGCGAGTCCTTGCTTATCGCCCCGAGCTCGCAGAGTCGTGCACGAGCGACAGCAGCGACGACAGCGACGAGGAGGAAGGAGAGGGAGGCCGAGCTGGACTTGGGAGGACGTCATCCACGCGACCAGCCATCTCGCCCCCACCACCTCCCAACAGCTCTGGCGAGATCAGACACGGTCGCTTACTACCCAGAAGCCTCTCTGCAGGCTGGTCTGCCTTCCAAGCAGCGCAAAAGGCGACGTGGTCACGCTCCTGGTCGACCTCCACCACCGGCGCCCAACTTCGCGCCGTCACCTCTTCTCCACCCGGTCTCGCTTTCACCCGCTACCACTCGTCTCTCTCGCGCCGCCAGTCGACTCTCCTCACACGACTGCGGACCGGCGCTTGCGACCTCGGCGCCTACAAGGCGCATTTCGAACCCGATCGACTCATGTGCGCTTGCGGCGGTGAGCCAGAAACCCGAGAACACTTCTTCCTCCACTGCCCGCTCTACGCCAGCCCTCGTGCAACCCTCCTTGCATCACTCCGACTCAAATCACCATCCCTTGCCTACCTGCTCAGCGACCCTTGTGCGACAAAGGCAACCCTCCGGTTCCTCGCCGACTCGGGCCGCTTTGATTCGCTCTACTCTCCGCCCTCAGATGACCCGTCTAGTTGAGTTTGCCCCCCCCACCATACTTCTCCCTACATCCCCCTCTCCCTCACCCTCTTGCATATACCCCTCATTCTTTCCAACCTGATTTTCCTGCCTCAATGAGGAGGTTTTTTCTTCGGGCCTTTCCTCGCTCCCCTCACTCCGAGTAGTATCCACGGTCTACATGGGCTTCTATAGCTCGACATGACTTGAAACGCGAATTATCTATCTATCTGACGGAGCACTTCGTCCGCGAGCAGGTGCAGCAGGGCGACATCACGGTCACGTACATCCCGACTGCGCGTATGGTTGCCGACGTCATGACCAAGTCTCTCCCGCTCCCGGCCTTCATCCAGCACCGCGTCGCCTTGGGCATCCGACCGTTTTGAGCGAGGGGGGGTGTTGCTGCAGACGCTCTCTCCCCCGGATGAGAATCCTCTCAAGTCCTTGGGCGCCTCTGAAACCTCCCCTGAGTCAGTTGTCATGAGACGCGCACTCGCTCCTCTCCCTCTCTTGCTCTCCAGCAGTTCACTCTCACTGCCTGGAGAGCAGCCTGGAGAGCAGCCTTGAACAAGCGCGAGGGCGCAAGAAGAAGAAGGAGAAGAAGCCGAGGAAGAAGACGCCGAGATTGAAAGGTCGGTCTTCCCTCTCGACCATGACGCCCGGTGCACTGAGCGACAGCTCTCCATGACAACAGCCAACGTACAAGCCCTTTTCGACACGGATGCCGCCGACACCGACAGTTCTGGCAAGGCTTCTCCAGATCCCAAACGCCATCCACGAAGAAAGGCCGACGTGCTCCCGACCTCGATCTACATTCAGGCGGCATACTTGGGAGGCGGCGCACTCGACCGCCAATCAAAGACGGCCAAGATGTCCACAAGCGCGACCTTGCCGCAGATTCACGAGCCCATCTCGACCCTCACAGGCATCTTGCAGGATGAACTCGACTTCCACTCGCTCAAGTTCCTGATCCTGCCGAGCTCGAGTAGCGCAATCGGATCAAAGGCGTTCTCGTCGCTCGTGACATCCGTCGAGCTTGACCACTTTCGCGACTCGCTGCGGGGCATTGCGGCGAAAGGCACCGTTCTCTTCCAGCTCCCCCGCCCGTCTCTCCTTCCTCCGCACCCTTTGAACTCTTCTCCTGCCTTGCAAGATGCCGCCTTCCTTCTTGTGTCCGTACACTGACGGTGAGCTGTTTTGCGCTGCCAGGTCTCGAACGGAAAGAAAGCGCCCGGCGCCGCAAAAGCCGGTGCGAACGGCCCGACGAGTCTCGCTCAGTCGAGTGATTTGACCGAAAAGGTGCGCATCATAAGGTCTCTTATTCTCGATGCTCTAGCAGATTGCTGATGTGTTGCGGTTTGCTGCAGATCACCGCTTGGAAGGAGAAGATCAAGGCGCGTTACCAGGTCGGGTCCTGCCCGGAGCACCCAACGGCGGCTTGCATGATCCAGGGCCAGCATCACTACGACATGCTCGACGAAGCTCGTCTTGACGTGCTTGTCAAAGCTCTCGTATGCTCGTCTTCATCCCCTCGGACTCGCCCACGCTGACTTTGCCTTCTCTATTTTCTCAGGCGGAGGAACGTCGCGGCGCGACTCTGGAGTCTGGCCTGATACATCCCTTCTTCGGGCCGAAGCGTGCCATCGGAGCGACACCCGACACCGACGCCGGCTCAGGCTCCACCTTGTACAGCATGCCGGGCAAGGCCAAGACGCCGGACATGATGCAAGCGCTTCTGGCCTTGCAGTCAACGATGATGGTGCTGCAGCAACAGCAGCAACAGCAGCACCAATAGCAGCCGACCCAGCAGCAACAGCAGCAACAGCACCCGCAGCCATCCCTCGGGGGCGCTCCTCCGTCCGAATAGGAAGCCCATGTAACCCGAGGATGCTAGAGGCAAAGATGGTGGGAACAGAAAGAAAGAAGGATGGAGAGGGTGGAGAACGCAGACAGGAGAAGAAGAGTGGGTTTAAGGAAAGTGTAGAAGGAGGGATGGGATAAACTCAAGTCAAATCAATCAGAACTCAGGGCGGCGGGTCCTCCGAGGGCGGGCAATACAGCAAGTCGAAGCGGCCTGAGTCGGCAAGGAACCGGAGTGTCACCTTTGTCGCGCGGGGTTTGCTGAGGAGGTAGGCGAGGGAGGGTGGTGTTTTGAGTCGGAGGGAGGAGAGGAGGGTAGCGCAAGGGGTGGCGTAGAGGGGGCAATGCAAGAAGAAATGTTAGCGGGTTTCCGGCTCACCTCTGCAGGCGCACATGGGTCGATCGGGAGGAAATGCGCCTTGTAGGCGCCGAGGTCGCAAGCGCCGGTGCGCAGCCGTGTGAGCAGGGTTGATTGGCGGCGCGAGAGAGACGAGTGGTAGCGGGTGAAAGCGAGACCGGGTGGAGAAGAGGTGACAGCGCAAAGTTGGGCGCCGGTGGTGGAGGTCAACCAGGAGCACGCCCACGTCGCCTTTTGTGCTGCTTTGAAAGCGGACCAGCCTGCGGAGACGCTTCTGGGTAGTAAGCGACCGTGTCTGAACTCGCCGACTCTTCTGAGGCACACCTGAGCATTTTCGCAGTCTCCTGAGGTCTACTGCCTCTCTGTGTAGGGTTGCTGGGCACTGTTTGTTTGGCCAGAGGTGTAAGGTTCAATGCCTGGGCTAAGCACTACAGGGCAGAGCAGAGAATGTTGCCGCTGAAAGACTGGGGCCAAATTGCACTGCTCTGCCCAGTGCCATACCACCTGGCTGAAGCCACTGCCATCACCCGCACTGGACTTGATGCACGTTGGTGCCGCTGACAAGCAAAGTGTTGTACCAATGTTGAATAAACAATTTGACCCGTACTGGGAGAAATGCGGTGAAATGCAAAGTTGGAGCAAAGTTATGTTGAGTTCACCTGGCACCATGGCAGTTGCAACTGTCTGCACTTGTGCTGTCAGATCCTGCTGGTCTCAAACAGAGCAACAGCCTAGCAGGGCTCCTCCATCCTGGGGAGAGGTAGAGAACCACGCCCTGTCCCCGTCTGCTCCCGTTGAACGGAGGCAGGCGAAAAAGAAAAAAACATTAAAATTTGGGAACTGGGGTGGCTGCCGGGGACGGGCGCCGGTCTGCCCGTCTCAGCGGGGGACATAGCCTGTAGAACAGGGGATAACAGGCAAATTCTGAGACAGTGTGCAAACGGGCGCTTTGTGACTTTGCAAGGCAACTCCTAAAGCCCTGGATCTGGTGCAGACTCTTGCAAGAGGAGTGAAGGTGCGCAGCCTTCTTGAAGGCTTCCATTTGAACAGCTCGCGTGCAGAGTGATTGCCCGAGCACTCTTTCTCACCGCCTTATGCACTCTCACTTACTCTCACACCCCTGGAGCCTGTATTGCAGCTGTACAGTGAGACAGCAGACAGGAGGTGTGGATAGACAGCTTGGAGTTGACACAGCCCGGGCAAATGCCTGTATTAGATCCATACGGGGTGCTCAAGCCTGCTGACGGGTCCTTGACGGGTGCCGGGACCCGTCGCCTCGTTTGATACGGATGCCAGGGCCCCGTACCCGCCGTTTTGTGCCCGTTCTGACAGGAGTGATTCTCGAGGGAGAGGGCCGGCAAGCAGCAGGTCCAAAACTTGGAGCCCTTCCTTGCGTTTTCTCAATTAGTACTCCTTCAAGTTCTTCCCTCTCTTGTGTTTTGACCTCAGAAGTTCCTCTTAGGCAAATTTCCTGAGGCAAACAGAAAATTGCTGGATTCAAAGTCACGCAACTAACAGTGAAAATAAGAAGACATAAATCAGCATCCAATTCTGTGGTCTACATGGGCTCTCTAGCTCAATATGACTTGCAACAAAACTTATCTATCTATCTGTGGGGCAGAAATGCAAATAAACACTTTCTAGCAGCTCTCTCCCTTGGTTGAGCGTAGAAATCCCCTAGATCTTGTCATGAGAGGCGCAAAGCTGCCTCTAAGGAGCCAGAGCTTCAGCCTAGTTTCCCATCAGACACAAGCACCGGCATCAACTCCCAGCCCAAGCACAAGGCGGCAGAGGTGATTCAGTCAACCATAGCAAATGATATTCAAACGAAAAAAAAAGAAAGAAAAAAAGAAGACTCGCCTTTCCACCTTTGAGATGGTTAAACTGGACAGGTGAAGCATGGCTTTGAATGGGGACCTAGGGATGCCAGGGTCATCTACTGCAACGGCAACGGCAATGGCAACGGCAACGGCAATGGCAACGGCAACGGCAACGGCAACGGCAATGGCAACGGCAACGGCTCCAATTAACGGGCCCCACATGCTGATACCAGTGACAGTTATCTCCGCCAATGCAGTTTTGTTGATTGCTGAAAATACACTTTGATCAGCAATAACAGGGGCTGAAAGTAAAGACGCAAGTGGAGAGAAGGCCCAACCAGCAGGGGGAAGTGTGTTCGTTGGCGCACATGTGCGCCTGCGCCAATTGACTCAGATCACCTTGCTGTTGCGCACGCCGTCAAGGCATTGCTGAACGCTGTGGCATTCTTTTGATCATTTTCTGCACGAGCCGCACTCATCATGCCAAAACCTGCTGCAGAAAGGGGTAGCTATAGTGGTCATCATGTAAAACATTGCATCACCACCCCGGCCCAGCGGTGCCGTTATGCCATTTAACAGCAATCTACTGTTGCAACAGCAATCTACAGTTGCCAGTACTGAATAATTGAAGTTTTACGGTTTTTATCTGATAATGAGATAATGGCATTGCAGTTGATGACCCCGGCAACCCTAGGGGGACTGACAAGTGCCCAAGATCTTGAAGATCCTCCGTCAACAGGCCTCATTGCACTTGACTGATCCACAGTGGGTTTAGCATTCACGTCCGATTCAACATGAAAGTAGTGAACTGCAGTCAAGGGTCACCCTGAGACTCCGCTCACCTGCGAGGCAAGCAAGCGGGAGCGAGGCTGCCTGGGGAAGCGACCTTCAGCTGGCACTGAGAGGGTCAATCTGCGCGGGGAGCAGAACGGGTCAGGGTCAGAATGCGCAGCACCCGCGACCGGACTGGCAGAGGAGGGCGCACAGAGTATGACTGCTCGGCTTTGTGTGATCCAGAGGACGCGACGATAGCGAGACGTGGGGTGCGGTCGATCTGCGGAGCAGAAGGACACCCAGATTAGCTCGGTCTCGAGGTGACCGTCCAGATGTAGCTACGTACCAAGCGACAGCAGCTGGGGTGGCAATACAACGACCCGCTGAGGAGCTCGAGGCGAGAGAGGTGCAATCGGCGAGGGTAGCGAGCCCTTCCTCCCTCCTCTGACACTGGGTCATCGCGCAGTGGGCCTGCGCGCTGGGGACTGCATCGCCCCGAGCCCTTTGTTGGCAAACAATGCGTTTGGTCACATGCGACGCGGGGAGAGGCCGGCGAGTCCTTCCGCGTGCGCTTGAACTTGTGCGCCAAGTCCCTCCGCAGGCTCCGGTCCAAAGCGAACTTCGATCTCGCCTCTCGCTTGTCCCTCAACTCCCATTTCCGGGCAGCCTGCGGAAGGATTGAGGGCATGTACCAACAGACGAACCTCCCAGAACCGGAATCTCTGCACTTGACACAGGTGCAGAGGGATAGGGGAAAGAAGGGTGGCAACCCACTCTTGTGGGAATTCCCAAAACATAAAAGACTGTGCGCCGCAGGACAGGCAGGCCTCTGTACCCAGCTCTTCAGGAATAACACACGGTGCAATCAGAAAGCTGTCAGTTGAGCTCTGATCCTGCTGCAGTTCTTAGTTGACAAGTGAGCTGAGTTGGAGAGAGAGAGAGCAAGTCTGATGTTGACCTCTCTCAAGTTCTCATCTCCATTTGTTGAGGTCCTGCACAGGCAGGAGCAAAGCTTGAACACGCCAGCATCTGGGCCGTAAAGTCTATACGGAAGGAGCCGGCTACTGCATGCGCACTCACAGAATCCTTTCTCTAGGTTGTGTCAATCACTCCGTGGACAGTGGACTGCCTCTTGCAGCACTTTTGGTGTCCTGGCCCATTGCCTGGCCGATTTCCTCAACCTGGCCAAGACCTTCCCTGCTTGCCCAGGCTAACCCTGTCATAGAAGCACAGCAGACAGCACCTTGACCTCCTTCACTTTCACTTCAAACCTCTTAAGCGATGCCAATGCTGACTTGACCTGCCTCAACAGACTCCTCTGGCCAGTTGAGTGAGTTTGTTCAATGTAAGTACCAAGTATGTGCACTGTGTAAAGGGAATAAGGTGGAATAATCACTCAATGGAAGTGTCAGTGTTAAAGTGTTCCGGAAGAAGGGAACAGAAAGTCACGGAGCTGCATTCCCTGTCTAACCCAAGCTCTCGTGTGACATGCTTGAAAAATGCCAGTACAGTTAGCACACTGGTGCTACAATAACATGTCTTCTGCATCCCAATGAGCCGTTCGCAAAGAAACGTGCCAGAAATAGCTGACTGCCTTCAGCTCACTGTGAAGCTGCCAAATCCAGTCCAATGAATCCACACACCAATCCTGTTCTCGCCACCTGTCTGTCCCCCCACTTGTAGAAGCAAACTCGGCTGCATTGTGATCAGCATGACACACCCAAGCGCACCGTTTGCTGGAATGGCGCACGGCTAATCGAAAAGAAAAGCGGTCATCGCAAACTGCCCATCGGGCCAGTCATGCCCACAACTCCCAATCTGCAGCCCGTAGTTGACTCACATGTCTGGCTCCCGCCCTTGCTTATCTCAAACTTGCTGACTGCAACAGTGAACCCCGACAGTGCTTCTGTAAGTCTGGGCTCCTGTGCCATCATCTTGTACACCGCCTTGACAGAACTGCATGATGCAAGCTCTACACGCCGTCCTCGCTGACTCATGGTCAAATTGCACCTTTGACAACTTGGACCTGTGGACTAGGAAGGGCGTGGAGGATTGCAGGACCTGTCGAAGGATAGTCAAATGCTGAATTATCGGAGCCGGACCGCTCGTTAGGATCCTATCTCGCTTTCGTCTTCTTCTCTTATCTTATTCCCTAGGTCACTTCCGCTTGGAAGTCTAGGCTCAGTTCTCTGTCTCTTGTGACCGGTCAGAAAGAAAAATCCGCAAAGTTCCAAGCCGTGCTAGTCGGTGTCCGACCTCGCATGCACCAGCCGACGCGACTTGCACATGAGAAGGAAAACCTGCTCTGCTATTCAGCTCTTGCTTGTCCTGTGGGCGCTTCTTCGGCCTGAACTCCAAGTGCCACGGATTTATCCCACCTGGCACCAGGCACTCTCGCAAGGTTGATAACTTTCCGGGCAACTCGAGGCGCCTCTGGGGTCAACAACATGACGAGAGGCGAGAGACTCATGTTGTGTGCAACCAACAATTCGCTACACGGACACGTTCAGCGGTCGTCGCAATCGAACTGAGAAGCATCGCCTGTTCAAATCGGATCAACCTCTGTCTGGCAATCGGGCCAAGAAGGAGTCTCGAACATACCCGGCGCAGTATCTTCTCATGCAAGGCAGCTGCAAAATCCACAACAACTTCTGCGGATTCTTCCGGTCCGGCACTCCATCTGCTGGTCACCAGGGTGTCAGCACGCCAACGAAAGAATCGACGCGCAAGCCGAGGAAGATTCACCTGGCTTGCATCGCTAGCATTTTGGTGCCTCCAGCGACAATATCAAATGCGTTCAGAGGATGAGATGCCGCGTGGCCATAACACCGGTCGGTGCGGATCTTGACGACGTCGGCTTCCCCGGGATTTGACGCGCGCGACGCAGACGCAAGAGGAGGGGCAGGAAAACGCACGCCGGGTACGGAAGGTGCCAGGTGATTAGATCTTGCATTCCTGGATCTCGTAGGGGGCGTCGGCCACGGAGAAGTTGGCGGCGGACGTTTTTCGAAGCGGCGAGAAGCGGCTGCAGGATCGACAGGTTCAAGAGGTGGCTCGGCACCGTCTGCTTCAGCCATTCCCGACTCTCGAATAGACGATGGCGGTGATTGCGGGGCGGGCCGCAGGCGGGCGCGTTTTTTCGGCTTGGGGGAGAGTACCGTGTGCGTTGACTTGTCGCCAGACCGTTGCGGTTCGCGAGTACGCGCCCTCGTCTCGGACTGCTTCGGTGCACTCGATCGCTCGTCTGCTGCTGGTATAATCAGGTGGCTGCTCATCTCCGCCGCCGTCGGGGGAGAGGGTACGCCGTGGACATGGTCAAGGGCGTCTCCCGAAGACACGCTTTTCAGCCGGGACTCGGGCGCAGGCACAGACATGGCGGACACTGCTAATGCGGCGCGTGGTCGTCGAGCTTGCGCCCGTGGCGGTATACTGCTCGGGAGCGTACGAGGCGATGCTGAGGCCTGTAAAGCATCGACCTGCGGCGACTCACTTGCGCCGATCCGCTCGACGGACTGGCGAGGCGGTTCGCCCGAAGCGACGACGCGAGCCCTCTTTCTCGGACTACGAGGGTTGCTTCGCAACGTCTCGGTAACCGGTTCATCCGCTCGGGGGTTGACTATGTCCGCCGCTTTTCGAGACCGTGGTTCGGAAGACTGGGTAGTTGATGAGGCGGGTCGCGAGATTTCCGGCCTCTCGAGCGACGGTACGGGTCCATCTCGTGCACCATCGTTGTGCCCAGGCTCGACGGCTACTTTGGCGGGTCGACGGTAGACGGCCTTTGCGACTTGCTCAACGGGTTCGCTTTCGAATTGCCGCCGGTTCTCGAGGAGATGCGAAAGGTTTTGCGGCCCGACTTCGGCGAGCACACTCAAGGAGGCCCAGTTGCTGCGAATCGCCGTCAGCAACCGCGTGCCGAGCAAGCCCCCCAGCAGCTCGATAACTCACTTGTTGCCCTGTACCTTGATCCGGGCCGCGCGCTCCTCGGCACGGCTCTGTGTGGCCGCCGGAGTCTTGGCCTGTGAGGTAGGTGATTGGAAAGTTGGGATGCGGATCCGCTGCTGTGCCGCGTTGGCCATCAGGTCCGTCGGGAGGTTGACAATCGGCGCTCGAGTTCTGCACCGCCACACCTTTCGCGATGAATTGGGGCACTTTATGCTGAAGCTCGCGCGTTCATTCTGAGCTCTCGAGGACGACTGTTCTGTGTTCTGGCCGCTGTGCAAAGAAGGGGACATTCACGCCCGAACTGGAAATGAAATTCATGAACAACAACAAAAGAAAGAGCTGGCGGCTGGAAAGCGGAGGAACTCTATGCGCGCTTCATGAGCCTGTATAGATGCATCAGTATCGTGCCCTCCGGCTTCGAAGGCCCAAGCAGCGTACCAAGCAAGCGTGATATCGATATTCCGAGAAGATTTGGCTGTTAGGGGGCAAACTCTCTTCAGCTCGCGACCCTGAATAGCGGTCCGGTGAGTGGTCGGGAGGACTTACCAGAGATAGAGTAGCAGCTGACTTCCCGGTTGGTGATCGTAGAAAGCGCGAGCGCCTTGATGACCTCGTCTACGGTTGCGTGATCCGGCAGGTCGTTCTTGTTGGCAAGGACCTGCGTGTCAATGGGCGGTAAGGCGCCACTCGCAAGAGTACACGCAGACGCCACACCTCGAGTGCGGCTTGACTGACCAGCAAGGGGATGCCCCTGAGCTCCGGTTTATCGAGCAAAGCGTGCAGTTCTGCTTGTGCCGTTTGGAAAGTGCTGTGATCGGACGAGTCCAGCACCCACACTATGGCGTTCACGCCACGGCAATAGCGCTCCCATATTGATCGGAACCTCGGTTGTCCGGCCAGGTCTGGGTAACAAGCGGGTCTGCCTTTAGTCCTTCCCTCGCAACGCGGCGGCGTCGATGGGGTGGGAAAGGCTCGTACCCCAAGTTTTTATCGTCTGCGGACGTATGTGCGTTGTGTGATCAGCATGCGATGCAGACGAGCTGGTCCGCACGCTAGGGAAGAGTCACGCACAACGTTTCCTTTTTGTATCTTCCGCAGGTTGAAGCCTCTGTCGGCACAGCCGAGTCAGTGGTCCGGTCACCCTTGCGCTCGACCAGGCGTGACGACTGACACGGTCGGGATCATCTCTTCAGTAAAGTGGTTGTCGGTCAACACGGTGACGAGCGAGGATTTGCCGGCGTTCTGCAACCCGATGCAGGCCACGTCGAGCTGCCTGGAGAAGAACAGGGAGCGCAGCCAGTCCAGAAATGCGCGCAACATCTTGCAGCCGCCTCGCTCCTCGTCGCAGTACAAGCGGGCAGGAGGACAGAGCGGTCGATCAGGTCGATGACGACGTCGATTGTTGAGCGAGGCGGAGTGGTCGTCAGCTCAGCGCCGGAACGCTCGATATGAGACTCGGCTGGCCTTCGAAAGTAGGCCGCTGCTGTGCAACGAGTCCTTGTCGACCCGGGCGTAGGCGTGCGGACCAGCTCTTGTGGCGTCGACTGATCGGCCAAAAAGTTCATCCACGCTGAAGGGCAAGGCGCGTCCGCTTCCTCCTCCGCACAGCAAGGCAAAGATGCAGCAGCGCGGCGAGGCACGAGAGCGCTTTCAACAGCTGTCTGCGTCCACGACAAAGGCGGTCGAAACGATCAAGCGGTCCCGCCCCGCGAATGGATCATCGTCGTTGTTGCCGCCGGCCGATCTGCCGCAGCCAATCACTCCTCTAGCCGACATCCGCCACGACGTCCTGGTGCATGCTGAAAGCCTCGCAAAGGAGGTGACGGCCCTGACCCTCGCCCTCAAGCCACCGGTCACCGTCGAGGCAGTCGTCGCCGAGCTCGACAAGCTGGGCGGCATCGTCGCAAAGCTCTCCTATGTCGTCGAACTGCTACCCGCGGTCGGCGCAATGACCAAGAGATTGAGGTACGTCTGCCGCTTTGGGTACCAGCCGCTTCGTGCGGACCTCTCAGAGCTGAAACTCGATTACAATTCACCAGATGGTACATACTCGACCTCCTCGAAGCGCTCCAACAATACCTTCCATACGCAGCCAGAGCTCTCGACAGCGTCACCCCTCAGTCCCGGAACGAACTTCTGCGGGCAGCAAAGACACTCTGGACCGTGGTCGACCGGTCCGGGAACTTGCCACAGACGGAACTCGAGGCGGAACGGCAAAGCTGGCGGGACGCGACCTCGATGCTCGACGACTGCCTCGAGGAGCTGAAGGATCTCGAGGAGACGGTCGATGCCGGCTCCGCTGCAGAGGGAGCGGACGACGCGCCGACTGGCGCACCTGCAGCGGACGCAGTACCGGAGAGCAAAGGCGACGACGGGACGGCAGCATCGCCGGCACCGCCAGCCATGTCCAAGGAGCGTCAGCGGATCTCGGCCACCCGCCATTTGCTGCGACTTGGTCGCCTGCTCGTACACCGGCTCGTCACCAGATCCACGTCTACTTCGACGACTTTTGAAGATCCAGCTTTCCTCGATACCATTCGCCAGCCCATCTCCAGACTCACCGCACTAGGTGATGACATCGCGCTCGAACTGGAACCGCCACAGGAGGGCCTGTCCGAGATCGTCGAGGAGCTGTGTCGGGTGGAGGACTCGATCGCCACTGAACTCGAGCGCGCTGTCGAGTCGCGGGGGACTCCCGAGCTCAAGACGTCCGAATCGGAGTGGATGAAGACATGGCGAAAACAACGAAGTGGCGTACGCGCAAAGCTCGATGCAATTTGAGGCCATTCATCAACGGGTGGAACAAGCGGGAAAAAGGTTACAAGACGTGTGGCTCTTCTCTACAGTGCACCCAGAGACATCATCGTGCCGAGAGACTGCACAATTGAATCTCCCATCGCCGTCTCCACGGCCTCTTCGAGATGTCGCTTCGGATCCTGCTTGCCGACGTGACGCGTCTTGAGCTGTTGCGGCGTCATGGTCGCCTCTTCTTGCACCGACTCTGTGTAGGCTTGAGCGAGTTGAAGCATGCGCTGTGGAAGAGAAAGGAGATAAGTATGGCTGCTGCTGCAGAGTGGCGGAACGATTATTCTCACCTTGATGCTCTCCTCGTTGGAGGCCTTCATCTGCTGCCAATCCTTGAGCCGCAACCCCTCTGTCCAGTTCTTCTTGTGCAGGTTCAAGAGCATGGACTGCTCGAGATCCGTTTTTCGGTAGGCGATGGCGATCGAGTAGTAGTGACGGTTCAGGCCGTGGATCAGAGCCTAGCGGGAAAAGAGCAGGAGGTCGTGAGCTGCTGTCTGACTTTTCATCAGCTCGGGGAGGTTTCACCTGTATGCTGGGTTGCTGTAGGTGTCCGACGTTACTCGTGCTCTGCCGCGGCTCGATCCCCATCATGACCTGCTGCGGGCTGATGGACCGGAAGGCGTCGATCACGACTTTGCCCTTGACGGATTGTATCGGGTCGATAACCACGGCGACCGCTCTCGGGTTGAGTTGTTCGAAGGACTGCAACGCGGCCGTAATATGGGAACGTCAGTTTCAGACTTTGGAGAAGCGAATCCGAGAATGGCTGACCTGCTGAGTGTTGACGTCGACGCTGGACAGCCAGCAGCCGAAGCCGGGATGCGAGTGATACCACCCGACCACCATCTCTGGTCTGGGTATATGAATGGCGGAAGCACAAGTAAGCGCCTGGGAGCCAGCACATGCTCTGCGCTCTGGCAACTCACCGCCCGGTTTGCTTGAGCATGTCGAGCATCTTTGTCTGGAACACCGGATCGACGGCTTCGACAGAGACACCTGTACCACTCTGCGGCATCGCAAAGACATCTAGAGACGCGCAAGAGGAGGCCCGGTCGGTTGGTGAGTGACTTGTGTGCCGCCTCGGTGGAAGAAGCCGCAGACTGACCGATCACCCGAACGGTGTACTCGTCCACGAAGTCTCCCAGCATGAGACCCATCACCTCGAGCGGTACACCTGCACGGCCGTGTTTGAGCATCTGCGGATTGCGGCGTTGGATGCCAGAACGTCACAAGTCAGCCTGGTTCGCACGGCAGATCCTCCTCGGCGAGCTGTGCAAAGCAAGGTGCGCACCTTGAGGAGAGCCAAGCTGCTGATGTGGACCGTCTCGGCGTTGTCGTTCGTAGGGTGGTCGCCGCCGACTGCCGGCTGGGCACCTCCACCGAATTGGCCCATGAGGCTGCGTAATTGCGCGTCCACTGTAGCGAGGGCGGGATCAGTGTCACACGTCCAGGCGGCATGCTGTGCTCGCGAGAGCCTCGGGTCGCCTTACTGGCTGGCTGTCCTGTGTGTGTATGTGCGGATGGCGGAAGCGAACCGCGTCAGCGATCGGGCGAGCGACTCGAAGTTGGCCTCTCGACACAGACTCGCCCCGCCGACTCACCACAATTCGGACAGCGCAAGTGAAGGATGGCTATCGCGCTCAAGAAGGATAGGCGCCAGCGTGCGTCCGGCCTTTACCGCTCCCTCTGCCACTCCCTCCCGAGCGAGACTCATTCTCTCTTTTTCATCCGACAATCACAGCCGTCCGGGCCGCGAACCCCGCTTCCATAATCGCAGACTCGGAGTACGTAGCCCGGCGGGTCAAGCGACACCTGAACGACCTCGAGCGGACCAACTACACCGAGCCGACCACCGGCCCGTCGGCATACGGAGAAGCAGAGGATGAGACCAAGGGCCCGACAGCGCTCAGCAAAGACGAAGACCCAACCGGTGTGTACTGACTGAGAACCTAGAGCCAGGTCGACGACGCCGTCACTGACGCAGAGCGCCGTCTGTGGCAGGGCGGAAACGCAAACGAAGCATGGCCGTGCGCTCCCTGCTGATGTACCGCAAGAATTTCGCCACCTTGTTGGCCGAGTCGGTACGTACTCCATCGCCGTCGTGTACAAGTCGAGTATGCTCACCTGCGCTGTGGATGTGTTGGCAGCAACTCCGCGACAAGCCGGCTGGGGAACCCTCGTACTTGACCGCAGCCGCTCCGCCTTCGCAACGCCCGCCGATGCCGCTCTGCTCCGTTTGCGGCTACAAAGGCAAGTATACTTGCTTACGCTGCGGCTTACGGTATTGCGACATCGGCTGTCGGCAAACTCACGACGAGAGTCGGTGCGAACGCCGTTGAGGCGCGCGAGTCCTGCGCCATCGTTACGAACTCGGCATGAACATGTTGTTGTGAATTATATGCTTCTTTTTCCATGGGTGATCGGGACCTTCAAAGTCTCAATCTGCTCGAGAGAGATCTACGAGACCTTTCAAACGGCTTGCCACCTCTTCGAGAGAGGCGAGCGCTTTCTCCCGCCGATCACCGGCGTCACCGCCGCCTGCAGCAGTCCTTGCCGTGTCCGTGCGGTCGGTATCAGCGCGATATCTGGTCGCCGCCGTGACGAGCAGGGTATCTGGGTAGGGGCGATCGCTGTCGTGTCCGGATGACTAGAACGGGTACACTGGTTGTGAGCATCGACAATAGCCTACATCTTCCTCTGCAATGACTCACTGGAGCGGGACCGAGCTTGAACAGCTGTATCTCGACATCTCCACGACGATATACCCATCCGGTCTTCCGCAAAGAGAACTGACAATGTCTTTGTCGATAGCGAAGCAGATCGTCAGCGCTCGTCGCTCACAGCATCGAGTCGCACGTGACGGCACCGAGGATCCAACATACTCGTAACCTAAAGCCGTGGCCAACGAGTGAGGACTATGCCCGCCATCTATCGCGATTTGTGTAACTCCGAACTGAAGGGCTCGTGGTGCAGTACGGCGCGGCTCCGGAACCTGGTCGATCTGTAGACTCCTGCAATACAAACGCAAGCAAGCGTAAGCAAGTTTCACCTCGCCGAGACTAATCCGGGACGCGAGGTTGCTGGGCCTCACCAGTTTGACAGTGCCGGAGAGCTGAGAGTGCGCATATTCTTGACGCGGAGCGTAGGCGCCCCTGCTTGCATCGCTGGCGCGCGCGCATAGACGTACTCATCCAGTGTATAGCGCTGGCCCGCATTTGCCAGCGACGACAGCCTGTCCCGGGCAGGTCGCTCGAGGGACACTGGCAGGATGCCGCTCATCGATAGTTCGATCGACATTCTTGCGCCGTAGCTTTCTTCGGCACACCACTATGGGTAGCTTGCTCAGGGTATCAGCGCGCAGCCCAGCGGGGATGTTGCAGCGCAAGACTGCATCAAAACTGCAGATCGCGATGAGACAACGCTTCCGCGCCTCCGTTTGGGTCCGCGGTCACCGCGGGACAAGTCCGACCGCGACGAATCTGCTTTGGTAGGTACACATGCCGGAGCAGGGCAGAAGACGACGCTCGTACATACAAACTGTAAAGCGTTCCTGGCGGGCAAAGTAGTGGAGCAGGCTTTGCATGCAAAGCGATTAGGCATCGGATGCGCCCGCTCAAGCGCGCGCAGCAGACACGGTTCTCTGAAGGACGTTCGGCGAGATAAGAGGTCATTACAACGAGCAAGAAGCAGGAACGTGAGAGGCGGCGAGGTTACAACAGGCCGAGGCCGAGACCGAGTCATCATGACAATCGACGAGCTCCTCAACCGGAGCACATGACACACGCCTCCTTGTTCTCCAGCGAACAAAGCAGCTGGGCTTCCTCCAATTCGCGCTGCTCGCGGCGACGAACGGCCTCCTCGTACGAGATGTCATCCGCGTCGCCTTTGGGGGCAGCAGTAGACGAGGTCGCGGGCGCCTCGCTGACGGGGGCCGCAACATCGGAGCTGGCGGCGACGGGGGCAGACTGCGGTGCGGCGGGTGCCGGAACTTCCGCCGGAGGAGCCCGTTTCGCAGGACTCGACCCGTTCGCCAAAGACGTCCGCGCGAGGCCGTTGGTGATGTCGCGGATCGGGCTCGGCTTGTTGGCTGCGGGAGGCGTGGCCGCAATAGGCGGAGGGACGCTGGCCTTGGCGTTGGCAGATTTGGCGGAGTCTGCCGAGGGGCGTGAGGTAGAATCGCGTATCAGCTACCGCTGCAATCCGAAAGAGATAGCTGCTGCGCCGGAGACTTACTCAGGGTCGCTTGGTCAACGGTGAACTTGATCGCTCCGACCGCGGCGCGGGTGCGGAGGTAGTACTGACAACGTCGACGTTACAGTCAGCACGCGAGGACATCCGACACGAGCCGACAGGGAGGAAACATACCATGCCGGTCTTGAGTCCCTTTTTCCAGCCATAGAAGTGCATGCTCGTGAGCTGCGCCATGGTCGGCGAGGAGAGATGGATGTTGAGCGACTGCGACTGGTCGATGAAAGCTCCACGGTCGGCCGCCAGGTCGATGACGACCTTCTGCGAAATTTCCCAGACGGTCTTGTAGATCCTCTTCAATTCGTCGGGGATGTTGGGGACGTTCTGAATCGAGCCGTTGTGAGCAATGATGGTGTTCTTCATCGCGTCGTCCCATAGACCGCGGTCGACGAGGTCCCTCAAGAGCCAAGGATTGACGACCTGGAATTCGCCAGCGAGAACGCGGCGCGTGTAGATGTTGCTGTCGGCCAAGCTCGAGTCAATTTTGCGGGCTGCGACATGCGCGATACAAGGGAAGACGCACGAGGTATACGGTTCGAAGGCCTCGTTGAAGCCGAGGATTTGACTCGTCGAGGCAGTGGGCATGGGCGCGCAAACGAGCGAGTTCCGGAGGCCGTGGCGGGCAATCTTCTCTTTGAGAGTCGTCCAGTCCCAGAGATCGGTCGGCGTAATGTTCCACAGGTCGTACTGCAGCAAACCGTGACTCGCCGGCGAGCCGCCTTTCTCGAGGTACGACGGGTAGGTGCCTGACTCGCCGGGGTGGTCGGCCGCCCAGTCGCGGGCCATGTCGCACGACGACTCGATGGCAGCATGGTAGATCGTTTCAAAGATCTGGAGGTTGAGCTGACGGGCTTCCGGCGAGTCGAAGGGCAGACGGAGGGCCATGAAGGCGTCGGCGAGACCTTGCACGCCCACACCGATCGGGCGGTGGCGCATGTTGCTTCGCTCCGCCTCCTTGACGGGGTAGTAGTTGACGTCGATGATGCGGTTGAGGTTGTAGGCGACGACCTTGACGACGTCGTGCAACTTCTGGAAATCGTACTCTCCGTTCTTGATGAAGGACGGGAGAGCGATGGAGGCCAGGTTGCACACGGCGCTGCGCGGGTTCACAGGGTCTCAGTCACACGCGGGCGGGGAGTGCTATGCGGCAGAAGGGCCAAAACGCACCACTCGTCCGGGGCGGAGTACTCGATGATCTCCGTGCAGAGGTTGGACGACTTGATGGTGCCGAGGTTCTTCTGGTTGGATTTCTCTGCCAGGTTTTTGCAACTGAGTGTCAGATGTCGGGTCGTCCCGAAGGAGTGTAGCAGGGGTACGTACCGTTGGCGGCGTCCTTGTAGAGCATGAAGGGATTGCCCGTCTCAACCTGGGCTTCGAGAATGGCGTACCACAGCTTCTGCGCCGAGATCGTGCGCTTGGCGCGACCCTCCTTCTCGTACTTCTCGAAAAGCGCCCTGAACTCGTCGCCGTAGACCTCGTGGAGGCCGGGCGCTTCGGCGGGGCAGAACAGCGGCCACTCGGCGTTCTGCTCGACGCGTTCCATGAAGAGGTCGGGGATCCACAGCGCGAAGAAGAGGTCTCGCGCGCGGACTTCTTCTTTGCCGTGGTTCTTGCGGAGGTCGAGGAAGTCGAAGATGTCCGCGTGCCACGGCTCAAGGTAGATCGCGAACGCGCCGGGTCGCTTATTGCCTCCTTGGTCCACGTAACGCGCCGTGTTGTTGAAGACGCGGAGCATAGGCACGATGCCGTTCGAGTAGCCGTTCGTGCCCGCGATGTACGAACCGGTCGCGCGGATGTTGTGAATCGAAAGACCGATCCCGCCCGCAGTCTTGGAGATGAGCGCGCAAGTCTTGAGCGTGTCGTAGATGCCTTCGATCGAGTCGTCCTGCATGGTGACGAGGAAGCAGGACGAGAGTTGCGGGTGGGGGGTACCGGCGTTGAACAGCGTGGGCGACGCGTGAGTGAAGTAGCGCTCCGACATCAAGTTGTAGGTCTCGATAGCACGCTTGATGTCGGGTCCGTGGATGCCGACGGCAACGCGCATGAGCATGTGCTGAGGACGCTCCGCCACTTTGCCGTCGATCCGCAGCAGGTACGAGCGCTCGAGAGTTTTGAAACCGAAGTAGTTCTGCGCGGCCAGGTTCGTCAACGATGCCTGCTCCTATGCTCCGCACAGCGGCCCACGCGCGCCAGAACTTATGAACGCACGTAGCTGAAATCGCGGTCGTAAATGACTGCACTGTTGAGCTCGTCGGCGTTGGCGACGATAACGTCGTAAGTCTCCTTGGAGATCATGCTCGACGGCCGACCGTTCTTCGGATTGACTGTGTGCAGGCCCTGGTGGGTCAGTTCCCACTCTCGCTGTCCGTCTGTCCGACGAGTGGTTACGCACTGTAGTTGTACAGGTCGGTGATCACGTGCGAGAAGGTCTTCTTGGTCTCTTTGTGAAGGTTGGAGATGGCGATGCGGGCCGCCAAGATGGCGTAGTCCTGCGCGCGAGCGTTCGTAGACGTCAGCCATGAAATGCGTAGCGGCTTTGTCAAGCGGACGCGTAAACACACCGGATGCCGGGTCGTCATGTAAGCAGCCGTCTCGGCCGCCAGGTTGTCGAGCTCGACCGTAGTGACGCCGTTGTAGACGCCGTTGATGACGCGCTTGGTGATCTGTGTACGTTTGCGGGTCAGACCGTTTCGGGCTGCGGAAGGTGAACGACTCGCGGAGACCCACCTCGATGGGCTCGACATGGTTCATGTCGAGGCCGTAGCACAGCTTATTGATGCGCGCCGTACTGCACAGTGCCGGGTCAGAAAACAACAAGCTCCTATGCGCAACTCTTACACTCACATCTTGTCAAACGCGACCTGCTCGCGGCGGCCATCTGTCGCGTCCGACATGAGAAGATCAGTCGGGCAAGTTCATCCGCGGGAGAGCCATCGCGGGAGAGCCATCGCGCGCGAGAATCGTGTGCTCACCGCGCTGTGGGAGGGGTCGTATAGCGCGTGATGCAAGCCTCGTCAGCCATCGCACGCCAGGTCAGGGCTGCCTTGGGTCGCGCACCTTGTATACGTAAGCCATGCTGCGAGAGGGCACGGGAGAGAGCTGGGGTGGGGCCTGGCCGATAGGGACTGTCGTAGAGATAGAGCTGGTCTTGACTTGCGAGGGTCTCGCGAGTCTATGTGGCGAGAAGCTGAGCTGGGCGGGAGGAGGAGGAGCAGAGAAAGGGAAACTCGCGAGGGCGCGTCCATCGCGCCGCACGCGCTTTTCTCAAGACGCGCCTCGTCGCGTTTGGCCATTTTTTTGGCGGGACTTGGCCTGACTGTACAGCTAGCTGCAGCTGCGCATGCATCTGCCTCGTGCGAAGACGGACTTGGCAGGCGACCACTGGATCGAAGGACCTCCCCCCTGCTCACAGCGCGGCCAACGGGACCCGCACTACATTTCGGACTGCACAATGTTCAATACTCGTGCTTGTTCAAACAAGCATCGTTCAGGAAGTGTCTGCTGCACTCGGGGTAGTTGCACAAGCATGTACGTTGATTTGCCTCGGCGCAGAGCGCAACACCGGACAAGCCCGGAGTGGCGGACTCAACGACAGGTTGTATTTTGTAAATTGGCAGCGAGCAACCGGAAGCCTCTATAGCACAGTGGTAGTGCGTGTCACTCGTAATGACAAGGTCGAGTGTTCGATCCACTCTAGAGGCAGTCGTTTTTGTTTTCTGGAGCTTGTTTTTTTTTGGTACCCCGTGCTGCGCTGCACATCTACCGGCGACGCCATCCGCGCTGCGCTTTTATCGTTGTATCATGGAGCAGCCGCCAAAAGGAAATCAAAGCTCTTCCCTTGAGGAGGCAGAAGAGGCGCAAAAATGGTTGAGCGCACCCAGGATCGAACTGAGGACCTTATCCGATCACACAAAGAGTGTAAAGGACACGTGATAGCCGACTACACCATGCGCCCGTTTTGAGCTCGAGCCGGTTTACTAGGCTGTATGTATACTACATATTGTGAGGACTCTGGCAGCTGGGGGGCATTCAACAGCAATACGGCTTCTCGCACGGGTCCCTGCTCCCGCGAGCGCATCCGTTGTGCGTGCTCCAGCAGGCCCCAAGCAAAGATCCGCGGGGGGGGGTGGGGGCCAAAAAGAGGATTTGCCCCCACACAGGATCGAACTATGGACCTTTCGCTTACTAGGCGAACGCTCTGCCACTGAGCCATAGGGGCGGCTTGCCGACGGCAACGTTTCTTGCCACTATATCTGATGCACTTGACAGCTTGCGTGCCTTCTCCGATGCCCCTTGATCAACAACCGCACCACACATGTGATGCTTGCGGCACACATAAAAATGTGCAACAGTGCCATGGCACCAAGTCTCTTGTGCCAGACTCTCCAGCTTGGAAATTGGATTCAAATGACCGTTGCCAGTGGCCACTCAAGCTCAAAACCGGATGTTGGCAAGGCCCCTCAGGCTCATGAGCTGATGCAGCAGTGTGCAGACTTCAATCTGGTCAAGGTTTGATCCCAGACATCCATGTCTGCCCCTTGTGCGCAGCTTGGAAGGTTTCTGTTTAAGCTTGCTGTTCAGCTGCAGCCACACAGCCTGAGAAGGTTGTTCATGAAATTCTTGTAGCGAGCCGTCGCTCCTTCGGAGCAGGAGCCGGTGCCTAATACAAGACTATGCATGCCAGGACAACCCCACCACTGCAAGACTTTCCACTGGCCGGTCCCCACCTGAGATCCGCTCCCGCGCCTGCTCCCCTCCTTTTTCACATTTTGACAGACTTTCATGTGCTCCTGGCTAGGCCATCAATCAAATAGGCAGGTGCAGCTTAACAGAAGAGTGTACAAGATTGGCACAAGCTCTCAGCCGGGCCAGCAACTCGCGTGGCGCGAAACAAGGGGACGGGGCGCAAGTGGCGGATCGAAAAAGAAAGAGATTGGGCCACGCTGGCCTGCGCAGCGTCCAAAAAGGATTTGACCACGCTGGGGCTCGAACCCAGAGTCTCCTGATTTACGCTGAATCGTAGTCAGACGCCTTGCCATTGGGCCACGCGGCCATCGATGATAATTCGTCAAACTTTGCAAATTCAAAAGAAAATTGCCCTTTCCGCTCTCCGGCCGCCATGGTTCTCACGAAAGCCCTTGTCGGCAAGGACAGTGCGGTCCTGAGGTGCGAGGCACCGAAGCAAAAGTGGTCGAGGTCTCGGAAAGACGTCAGCAAAGTTTCCAGTTCTGACATCTCAGCTCACGGTTGCTGCCGCGAGACGCCCTGCAGCAGCTGCTCAACACGGTCGGGCACCCTAAGCTTCCCTTGCAAAAGCGCACTTCCCCTACGGGGCGTTTCGCTTTTCATTCGAAGGGAGGCCCCCTCATTCCGGCCGATGCGCTTCTTTTGCCACCAACTTCCGGATCCGATCTCTCCTCACACAGGCGTCGGACTGGAATGTGAGCTTGACTGTCACGCCTGCGCAACATTCTGCTACTGGCTGATGTGCAAAGATTCCCTGTCAAAGCTCCTTGTGCGTCATCGCAGTCGTCGACCGCCTGCCGAGCTCTGACGCGTCGTAGCGCTAGCTCATCAAAATTTTTAGAGACTGTCAGCCTCTAGACAAGCTAGGCCATACTCCCGTGCACCAGCTAGGCAACTTGGCCGCCTGCCGAGTGACAAGCAAGTGTCTTTTTGCGATGTGTCTTCTGCAGCATGAGTCGACATGGAGGCGCCCAAATCCTTCCGTTGCCTTTACATGCATGGGTCTACATGCATGGGTTTGACAGCAATCAAGTAGCCTACTGTATCATTCTGTGGGGGCCTGTACGGTGGCGCGCTCACATCGAAAGAGCATTCTGACTTTCGCGACCTGGGCCCGATTCCCCAATTTCGGGGGATACTCGATAGCTCCGAGCTGTACAGCCGCACTCTCGAAGCCCGCATGACAATCCGAGGCTTTTTGGGGTGAAGAATTGGGCCTCGAAGATGGTGAGAAAGCGGGTGGCCCGGGCGCGCTGCACAGCGCCTCCTGCAGTATCTCAGGGATGCGCAGCTGCTCCTCCGAGAACGCAATCAGTCAAGAGAGGGCGTTACAATCCGTCACTAGAGGTCCGCCATACTGCTAAGCACTTCCTCCAGTCGCTGCCGCTCGCTCTCGCCAATGTCGGATTGGAGGAGCTTCTGCTTGAGATCGTTGAGCCATTTGGCCTTGAGCGCATCAAAGCTCGGCGCTCCATCCGGCAAGGTCATCTCGAATGCCGACGCCGAGGGCACGGTCGATCGTGCCGAAGCAGACTTGACGAGTTTCGACGCTGCCGACTTTGCTTTGCTTGTTCCGCCGCCACCCGACCCGGCGGTGCTCTTGCCCTTCTGCTGTCGCTTGCGAGCAGACTTGGAGAGCGACTGACGCTCGACATTGGACGCCTCGTTCTTGTCCATCAGATCCCAGTCCTCTTCCGACTCGACGCCGTGGGCTGCCGCATCGGAACTCGTCGCCTCTTCCGCTTCGGCCTGCCCGGACTCGTCCTCATCGTCGTCGTCCTCGATGTCGCTTGCGACAAACTCGCCGAGCGGCGAGCCATTGATGCTGCGCATCACGATACTTTCGCCGAGGCGCGGTTGACGTGGGGTCGGCGCGGCGGCACCGACGCGAGAAGACGGGGCCGATGCACCCCGCGCTCCAGTCGCCGCGGTCGAGGGCCTTGAAGCGGTGTCGAGCGACTCGTTCTGGCGATAGATGAAATTGCCGGCCGCCGGAGTCGCTGACCCGCCGGCTGCGGTCTGCGATGCGCGAATGCGGAGACGCGGTTTACGAGTCTGTGTGTTGTCGACACAGTGAGCATGTGCTGCTCGACTTTGCGTGGCCCGCTCAACGACCGACTTACGCTCGAGGGCGAAACGAGGTTCGCTGCACGAGTCGCACGTGTGCTGTTGCCTCGCAGCGGTCCCGTCGTCGCTTTCCTGGCACTCGCGGCGTTCGCATCGGCCCGTGCTTTCTTGACGGTACCGAAAACATCAGATTCATCGCCTGTAGCCCTCTGAGAGTCAGTATGTGGGGGGACAGATAGGAGCAGTGCCAGGTGAAACGCTTACCAAAGGCGCCGATGGCGGGAGAGCTCGGCAAGACGCGTTTGCTGTGGAGTGTCCACCCGCGTGAGTTGGCACTGTCTGCACCGTGTCTGCCATCTGGGTACTCACCGCTTGCGGGCGCTCTGCTCGACGGCACTGATGGCCGGCGGCCGCATGCTCTGCTCGACCAAGGCGCGGAGAGCGCGGTGCGGGTCGCAGTCAAAGTCGCCGACGTAGCTCGACAAGGACATGGCCTGGACGCGGGTATCGAGCGAGGTCAGGGTGTCGCCAAAGTGGCGAGCGAGGGCCGCGAGACGCTCGCTGTGCTTCTTGGCGAGGGAGCGCAGATGCGAGGCGGCTGTACCGAGACGTCGCTCGGCGTGAGCATTCAACAGCGGGGGCTCTATACCGCGAAGGGGACCCAGACCGCGAGCTCACCTTCGAGTTCAAAGTCTTCCCTCATGGCTTCGAGGTCTGCCCAGCCGAGTTGATCATCGTGGACCTGCACGGGGCGGTGCGCACGAGCTGCCTTGCGCGGCGTGGGATCTCCAGACTTGTTCTTGACCGCGGCGCGTGTCGACATTGCGGCTTGAGGTCGGACTCGAGTGTCGGGAGTGAAGGAGGGTTGAATGACAGTGACAGGGGTCGGAACCCGGAGGTCGAATCGTGGGCGAGGGAAAGGTGCCTGACGGCGAGACACAGAGAGGCTGTACTGATATGGATGACTGGTCTCGGCTTGGCGGGCAAATGCGTGCGTAGAGAGAGAGAGAGCACGGCGAGGTGCGCGAGGTGCTCGCTGGACGCGGTCACGTGCCGCGAGATTGATCGCTCAACTTGTGCTGCTCGCCCGCTTGGCTCTCTCGCGCGCCCTCTGCCCGTACCGCCGACAGTCACTTCGAGTCTCACTGCGAGACCACGACGGATCGCTATGCCGCGCAGATCAGATGGCGCTACCGCCAACCGCCGCGCTTCCCTCGCAAACAGCGCCGACTCGAATCGCTCGCCGCGTCAACCAGCGACGCCCCCCCGGCAGGGTCCGCGGAACCCAAAGATGGCAGTCCTCGCAGCCGCAAACCGACTCAGGGACGCGACCGGGACCCCCGGCCGCAACGTCAGCGGGACTCTCGGCGCCGCACCCCTCGTCGTCGAGAGCCAGCGCTACGAGGAGTGGATGAAGATCGCGACAGACAACGTGCGTCGCATTCGTTCCCCACTTGGCTTCCATGCAGCTGACTCTGAAGCTATCGCTCGCGCGCAGAAAATCACGTCGACCAACACCTGGAACCTCGCCTTGATCGACTACTTTCACGACATGTCGCTCCTGCGCAACGGCGAAGATAACTCGATCAACTTCCAGAAGGCGAGTTGCACTCTCGACGGGTGCGTCAAGATCTGGACGAGCCGGGTCGACTCGGTCGCGACCGAGACGGGCAAGCTGTTGAGCGGACTCGGAGAGGATGCTCGTACGTTCGTTCCCTCGCGGCTGATTGTCATTCTTCACGCGCCGATGCTCATCTCTTGACCGCCATCAGAACCTCTCGATGACGACGAGATGGACGACGAAGGAGAAGATGGCGCCGGACGCCCCGAGAAACGTACACGAAAGCATGTGAGACCCATCACAGCAACTCTCGACAGAACCTGTTCCCCGACTGACATGACTCGCGACACAGACTGCGCGACAGGCCGCGACGCTCGCCGACGACTTTGCGAAAATCCGCGTCAAGCAGTTCGACCTCGAGTTCACCGTCGACCCGCTGTTCAAAAAGACTTCGGCCGACTTTGACGAGGGCGGCGCAGGAGGCATCCTCATGAACCACCTCGGATGCGACGGGTCGATGAAGGTCGTCTTTGACGCTGGAGACGCCAAGCTCGACTGTGACGAAGAAGACGAGGAAGAGGGCGATGCGGCGGAAGCAGCGGCAACGCCCTCGACCGACCACCTGGAAGTCGACTTGGCAAAGCTGCGAGGTGAGAGCACCGTGGGGCTGCGGCAGGAAGAGGCGTGACTCCGAGTTGCTGACCAGTCCGTGTGAATAAACAGCTCGCTGCTTGCCGAACGGGCTCGATGCCTTGTCGACCATGTCCCTCTGCCCTTCCTTGTCCTTTTTCCGCTTCTCCGACGCACAACTCGACCTCGGCCTCCTCAACCTCGGTTTCGATGATGACGACGACAACGGTGGCGAGGCTCTTCCCGCGTCTGCTTCCCACCGCCAGCCGGACGCCCGCCACCTGCAAGCGGGCGATGACGATGATATGGGCGGCTTCGATGACCCGTACCTGAACCAGGACTTTGGCGGCGGCGGCGGCGACGATGACGAAGGCGCCGAGGTTGACTTCTTTGCCGATCAATTCAGCGGCGAAGCAGCCGCTTTCGGCCTCGCAGGCGCACCTGCTCCGATCGCGTCGGGCAGCGGGGCAGGCGGCGGTGGTGGCGGCGGTACCGGCTTTGGGGCAGTCGAGCCGTTCGACCCGCGGCGCGTGGCGGACGAACGCGACCTCGTCATGAGCATGGACGGCGAAGGCGACGGCATGTTTGCCTACTTTGACGCGAAACTGGGCAAGAACTGGGCCGGTCCTGAGCATTGGAAGATGCGAAGGGGAGTCGCAGCTGCCAAGAAAGGTGAGCGGAATCCGTCATGCACGAACGAGCGAACCTTGATATCTGACTCATTCGACCCTCCGCAGACGACGCGCCGGTCGCCAAGAAGGAGCGGAAGGAAAAAGTCGCCTTCGCCATCGACTTTGCCAACCCGCCACCTCTTTCTGCCAAGGAGCTCTTCGCTGCAGCGAACCCGAAATCTTTGATCACGACCGCCGCACGCAAGACTTCCCGCAAAGCGACCGCTGCCGAGGACGACTATACGCTGCCGGACGATTTCCACTTCAACAGCCAGAACCTGCTGCGCTTGTTCCTCAAGCCCAAAATGACGGTACGTAGGCGCAGCGTTTCAGTTTGCAGTTTCGAAGCACAGAAGATGACGCGAGACCACACGCACAGCTGCGAATGCGACGACGGAACATACAGCTCGGAGATATGGAAGGCGGAGGGGGCGACGTGCGCTTCTGGGCACAGGCAGGAGTCGGCGGACCGCCTGGGGAAGGGCCGGACGAAGGTTACGGCGGGGGAATGGATCCGATGGAACACGACTACAACCAAGACTTTGGCGGCGGTACGTATCCGTCTCTCGACTTTGATGTTTGCATTCTCGCACTGACCAGAACCCATCTACAGGTGGAGATGGAGACGAAGACGACCCACCACCATTCGATACCCAATGGCTCGCTGGTGGAGAAGACGACTTTACTCCGGAGCTCGAGGATGAGGAAGGCGAAGGGAAGGAGCTCGACGACCTCGCAGCTGCGACGCAGGGCCAACTACGGCGAGTGCGCCCCGAGATGGTCAGCTACGCGAAGAGGGCCAAACGGATCGACATCAAGAAGCTCAAGGATAGCGTGTGGAAGGAGTTGGAGGAAGTCGTGCTCCCGGTCAAGCGCGTGAGTTGCTATCGATTCCGTCATGCGTCTGCACAGATCGTTGACCGCCCACGCTGCGCGCAGTACCCAGAGTCTCCCGAGTACGACCCGGCTGCGCCCGCACCCGACGCGGACGACTCTCCCTCGGATGCGAAGCCGAAAGCCGAAGCTCTGGTCCCCGTCGTGTCCGGCCTGCGGAAACTGTACCCGAAGGACAAGATGGAGGAGATCTCGACCTCGTTCATGTTCATCTGCCTCCTCCACCTCGCCAACGAAAAGGGACTGCGGCTGCAGACACCCCGACTCACGTCCGACCACGACGATGCCGAGCACGAGGCGGATATGCAGAAGCTCGTCGGCGGCCTCGAGAGCCTGCGCGTGCTCAAGGAGGTCTCCTAGCCTGGCAACTCTAACTCTTCGTCTTTCCCATCCTCCCTACACTTTAATTCTTATTGTTGGCACTGCATTTCAAGCGTATGGTCCGAGCTGCTCCTGTGACTGGCCGACTGATCTATATGCATGCAAGCCGCGCGTAAGTCAATCGTGTCGCGACGTGAGATTGTCACGCGCCTCGGCGAGCACTCGACCGAGAGAGCCCCTCGTGTTTGTCCGTGCACACGCAGCTCCTCACCGTCCACGCTGGCCGTGGTGCAGGGTCTGGACAGTCTAGCCCACGCACTCCCCTTCGATCGACGCGTGCACGCTCCGCCGCTCCTTTGTTCCGACGCCCGCTCAGTCCTCTCAGTCCAACAACCTTCCTCGCCGCACCTGCATCGTCGCCGCCTCTCTCTCTGCACGACCGCCCGCCCGCCCGTCCACCCGCCCATACTGCATCCGGAGCTCTCTTGACTAGCTCTCGCGTGACCGCGCCAGCATGGCCTCGTCCCGCACCCTCCTCCAGATCGACCCCAACTCGGCCCGGCTCGACACTTACAACAGCAGCGATGCAGACTCGATGCCCGCAACTCCTTCAAAGGACAAGTTCCGCGAATGGACTTTCCCGCGGGCGAAAGCAGGTCCGGCGGCGGGCAACAGCGCAGAAGAAGCACGAGCAGGACCCGCATCGGCGTTGGCATCGTCGACAGCTACCGGGCCCCGACCCGGCTTCGCATCGTCGACCTCGCGGACTGGTGGAGGCATCCGCACGGGCAAGGGAGGTTCGATCGCAGCGAGGAGGCCGTCGGTCGCCCAGCGCGCATCGTCACGAGCCGCAGGCGACTTTGCAGGGGTTACGTCGCCGTCAAAGGGCACCACCACCAGACCTCCCGGCGATGTCGCTCACGGACGGTCGTCCTCTATAGCGCACAAGTCGTCCCCGAAGAAACAACGCTCGAACGGATCGACCGACTTCCGCCACCGAAGCAACGCCTCGGTCGCGTCCCCGATCGCACAAAAGAAGAGGCCCGCGGCGACCCATTCAGGACCCGCCGCCGCGACGTCGTTCGTCAAGTTGAACATGCCGATTGCAGAAGGCAGCGTCTCACCGCCTGCGCCCGGTCGTCTGTCGCGGCTCGCCGTCTCCTTGATCCGACGAAGAAGCCTCGGCGAAGTGATCTACCTCGTCCTCTTCAGCGGCTCCGTCATCATCTGGGCTGCCGCACTCTGCGGTTATGGCCATACCGGGCCCGTCCCTGCACAGCCGGCGGACCTCGCCATTCCTGTCAAGGTCATCGCCACGGCGGGCGTGATCGATGTCCGTCTCCCGGATACCCTGCTGCCGCCTCAGGACCGCTCCGACAACGACGAATACCTCGCAGACGTGCATCAACGCGAGGGAGACGCATCTCACGACGACGGAGACGATCACTTCCAGGCCTCGCCTCTGGACCCGGCTCTTGCGGATGAGCACGTGGCGTAAGTTCCCTCCTTTCTTCGCCTCCGCGTAAAGCCTGAGCTCACACCATCGGACGTGTCCAGTGATGTCCACCACAACGAGGCGTACGATTCTCTGTGGTCCGATCACGATCTCGACGATCCGGACGTCGTTGCCCAAGCCCTGCTCGCAACCGACGCGGACGGGGCTGTCGACGTCGAGGGCCTCGACCACTCGTACGCTCCTTCCGAGACTGTACCGAGTGCAGCAGACGACACCCCCGACATCTCCTTCGACTTGGGCGGGAGCGAAACCGCGGATACGACGGAACACGATGAAGGCTCGGAACAGGCGATTGAGCGAGACCTCGCCGAAGCGGCAGATCCGGATGCCTCAGAAGAAGAGGAAGACGGTACCGTCGAAGACGACTCGATCCCGATCGAAGAAGGAGAAGACGAGGGACCCTCCGGAGACGGCGGCCCGCTGCACGTCGTCGACGCCGACGACGGCCCGGGAGCGCCAACCGCGCTGGACGAGCTGTTGGATTCGGCGGCGGAGGAGCACCAGGAGACTCTCAGCGGCAGCGTCAAGGATGTCCCCGCCGATGCGCTCTTCCGCGCTCCCGGCACCAAGAACCGCAAGCTCGCGCAGAAGCGAAGCGCGAAGGCTCAAGCCAAGACTAAGCGCACAGAGTCGGCTGCGACGCTCGCTCAGCGTGACCAACAAGGCATGAAAGTCATCATCCGGCGCGATTGATCCGGTACTCGTCATTGTACACACGAGCGAGCGCTGGTCGCTCCCCCCTTTCTCTCTCAGCAGTTCTATTGTTGTTTCACCCCTAGCCCTCTGCATGCCCTTATTCTTGTACTGTTCCATCGCTGTAGTCCGATCATTGCAAGGTGGTCCTCGTTCCCTCTATAGCACAGATCCTGGGCGGAGGTCGCGCCGTGCCGACCTCGCCCGATTCGATCACGACTCCATTCTCACTCGCTGCGAGGAACCGTTGCGATGTGCTGACATCGCCAGTTCCCGGGCACTCTGTGGCGGAGAAATGAGGCGCCGAGTTGGACGCGGGAACGGCCAGGAAGGCAAGCTGGTTGTCGGTAACATCGCGAAGCGGGTTCGGAGTCGACACCGAATCTGGCCGGTGCAGGAACTGCTCGGCAACACATCTTGATTCAGCATTCTCGTGTCCCGGCTGATTGGCTGTGGTGGACGCGGACTCACCACGATGTGGCTGCCCTTCTTGACTTCTTCTCCCGTCTCGACCGACATTGCTCCTCTCGAGGGATCGCCAGCCATGATCCTCGCGACTATCCGAGCCTTGCACAAGTCGAGCGGGCACTGAAATAAAAAGGTCAGTATCTGGGTGACGTACTGAGATGAATCCGCGTACCTTTGGTTCAGAGTCAAAGACTGCGGCGTAAAACTCCTTCTCCTTTTCGTGCGTCCGTTGCGCCGCCGGAAGATTGGCAGCCGAGGTTCCAAACAGGTCGTTGACCGCATTCAAGAGCAATCTGGCAGCATTCTGTCCCGAGAGCGACAAGACGATATTGCCCTGTGCGCTGTGCTCGAGAGATTTTGCGGCGTCAGTGGGATTTTTTTTTGCGTGAAGCAAAGCCGCGAACCACCATCACCACCGACCTTGTGACCTCGTACGATGCGCCTATCGGAGCCAGACCGCCGTAGCCAAGCGCGACCGGGGTGCCGTGATGCTCGGGAGAAGCGTCCACGACTGCCACTCCCACCGCGCCCGACGCGGTAGTCTCGTCGCCGTAAAACAGGGTAAAAGCTGATCCGTCCGCAGAGTGAAAGGGAGTCGAAGTACCGACCATGCCGACCTGGAACGGGGAAAGTTAGCGGCCGTGAGCGGAGGAGACGGAGAAGGCATTGCTCACCGTCGATGCCTCTGAGAAGCGCGAGAGAGCCGCCAAGAACGGCTGAGTTCGGTCTGCCGTGAAGACCACGAGCTCTCGAATAGCCGAAGGACTGCGTGCAGCTTGCGCTGTCAGTAGAGTCTTTCATGATGCCAAACGAGGTCCGAGGAAGACAAACTTTTCATTCTTCAATTCTGCAATTTCGGGGTGCTGAGTCGACACCTCGGCCTGCGTCTGCTCTCCGAATCCCCATGCGCCGCCCTTCAAAAACGCCTCGAGCCCCGAGTCCACCTGGTCATGGTCCGCTTGGAGCTCCGGCTTGATTTCGCGACCGAGAGCGATGTTGGGCCGACCGACCAAGGCGGAGCGGAACGGGATGGCCCGCTCAGTGTCGCGGGTGGGACGGTGTCGAGCAAGCGCGATGCTGAATAGCTCCTGATCCTTAAGCAGTGGCGATGTCGACGATGCAGCGGCGGGCAAAATCTCGGAGAGGCAGCCGATCGCGGTCGTGTTCGAACCGGAAGGGGCGAGCGCTCGTCGGAAGGCCGATACGAGCTGTTGCGGGACGTTTTTGGAGAGCGCAAAGACGGTCACGGCCGCTGCTGCGTCCTCGGCGACGGTTTCCTGGACGTTTTCAAGGAGAGCGGTCGGCGAAGGCGAGGACAGAGTCGCGCATTGCCAGAGAGACCGGCGCTGGACAGCGGGTGCGCTCAAGAGTATCGTTCTCCTGAGTCGTATTCTCAACATGGTTGCTTGAGAAAAAACCTTTGGCCGACCGCTTTCGTCATGTTCTCTCATCAAAGACTTCCGCGCGCCGCCACTAACTCGGATCGAGGCGAGACAAGATGCATATGTATGCGATGCAGGCTACTGTATACACGGAGCGTATGCGGCTATGATGGATGCGAGCAATCAAGAATGAGAGAAGGGAGGGGAGGGAAGGACCTCCTGGCCTAGATTGGACACCATCCAATGTACGGAATCTCGGCGAGTTCGAACGTGACGCTGAATTTGACACCGCGCTTGGCGAACGAGTCGGTCACCTCCTGGACGAGGTTTTCGTCGACGGCATCGGCGTACGCCTCCTCGTCGACCGCGACCCGAAACTCCTTGAGCGTCAAGGGCTGCTGCGATTCGTGGAGGATCTCTTCGAATACGGCCAGGATCGCGTCCGGACGCCGGTCCCAGTAGATGTACTCGAGCGTCTCGAGTGACGCAGGCAGGCGCTTGAGTATCGAGGGTTGCGCGACCTGATCCGAGACCGAGAGGCGCTCGAGTTTCTGCAACGCCGGCAGGACATGGCAGAACCACCCGTTCGTCTCTCCTGCGGTCGACGACACCTGCGAGTCGAATCGGAGCTCGCGAAGATGCGAGAGCGCCCCGAGGGCGTCCCCTGTCGGACCGGGGTCGAGGATGTGTTCGGTGTAGAGGTTGAACGAGCGGACGCACGGCGCTACCAGCCGGAGGACCCGGATGAGGCCCGGGGGAGAGTTGACGGTTATGGACAGACGTTTGAGCGAGGGCGAGAGTCCGTGCGGCAGTTCATAGTCGATGGGGCCGTCCCATACGGGTCGCCAGTTCAGCTCAAAGACGTCGAGGGTCGGAATGGCAACCGCGCGATAGAGATCTGCCGGCGTCAAATGCAACTTCTCGCCCGACAAGTTGAGGTGCGAGTCGTAGAACTTGAGCATGAGGCACTTGAGCGGGGGTCGGCGGAGGAGGTCGAGGAGATCGCGTCGTTTCCCCTGCGTCAACGCGCGCAAGTAGAGGTTCCGCAAGTTGGGTAGTCGTCCGAGGACCTCGAGAAACGCGTCCGAGAGGGCGGCCTGCTTGTCGGCGGGCCACGCCCACTCGGGACTATGCTCGACGAGGCCGAGTTGGGCCGCCGTGACCCGCTCGGCGAGGTCCGGGCGGTCCGTGATGGTGCGCAGGAAGCCGTCGACTTGGTCCGCGCGGGTGAGGGTGACCGAGTGGTAGAGGATCCCCTGCGCGGCTTGCCTCCACCCGCGGCAGACGAGCGAGAGGTTCATCAAGTTTGGACACGACGACGTGACGGACCAGGCGACGAGGTCCTCGCGGATCTCGTGCGCAAACAGGATCGGCAGGAACTCGAATATGCGCAGGAGCAGCTCGGTCGGGAGTCGGAGCGCGGGTGCCTCTCGCGGACCTCGCGAGCGCGGGCGGTCGTAGCCGTTTTGATGACCGTGCGGCGGTTCGCGGCCGGCGCAGTGGCCGTTCATGCTGCCAGGTCTGCCGTGGCGTGGCTCGGACTTGTCGTACCTGCTTCGTGCGCTGATAGTCAGCGCCAGACCAAGCGTGCCAGATCCGCGTATCGAGAGCTCCCTCGTCTGCACGTGGAGCGCGAGTCGGTGAGCGAGGACAATGACGCGGTTGAGTGACTGACTTTGCCATGCGCTTGATCAACCGCGGTTGTCGGGTACTCTTGGAGGAGCTCCGTTCGCCCTCTTGTATGCTCGCAGGGTCTACAGTGTAGGCAGTCCCGGCTCTGGAACGAGAGATGATCAGCGCTGTGATCCCGCGCAGCCGATCTTTCTTTTCTTATTAATGGCAGTCGTCTTGCGGGCGATCGTCCATTCAGCTTGCGATCGAGCAGGCTTCGAAGGGGGTTCGTCTTCAACATGCTCGACGTTTCGACTGCGGCCGTGTGCACCCTGGTCCTCGCTGCCGCCGGTGCGGGCTACATCTCCTGGCGACGACCGCGGGCGGCGAGTGAGCTGTACGATGACGCAGACGCCATCTTGCTCAACCTGAAACCGCCCGAGACGAGATGGTTCAACATGGGCTACTGGATCGACAGCGTCGGCCCCGACGACTTCCCACGGGCCGCCGAACAGCTGTGCCGGACAGTCGCGCAGGCTGCTCGCTTGCAGCGCGGCGAACGGATTTGCGTGAGCCCGCGACGCTCCGCCTTGCTCTCCCGGACGAAACGCTTATGCGGGCTACGCTCTCTCCAGGAAGTGGGCTATGGCTCTGGCGATTCGACCCTCTTGCTCGCAAAGGAATTCAGCCCGAGGAGCTACATCGGCTACACCTCGCTCGCCGCACAGCAAAAGATCGCGGGTGCGCTCAGAGACCCGCGTCAAGCGGGAGTTCCCGAGCTCTTCAAAGTCACCCGAGCTAAAACTCGACTCGTGTGCAGCTCGACGCGCCCTCGAAGCGAATCTCTCCGCCGCCGACGTCGTGCTCCGATGTGGCAACGCCGCGCGGGAGCTGCGCACGGTGACTGCCGAATCGCAGGATGCCCTCCTTGCAGTCGACTGCGCATACCAGCAAGTCCTCCTGCACTAGAGTTGTCCGCCCCCAATCGAGATCTCGCGCTGACCCGATCGTGCGTCTCGGAAAGGCAGCTTCAACACGCGGGCGGATTTCCTCTCGGCTGCGCATCGAGTACTTGGCCCAGGCGGCCGCATCGCCTTGACCGACTTGCTCTTGCCAACCGAAGCCCTCAGCCTCCTCGACCACATCTTGCTCCGAATCCTCTTCTACTGCGCCAACACGCCCCGGAAAAACTTCCTCCAACCCGCTCAATATCGCGCCCAGCTCGTCGACGCAGGCTTTGATCCCGACTCGATAACGATGCGCGACATCAGCGACGACGTCTGGCCTGGGTTCTGCCGCTTCATGCGCGAGCGAGACCGACAGATGGGGAGGGCGACGATTCTGGGATCCGCTTGGCGAGGCCTCCTCATGTACACACGGGTCGTCGAGTGGTATAGCGGACTCGGTGGAGGTCGAAGGCGGCTCCGATTCTACCTCGTCTCTGCTTCCAGAACCGGGCAAGGCACTTGAGATCCCTGCAATCGTGCTTATTGCAATTGTCTCGACTCCACGCGCTTCAAGCACGCAGGCTATGCTGCTCCCGGTTCGGCTCGGCTAGTTCCATAACCTTCTCCGGATTCAGGACGTGCCTCGCCGCCATACCGAGGAAAGTCGCCTGCCCAAGAACGACATCCCGCCCTCTCCGAGCAACCGCCCAGCGGACGACCTTTTCCTTCGTCGCGTCAGAAGGGGCGAGCCTCTCCTCACATTCCAGATCGGCCTGACGCTCCAGCAACGCCATCAAGGCATCGACAACTTCCGGCTCGGTCGTTGTCCGAACGTGCGCTTCGAGCACGAGGTCGAGTCCGGCTCGCGAACGGACGAGAGTGACATTGCCGGCAGGCGTGGGCGTCTCTTCGATATCGAGCTGAGCGAGTGGCGCGATAGCCGCATCGAGAACTTGTGCAATCGCGTCGCGAATCGCCGGTCGCTCGGCTCGGTAACCCTTGCTGCGGTCCGCCTTGAGGAGAGTTTCGAGACAGAGAGTGAGGACCCGCTCGTCCCGGATCCCGTGAGCGACCGTGCGACCCAGCTCATCCCGGATCATCGTCCGAGTAAAGATCCGATGCGCGAGTCGCCAGTCGTTCGTCCGGCGAGCCGTCAACAGGTCGCCGACCGCGCGAGCTGCACTCATGCCACCGTCCGTTCCACGCCTGGACGGCTTGACGTCGGATGCGGGGTCGGCTGCAAGGGACTCTTCGCCGAAACAACGGAGCGTGGCGATGTGAGATGGGGTCAGGCCGAGCCTGGTCGCGAGAACGCAAGCTTGCGCGATCGCCTCCCTCGACCGACTCTCCCTGGCGACAACAGCCGCGTGCGATCCGTCGCTGCGGAGCTGGTCAAGCTGAGCCTTCAAGACCGCTTGTAACAGCTCGAGATCGACCCTGAGTCCGCTCGCCGCCGCGCGCGCGACCTGCTCGAGGGCTCCGTGCGGATGACGGCGTGCAACATCGGCCAGGACGACGCCGACGTCTTTCGCGTCCGGAAGGTGCTTCTGCTCGAGAGCTCGACGATAGATCTGTCCGACCGAGGCATGATCGCCCGCGAGAGTGAACGCCTGCGCCAGAGTCGTCAAGTCGAAATGCTCGATATGCCCATTCGCCGACGCGTACGGCGAAGTCGGATTGACAAGAGTCGCGACGTGCGCCGAAAGAAGTTGACGAGGATAAGTGAAGTCCTTGTCGTATGGGGGGACGGCCGTCCGTAGCAAGTTAAGAAGAGTCGAGCCCCGGAGGACGAACGGCGCGGGAGAGCCCACCGGCTGCACTTGCTGCCAATGAGCGACCGACCTCCGTGCGCACTGGCGAGTCGCGCGACTGGCCGCACGACTCGCGCACAACAAGTCGACCCAGTCGTTCTTGTCTTCGGCCGTCCAGTCGGAACCGTTCCGACCACTCTGAAGCGCCGCGACCGTCTCGTTCGCCAAGCCCCAGAACAGCTCGGGGTGCACGACCGGGGTCGACAATGCGCCGCCGGCGGGTCCGTACGTTTCGGGAGCCGAGGCGCCAGCGAGCCACCTCGAGAGAGGGACGGCCTGTCTCCCGATCGACCAACCCTTCTTGCACCAGAGGCGCCAGCATTCGGCCACCAGGTCCCATCGATGACGCGCCGCACACTCGTCAACGTACGCGGAGAGTAGGCGTGCCGACGACCTCGAGATGAGCTCGGACGAGTCCCACGAGTCGTCGCGGGACCAGGTGTATCGGAGTCGGACGAGCGCAGCCAGTTGCGAGACCTCGGCCGAAGATGACCACGCCTCGACGCGCATGGTCGGCGTGTACAGAGTTTGTCGCTCATCACGCATCGTAACGAGACCGAGCTGCAAGACCTTGTCGATGACGGCGGCGTCCTGATACGATTCGGGCAACGCTGCGAGTGCGGCGTGCGTTTTCCGGAGAGTCCCCAGGGCATGCAATGCCTTGATAGAAAGGTCCGAGAAATCTTCTCGAAGGGCGATCTCGAGGACGGTGCGGAGAAGGACGACCTGCAGGCGAACCGATTGAGGCAGGTCGGATCCGGTTGGTTCTGGTCGGACAACGTCGTCCGGGAAAACGTCCAGCAGGCGTCTGAGCACTTGCAAAGCGAGCGAGAGCTGCTCCGACGGTATACGTGGCGGAGAGGGCGTTGTTGATGGTCTGCTGGTCGGGACTGGTCCGCAAAGTCGCAGGAGAAAGTCGAGCGCAATGCGGAGATCGTCGTCGGAAGACTCGAAGTCGGCGATCGTGGAGAACGCTTTCCATGATTGATCGGCGGCCACGAGATCGGCGTACTCGCCGGCCGTGTAAGCGACGAGACGAGAGGCGGGGTCGTGCGGAAGCGCATCCGGACGATTCGGTTCGCTGCTCGGGGCGGAGTTGACACCGTCGTGCGATTTTGACCGCTTTCGCCGACCTTGGGTTGCACTCTGTGAGCCAGAAGCGGGTAGTTGTGACCGGTCCGCACCCGTTCGGATCGCATGGGCAACTTGTCCCCCCTCTTTCGGTCGGTTGGTGGCGAACCGCTCGATCTCGAGCAACTTGAGCCCGCGGTGCGAGGCTCCTGCCAGTTCTTGGTCCTCGAGTACCATGGCGCGCAAGAGTGGCATGTCGGCCCGCTCGGCGACGTCAAAGATCTCGCCGTACTCGTCGCGGAACCCTTCGAGCGCAGTTCTTTGACCGCGGCCGCGCAGGTAGGTCGATACGCGAGCTTCGGCAGTGTCGGGCAGGAGAGAGGACGAGGCAGCCGTCTTCTCGGGGGTCGTGGCCGGACCGACCTGAATGCGAGTCGTCTCGTTGAAACCTGGCGATTCGAGAGGGATTGGCGCTGGCGAGTAGGTCGTCGGTGCCGGGGCAGCGTTCCTCTTCCAATCGGTCCAGGCCGGTCGGGCGGCGTGAAACCAGTGTGACGACCCTGGGGTCGCAGTGGACCATAGTGGGGCCGCGTAGTCGAGGGCCGCTCCTCCTTCTCGAGTTGAGTCGGATCTGTTCGACTCGGTGTTGGCATGGCGCGAGTAATCTCTGACGCCGTGTTTGCAAGGAGCTGCGGTCGAAGTCGATGCGCATCGGCATGCTGCACGCCTCACTGGGCCGAGCATAGTCCGCCGACTGCAGTGCCGGAAAGGAGTTTGCATAAGCGAGCGAATCAGGCGGCTGCTGAAAGATCAAGGCCAACTCACACGCTGCGGATCCGACTGAGCGACACGACCGTACGCTTGCTCGAGACCCGACTGGACTTTTTGCAGCTTTCGGCAGCCCACAGGACGTGGGAGCGGTGCAAACGAGGAAGCGAGAGGCGAATCTCCAAAATTTCTCAAGTTCTCGAGCTGCTGCTCTCGACTCGACCTACGAGACGTCTCGAGCTGCCAAGTGTCCAAGATGGGTCGATCTGCCAAGATGATGAAGCGGCCTACCAAGTCTGGTGCGCTGCTCCGGCTCCGTCTCTCCCCGTTCGTCCTGCACGGAGCTGACCTTTCCGCCTTTTCGATCCCTCGTCTCGCGACTCGCAGAGAAGGGTGAGCTGATCAGGGTACTGCTTGTTGCCGAAGATACGACAGCTGACCGGTCACGGGTGCGCAGTCTCTCGCCAGATCAACAAACCGTCTCAGCCGGCTCAGCGGATCGAGCGCTCCCTCTCGCCCGACGCCGGTCCGTCAACGATCCCCCTCTTCAACACTTCGGTCCCCGGTCGGCAGACGGCGAAACCGGATCCTCGTAGCCGGGCGAGCGCAGCCAGCTCAAGACCCGCGGTCGATGACGATGTCATGAGCGAGGACGGCGCCGGTGTTGGCGAGGACGACGACAACGAGGATGCTGCGCCGGTCAGCAAGAAGAAAAAGGGCGGACTGAAGGATAAGGTGCGCGCGGCCAAGAACGCCATGAAGGAGGACGACGCCCGCAGCGCCGCCAAAATGGCAGGGAACCGCCGCAAAGGTCCGAAAACCAACGTCCTCGGCTCGGTCGACTATGTCAAGCTGCACGAGTCGCGTCCGGGCAAGAAAAAGTTCCGATGAACGCCCGACTGTGTTGTCGCCTTTCTCTGGGCGAGGCTCTTTCATTCTAGACGGACCCGCACCTTGTTGTGTGAGTCCTTCTTTTCTCTCCGCGCCTTAGACCTCCGGTTCCGGCTGACGCTCATCATGTTATTCCTCCGCACAGTCTCAGTAGCGCGATTCCAATGTACTATCACCGTATCGTTCCCTGCAGCTTGCGTCATGAGCCGCCCGCGGTCTACCCACCCTCGAAGCAGGAATTTCTCCGCCCGCCGAAAAGCAATGCTGCGCCGGAGGTCGCCCGTCTACCATCAAGCCGACTCGGCCTTCGCTCGACATCTACAGCGAATAAGCTCCAGCGGCTCGACATGCTCGACCGCCGCGTCTCGCTTCTCAGACACTTGCCCGTAATGATGAAATCCGCCTGGGCGCACGTCTCGCGTGCCCGCTCCGCAGGTACGGGTCGCGCCGCATCACCGAGTCGGTACATGTACAGTATCGCTCGCGATCTGTCGCTTTTCGTGCCCCCTTCGAGGGGAGCGCTGCGGGATCTTTCCGAGCCGTCGACGCGTGCCTCAAGCGGCACCTGCTGAGCATTCCACCGTGGCAGTGCACGCCCGAAATACATGCCCGCTCCGTGTCGCCGCCAGGGGGGTCTCGAGCGTCGACCATGCGACACTTTTTTATGTACGCAGGTGCGAGATGGGTCGGCGGGTCGGCGGGCGGCTCCGCCGCCGGTTCTCGACTTTAATAAAGTTGGGAATCACTTTCGTTCACTTCCGTGCCCGAGATTTCCACTCTAGCTGGACGCGTTGGCGATCACGCTCGCTTTGCCGACCACTTGTTCATTCTTTATCGGAGTCGGAGCGGATCGCGCACTCGGCATTGTATCAGATCCTACCATCGACCCCTGCGAGCTGGCAAGCAGCAAGCAGATCAGCGCGTTCAACCGCTTCGTCTCGATCACTTTCGCCTGACCGGCTCCCGTTCGTCTTTCGTAAACCCACATTCTCAGAGCCTTCAGAACTCCTGTGACTGATTTTCTTTCGCCGGCCGTCGGCACGCGGACGTTCGCTCTCAACACACTCCTTGACTGCCTACAGTACGCTCTCTGCACGCATGGACTCTGCGACTCGCTCCGCCATCGATCTCGCCAACGTCAGGACTTCCGAAGTCTCTGCGGAACGATCGCCATCCGCTGTGGTATCGCTCTTGCGGCGCAAGTTGTTCGAACCTATAGCGCGGGAACTTCCGCGAGCAGTCCTACTTGGGCACTGGACGCAGCGTGAGTCTCTTGCCTCGAACGCATGAATGCGAACGCGCGGGAAAGCGAAAGGGTTGCTGACCCGCGCCCTGTCGGATTGGGAAACACCTCCGCAGGATCATGGGATGTGACGGGAGAAGCGATCCGGCAAGACTGCTGTTTACCCGTTGCGCGAGTCACCGACCTCCAAGACGCCCTTACTGTCCTGAACGCACTTCTCCCGCCCGCCGATATTCTCGTGAGTACCGACCTTCTCCCGGACAAACGCGCGCTCACGCTGATCCCATGATTTCTTGCCATATCACAGCTATGCAGCTCATGTGCGCATCGGCCCGTACCTGCGGATGAAAAGGGTATAAGCTGATCCAGTGTCTACCCCGGCAGATTACGACATCGAAGAGATTCAGGACGCTCTCCTTGCGTACGACGGCGAGATCAACATTCTGGTCGCACCCAGAGATTACATCAATAAACGTCATGCCGGGCCCGCCGCACTATGAGCCGCAGTCCTCATGAGACTGACGCCTTGCTCTACCCGCAGATGGAACCGTCATGATGACAAGCTGGCTCAAGGAAAAGATCGCGGCACGACATTTCGTGCCAAAGCTTGAGACTCTGTCACCCTCGGATGGCTTCCTCGGCCAAGTCCGACGCGCGTCCGCCACGTCTAACTCCTCTTCACCGTCTATACCTGGCGCATGATGTGCTCCCTGTTCTTACATCCTCCTCTGCCCCTTGTACATACGCATGAATTACTCCCTCAGTTATTTTCCCTTGCGATCGTAGGCAAGACGAATTGCACAAGAAGTATCAACAAACAAATAAAACAGGAAACATGGGTCGTTGGAAACCTGCGCAAGGGGTATATCAAGTGGGGGCGGCCCGCGCCTTTGCTGCCGCGGCTTTAGCGCGCACCCTCCGCGCGTGCGACTCGAGGCATTCTAGCCGCCTTCTCGACGTCTCCTTTTCCGATCCGCGGACGCTTCGGCTCGACGCAGAGACGGTCTTCTTGGCCGTTGTCGGCTTGAGACCGGGTGCCTTCAACGGCGGTTGCGGAGTCATGGGCTGCAAAGGTCGTTTCGTGATTGCGGGAGGCTGCCAGGACGACGTACTCGGTGCGAGACTCCGAGATGCGGTGCCTTCCGCGACAGGATCTTCCTGTGCCGGAGCGGAGAACGAGAACGGCGAAGTCGGTGCGGGTGGCAAAGCGAGCAGCTTCCCGAAAGATGCTGGACCTGACGCATGCGGCTCCTCCTTCCCGTCTGGGCCGCCTGTCCTTCCGACAGGACTGAAGCTCGTCGACGCCGTCGCGACAGCCGGCGAGCGCAAGTGGCTGCGCCAGGTGATCGGCCGCTTCAGACTCTCCTGCAGGTCAAACTTCTTGCGAGAGGCGGGTTTCTCCGGACTGGGCATGCTTCGCCGAATGATAGGCGACGCAGCGGCCGTCGCAGCCGCACGAGAGGAGGTCGAAGCCGTCGGAGCAGCGAAGCGAGGCGTCGAGCGAGCGCCTATCGTCGAGTCGGCTTCGGGTCGAATGGTACCGAGCCGCGTTCCCAACGGCGCAGCAAGAGTTTTCGGGAGTGGTGGTACGGGCGGAGCGGCCTCGACTTTCTTTACGGTGGCGCGGTACAGAGATGATTTGGCTGTGACCCAATTTCTGCAAGTCAGGCTTCCGCTCCACCTTCTCCGGGCAACAAAACAGAACTCACGTCCGACTCCGAGACTTGGTCGCCTCTTTGACAACCCGGCACCGTTGACCGCGCCGCTTTTTCGCCGCTTTTTCGCAAGTTCAAGCTGGCGCTTGCGGCGGGCTTGCTCCGACAATGACGCCGACTGCTCGCCAGTTTTGCCGTCCTTGCGTGAACGACCGAGAGAGGCGACACCGCTGCTAAGCGAATCCGCGACCGAAGGACCGGCTCGCTGATCGGCTGAACTCGACCAGCCCGATTCGCGGAGCCTCGCGACCACCTTGTTGTCCCGGTCACTCCCTCGCGCAGACTGAGTGGTGACCGCGGGCTTGAGGCGTTTTGCTTGCGGCTCGGATCCTTCGTCGCTGATCTTGCTCCGCGAATCCGAGCGAGTCATGCCGGCCAAATCCGACGACGAGTGAATCGAACGCTTTGCCGCCCAGTGGGTCGTAATGGAATCCATCCTGTCGAAGGTACGCTTGTGGGAAGCCTCGAAGACGGCTCTCTTGCCTTGAGTCGACGGCTGCGTGGACGAAGTGGCGAACGGGCCCAGAAGTATGGACGAGCTGCGCTTGATTCCGCTCGTTTCGGCCAGCGCGCGAGCTTCAGCGGCGCGCCGCGTCATTTCTTCCATCACGGAATCAATCGCTGTCGATTTGGGGGGGTCCTCGACTTCCTCCATGTTCGTCGAGCCCGTCGACGCCGTCAAGGTGCCGGGCATCGTGAACGTGAAGGCCTTCGAGCCAGTGGTGCACGCCGCTCCCTTGACGGGCGAGCCAAAGACAAACGGCTCGGTAGTCGATGCTGCATCTGCGACCTCGGACGGGAGAGATGGCCGCGAGACGGGGCGCAGATCCGCTGTGTCTGAAAGTGCTGACGGTGGGCTAGCTGTGCTCAGATCCTCCGTCTGAAACGCCGACAGGGACGGGTAGATGTTCGTAGTTGTCGTGAGAGCTACTGGCTCGGGTTCCGTGGCTGGCGCGGGCGTTTTGGACGTCGAAGTTGACGAAACGATGGTGCGGAGGAAAGCGGTGCCGGCGGATCGCAGAGTCGACGTCACAGAAGAGATGCTGCTTGTCGAGTCGCTCTTGTTGATGTCTAGCGCGGTCAATACAGGCGGCCGCGGGGAGGAGGTTCAGTCTTGTCCAGAGCGACAGCAACACCCGATAGCGAGAAACCCACCGGCAGGTCCAAAGTCGGCTTCGAGTGGCGCGTTGCTCGCTGATCCGGCAGGTACAACCGACCAAGAGGCAGTAGACTCGTCGCCGACCGCAAGCGAGTCCTCATCATCGGCGATGGTCGCGAGAAAGCGACCTCGTTCCTCGAGCCGAGCGATGAGTTCCACGTTCTGCGAATCGGGCAGAGTCGACGTCAGATGCGTTGCCGTGATGTGACGGGACTGCCCACTCGACAGCTCACCTTGCCCGAGCCCTTGAGGCCATGCTGCTTGCAGAGGGCCACGAGTTGTGGTCGTTTCAGCGAATGAAGGGCCGCCGCGTTCGAAAGGATAGCGAGCTCCGGTATAGCCTGGGCAGGGGGGTCCACACCCATGGCTGTCTGTAGTACCCGCTCAAGCCGCACACGCAGATGGGAAGAGACAGCACTGGAGCGTCGTGTCGGACCGATGAACGAGAGTAGAAGTTCTTTCAACGACTCCGCGAGCCGGCGAGGGATCTCGAGAAAAGATTTCGGCCTCTTTCTCACGCACACCATATGTAGCACCCGGAGAATTGACAAACACTCACGGTTTCAAGCTGTGCGGAACCAATATACACATACTTCTTGGAAAAGACGTCTTCCGCCGGAAGCTTGTCTTCTGCGCAAAACCTACCAGGGCATACGCTCGCCGTCGTAACGCCAGAAGGAGCCGTTCTCCTCCTTGCCCAGCTTCAGGATGATGTTATCAACTCTGTTGGTACGGGAAAAGAGGCTCGCATAAGCGGACCCCAAGAGTTCAGAGAGTGACAAGGAAGAACGAACGTACGCGAGGCGCGTCGCTTCTTCGACTGTGAAATCGCCCAGACCGTTGGTCCTGTAAGTTCATGCACTGTATATCAGCAGGGAAACTTCTGCCCGCACATCACGTCTCAAAAAGCGAAGCCTCAGACTCGCCCGTCGGTCTGAAAATATGCCGAAAAACGAAAACGCGCGACAAGTCAGCAGCGAGAATAAAGTCCATGTCTCAAGGAGAAAGTTCTCGCCTTGACATAGCCAGGGTGGATCTTTGAGTGATACGCAATGGTGGAAAAGAGGTCAAGCAGAGCAAAAGGTGTCAGCCATTCTTTCCGGCTCAGGAGAGGACTACCACGGGCAACAACTCACGGAAATGACGGTAAACCCCTCCTACGCATATGCCACGTATCAGCACACGTCTGTCGAGCGCTTGCTTCTCCTTTCGCTTGGCAAGAGACAAGCGAGGAAGTAGGGTGTTGCGTTACTGACCTGCTCAAGCTCACGGGAAAGCTTGCGGTTGTACATGTTGAGGGCAACCTTCGAGATGCAGTCTGTTGAGAAGGTCAGTGCTGCTTGCGCAGCCCAAAGGAGCGCATATGTGCAAGACTTACAAGCGGTTCCCAGCGGGTTCTCGCCGAACGGTCCGCCGATCGAACCGCAAGTGCTCGAAATGCCAAAGATCTGCTTGCCCTTTCCCTTTTTGAGAAGCGGGAGGAAGGCGCTCGTGACGTTCATTACACCAAAAAGGTTTGTGGTGAGGTTGTCCATGACTTGTTTCGGCGTCCTGCGGAGTCGAGCAGATCAATCGTCAACTTCAACAAAAGTGGCAGCAACTGCGACGGGCAAAAGAAAGACTTACGTTTGCGACGGCGAATCAAAGTGCCCACGCGCAACACCAGCATTATTGATCAAGCAGTCGAGCGGGCCATTCTTGAGGAATCCGCTGGCCTCGAGCTCCTTCACCGCCGCCGCGACTGACTCGGGGTTCTCGACGTCGAGCTTGAGGATGTAGAGGCGGTCGTCTCCAGCCTCTTTGCGCAGAGCCTGCAGGTCGTCTGCCGAGCTGGTGTTGCGCGCGCCTGCAACGACGCGGACGCGATCGCCGGAGTGGAGCAGCTGACGGGTGTAGCCGAGCCCGAGTCCGCGCGACGCGCCAGTGACGAGGTAGGTAAAGGAGGACATCGTCTGCTCTTCCTTTCGCTTGAAGTGAAAAGATGCTGTGGAAGAGAGAGAGAGAGAGCAGACTAGACGCGAGGTGGCGACGGGCAGGACCCGGAAGAGGCCCGTGCGCGTCCGTCCGCAATCTCGCCATCGATAGTCCCCCACACGGGCTTTGTCAGCATCCACATCAGCCCCGGCCATCGGGAACAAGCTGTCTCTTGCCTTCCGCCGTCGGCAAGGCTACATAGCTCGAGTCGTAGGAGCACCGCCCGGCATCATGAGTGATCTGCCACCGCTCCGATCGTTAAATCGCGAAGAGACAGCTACGTTTGCCGGGAATACAAGACTATCGCAAGGCGGAGCCTGTTGCTGTACGTTCACAGCATCGCGTGGCGAACAGGCGGGAAAGAAGACCTTGAACACTCTCAAACTTTTCGTTTCTTTCCCTCGCGCCAATCTTTGCCAAGTCGCCTCAGATGCGGGATGCAATGGTGACGGAAGGTTAGGGACAAAGCCGCTTGGTGAAAAGGCCCAACAAGTCGGCTCGCCACCCATCCCTGCGCTACCGCAGCCGTTGTGCGCATGCCTGAGGAGGACAGGGCAAGCCGGACGCCGTTTACTCGCGGCTGAAACATTGCCCTCTCCCGCAATGGCGCGTGATATGTCATTTTCCTTTGCACGTGTAAGATTGTTCCTGTTTTGATGTGTGTGAAGAGGGGCAGCGACATGTCGAGTCTCCCGTCTACCAGGGCATGCGTTCGCCATCGTAGCGCCAGAAGGAGCCGTTCTCCTCCTTTCCGAGCTTGAGGATGACGTGCTCGACGCTGTCAGCACAAGAATTGCAGTGTCAGTCAGCGAAAGAAGGAGAGTGATGCTGGAGTCAAGAACGCACGCGAGGCGAACCGCTTCTTCCGTCGTGAGGTCTCCTTGTCCCTTGTTCCTGTGAACACGAGGATCCCGAATCAGAAGGCGTACTTTCGGAGAGCACACCCGTCAAGCAAGTCATTCGGTTGCAGGGATCAGACTCACATGTCGGTCTGAAGACGGGGCGGAAAACGAAAAGCGGCAAGTCAGTTACGAGGATCGACTGCGGGCGTAGGAGCGATGTGGCTCACCTTGACATAACCAGGGTGGAACTTTGAGTGGTGGACGACAAAGTCGAGTTCGAAAAAGCGAAGGGGTACGCAAATAGAAAACTTCAGCGTGCCTTCCTTGCCTGAAAGCGAAGAGGGACTGGCGCCGGTGCCCACTCACGGAAACAACCGTGAAGCCATCCTGATGTCACGAGACATGTCAGCATGCTTCTCCTCACTAGCCTCTTGGTCCGGGCCAGCGGAGGGGAGGAAAAGAGGCGCGAACTTGGGGCCGCACCTTCTCAAGCTCCCGGGACAGCTTGCGGTTATACATGTTCAGAGCAACCTTCGAGATGCAGTCTGGAGAGCCGGGGATCGAGAGATGAGCCATCCGCTGCGATCGAAGGTTCCATGCAGGACTCACAAGCCGTCGCCATCGGGTTCTCGCCGAAGGGTCCACCGATCGAACCGCAAGTGCTCGAAACGCCAAAGATCTGCTTGCCCTTGCCCTTCTTGAGTAGCGGGAGGAGCGCGCTCGTGACGTTCATGACGCCGAACAGGTTCGTGTTGAGGTTGTCCATGACATCTTGCGGCGTGCTGCAGATATTCGAGTCGCTTTCGTTAGTGGCGGTTGCCTCAACGGATGCGCCCGGTCGAAGGCTCTCACGTCTGCGACGGCGAAGCTCCGTGTCCACGCGCAACACCGGCGTTGTTGATCAAGCAGTCGATCGAGCCGTCCTTGAGGAATCCGCTCGATTCGAGTTCCTTGACGGAAGCCGCGACCGCCGCCGCGTCTTCGACGTCGAGCTTGAGGATGTAGAGGCGGTCTTCTCCGACCTCTTTGCGCAGGGCCTGCAGATCGTCTGCCGAGCTGGGGTTGCGTGCGCCTGCGACGACGCGGACGTGGTTTCCAGACTTGAGGAGCTGGCGAGTGTAGCCGAGTCCGAGGGAGCGCGAGGCGCCGGTGATGAGGTAGGTGAAGGTGGACATGTCTATATCGAAGCTGTCTGTGTCTCTAGAGTACCAATGCAGAGCAAACGAAGCTCTCAGGGACGCTGGACCCTCTGGCAGCTGCCCCACCTCGGCTGCGCAATGTGTCAGCGTCTTGTGATCGGCGATCGGACTTCGGTCTCGGCCGCTCGAGGAAGCCGCCTGCATGCAGAACCACATATCTAAGGCAGCTCAACTGGCACCGTAGACGCGGTTCTCTAGATTCTTCTTCGGGAGACTGAATATGCACAAGGGTGTTTTCTAACTACAAGTTTTGGGAATCAGCTAGCGCTGGCTGGGAAGTTTCGTCCCGTGAGCCTCGAGGGGGGACGAGGGGGGATGAGAGTCGTGGAACAAGAGAGGTATATCGTCACGAGGCAAAAGGTATCGAGAACAGGGGCGGGGAGGAATCACTGGAGCGGAACGTCCTGATCTCCGGAGGAGACCTCCCTCCGAGGTCCAAGCGCGGTGAGTTCGATTTCGTCCCCTTCTGCGTCTTCGTCACCGAGATCAAACATGACATCTCCTCCTCGTTGTCGTTGTTCCTGCTGACGCGCTGTCGCCGCCGCCGCCTCCCTCAATGCCATTGCCAAAGACGACTCCCCCTCTTGCCCCGCGCGATCCTACGGGCCCGCAGGTCGTCGCGAATCATCCTCATCGGTCGTGATCAACGCCTCCTCGTCGCTTTGTCGCACAGCCTGATAGTCACGGACGCCACTGCCACCCAGACTGGGCGTCGTCGACCGACTGCCTCCTCCGACTGAACTGGCGCTGCCACCACCCCCTCCGCCGGCCTTCCACCATTTCATGCCGTCGCTGCCACTTCCCGGCAGACTGGCATGTCCGGACAGAGTACGACGGTGGTGCCGAGATCCTGGCATGATGCGCGGCGGTTCGACCGTCGGCTCGTGGTAATGAGGTCGACCACCGTGGAACGACGGTAACGAATGCGAGCGGCGCAAGGGCGCGCGCTCCGCATCAACTTCGGACAGTCCTCGGTGCGAAGGCTGATCTCCAAAGAGCTCGTCTGCGACGGCAAAAACACATGTCAGCCTCCGAGAGTTCGAAACAAGTGATGATGCGATTTGAGCTCACCCATCTCCTCGAGCGGAACTCCTCTCGCTATGGGAAAAACAACGACATTCGTTAGCTGAAGCGCTCCGACAAGGGAGAAAAGAGCAGTAGATGGCGTACTCTCGGGGTATGTGAAGAAGACGAGCACGAAGCTTATGACGCAGAATCCGGCGTGCATCGGGTACATCTTCCATCCGAGGACTTCTTGATTGATCGGCGTCATCGCGCCGACGACATAGTTGCTGAACCAGTTCGAAGCGGTCGAGAGCGAGACGCCCTTGACTCGGAAGGCGTTCGGGAGGATCTCGGCAGGGTACAGCCAGGGGATCGGGCCCTGCACGCCATCATCATCACCTTTGTGTCAGTATCAAGACCATCTGGAGCAGGTGTCACGTAAAACCGACCCACCCAGGAGAAGCCAAAGGCGGCATTGTAGACGATGACGCAGGAGACCACTGCCACGGGGGTGTAACCCTTGTCCATCCAGAGGAAGAAGCCACAGAGCGATAGCGCAATCGCCATGATCTGCGATTCCGGATCAATTCGAAAGGATTGAGAAGCGATCAGGCAAGTGCTGAGAAGTACTTGTCACAACCGCGAAGAAGTCCCTCGATGACTGGACTCACCGTCGCTCCGCTCAGGAGGATGGGCCTCCGCCCGAGCGAGTCAACCAGGTACCACGTCGGGATCGTACTCAACACATAGACTGGGAACGCGCAAGAGAGCCGCTTCTCTTTCGTCAGCTATCGACAGAAAAAGGGCACAGGCACGGCATGGGACGTACTGATGGAATTGACGCCGGTCATTAAGATCGCGTCGCGGCCAATCCAGCCGGCACTTTCAAACACGAGCGGCGCGTAGTACGAGATGCTGCTCGCGCGTACAGGACGGACATCATCGGTCAGCCAAGTACGGTGGGGGTTCACCTCTCCCGAATTAACGGAGAGGAAAGACGTACACGTTGATTCCGTTCTGCAGTTTCCCCCGGACAGAAAAAAAAAACCGGCGTCAACAATTCCGGTGGCTTTCTCAAGGGGCTGGAAATGCTCCAACCGGAACTTACAAACTGCGCAAAGAGCTGAGCACTGCAAGCGATCAGGACGCGGGAGCGGTACCGACGCCACATGGCCTTGTAAGAGCGGTCGCCGAATTCGCGCTGCGAGGTTTTGTTGTGATTCGGTCGTTCCCCTCATTAGCTCTCGCGGTGATATTGATGTAGCGACAAGTGACGGGTGACGGAGGGGGGGACTCACCTCGGCGAGGACTCCTTCCTTGATCTCGCGGAACTCTTCCTGAGCCTGCACGCAACAATCGATGATCAGATCAGATCCCTCTTCCCGCCGCTGTCTCCGTTTGGGGAGGAGAGAAAGAACGAGAGCGCCAACGCACCCTTTCATCCTCGGGGTCCCCATCGCCATGCAAATCAGCCAAGACGCCCATCCCTTCCTCATCCTGCTCGGTATCGATCAACCACCGCGGCGACTCGGGGAGGAACAGGGTCCCGATCGCGAGGACGGCGCCGATCACGGATTGCATGAGGAGCGGGACCCGCCACGAGAGGTCCGAGGTGATGAACGAGCAGAAGTAGTCGAGCCACTGTGTTTGGGGGTTGCGGTCGAAAAAAAAAAAAAAAGAAAAAATCAGCAAAACGAGATCGCCGCGTCGGCGGGGGTAAATACCGCATAAGCTGAGAACGTACGACACTGAAAGCATAGCCCAAAATGTTGCCCTACATGAAAAGAGAGAGGTCAGTGAATGAAAACCCCCTTTTCCTGAATCATGCAAGGAAGCGGGGTACTGACCGTGAACTCGATGCAGGCCAATTTCCCGCGGTTCTCGGCCGGCGAGATCTCGCTCTGGTACACCGGCACGCACATACTGAGGAACCCGACTCCGAACCCACTGATGATGCGGCCAAAGACCATGACCCTGAAACCCGTCGCAAAGGCTTGGAAGAGGCCGCCGAGGGTAAAGATGCACGCGCCGGCAAAGATGGTGGCGCGGCGGCCAAAGATGTCGCCGACGCGGCCGGCGAGGAGGGAAGTGACTGTCGGTTTCGATTGAGCGCGCGCCGAACGGGCCAAGAGTGAGAGAGAGGGGTAGAGAGTGAAAGACTCGGGTCAGTCGGTAGGAGCGGGGGTCAACGGTAGCCGACTATCGACCATTCCATTCCTACGCACTAAAGGCCCCAATCTCGAGAATGGCGACCCTACGGTGCATCGATGGACAGGTGTCAGTACCGACCCAGAAACGTCAAAAACGGCGGGAGGCGGCCTTCTCACACTCACATTGTCGCGAGTTCGACACGATCAGGCTGGTGGAAATAGGCTTTGAACTGCATTCCAGTGGGGATGATATCAGGTCGTGATTGCGATGAATGATGGTGTTAGGGTCCGAGCCGAGGGGAAGAAAGAGAAAGTCAGCGGACGGAGATGCGCTCTCTCGTCAGGCCACTGTCGCGCACTGCAGGCGGGACGTACGTAGGGTCCGGTGATGACACCCGACATGACGCCCCTGTCATGGACATGCAGTCTCAGCTCCTGTTGACCAATTCGAGCCGGATGCCCTTGTCGTGACCGTGACCGGGGCCAACTCCTCGAGAAAAAGATGACCCGCTCGCGCGAGTCTTAAAGACGCACTGATCATAGCCCTGCGAGTCGAAGGACACCGTGATCATCAGCGTCTCGAGGTGACCTTTTGGGCAGAGTGCTCGAACCGAGAGATGCAGAGAGAGGGTCGAGACTGACAAAGAGGAAGACGCCGAGGGAAGCAAAGCACGAGATTGTGAGGACGAGCCTCCTCGAGCTGCCTGGGATTGTCTCGCCCATGGTGCCTGCTTGTCTATGGCTGCCGTCGAAGAGGGCGGAGATGGACGCCCCGCGGAGAAGTGGGGTCGGTCAAGTCGGAGGGAGCCAGGCGAGCCGGGTGAGCGATGCAGCGAGCGAGCGAAAGGGAGGGAGGCGAGCCGGCTGGAAAGTGTCGTTGGATCAGTTGGCCTGCAGCGTCGACTGTGCGCAGTCAGAACGAGAGACGAAGTTGCTCGGCCGGGACTCGAGTTGCTCGGCTCGCCGTCATCTCCCGACTTGTCCTCTCTCTCGACGCGCTGCCAGCAACGCAAAGAGCTCCTCGCGATGGCATATCAACCGCCGCCAGTGCAGTCGCAGGCCGAGCCGACTCTGACCGTCGCCGTCTCGCTCGTCATCGCCTACCTCGCCTACCGCGCAGTCGACAGCCTCGTGCCCGCCCTCGCCCACGATCTCGTCGCAAAGGGGCTCAAGGGCAGGGACATGCTCAAACCGGGATTCAAGCGAGACGACGCACTCTCTCCCGATGGCAACGCCGACGACGAGGATGCCGCACCGGGCAGAAAGCACCTGTCAGTGGGACCGCCGTCATCTCCAGGGCAAAAGAAGAAGCGTCAGCTAACTACTACCATAACTATCGTCACGTAGCCCGGAAGCGACCGGCGTGATCGGCGCCTCGGTCTACATCCTCCTCCTCTCGCTCTTTGCCCCTTTACCGTACCTCTCGTCCCTCCTCCCCTCCTCCCTCCTATCCCCCACCGGCGCGCTCTCCTTCCCGGGACTCAACACCACAACCGCGACCATCAACCGCAATCAAATCAGCCCGGACGACGACCCGTGCGCCGCCCTCTTCCTCGTCGAAGGCAGCCTCTCGTTCCCGCACCACTCGTTCGCCACCTACTTGGCCAGCTTGCTCTCGTTACTCATCGCCACCTTTCTCGGCTTCTGCGACGACGTCTTCGACATCCGTTGGAGGTTCAAACTCCCCATACCAGGTCCGTCTCCGCCCCGCCACCGCCGTCTTTCCCCAACCTTTGCTTCATGCGGACTGACCTCATGTGCGCACGAAATCTCTAGTGATCGCCTCGGTCCCGTTGCTCGTCACCTACGCGGCAGGCCACGGCGTGACCGACATTGTCCTGCCCAAGTTCTTCCACCTCCGAGAGCTCTTCAACGTCGTCGCCACCAACGGAGTCTTCCACCTCGGTGCGTCTCCGCGCTCCCTGCCAGACTTGTTCTCGAGGAGGAGAACAAAACTCACCCCTCCCCAACAGGCCCGCTGTATTACGTCTACATGTCGATGCTGTCGACTTTTTGTACCAACAGCATCAACATCCTCGCCGGCATCAACGGCGTCGAGGTGCGTTTTCCCTTGACCCCCTTTACCCCTCTACTCCCACACGCACAGACCCCACTGACTGAAAAAAAGGAACGCACGGACGGACAGGTCACGCAAGGGCTCCTCATCGCCCTCTCCATCATCGTCAACGACCTCCTCTACCTCACCTTCTCTCCCGCCCCGTTCCTCCTCCCCCTCGTCTCCTTCTTGCCCGAATCGATCGCCCCTTCTCCCGAAACGGTACGGAACCTCGCCGCGCGGACGTACACGCTCGGGTTCGCGCACGGGAGTCAGGAACTCGCGGACCGGCACTTGTTTAGTCTGTACTTCATGCTGCCCCTCGTTGGAGTCTGCTTCGGTCTGTTGAGGCACAATTGGTGAGTCGAAGTCTCCTGTCCTCGCCCTTTTCCAGGCTGGCCTTTGCTCTTCCTCCTGACTCGAGAAGGTTTCGCTGACCGCAAAATGGGAATGAGTGTAGGTACCCAGCGAACGCCTTTATCGGGGACACGTTCTGCTACTTTTCCGGCATGGCCTTTGCCGTCGTCGGCATCCTCGGCCACTTTTCGAAAACCCTCCTCCTCTTCTTCCTCCCGCAGATCTTCAACTTTTTGTACTCGGTCCCGCAACTGTTTGGGCTCGTCCCGTGTCCGCGGCATCGACTCCCTCGACTCGATCCCAAGACGGGATTGTTGGTCAATTCGTGGGCGCCGATTCCGCCTCGCGGGCAACGAACGGCGAGGCAACGACTCGGGGTCGGCTTGCTCAAGGTGCTCGCTTCCCTCGGGATCGTTAAACTCCAGTACGAGCACCAGCCCGACGATTCCCAGCACAAGCCGGCGGGGGTCGGCGCGGCACCTCCTCTCTCGAACCGAAACCGGAACCGGGGCGAAATCGTCGCCGTGACGAATTTGACGATCCTGAACCTCTTGCTCCTCTGGGGTGGTTCCGTCCGCGAAGACGTCCTGACGAGGAGGCTCGGGTACCTCCAAATTGCGGGGAGCGGGGTCGCGTTCGGGATCAGGTATGGGTTGGGAGCGTGGGCTTATGGTGGCAGGGCAGCTGGGAGGGAGTGATCTCTCTCGCGCGCACCGGTCGATCGGTCGGCCAGGCTCAAATACATCGTGCCGTAGACTCTTCCATATATGTTGTACTGTTTCTCTGATCGCAATATAGAACGATTTGAAACAAACCAAACTTTTTTCTCTCCTGACGGACCGGTATTCTTGAAACCCGCGGAGGCCGGGCGACGTCGAGCGAGCGGGCGATGAGAGAACGCAGTTGTCCTCGGTCTCTACAAGCAGCCACGCTAAGAGAACAATGCTCGGCTCTACACTGCGTCGATCGCACGCTGCTATGCGTCCGGCAGTCTTTGCCGCAGCCGCGCGTGGTTTGCACGTCTCGACCCCCCACATGAAGCAGATTGAGCGGATCACGGTCGTCGGCGCCGGACTCATGGGCGCAGGCATCGCGCAGGCGAGTCTTCTCTACCATACTGCCTAGTCGACGCTTGCTGTCCCAGGGCTGACTTGGGAAGGGGCCTATTCCCTTGAGGGGAACAGGTTGCGGCAGATGCGGGTGTCAAGGTGGTCATTACGGACGTCAGCGACCAGGCTCTCGACAACGGGTGAGTGCTCATTCTCCCCTCTCGGAGACAATCAGTGGACGCCACAAGGGCGAAGGGGCGTCTCACCGGACGGGAAGGAGCGGAACGGAAATGGCGCCGGGAAGGTCGAGGAATCGACCGCTGCCGGAGTGCTTCTTCATCCACGCAAACCGAGCGCTGACGAAAAAGGACTGTTCTGCCTTTGCCCGCGGGACAATAGACGCTCCATCATCAACAAATCTCTGACTCGCATCGCGCGCAAAAAGTCTCCCGACGACGCCGCCGCCCAAAAGGACTACATCGACCGCGTCTTTGCCAACATCTCGACGACCACTTCGGCCCAAGAAGCCGCCGCCTCGCCCGACCTGATCGTCGAAGCGATCGTCGAGAACCTCAAGACGAAGCAGGACTTGTTCCAGCGGTTCGACGGGATCGCTCCGGCGCACACCATCTTTGCGAGCAACACGAGCAGTCTCAGCGTGCGCAAGATTGCCGAACTCGTCTCGGACGAGCGCAAGAAGCGCTTCCTCGCCCTGCACTACTTCAACCCGGTCCCAGCCATGCGCTTGGTGAGGAAGACCCTCTTCTCCTCGTCCCCTTGTTCGTCCGGGCCCACCAAGCTGACTCCTATGTTCTCCCGCGATTGGGCAGGTGGAGATCGTTTCTACGAGCGAGACTTCTCCTGAAGTCGTTGAAGACGTCGTCGAGTTGAGCAAGCGGATGAAGAAGACTCCGGTTCGCTGCGGCGACACGCCAGGGTGAGCACGCGCCCGACCGTCACGCGCAGGATCGGCTTCTCTTCTCTGGGGAAAACAAACCTTGAATGTTGACCGACATATGTGTGCGTGCTTACACCTATTCGTATCCCAGCTTTATCGTCAACCGACTCCTTGTGCCTTACCTGCTGGAGGCGATCCGGATGGTCGAGCGCGGCGAGGCGACCGCCGAGGACATTGACACGGCGATGAAGCTCGGCGCCGGAGTCCCTATGGGTGCGTGTCATACTCTCCAAAACTCTCCTTCGCCGCTGTGTAAGCTGATCAGGCGAGCTCCGCACACAGGTCCTCTGGAGCTGGCAGACGTACGTTTTGAGCCTTCTTTTCTCTTTTATCGTGGATCCGCTGCCCTCATGACCCTCACAGGAGCTGATCGAATACGGATTTTCTGTCTCCCGCGCAGTTTGTCGGCCTCGACACGCTCTCGCACATCGCTCGTGGATGGCGCGAGGAGCGCGTCTCGACTGGCGAGATTGACGCGAAGCAGGTCGAGGAGGTCCCGACACTCGAGAAACTCGTCCAGGCTGGAAAGCTCGGTCGTAAGAGTGGCAAGGGATTGTTTGACTGTGAGTGCCACACCTCTCGGGGTTGACTCCGGATCGACGTCCGGCGGACTGACGCTGGATTTTCACGTTGTTTGCGGCCTCACAGACTCTTCATGAGATCCAGCGGCACGATGTGCACGCGCAAGCGTTCGCCTTGAAACGCCCACTACTCGGACCCCTCGGGGCCCGACAATCTTTTGCTGTATCATCCCCTCCATGTGGCGTCGCTTTTGCATTTTACGTTCGATCGGAAGTCGCGAAGAGGGCTCGCTCGCGCTTCTCGGAAGTGCGGCGTGGAAAATTCGACGATATAGGGGCTCGGCTAGCCAGTGGCAGCCTGGCGATACTAAGTCGAGTCCGCTAGCCTAACGGAAGAAGAGTCGGACGTCGGACTCGACTTTTCTCGTTGGCTTCCGCGTGACGCTGCTTCCCTCTCTCTACACACGCCATACTACACATTGATAGCTAATGGCGACGCCGGCGCTTGCTGCTTCCTTGGCGCAGCTCACTGGTCTCGGTACGCGTCCCGACTGCCGAGCCGTGCCGGCGAGAGTGTGCCATCAGCAGAAGTTGACGTCGGTCCGCCGGGCCTTGCAGATGTCGCCACGGCGCAGGAGCAGCTGTTGCCGCACCTTGACTCGCTCCAGAACAGCAACGAAGTCCGGAACTACCTCGACGTGCGTCCGGAAGTCGTCCTGTCGAAGAAGCACCCACTGACGTTGCCCCAGTCAACCGGCGACAGTCTCTCCTCGCTCCCGGGCCGGCAGCTCAACAGTTCATAGCGATGTACACGGCGTATCGCTTCCCTTCCGCACCAGCCGCCGCCTCGAAAGCCGGCGGCACCTCGACGTGGGCACACCGGAACGCCGCCGCTTCCTCCGGTGCGGCGTCGTCTTCATCCGCCGCATCTTCGCGTGCAGCGTCTCCAGCCCACGGTCGCCTCTCGCGCGAGAAAGACCTCGATCGAGCGTTGAAGACGGCCCCGAAAGGAGGCAAGGTGTACATCAAAGAGCGGGAAGACCAACTCGATCAGCAGTGGGGAGGAGCGGCGGCGCGGGCTGCTTCTTCACGATCCTCGAGCGGGCAGAGGCCGTCGGCGCCTCCAGTACCAGTCGTCGCACCTTCCAACTCTGCCACAAGCTCGGCGGGCCCGTCACGAGCAGTCGTCTCGGCTCAGCCGCAAAACAAGGGCAAGGCGAAAGCGACTCAGGGTGCTGCCGCCTCTGAAGCCGAGACTGAACTGTCGGAAGAAGGCGCGGTCGAGCTGTTGCGGATCGAGAGAGCGCTCCGAGGCTTCGAGCCACGCAAAGAGTCGCAAAGGAGGAGTTGCTTCTGCCAGGGTGAGCTGCTCGGTTCCCTCTCGCATTTGCGAAGGAGGACTGGGCGAGCGCCCAGCGACCTCTCGCATTAACATTGTAGGTCCGCATGCTGACGAATGTGCTTATAAATCCTTGCAGCCCGCCAGCACCCGCTCGCAAGCTACGCCCCTCTTTGCCCACGGTGCTCCCTTGTCCTCTGCGTCATCAACCTCCCGTCGGCGCCCTGCCCTTCTTGCTCACACACGCCACTCCTGTCCTCCGCCGCTGTTGCCACACATATCGCTTCGCTCCAATCGGCTCGGGAGGACCTCCTCGCGCGCGAGAAACGGCGGGTGCAACTCGCCAAAGAGCAAGAAGAACGCGAACGCGCCGCGATCCGCTTTCCCGATCTTGCAGCTGCGGAGGCCCGAGGGCCGGTTCCGAGTGGGGTAAGGTCATATGCGGGACATGCGGGTGGCGGCTCGACCATGTCGGAACGGATCGACCGAGCGTATCAAGCGAGGGCGACGGCGGCGCATGCCGGCAAGGGAGGGGGAGGAGGAGGCGGCAACTCTGCCGCGAGCACCGGAGCAGGTCGAGTCCTCCGACTTGATGGCAAGACTGGGAAAGTCAAGGTGCAGACCAAAGTCGTCAAGCCCTCCACGGCTAGCTCGTCGAATGGTCGTGGCAAGGCGACCGTTGTGGAGGAGACGACTGCTGTCCTGGACGCCGATGACGACGACGGGTTCGTGCCATGGATCGACGTCAACGACGACGGCGTCAGGGGACAGCTCTCGGTTCGGTCCGTCGACGGCGAAACGATTGCGCAGCGACGTCGACCGGAGGGGCGACTCTTTGCGAACGTGACGCTGCCGGAGGACGAGTGGCCCGTCTGGGTCCCGGCGGCAAGCGACGAGCGTCGACTCGACGATGATGAGGACGGCGACCTGACGAACGAGAATGGTGGCCAAGCTGGGGGTCGCGCGGCCGCCACCAATCCCGGCGCGAACTCTGATCCAAGGACTGCATCTGCATCGAACGGAGCAGCACCAGCTCGTGCGGCAGTACCCGGAGCAGCTATACCGACGGAAGATGGAGCCAAATCTAAGCGGAGGCGAGGAGGCAAGGCGGGCAAGGAAACTAAAGGCAAAGAGGGCGCGGGAGCACCCTGAATCGGGAGCGAGATCGGCGGAGACTCGAAGCTAGATCCACCTGCTCCATAGACAACGTGCATTTTATTTCGCCGATCCAAGCCTACACATGGCCTTGACCGAAAATGCGGCGGTCTCCGCGGACTCTTTGACTGGTTCTCATCCGCTCTCGCCCGATCCAAAGACTCTTTTGATCAAACGACTCCACGCTCTGATCCACGCCAGCTCGCAAGCACGAGCCAAGACTCGTCGGATCCATAGCTCTCACAGCTCGCAGTCAAGCCGCTCTCCCTAGCCCACGCCCCGAAGAGACTTCGGCATCATGGCATTCCGCGCCACATTCCGCCGCTGTGCGGCCGACATCCAGAACCTGTCGCCGTCTGCCACGTCGGAGCTCGCAAAGGAGCTCCTGCCCCCGCTGCAGCTGTACCGGCGCCTCCTGCGGGTGCACCGCAAGGTGTTGCCGGTCGAGATGCGGCTGATGGGCGACGAGTACGTCAAGGTGAGTAGTTCTAGGAGTCTGCCTGTCTGAGGAGAGAGCAGAACGCTCACACTTTGACTGGGCCAGGCCGAATTCCGACGAACGCGCTCGACCGATAACCCTCTACACATTGTCGGGTTCCTGAGCGAGTGGAAAAAGTACCTCGACCACCACGAGGCTCTGCTCGAAGAACCGTCGGCGTCCGCAGATTCGGAAGAGGCAGCGGCAGCGGCAGCGGCTACAAACGCCTCCGAGACGGACCGGAAGCGCCGCGCAATCGGCCAGCGAATGGACCCGAGTGTACTCGAAGCAGTACGTCAAGGCGGTTCTCCCACTCCCCTTCCCGTCCACACGTCCCTATATAGCGCGGATCGATTGTCGCTAACCTCTTGTATCTCTCAGCTCTCAGCAGACCAGATCGGCCAACTCTACGAGCTCTTCCAAGCCTCTCAAGACGTTTGGCTCACGCCGGAGGAACTCGAGGCGAAGCTCAAGGCAGAAGGGCGGACCGAGGAGGGCATCCCGGCGGGACAGGTCCTGCCGGATCTGGGCAAGGCCAACCGGATAGGGGGAGATGGCGAGGGGCGGTAGTACGACTGGCCCCTGAATTCAAGGTCGTCGCTTCCGCAAACTCCTTCTCCGGTTTCGCTCGTTCCGTCGCTTCTCGAGGTTCGCACGGTGGAGTAGTGAACGGTATGATATAGCATAAACTCGACAGCGACCTCGTTACTCATTACCGGAAAGCCTGCCGATCGAGCGGAATCAACAACATGGGAAGGAAGGAACCTGGACCGGCAATGTCATAGCTTCAGAACAGCATGTAGCCCTGAGCGAGCGGGACCTTTGTCGCAGGAGGCACGGTGCAGTGCACGCCATCCGCCTCGACCTGCAGGCGGGGAAAGGGTGCGGAAGTCAGCAAGGAGGGGAACGAAAGAAGGGCCTGGGAACGCAAGTGACGAGTCCGTACGCGGTAACTCTCTGGATCGACGGTGAGTTTCGGTTTCGCATCGTTGAGCTTGAGGTGGCTCTTGCCGATCTTGCGGCAATTCTTGACGGGGACGACTCGCTTCTTGAGCCCGTACTTTTCGATCGTTCCTGCGAGCAGAAACTCTCCAGGGTTAGTCGACCCGTCTAACACACGACATGTTGAATCAAACCCGCACTACAGGCGCTGGCGAGACTTCCGGGGATATGAGAAGGAGTGACAATGGGAGACAACGCACCGGTGTCGACGGAAAGCTGGGAGACGAAGAGCACAGAGTTGAGCGCAGCAGCTCCCGGTTGACATCCCCACATGGGGCGTCCAATGATAGGTTGGACAGTAGGGATACTCTACGATAAAGCTCAAGGTCAGCGAGACGGAAAGCGCGCAGACATTGCGATAACCCTTCGCTTACCCCATTCGCATCGCCAATCTGATCGCAGCAGCAAACTTCCATCAGTATCTCGGAAACGTCAAAGCAGACTTGACCGAGAGTCCCATGCTCACGTTTGCCCACGCGATGATGCCGCCCTTGATGACCATCTCTGGCCGAACGCCAAAGTTTGCAGGTGTCCACAGCACGAGGTCGGCCAGCTTGCCGACGCTGATGTCGCCCAGCTCTTCGGACGTGCCGAAAATGATCGCCGGATTGATCGTATACTTTGCCACGTAGCGCTGGTAGGATGGAGGCACGGTCAGATACTCGTATGCCGCACCTGTCGGAGAATTGAATCGCTAGCTCACCTTGACTCGCTCGTTGTCGACCCCTTCCCGCTTCTCCTCCTTCAGAGGGCCGCGGAACTCTTTCATCTTCGAAGCCGTGCGCCACGTGCGCGACACGACCTCACCGATGCGACCCATGGCTTGCGAATCCGACGAGATGACCGAGATGGCGCCGTCATCTTGGAGAACGTCTTCCGCCGCGACGGTCTCTGCGCGGATGCGCGATTCGGCGAAGGCAATGTCTTCGGCTGCGATACATGTGGCAGCGTTAGCCAGGGCAAGTTGGGGACGCCTGTGTGACGAAGACTCACGGATTGAACGGTCAAGGTGATGGCAAACCATCAACATCTGCGATCCACAAGAGGAACGAAATCAGATGTTAATCAGACTCTCGACATCCCAGAGAGCGCACTCCGAGAGAAGGGACGCACGTCGAGGTGCTCGTCGAGCGTGTTCTGGGCATACGGGCGGGTAGGGTTCGTGGACGATGGCAGGACATTCTCGTATTCAGAAACGACCAAAATGTCCGGAGCGTGTCCTCCTCTGCCGGTAGTAAGAAGCAAGATCAGCGCGCCGCATTGACGGGGGTACACGTCGGCTACCGGAAGGTGACGCTTACCCTGCCCCTTCGGTGTGGTAGCTCGAGACGACGCGGTTGTCGAAAGCGGCGATCGTGTCGTGAACATAGCCCATCTCGTTGTTGGTGTCCGAATGCAGATTGACCTGGATGTCGTACTCGTCGGCCACGGTAAGGCAGTTGTCGATCGCGGACGCCGTCGAACCCCAATCCTGACGGTGCGAGGCAAGCACGGATCAGCAAACGATGGGTTTTTCTGAGACAGCGCCGGAAGAGCATTTCTGGAACTACCTCGTGGACTTTGAGACCGGCCACTCCGGCGCGAATCTGATCGACAAGGCCGGCAGGACCCGAGTCGTTCCCTTTGCCGGTGAAAGCAAAGTTGAGGGCGATCCCGTCCGTCGCAGCCATCATGGTCTTGATGTTGGTCTGCCCGGGCGTGCAAGTAGTCGCCTTGGAGCCTGACGAGGGTCCGGTACCGCCACCGAGCAGAGTAGTCTGTCAGGGTCGTCAAAATGGAAAACAGTTTTGGTGAGATCAGGTAGGCGTTGTGAGAGTGCCATCGCTCGGAGCAGGGACGAGAACGTACGATACCGCTCGCGAGCGCTTCCTCGCAGATTTGAGGACAGGTATAGTGCACTGTGGATTTATCAATCGCGCCATCGCACAACGAGGGAAGGCAGACCGCAAAAGATTCAGTTTTCGGGTATGAAGACGAGCTTCTCGTGATGGAACGCAGGCGCGTATCGCTGAATACGAGCGTACCGTGCGCATCAAAGGCTCCATAGGTGACGATCAGCTTTTCGCCGCCGATGACTTCGGTGTTGACGCCGACAATCATTCCGGGCGTGATGCCATCCATCACGTCCGGGTTACCGCCTTTGCCGATGGCGGAGATGCGATGGTTCTTGATACCGATGTCGGCCTATGTGTTGTGCACGTGACTCGGAGAGCATGTAAGGGCCCTTGAACGCTTGAAGTCGAAGAAAGAAAGAACGTCCGGACGCACCTTGTAGATCCCCTGCCAGTCGATGATGAGAGCGTTGGTAATGATGCAGTCGAGCGTCTCGCTGTCAGGCATCCCGGTCGCCTGACCCATCCCCTCGCGGATCGTCTTGCCTAAAGGACGGGGGAGAAAAAAGAAGACACAAAAAACACAGGCGAATGGGTCAGGTTTGAGCTCGGCGACAAGTGTACAGCGCTTGCTTGCTGGCTTCTGCTCACCTCCCCCGAATTTGCACTCGTCACCATAGACAGTCATGTCCTCCTCAATCTCGATCCAAAGTTCCGTATCCGCCAAACGGAGCCGGTCTCCTTTCGTCGGCCCAAACATGCTCGCATAACTCTCGCGACTCGCCTCGAACGGTTTGATCTGGGTCCGGTCCGAGGTCACGAGCGCGATGGGTTCGGGAGTGTGGAGGAAGCCGAGATCGATGAGGCGGGAGAGGGTCGAGGCGGTGAGAGAAGGGTCCGAGAGGTGCTTTTCGAGGCTCGAATTGAGCAGGCGGTTGCCACCTTCCGGCGCAGCGGATACCACCAGCAAGGTCAGTATCATTGCCCGCCCCCACAAAAGCTGACTGTTCCCAACATGCCCGCTTGAGGTGGAAGTGTATGTGTGGCGCACCTGTGACGATTTTGTTTCCTCCGATCTGCACGAGAGTGACTGTCTTGCTGTCGCCCGGTTCGAAGCGGACCGCGGTCCCGGCCGCGATATCGAGGCGCTTGAAAAAGGCCTTTTCGCGGTCGAAGGAAAGGGCGCGGTTCGTCTCGCAGAAATGGAAGTGCGAGCCGACCTGCGGAGGAGGATACGGGCGTCAGCGTGAAGGTCTCTGTCGGCATCAGAATCGCACGCCTGTGATGTTGAACCAGACGAAGTGCAGAAGCAAGGCACGAACGAGGGCGTACTTGAATGGGCCGATCTCCCGTATTGGTCACCTTGAGCCGGACCCTCTCCCGGCCTTCGTTGATCCGGATCGGTTCCTTGCGGACCACGATCGCACCGGGGACTTGTTCATCTTTGAGCCCTTTTGGTTCGTCAGACCCTTTCGGGAACACTCCCTCCGCGGGGAGGGGCAAGAAAGAGCCGTACAAGGCGAGCGAGAGGTCGTCGTTGACCGAGGGCGAGCAAATCGGGTCGTGCACCGTCACGAGAAAGACGCCGTCCGGGAAGGCGCCTTCGACTTGGATATCATGCAACAAGAACGGGACTGCCTAGAGAAGCGGAGAGCGAGGCCGAGTTCAGCGAAAGTTATTTTTCTGTTTTTTTCGATCGCCGGCGCGGACAGCGCGGAGCACGCGGTACGTATGACTCACGGGCTGGACGTGGACCCGCCCGAGAATCTTCTTCCCTGCACGACCAAGAGGCGTAGGAGAGCAAGGTGTCAGCACAGGTAGCTTCCGCCAGTCTTGGCATGAGCTGTGAGCGTCGTCGCCGCGGAGTAAGAGATGCCCGCGGACGAAGCGGAATAGCTTATCGGGCGGGTTCCTCCCATGCGATAGGCAGGGGGACGCGATGGGTACATTCCCGCGAGCTGCATGGTGCATCTCCGCGGCAGGATCGGTCTCCTCGTGGACCATAGGGTGACATCGGCTCGTTCGACTGTCCGGGACTGATAGAAGGCCCCGGACGGGCACACGGCTCTGGACGGGTATGGGACACGTACCGATGGCCATGAGTTCCGCTACGCTGTGGTTGCCATCTCGGATGAGCTCGTGCAAGACGTTGGCGATGAGAGCGGTCGCCTCGGCCTCGTTGAGGCGGACACCGCGGGCGAGTCGTTTCTGGGCGAGCGAACCTGCGACGTGGAGGGTGTGGAGCTTGTCGAGCTCACGCGGGAGGAGGTCGAACCCCATGGCGCGTGTCTGATAAGCTATTCTGTGCGAGTGTAGGCTTGCGAGAGAGACAGAGAAGGCCAACCCTCGCGCGAGGATCTCGGCCGCAGGACACGAGACTCGGCCGCGTTTGCTCGCTCAACGGCTTCCGTATTGCGAGCAGAAAAGGAAAGAGTGCGAGAGAGAGCAACGCAAGGATGGCTACACCTGCTGCACCGCCAGCAGACTTTGCCGACTCCGCCTCCGCCGCCGCCTTCTCATCATCATCGCCGAACACCGAAACAACACTCCCAGCGACAGTGTTCGACCCAGACACGCTCGTCAAGCGAGGCTGGTGCACAGTTGCAACCGACAAGAACCGCGCTGCGAACCCGCACAAGCTCTACTACGGTCAGCCACGTGCACGCACCTGCTCCCAGTTCGGCCATCGCGAGCTGCTCACTCTGCGCTCGCTGCTGCAGAACTGCATGGACAAGATGAACCGACGAGCAAACGTCTGGTCTTTACCATGGGACTCAACAACTCGTCCTTTGTGTGTCTCACGTCCGCATCTCTCTCTCGAAAACGACCCGTCCGGTTTAATAAACGAGTCGAACTGACTCGCCAAACGGAAACAGGCTTGGTACGAGCAAGTCGACTACTTTGCGCGCCTACCGGGATACGCCGTCCTCGTCTTTGACAACCGCGGAGTCGGGTGGAGCGACTCGCCCGGCTGGTCCTACACGACGCGCGAGATGGCGCTCGATGTGGTCGAACTGCTCGACTTTCTCGGCTGGACTCAGGACCGGAGCTTGAACGTCGTCGGAGTCAGTATGGGAGGTATGATTGCCCAGCAGCTCGTGAGCTTTCCGTCCACTTCTGTGCCTTTCCAGCTCGCATATTTCCTGTCTTCGCAACTTTGGAAACAAGACTTGTGCCACTCAACCCGGACTGACACATCCCTGCAACCCCGCTCCCGTCTAAAAAGGCGCTCCTCATCCCCGAGCGGATCCATGCCCTCCTCCTCACCTCGACTCGCTCCGGCTCGAAAACCGACCTGCCGTCTTATGCCGCTCTCAACATGTTTGCGCGGCTCACGAGCGGGACAGTCCGCTCTCCCGAGAAGCAGATCCGGCTCGTGGTCAACACCTTGTACCCTCAAGCGTACCTTGATGAGATCGTTCAGGCCGAAGGAGAGTGGAAGGGAAAGACGCAGCGAGATCGGATAGAGGCGGTGAGTCACGCGGCGGCTCTTGTCTTCGTCCCATCCGTCAAGAGTGCCCAAGCCAGCAGCTTATCGTTGACGCGGCCTCTTGCGCACTGAATCGCACCCCCTAGGGATTCCTGCACCGCTACCATATCGGACGGAGACAATCATTTGCCGGTCGAGTCGGTCAGCTCGCCGCCGCCCTGTCAGTCCTCCGTCTCGCCTCTACGTCGGGAATGCGAGTGCAGTCGACTAATGTGCTGAATCTTTACGATCAGGCGCCACCAACTCACGGCTGAAGAGGCGAGGCAGATCTCGTCCACTATTCCGAGGATCGCGATCATTCACGGGACCGAAGACAAGCTCCTGCGCGTCGACCGCGGTCGAAACTTGCACGCCGAACTCCCAGTGAGTTTCGTATCGGCGAACAACGACCTTTGCGCGACGTCCTCCTCTCTATGCCGTCACAGCTCACTTTCCGCCTCTTTTCATATTCGCAGGGTTCGACTCTCAAGATTGTCGAGAATGCCGGACACGCTCTGCCGAGTCAGATCCGAGACGAATACCACGACTGGATCCGAGAAAACGTTGAAGCCACTACATAGAGCCTCGTGAAGCGCAATTGGGTCGCTCGAGGAGAGACGTCGACGGCGACGTAGCTTGTCTTTTTTGGGTCCGATGCTTTCCCCCTCATCTTTTCCCCCTCTTCCGCACTCTCTTAGACTAGGCAGCACTGTAAATAGCGGACATCGCGACCAATCGCGCCGAACAAAATCTTCTGCTGCAAGCCAAAGTGGGGCGGCAAAGTCGAGAGTCGTCTCTCTCTCTCCAGCTGTCGACTCAGCCAGCGCCAAACAGCTCAGACAAGGGCCACAAGCTCACATCGTCGCGCAGCTTGTGTACTCGCGGCAGCGTCATCGGTCTGCGTCTCATCCGACATCCCCGCCGTTCTCCAACTTCCGATAAGGCCCACGCTGCCGTTCCACCTCGCCGCCGACCATGACCTTCGCACTCACGGACGAGCAGAAATCACAAGTAAGTCCTCCGCCTCGACCTACCCGACTCTTTGTGTGCGCGAGAACCCAGCCTTGACGCAGCCACTCCGACAACTCTAGTTCGAAGCAGACGGTTTCCTCGTCATCCGCGGCTTCTTTACGCAACAATGGGCCGACAGGCTGCTTGCAAAGAGTCGACAACTCCTCAAGGACTTTGACGTCGTGAGTTACCCTTCTCTCCGTGGAGTCTGTCTCTCGACCGACACTCATGCTTTTTTTTTTTTTGTTCATTTCCGCCCGCCCGGCCCGCACCCAGTCCTCCCATCCTATGACTCAATTCGTCGGGACTTCAGACCCGGCTAGCAAGAAGCACGTCGGCGACGATTACTTCCTCGAATCGGGAGACAAGATCAGGTTCTTTTTCGAGCCGGCCGCGTTTGATCAGGATGGCAAACTGAATCGACCGAAGGAACTCGCTGTCAACAAGGTCAGTGCCCGCTGTGGCCTTGTCGTACAGGACGCCGTAATCGTGAACTGACTACGTCGATGGCGTGTGTTGTGGTCGTCCAGATCGGGCATGCGCTGTAAGTTCCGTGGATCCGCCACCAAGCTGAGGCCCCCGCAGCATGAAGACCTCCTTCCCAGGACCTGACAATTCCTCTTCATAGTGCCATGCTCGACCCGGATTTCCGCGCGTTCAGCTTCTCCGACGACGTTAAAGCGCTCGTCCGCGACCTCGGCTTCCACACCGATCCGCGCGTCGTCCAATCCATGGTCATCTGCAAGAACCCGGTCGTCGGTGGCGCGGTCAACGTCCACGACGATCAGACTTTCCTCACGACTGAGCCGAGCACGGCGATGGGGTTGTGGTTTGCGCTCGAAGACGCGACGGCCGAGAATGGCTGCCTGTCTTTCGTTCCGGACAGCCACAAGACGAACCGATTGACCCAGCGACTCGTTCGAGTTGCCGGGGGAGGGACGGACATCGTGCGAGTACCAGGGACGGAAGACGTTGCCGAAGTGGACTGGGAAGGACCCGAGGTCGAGTGGGTCGCTGCGCCCTGCGCCGCCGGTGACCTCGTTCTGATTCACGGCGCCGTCATCCACCGCTCGGAGCGCAACCTCTCGGACAAGAGTCGCTTCATCTACACCGTGCGTGGTCCTGGTTCCAGAGAGAGAGATGTCGTTCGCCTCCCTCGCTGACTTTTTTCTTTCTTCTCGATTTGCTCTTCGCGCAGTTCCACTGCATCGAAGGTTCGGCGACTTGGTTGGACGATAACTGGTGAGGCGGCTTTTCACTTTGGTACTACATAGGGGCTGTAATTGACCAAGGCCTTTGACCGTTGCGTAGGCTTCAACCGACGCCCGAGATGCCCTTTCCGCCGCTATTCTCGACCCCGGCGACGCCGGAATCAGTCGCTCCTGCCGCATAGCTGTAGAACCTCTTCATACGTACACAGCCTTTTTGTCACAGACTCTGAAAGGGTGTCTATAATCGCGGATAGTTTTCCATCGTTGCCTCTTTCGATCGAGGCGCTGCTCTTTTTCCCTCGCTCTCCCCATAGCGAGTCCACGTCGCTGTACAAACTCTCCAACCGCCGCGGAAGGCCGCTATCTGCTCACCGGCTAGTACGTGCTTTGTATGTCTCTCCCTCGCAGCCGGGACCCTTCGCTTGCACTCCGCCCCACACGCCTGGCGAACGCAGCGCAAAGTCGACCCGTGATGGCGTGCTCCAACCGACCTCCAGCTGGCTGTCCGATACGAATCGCGTCATCTGACTATCACAAGGGCTTGGCCGCCCATGACCGAGGAGTCGTTCGCTAGCGCAGTCTGGCGTGATGAGCTGCGTAGGGAAGGGCATCGCTGGCCGCGGTGAAGCCGCTCCGCTCCAAGTTGCTGGCGCACTTGCTTCGCGGCTGCTCGAATAAAGCGAAACTGGGCTCCTCACTATCTAAAGATGACAAACGACGCTTCGCGTGTGATCTCGGTGGTGATCGTGGGCGCCGGCATCTGTACGCGCCGTGACATTCTCGAACGCCGTCCGGCTTCGTGATTCTCCGCTGACTCGCAGACGCTCTGGCAGCCGGAATTGCACAAGCGGTTCGACTGCAGGAGGCACTCGGTGATCATGTCGACTTCAAGATCTACGACCGGTCTTACGATGTGGGCGGTGTCTGGAGAGATTCGGCGTGGCCGGGTGCAGGGTAAGCGGGTACTCTCGCGCAAGAACCGCCTTGGGGATGTCTTGGCGAGGTTCGCAACCAGATCAACCGCTTCGGTCCTGACCCTCCGTGGCTTCTGCCGCAGAGTTGACGTGCCGATCCATCTTTACTCGCTGTACTCGCATCCGAACCCCGACTTTTCGCAAAAGTGGGCTTCGCGAGACGAAGTCCTTGCCTACTGGGTACGAGAAGAGCTCGTGATGTGGGGCGAGATGCGCAACCCACTGACCCGACTTGGCGTGTACGCTCATTCGCAGAAACGGATCGCGGCCCAGCACCGCTTGCACGACAAATTCGTCTTTCGTAGCGAGTTTGTCTCCTCGCATTGGGACAACAGTGCGCAGCAGCACACCGTCGAGTTCCGCAACACGCAGAGCAAGGAGACCTTCGAGGTAGTCGCAGATGTCCTCATTTCCGCGACGGGCGCCCTCAACTTGCCAAAAATTCCGAACGTAACCGGCCGCGAGACCTTCAAAGGCCTGCAGTGGCACTCGTCGCAGTGGCGAGATGATGTCGACTTGCGCGGGAAAAAGGTCGCAGTCGTCGGCAACGGTTCCTCCGGGATTCAGATTATTCCCAACATCGTCGAGATCGAAGGTCTCGAGTTGATCAACTTGTCTGTCCTCTCTATTCTTCTTTCTCCTCCTTCCGTGCCAGTACTCATCCTAATACTTTGCGCAGTATCCGCTCGCCCGGTTTCTTCCGACCGAAGGAGAACTTCAATTACAGCGGCCTCACCAAATCCGTGTTCCGCCATGTCCCCTTCGCGCTCCGCCTCTATCGCTGGTCGACGTTCCAAGAGTAGTGAGCTTTTTTCGCCCTAATCTGACACAGCCCCTTACGACAAGCGCATGCTGACGTCCAAGTGCGTTCAGCGACTGGGGGCTTGTCCTGCAGGGCACCGGCAAGGAAGGAAGTAGCCTCCGTGAGCAGCGCACAAAGGTCCGCTTGTCTCTGCATGGCGACTCGAACTGCGCTTATCCATCTTTGTCCCCGGGACAGGAGCTTGTCGACTACATGAAAGAGCAGCTCCCGGAAGAATACTGGGACGAGCTCATTGCCGAATACCGTAAGCGCATCCTCTCGGCCTCCGCGACCATGTCCATCAAGCTAAGACGAGACGCCCTGCAACAGCCCTCGACTGCAAGCGTGTCGGATACGACGCTGGATGGCTTGCATCTTTCCGCCGCTCCAACGTCCAGCTTGTGTCTTCTACGATCACCGCCGTCACCGAGAACGGGCTCGAAACCGAGAACGGGGAGTCTTACGACGTCGACATCATCATCTGGGCGACCGGATTCCATGTCACAGACACGGGCATCGGGCTGAGTCACGGGGTCTACGGTGAAGATGGCGTCGAGCTGAGCGAAAAGTACAAGGCGCGCGGCGGGGCGTACGGCTACCTGGGTGTCGGGCTTCCCGAGGTGAGCATGATTCGATTTCCTGGCGTACACAAGAATCTGACACCTTTGACCGAGCTCATTCGCAGGTTCCGAACTACTTTGCCGTACTCGGGCCGAATTCCATCGCGTCCGTTAAGCCAGCTATAAAGCCATGTAGAGTAACCGGCTAATTCTCCCGACACCGCTGCAGGATGAGCTGGGGATACACCATCGGCAACAATGTAAGGAGCACCTTCACTCTGGAGCTATCCCTTCGCACGTCTGAAGCTGAACAACACCTCTCTCTGCAGACCGAATTCATCGCTCGACTCGTTCGCGGAATCTACGACCACCGGCTCTCTTCGATCGTCGCGAAAGCGTCAGCGATCGACGACTTCAACACTTACGTCCAATCGCGAGTCTCGAACAGTATCTGGTATTCGCCCGAATGCGGCGACAGTTGGTACAAAGATCCCGCGTCGCAGAAAGTCACGGTTCCCGCACCGTGGGGAGCGAGTAAGCAGGCTCTTCCTCTTCTCAGTCCGCGTCATTGAATGGAACTCACCCCTGCACCTCTACGCAGCCGAGCTGTGGGCGCAGACTCGCAAGATTCGATGGGAAGACTGGACCTGCCGCCGTCGAGACGAGAACGGTGACGCTCTCCTCGTCGACATCCGGACTCCGTGGAACTGGACGCCATTCGGTGTATTGATGGATTGGGCGGCCGAGTGGCAGAGGCAGAGATTCGAGCAGGCCATGGTCAAGAAGTAGACTGAGCCCTTTTTCTGATTCTTTTGAATTTTCTGCCGTTTCTCTCGCATATAGCTCGGACATGCAAAGACTCTGTGAAGATGTCGCCGCTAATGACCGGCCCCCGGGGACCGTCGATGGAGACTCTTTGCTTTTCGCCTAGCTCTCCGCCTCTCCGCTCACCGCCGCCTGCATGACACCATGCGCAGTAGACGCTTCCATGACACCCTCTACCAAGTACTTATCTGCCCCAGTCGCCTCCGCCAATCGATTGCTGACTTGCTGTGCCGCCGCCGGGCACGCCATCCGCTGCTGAATTGTTCACATCTCGCCGCTCGCTCGTGAGCAACGCTCAAGGCTGAAGACCTTGGCGCCCCACAGACTGCGCGCTAGGGAAAGCTTCGCAGCCGTGCGCCATGCTCGAGCGCGAACAGGCCTTCGAGTGATCGACGAGTTGGCGCCATCTCGAGCAAGTCTTTGCGAAGAGGCGGCTGCTGTTGCTCCTTGCAGGCGTACTTGGTCGACACGGCTCACTCCTTCAAACTGCTCTGACGCTTCCACGATATTGGCTCATCCGAAAATGTCCGACGGCCTCCGATCAACTTCCTCACTCGACGAAAAGGAAGCTTCCCTCGTCGAGGCTCAAACCACGCCTGCCACGCCCGAAAAGATCGTCTGGTACCGTTCGACCTGGTATGCGTCAATCATCCTCGGGTTGTGCAACTTTGCCGCGCCCGGCATCTGGGGCGCGATGAACTCGCTCGGCGCCGGCGGACAGGCGACACCTTTCCTCGTCAACGGTTTGTTCGATTTTCCTTTGCTCGAGTCCGGTCAAGACGGTGCGGCTGAGCTTCTGATTCGGCGCCTACAGCTTCCAACGCGCTCACGTTCGGCCTGATGGTCATCACGGCGTTCTTGACATCGACAATCACGCGCTACATCGGAGTCCGGTGGACCCTTTTCTTCGGCGGCGCTGGTTACGCTCCATACGCTGCGTGAGTGCCTCTTACAGACCAAATGTCTCTCTTCATACTGACGACAAAGACGCTACAGGGGACTTTGTGCGTTCTCATTGCTTTTCGGTAGCTCAGAGCCCAGACTGACAACCCTGTTTCGCTCGTCCTGCCTTCGTCCAACCCTCAGACTGCAACAACAGATGGTCAAACGAGTGGTTCTTACTTCTTGGCGCTGCCCTTTGCGGCATCTCGGCTGGAACATTCTGGTGCGCAGCTTATCAAATCGTGAGGCAAAGGCGGGCGAGCTGACCACTCGCCGCGTTCAGGGGTATCGAAGCAGCTGTCGCGATGAGCTACCCGGAGCCTAAGAACGCCGGCAAGTTCCTGGGTGTGTGGCTCAGCTTCCGAGTGGCCGGACAGGTGAGGATCCTCCTCCGAAAGACGTGCGTCCGATTTTGAGCTGATCGAGCGCGAATCTATCAGATCCTCGGCGGCGCTATCAACCTCGGGCTCTCTGCCGATCGCTCGACGGCAGGCAAGGTCGACCCGAAGGTCTACCTTGTGTTTATCGCCATCCAGGCGGCCGGTCCATTCGTCGCATTTCTCCTCCCGCCACCGGAACGAGTGCAGCGTCAGGACGGCATTCCAGTCCGTCTCTTCGTCGACACGCCGATCCTCGTCGAGTTGCGCGAGACCGCCAAGCTTTTCTTTACACGCCGCGTGAGTCAACCTTTCGCGACAGTATCGCCATACGGAGCCTGAGAAACGTGCTGATCAAACTGGTCCCGCTTCCGAACAGTTCCTCCTCATCGTCCCGCTCATCACGCAGGCCGTCTTCTCGGAGTCGTTCAACAGCACCTTCCTCACCTTGCACTTCTCGGTCCGTGCGCGTGCACTCGGATCTTTCCTCTCCGCCGTCGTCTGCATCATCGCCGGCAACCTTTTCGGCCTCTTGCTCGATGCCAAGCGCTGGAACCTCAAGACGCGCGCCCGTTACGCCTTCCTGGTCGCCGTCGTTGTTCTTCAAGGCGCGTGGTGGACCTGGTCCGTCGTCATCAACGAGCACTACCGCAAGCTCGGGCCGACCGCGTCAATCTACGACTGGAAAGATACCGGCTTCGGCAAGGGTTTCGGTTCCTACCTCGCCATCGCCGCCGGCTTCCAGCTCAACTACATGTTCCTGTATTTCGTTTGCGGCACTCTCGTCACCAAACCGGCCGACGTGATCCGCATCGGCGGCCTGCTCCGCGCCACGGAATCTGCCGTGGGTTCTTTCTCTATTCCATGCGACCCACCGGCCAACTCGGGTGCTTATCCCGACTCCCTGTTTCTCCGCAGGCACAAGCCGTCTCTTACGGACTGAACTCGCTCGAATCGTTCGAGGGCGTCGGCGCCTCGGCCCTCAACTTTGGCTTGTGGGCCGTCGCCCTCATCCCAGCCTGGCTCGTGATTCGCCAAATCGGGGTCAAGTACTTTGGTCGTGCCGAACGCGATCGTCGCGAGCGTGAGGCCCTTGACCGAGGTGTCCTCTTTGTCGAGGAAGACGAACCCGAAGAGAGAAAATAATCGGGTGTGCACTCAGATTTGAGCGCAAAATAGAGGGAATCAGAAACAGTAGCGATTCGGTTTGCGGTGAATCTATCATATCGAAGTGAATATACCAAAGCGCCCAAAGCTTTGAAAACCCACAGTATCGGTCAAGCGCTGGTTGAGGCGACTCGGGCATCCGTCCTCGCTCTGCGATCCGTCGGAGGATGGCTGCACTCGTCCTCAACTCAGCTCTCCTCCGATTGCGCCATGCTCAGGGACAACAGCATCTGAGAGATCTGTCGCAACTATCTGCTACGGGCAATCGCCTGTCTACTACCTAACTCTTCATGCTTTCCCTCGTCGAAGCGGTGTCAAGCCAATTTAATCGGAGTCGCAGCTTTGCACGCAGGCCACACACATAGGCAGGGCTCGGCCACGCAGAGACGAGCTGCGGTATCGTTTGTGTCACGGGGCACTCGCACGCCACAGCTTATCGGATTGGTGGCTCTACATAATCTCCTGCGACATCACGGAGCCCGGTGGTGTGCTCGCCCGCAGCGCGGCTTTCACTCCAATCTCTCACGCCATCCGAGCTACTGTCCGTTACTGGTGCCGAATGCTTGGTCAGACCGCGGCAGAGGAGCGCCCGAGGGCTCGGCGCTAGTCTCGTCGACGGAATCAAATCGCGCCATCCCCCGCCCGCGTGTCAAAGAACGGGAGAATCGGCTGCCCTTCCTTCAACCGGGTGAACTCGTCGCCCTAGTCCCTACCCGCGCACAGACACAGCTATGACCATCTCACTTGACCGCCCCGCCTATCCACCTTTCGAGCACGTCAAGCCGACAGAGGCGGATCTTCCATTCATCAAACTTGGCGTTGTCGACTTGTCGCGTTACGTCGAGGGTCCAGAAGGACTCGCTTCACGTCAGGCACTCGCGGCGGACTTGGAAGACGCGTGAGTAATCTCTCCATCCCTTCCAGCATTGCGGTTCGCCCCAGGCTGCCCTGCAATGGAGGACTTGGCTAACTGACGCTTCTGGCTCCATCACGCGCAGTGTCAGCAAGCAGGGCTTCTTCTTCCTCGAGGGCCACGGCTACCCCCAAGAGCAACTCGACTACCTGCAAGCGATCTCTCAGGCGATCCTCGACCTCCCGCTCGACCAGAAGACCGAGTACTCGGCCGGCGCTCAAGTCTCCGAGGACGATGCCGTGACCGATACCTCGAAATTCGGCGCCGAGCGGGGAACCGGCTTCAAGGTTCGCGGATACTGGGGCATGCAGCACGGCGTGCGGGATCAGATTGAGCATTACAACTGGGTGAATCCCTCTTCCTTTTCTTCCGGAAGTGGCGCAGCGTTCGACGCCTTAGTCGGAAGTCAGCCGCAGGCCCACGAAGTAGACGACTGACCGCTACTTCACGATTCTGCAGCGCAACCTCCTTCATCCGACGATCCGCGACGGTCAGATTTACCCGCCTTTGGTCCGGCAACACCTTCCCGAGGTGGTCGACTACATCTCGTACCTCCACTACGACGTGATCCGGAAGCTCTCTTCCTTGTTCGACATCATCCTCGAAGTCCCCGAGGGCACCTTCTGGAGCCTCTGCAAAGTCACGCCCGATGTCCCGGACGACAGTGCGGGCGGCTTCGCTCGAGCGATGCTCTACAACCCGATGCCGGAAGAGGACGAGAAAAAGACGGCGAATACGTGGTTGCGCGGGCATTCCGACGCCTCGTTCTTGACGTTCATCACGAGTCAGCCGATGGCGTCGCTCCAAGTCAGGGATTACAAGGACGGGCAGTGGAAATGGGTCGGCTACCGCGAGAACGCGCTGGTTGTCAATGTCGCGGACTGCTTGGAGTTCCTCAGCGGCAGCTACTTCAAGAGCACGATTCACCGCGTCGTGTCACCCCCGGACGATCAGAAGGGACACCGCCGCCTCGGCTTCAGTGAGTCCAGAGATTCGCTTTCCTTGTGCGTCTGCAGCTTCCGGTCCACGAGCTGACCAGCTCCCGACTCGATCTCAACCCAGTCTACTTTTCCGCGTTCAAGCCACACGTTGTCGTCGATCCGAGCACGCTCAAGTCTCCGAAACTCGACCGACTCGGGATCACTAAACCGGCTTCGTGGGACCGGATCACCGCTAGGGAGTGGGAAGACCGCAAGGTCAAGACGTTTGGGAAGAAGGCTATCAACGCCAATGAGGGCGACGAACCGATTCCGTTCTATATCAACGGTCGAGCGGCGGAGCGGTGGCACCAGCTCGGCAAGTAGATGGGTACTAAACTGCAACATCTACAGTCTGAGCCCTGAAGAGGTGTTGTCGTTGCTGTGCTCTGCTTGAGCCGAAGCACGGACTCTGCTGTGCTTGCAATTGCCCGACTTGAGCTGCTGTGGCTGCGGACTGGAACTTGAGAGAAGCCCCACTTCGGCAGCGCGTCGGCTGACCTCGCGAGCGCGAGCTGCTGCCCTCGAGCGCTTCGACTCTCTACACGCCGTGACTCAGGATGCCCGTAGAGCCACACACGCACTACCCAGGCCGACCACATCCGTGCGATGACCCTCATTCGCACCTCTCGGTGACGCTGCTCCAGTTCCGGGACGCCATGAACTCGGACGAGTCGTCCTCTCAGCCGTCGACTCTGCGCGCCTTTTTCACCGAGCAAGATCCCGTCTGCATCGAACATGGCCCGAGCGACATCGACGGACTCCCTCTCCTCGGCCGACCGTTCCGAGGCGAACCCGCCATCTTGGAGTATTTCTCGTTGATCGGCACCGTCCTCAAAGGCCGCGGCTCAAACTTTGACGACGACTCGCTCCTCGTCCGGATTGCGGAGAAGGACCACGTCCATACGGCGAGAGCGATCTGGACCGGGACGGCGACCTGGTCGGCGCAAGAGACGGGGAAAGAGTGGGACGAAGCGGTCGTCTGGGCCTTCGACCTCTTGCGCGAGGGCCGCGAGTGGAAGATCCAGAAGTGGGAAGTCTGGGCAGGTGCGTGCCGCGAGATTGCTGCGCTGATTGCCAGAGCACCGAACTCGATTCCGGGGACTCATCTCTTTCTCGTCTCCGCTTTTGATCGCACGCAGATCCTCTGAGCGCATACCTAGCGATCAAGTCGTAGCGTCTCGAAAGGCAGCTCCAGACTGCGAAACTACCGCGCTTCGCTCTGACCCTATTCCGGAGAGGAACCCCGAGGATTGCATTGAGATTGTGCATACCCTCTCAAGGGGCGCCCTGTGGCGTCGCCCGTCCCGCCCCTTCCCTCGCCATCAGAGCTCGTGCTATCGCCTAGCCTATATCGCTCCGAGAGAGGATCAGGTCACGGCGTGAAGACAGACCCTCTCTCGTAGGTCCAGCGAAAAGAAGGAATCGCAGTCCGCAGTCCGTCGGGGAGGAAGTGCAGTCGAACTCCGTTGTCACGCGGATGCGTCGACTGCCGGGTCGTTATGCTCGTTGCTTCCATTCAACCATCCGTCTTGAGGAAAGAAGGCATAGCACCGTTGCTGATCCTCCGGGAATGCCTGATCTACCCTCCCCAGGCCAGGTCGACGCCCGACCGAGAATCAGACCTTCCTCTTCTTCCCTCCGCCCGCGATCCCCCCTCTCTTGTTGCCCCCCTCTCCCATCGCATACGCTCCCTTATTCCCCTTCCTCTGCCTCTTGCGCCCACTCATCGTCTTGCGCATGACCTCCTTGGTCTTCTTCTTGGCGTACGCTTTCGACTCTTCGTCCTCGAGGAGGTCCTCGACGAAGGAACGCTTTTGGACCGTCGGTTGCGACGAGAGGGTCGTGGCGCGAGTGGAGGGGGCGATGATGTGTCCGATCTGTACACACACGCGCACACACACACACACACGAGTAATCAGGACGAGAAAGTGGTCAGCGATGTTTCCCCAACGTATATGGGAGGCGGCAGCGTCCCCCTGACCCCATTGACAGCAGCTGCCTTCCTCTCCTCCTCCAGAAAGAAAGGAAGAGGGACTTCGCCCACGGAGTCGACCAAGAAAGAAAAAAAAAGCAACACTCACCTGGAAGAACTCTCCAACCTTGTCCTTTTTCGCGCCGCCCCTCAAAAACTTTTTCGGGTCGAGTTGGTTGCTCAACCTGAGCGCGTCAATCTCGCGCTTGATCTCGGGCGTCATCGGCGTCGCTGGCAAGTTGAACCATTGTGCGCCGGCCGTGTGGGGTTGTTTCTGCTCGCACGGCGCGCGCGCGCCGCAAGGGGAGGGGAAGGGGGGTCAGTTTCTTTTCGGATGGAGAAACAATCGTCTCGGGTCCGGAGGAGATGAGGGAGTGGTCTGGGATACCGGATGACGACCAAGAAGGGAGACGAAAAGAGAAGCAACACAAGGTTCCGGGGGGGAAAGTAAGTAACTCACTGCGCGGATTTGCTTCTTGCTCAATCGCGGCAAGGGCGCCATTCCCCATTTGTCCCCCACTTGTCCCTCCGCAGTAGTAGTAGAAGGGGTCCCGGTCTCCCTCTCCTTTCCCTTGCCGTTTCCGTTCAAAGGCAGCGCAGAGACCGTCACGGCGCCTTGGTCGGCGAGGACAGTCCGTCCGAGGTCCTGCGCCAGAGAGATTCCGTTCACGTGCTGCTGCTGCGGTGTTCTTCCTGGTCTTGAGCGAGAAGACGAAGCGAACAGAGTTGAGCGCGAGAGAGGCGCGGCGAGGGAAGGTGGGAGGGGTCGGGCGGCGGCCGGGGCGGAAGAAGAGGAGGAGGCTTTCGGAGTTGCGCTGCGAGGAGAGTATGGGCGTGAGCACGTTTCTTACTCGTTATGACGAGTGCAGATAGGGAAGACTAGTCTCCGCCGCCATCAAGTAAAAGGACTCACGCTCCCTCGTCGTCGTCGTTTCCTGAATCGGCGCCGTCCTCCTCGTCCTCGTCCTCGTCTTCCGAATCTGATTCATCGTCGCTCCCAAAGTGAACCATTTCTTCGTTCCCGGCCAGGTCATCCCCTGTGCGTTTCGCGGCCTCTCGATCGAGTTGTTTTCGAGACTGGAGGTGTTGCCTCGCTGCGAGTTTGGCTTTGAGCAAGAGGGCGCTCAGGTCCGGGCGCGCGTCCTCGTCCTCTTCCGAGTCGTCCTCCTCTGAATCGTCGTCGTCGTCCGAGTCTGACGAGTCCGAGTTGTCTGATGAAGTGGTTTCATCAGAAGCGAGCGTGGTGGTGATGGATCCGCCGGGCGCAGGCGACGACAGCGCGAGTCGCGCGAGCTCTCCCCGAGTTACGGCAGGCATCCGGATGCACAGGTCTTGGGCTCTACGCGGTTGCTGTGCGAGAGCGATGAGCAAATCGAGCGATTGATGAGCTCAAGTCGGTAATACTAAAGTTGTAATGAGGTGATTACAAATCGGTTCGATTACAAGTGTCCGGGTCGAGCTCGCCTCCACTCTTGCCAACTTGCACTCGCTCCAGAGAGCAGAGCAGTATAGGCGAAGGGAAGGATGGGCAAGCCAAAGAACGTCGGCGCCCGCAAGGCGACCCAGTACCGCGCCAAACAGATCGCGCCCGAGCAGCAGTTTGACCGCTCGCAATCGCGGTTCAACTCGAGCCGCCTCGACTCGTACGAGGACACGTTCGGCTCGGGAGACGAGGACCAGTTCCACCTCAACCGGGACAAGATGCTCCTCGAAGACGATGACGGCGCTCGCGGCGGTGCAGGACGAGATGATCTCGACGAACCCGACACCATCTACGACCTCGACTTGCCGTCCTCGGCCTCGGAAGACGAGCAGGACGACCAAGAAGAGGAAGCAATGACGACGACACGCGTACCGAGACACCTGAGGGAGTACAAGCGGAGCGGCAAGAAGGACGAGAATCTCGGCAGGTTCGGACACGAGTACGACCCGAAGCAGGACATTGTCTTCCCTTCTGCCGACGACGAGGACGAGGACGACGACGACGCGACCAAGTCGGCGATGGATGCGACCCAACTCGCCGCCGCCGATTCGTCAGACGAGGACGACGACGGCCGACCGAGCAAGAAGAAGAAGCGCGGCGACGACGACTCAGCCTCGGACTCGGAACTCGAACAAGACCATGAGCGCTGGGCCGCCGGACACTATCACGTCTCTCGTCGCGCGCCAGGGGAAGCCGACTCTGAAGACGAAGAGGCGCTCGAGTTGGAGGAGCAAGAGGCGCGCAGGTTGCAGAAAAAGATGAAGGACCGGCTCGACGGCCTGGACGACTTTGCGCTGGCGGATGACGAACCCCAAGCCGGATCTGGAGTGGATACGTCGTCCAAGTCGCAGGACCGGTTGAGACTCGACGACGATGAAGATGGCGAGCAGGGGACCGGTCCCGCTGCTGCCTCCTCCTCCTCCTCGATGACCGGGACCGCCGTCGCCGACCTCTCGGAAGAGGCAGCGATCGCTCTCCTCCTCCGCACCCAACCCGAAACCCTCGCCCTCGTCGACGACTTTCTCCTGACCGCCTCGAAACTGTCCCAAGTCTCTCGGGACCTGCAAGTCGTCCGCGCCTCGCGCGACGAGCACGGGAACGAACACCCCGCCCTCGCCATCATGGAACTCGAACACCAAGCCCTGACGACCTATTTGCCGACCCTCGCGTTCTACTTTTCCCTCTTGTTACAACCGACTGCGCCGGAGCAAGAGTTGGTCGACAAGGTCCTGGCGAGGTTGAGTAGTCTGCGAGGGGCGCTTGCTACGATGGAGGAGTTGGACCTGACGAGTGCGACCTACGGGGCTGCTCAAGACGAAGACGACGAAGACGAGGACGAGGAGGACGAGGACGGCGAAGGTGCCGATCTCGCGCTCTCGAAATCGCGCCGCCTCGTCCCGCCCGAAGAGATGTTCAACCTCGCCGATTCGGACGCTTCCACCGACCCCTCTGACGACGACGAGGAGATGGACGAGATCACCGATTCCATGTTGGTCGGCATCGACGACGACGAACTCGAAGAGTTGATGGCCGAGTTGGGACCGGGAGACGGTGCCGATGTCTTGATGGAGAAGGTTAGAGCGAAGCAACGCGACAAGGGCATCGAAGTTGCAGAAGAGGACGACGAGGATGACGAGGAAGAGGAAGAGGACGAAGAGGAGGAGGAGGACGAGGTGCCTGTTGTGGCCAAGAAGGCTACGAGCCGGAAGCCGCCTACGATTCCGACTCTCCCGACTCTGGCGCCCATGTCCACTTCGAACCCCAAACCCGCCCGTACCGCCGGCGGCAACTCGACTTCGGCCGCCGCCGACCTGCTCGACCCCCTTTCGCTTTCCAACACCGACCGCGCCGACAAGGCCTCGAAGCGGCACACGCTTCGGTTCCACGCCGCCCAAGTCGAGCAGAAAGCTTCGAAGCGGGACGCGCGCCGGCGCGGACTCGAAGGCGACGATGACGTGCCGAGGCGGAGTAAGGAGCAGGCGAGGCGGGAAGTGCTCAAACGGCAGCAGCATGGGGCGGCCAAGGATGCGGAAGCGCGCGCGAGGCTCGACGGGGATGACTTTGGAGAGGACGACGAACGGGACGCGCGGGCTGTGCGGGGAGAGGCGGCAGCTGGCGGCCAGAACGATGATGGCGACGACGGCTACTATGATTTGGTGGCGGCCGAGAAGTCCGAGGGACGGCAGGCCAAGAAGGCGCGTTACGATGAGGCCCGGGCAGCAGAACGGTACGCTTTCTCTTCTTCTCCACTATCTCGACGTCGGGTCGCGGTCTCTGCCCGACGAGAGAAAAGCCCGATTGCTGATGATCCGAATTCATCAATTCGCAAACAGCGAGGAGATCTTGTCCCTCGCCGAATCGGCCGTCGACGGACCGCGAGCTGCGACGCGCAAGATCCTCTCGAACCGCGGCTTGACCCCGAAGCGCAACAAGCTGAACCGGAACGCCCGCGTCAAGAAGCGCCACCAGTACGACCAGAAGCAGAAGAAGCTCCGCAGCATGCAGGCTACGTACAGCGGCGGGGAGGCGAGGACTGGATACGAGGGCGAGAGGACCGGTATCTCGAAGCAGAACGTGCGCAGTCGCACGCTGGGCTGAAGCAGCAGCGCCCCTTTTGGCGCGGTCTCAGCGGAGGTGTTCTACCTCCTTTCCTCTTGCAACGCGCTCATTCGAAGCAACATGTGTCGTGTCTCCACTCGTGATTTGCGTCACTGGACTGGAAGAAAGGAAGAAAGCGAGTCGGAATATGAATTGCAGCAGCTCATACCGTATCTCAACGGGATCAGGTGAAGAACTCGAACGGCTTTGCCCACCCTTCTTCGGCGAGCAAGTCGCTGCCTCTGCCGTCGCAGGTCGAGACGGGACAGGTCGTCCAATCCTCCTCGACGCCCGTCTCGTCCGCTCGCGACTTGCCCTTGCCTTTACCCTTTCCTTTGGTGGAACCGTTCGGCGCCGCCGCGGGATGGCCGCCGCCGTCGGTTCGGCGTCGCTTAGCGGCGGGGGGATGTCGAGCAGAGTCGCCACGGATAGAGTATCCGTCGGTGTCGTCGTCGCTGTCGCTGCTCGAGAGGTAGAACTCGGAACTGTTCGACGGAGTGCCAGATTCGAGGTCCCAGGTGACGGACTTCTTCCCCTTCCCCTTGCGCCTGTCCTTGCCCTTTGACGCGTTTGACGACGCTGTTGAGATTCCGTTCGCTCGAGTCGCCGCTGGCGCCGCCGCCGAAGAAGCAAGCCCCGTCGAGTCGTCCAGGACCCACCCGCCCTTTTCCTGCGCCCGAATCGCTCGACATCGCTCCTTGGCCTCTTCGAGACACTTGGCACAGATGGCGTGCCCGCACCTGAGCGCAAAGACCTTCTTGTTGCCGGTCCCGCTCAACAAGAGTGTCTCGAGGCAGGACGCGCAGACCGGTTCGAGCTCCTCGGTCGGTTTGGCGGCGGTTCTCGATCGACTTTTCTTGGTCGACGAAGCGGCCACAGGAGGAGGAGGAGGAGGCGCGCCGTCCGGATCGCGCGGCTCGACAATGTCGCGCGAGAAGCCTCGCTCGACCGGACCGGGGTGACTCATCCGGACGCCATACTTTTTACTCGCCGCCTTGACCTTGGCTGCACCTCCCCAGCCGCCGGCTACTCCTGCCGGGCCTCCTCCGTATGCCTGTCCGTAGATGCCGCTCATTGAGCCAGCACCACCGTGGACTGCCGGGCCGCCGGACCAGTAGGCCCCGCCGAGGAGGTGGTTGAGGTAGCTGCGGCCGCCGAGATCCGAAATCATGCTCGACATGTAATGATGAAAGGTCTCGGCCCCGTTCCCTCTTCCAAACACGCCGCCAAACCCGCGTCCTCCTCCTCCGCCGCCGCCGCCGCCGCGGCGAGCCGCTCCTGCCGCCGATCGTTGCGCCGTCTCGTAATCGTCGTACCCCAACTCGGCAGCTTCGGCGTCCGCGAGTGCTCGCGCAAAGGTCGCGTCAGCATCTTCGGCGGCATTGCCTGCTGTGCGGGCTGTTGCTGTGGCCCGCGAACCGCTCGGGGCTCCCGGACCCGTACGCGCGCGGGTCGATCTTCGCGGCTGCGATCGACCAGTCGTCGAGCCATTCGAGGAGGTCGCCGTCGCGCCGGGAGGGACTATATAAGGCGGAGGCGAACCGACCGGTAGACCGTACAGCGAGAGGCGACTCGGTCCCGCGACGGGTGGCTGGGAAGCCGGGCGTTCACTGACGACCTCGATGTCTGAATCCGAACTGAGGTCCGGCGCTACGGCTGCACGACGACGAGCGCGCACTCCAGCGGCGACACTCGAAGATGCGGTGGTGCGAGATCGACTCGGTCCGGCGACGGGAGCGTAGTCCGAGTCGCCGGTGTCGTTGTCGTCGTCAGATGAAAGCAAGAGTTCTCGCGAAGTCGAGGTTGAGGTCGAGGTCGAAGGACCCGCTTGTTGTCGTCGCCGACGCGTTTGCTGCTGGCCAGCGGCGGAAGTACTGGCCTCCGCCGCTGCTGAGGCCGAAGATGATCCCGGCAGAAGAAGTCGGGACGCCCGCGCGGCGGGGACGAGTTCGCGACGCCTCGGGGGTGGGGACGACGAAGTCAAGTCGATGACGGACCTGTCACGGCGAGAAGGCGGAGCGTTCGACCGTGACTGTCCGTTCTCCGCTTGGGCTCTCGCTTCGAGCGGAGGCCTGCCTAAAGGGTCATCGTCGCCTCGATCCCCCTGCTGTCGCCGGGGCGGGACTAGAAGAGCATGGGACGATCTGCTCTTTCCGGCGACTGCTCGAGGTGGACTCGCTTGCCTCCTTGGGGTCGGAGCGGCGACCGCGTCTTCTTGGTCTGCGGGCGGTCTAACAGCTACATCCTGGGCAGAAGACGCGGCGGTGGCGGCGGTTGACTGCGACGGTCCGGCGATGGAGGATTGCGGAGTCGAGGACGAAGAATTGGAGGTGCTCTCTGCAGGTTGGGCTGCAGCGGCACTTGGCGGAGGAGGTACCGGTGGAGGCTGCATGAGACTCGCGCCGACGGGGGCCGGTCGACCCCAGAGGTGCGTCGCGTCGGTTGATGAGCCGCTCGCGCTGGAGTTGGATATGGGAGAGATGCGTTTCGGACGCGAAGAAGAGGAAGAAGAGGGAGTCGGTGGATCGGTCGACTGTCGAGTGAGCATCCCCTCGCCGGAGGTAACGGGGGTCGGACCGCGTACACTCGGCTGCCTGTCTATAGGATTCGTCAGCGACCGCGTACTGCACACGAACCGAGTGCAAGGTGTGCGCGCCACCTCTTCTTCGCCGGAGAGGGGCTCGTTGCCTGCCAGCTGGGATGACACCCGCAAATTCTCGGGTTAGCGTACCTTGTCTTTGTCACGAGCTAGGCGCTGGACAACAGAGCGCGGCGAGGAGCGAGACGAGGTGCGGAGCGGTTGATGAAGTAATGGACAACGAACTCGCTCAGCGCTTGCGAGCGGCGCCCAAGGACGACCCTAGAGCGGAGAGAGCGAGCAGCAGAGTCCTGCGCTCGCGCTCCTCCGGCTGTTTCGAAGGATTGTCTTCTGTGAGAGAGGGAGCACAAGGCAGGAGGTGGCTCGCCTCGCTCAAATGCCGCTGCGGGACTTCATCATTTTGCTGCACAGTACGAGTAGAAAGAAGTATCTAGGAATGCATGCATGCAACGAGCTCGTACACCAGAGAAAGGAGAATGCAAAGACTCTAAATGGAGAAGGAGAAGAGGTGCATGCCATCGAGAAGAGTGGTCGACGCCACCCCCGCGTCTATTGGGCGACGACCTGCTGCTGCCGTTGCTGGAACACGGCATAGACGAGTACGTAGCCTTCAAACTCGTACAAGATGCGGTCGACGCGCTCGTACTTTTCGAGCAACTCGGGGTTGAGCAGTTGCCGCATCCCTTCGTGCACTTTGGCCCGGTCGCCCGCCGTCGCGTCGTCCTCGTCGTCCGAGACAAACAGCGTCAAGGTGAGTTTCGCCGGTTCAAAGATCCGGAGAACTTTTTCGACCAGTTCCTGCAGCGACTCGGTCGAGCGCTTGATCCCTTCGGCCGTGTCGAGTCCCGCCGCGACGCCCGCCTCGTCGTCGTCGCCACCACCACCGTTCGCCCGCGTTTGCCCCGGCGACTGCGTCGCCGCTCCTCCAAAGTCAAAGTTGCACTCGAAAGAAGCGTACGAGTACGCCTCCTCGGGCGTGACATGCACAGTCGCGTACCGGTCCCCCCTCACCGCGTTCTGACTAAACCCGCACGGCGCAAACAGGAACGAGTCGATCGTCGCTCCGGGCAAGATGGCCGTCAAGCCGAGGTCGTCCGACAACCGGCTGCCCAACGCGTGCGCGTCGCCGTCGACGACGAGCGGGTCCGAAGGGCACAGGGGGGACGTGTAAGGGACGGGGAGGTCCGGAGTCGAAGAAGGGTGGTAGAACTTGCGGCACGCGTTCGTAGACAGTTGCGTCATCAGGATCTCGAGTGTCTGGTCGGGTCGACCACCGGCGGGACTCCGCGGTCGGAACGAGCCCGGCACTACAGACGACGGCGGCGGCAACGGAGCGTGCCTTCGAGTCGGCGACCGCGGGATGGCAGCAGCCGAAGAAGAAGGAGGAGGAGGGGGCAAGGCGGAAGGGGTCGTGGTCAAAGATGCGGACAGCGCCGACAGGGACGTGTCGGGCTTGGACGGCGGCAGCGCGACAGACGATTCGAGCGCGTGCGGGAGGAGGACGTCGTCCCGTGGCGGAGTCAGGTACAGCAACCAGTGGTCGCCATTCATCCGTCCGACCGTGTACGCCGAGCTGTTTTCTGTTCGTTTGCGCGCCAAACTGAGCAGTCAGAAAACCAACAGCTTGGAAACCGCCCCCGCCCGGCCCGTCTCGTACCCGCCGACGCCGGTGCCGACAGCACGTACCAAACAGCTTGTCGAGGAACGCCATCTCTGCGTTCCAGTCCTTGTGCGGTCCGCGTTGACGGTCCGGGAACATGAACGTCTTTCGCGAGTAGAAGCACCTCCAGACGCCCTTGAAGCCGCACGTCTCGGACGCGATCCGGAGCAGGGTCGGGATCCCGAGCAAGAGGGTCGTCGTGCCGCAGGTCTTGAGGATCAGCTTGTGCGGCCAGACAAACATGGATGATTCGCTGCGGGGGCGAATGAATCGTCGCATATGCGAACAGGAGGGGGTCAGTCGGCGCGTATCGCTCACATCGCAACAAGCCCAGCAGGGGGGAGGGGGCTGGCTCATCTGCGAGCAGACCAAGCAAGCAAGAGAGAGAGAAGAGAGATATTACATACCTGAGCAAGTACGCGTCGACTTCCTCCCCCTCGATCACGCTGAGAACCTTGCACTGCACCTCGTCGAGCATATTGTCCCACACGGACTTTTCGACCTGCCTCAATCCCGTCCACCGGTCCTTGCTCGTCGCGTTCGACGCAGCGGCGCGGCCACCATGGATCGGGAGTTGGCGCGCGACGACGTCCTCCTCGGAGGGTGCGAACCAAATCTCGAGGAGTTTCTCCGGACCTGTAGGTTTCGAGAGCAGTCGAGGTTCGATGTCAGTCGGGAGGTTTCTTACCTTCCAAGCTTAGCCATGGGAGCAGGGATCTGATAGGGTGTGCGAGACGACTTGCCTTCGAACGGACCGGGCGACGAGTCGTCCATGACGGTCACCGCAGCATTCTCTCCGTTGGCGGCAAGGGGGCTGACCATCTCTCTGGCTATGTGGTGCAGGTGCCAATCTGTTTACACACAAGAGCGAGTCAGCGACCGATGAGTGACCGATCGACCTCGAGAGTGGAAGGAAAAAAAGCTCACCCTCTCCAAGAAGCACGTCCGCTCAAAGTGGTGAGCCGGTACGGGTCCGCTGCGGGACTTGGTCTGAGCTCTCGGACGAGTCAGAAGCAGGCTACGCTGGGCTCGCGAGGACGGCACAGAGTTCCGACTTTGCGCAACAAGTTCACCGCTCGAATCTCTCGCTTCCGCGCGTCGCCAAGCCAACAAACCCCGTCAAACCCCGCGCAAACTCCGAGTACAGACATTCGCATGCGTAGTTGCGCGGGACGGTAACAGTCTCGAGATTCAACGAAAGAGAATGAATTATGATGCAGGGGGCGTCGATTAAACTGAGGATACAACAAGGCGCCGGTTTATAAAAGGGAGAAAGAGTTAAGACAACAAGGGGTGAACAGATCAGATGCGAGGGTGACGATACAGGTCCGAGGGACAGGAGAACCTCTTTTCGGCGCGCGCGCAAGTCGTCTAGCGGTTATTGCCGGTGATGGTCGAAGTCGAGCCGGAGCGGTCCCGGTTCTTGAAGCCCATCTCGACGCCGCTACTCATCCGCTTCATCAAGCCGGGCTGCAAACAGGTCGAGAATACGTCAGTACGGCTGTGCAGCATGTGGGTACCCGGCGGTGCGCTCACCCTTCGAGCAGAAGTTGATGCTCGGCCATCCTTGAGCTTTTCGATCCGCGCCTTTTCGGCTGCAGCACGTTCTTCTTGACTCAGGGGCGCTTCCGGCTCGACGAGCGGGGCGAACCAACCACTTCCTACGAGAGGGGCGAGGCGCGTCAGTGAAGATTTGGAGAGGAAAAGAGGCATGGAAACGAGCACTTCGTACCTGTTCGGAATTGGTGCAACAGGCCGCCCTTTTTGCTTGTTGAGCCGGTCTTGGGCGTTGGTGGTGGTGGTGGCGTGTACTCTCTCGGGGGTGAGAGCGAGTCTTCCGAGATCCTCGGCAGCTCGTCCGCGACCGCGCTGCTCAAATCCCTCTGAACCTCGCTCGGCCTCCTCTCTCCCGGGGAAGGCCTATACCCGCCATTCTCATTGGCCGATTCGGACGCCGCGGAAGAGAGGATCGAGTGCGCGTCGTTCTCGAACGAGGTACCCCTCACCCAGTCGAGCGACGGATCCCGGAACGGGTTCGACCCGACCGAGTTGACTTGCGAGTACGGGCTGCCGGCGCGGGCGCGGTCGAACGAGTTGGCACGCGAAGAGTCGGGAGTCAGGTAGGACGGGAGGATCGAACCTGGCGGGGACTGTGACTGCGACGGATGGTAGTCGCCAGCTGAGGGTCGACTGTCCTGAGAACTTCGGAGTGGGTCGGCCACTGGGAGGAGAAAGAATTGGGGCGCCGGGGTCAGTACGGTGTCACTTTGCAAAGACGCACATGTGCGGGTGCAACTGACTCGTAGTCTCCTCGCTGTGGGAGAGAGCTTGAGAGAAGGGACACGCCGAAGTCTCGACTTGTGATGATGACGCCGATCGAGGGTCGCCGTCCCGCAGCTCACCCTAAGAGCTCCGGCGACATCCGGAGAGATGCTTGCGCTCTTAGGAATCCTCTAGCAGCTCACCGCTTTCAGATCGCCCGTCCGCCGAGACGCACAACGCGGCTGGCTTTCTTCCTCGGCACCACTGGATCCACCATGGATAGCGTCCACCGAGCTAGCTACGTTGTCCTGCTTCAATACGGCACGCAAAGCAGCCTCGAATCCTCAGTAGCTGCGCTCAAACGCTCACTGCAGCTTGTCGGCCAGTCGCGACTCAGTTGCCGCTATCCGAATCTCGCACGCACAGAAGACGACGACTACCGACTGTTGCTATCTCAAACCCAGCACCATTCGTCAAGCTGGACGTCGACTGTACCCGAGACTGCCCAAGCGTCACGTCCGTGCGATCCGTACCCAGCCAGAACGCCCGGACCCTCGGAGCTGAGCCCTCTTCCCACGCGGTCCACAGTACGACTCGCCTCGGCTGTCAGCGCACGTCGCGCTTCGAAGCTATACTGTATTCACGCGGCATCTCCATCTTCGAGCAGCTGGAAGCTCCGCATCCCGCAGCTCTCGGGTTCGGCCTCAACAAGCTAGACTGGATGCGGAAGGCGGTATTCGCATACTTTTGGTCTGCAAGTCGTAATCCTCGGGTTCGCCGCATCTACTCGAGAATCTCGGCGCATGTCCACGTTCGTGGCGAGACGTGCGGGAACTTTATTTGGTCGCGACGCCCTTCCCTTGCTCAAACGGATGCGGATTCTGCTCTTGGCTCTCGATTCATCACTTTCGGCGCTGTACCGCGTACGCTTCGATTAGTCCACCCCAAAGATATCAGACTTTTTCGCGCCGCCTGCTATGCGCTACATTCCAGCGATCTTGCTTGCCTTTACCGCCGCTGTTTCGGCGCTGGCCGCCCCAGCCGGCAACATCGCTCGCGGAGCCCCCGAGTAAGCTTTTGTGTTCCCCAAGGTCATCTTTCAGTATCGGAACTCTTGCTCACAGGTGCACTTTCTCGTGAGCAGGACCACAAAAACCTCACCGGAGCGGCTTTTCTCGCGTGCGACCACCTCTGCTTCGGTCAAGAAGGGCATTGGCTACAATGATCCGCACTTGACAAAGAAGTTGGCAATCTTGTGGGCGTACAACTGGGGTCAGACGCCCAGCGGCAGCCTCAACTCGGGTGTGGAGTATGTTCCGATACTGTGCGTCTTTTTGTCGATGACTGTCTCCCCACTGTCGGAGGCAGTTTTTGAGCGCGTCTTCAGCGTATGACTTCCGTCACTAATACTCTGGATTAATACGACCAGATGGAATGCCGCCGCCGGTTCGACTTGGAACGCCAACGCCCAAGCCGCCATCGCGAGCGGTTCCAAGCACCTCCTCGCGTTTAACGAGCCCGACCTCGACTCCCAAGCCGACATGACAGTCGCGCAATCGGTCACGGCTTGGAAACAGTACATGTCTCCCTTGGTGGGCAAAGGGGCAAAGCTCGGTTCGATGGCGGTCACGAATGGCGGAGCGCCGATGGGGATCGCGTATCTTCAAGCGTTCTTTGCGGCGTGTCCTCAATGCGCGCAGGAGTGCGACTTTGTCGCTCTCCATTGGTATGACGCTGCGTGGAACACTGGTGCGCCCTGTTCGGCAGAAAACTGCTCTATTTGGTCGCTCTCGTGGAGAAGCAGATTCGGATCACTGACTTGCTGCGGGTCTTGATCTTGTGACAGGTTACTTCACGGTAAGGATGTCTCTTTCGCCTCCCGGACTAACAGCGTCGTCCACCGCTGACCTCTCGGCGCTTCATGCGGCTCGCGAGAAGAATTACCTCGCAGACGCATACAACGCGTTGCAGAAACCGATTTGGCTCACCGAGTTTGCAGGTTCGGGGACCGTGGCAGAGCAGCAGACGTTCCTCAATTATGTCATTCCGTGGATGGAGAAGCAGGTGCGCGTCGTCTCGGTGCAGCTCAAGTCTGATTGAGGACGAGGCGGGGCATCGGAATCTGACTTGCCAGAAACTATTACAGACGTTCATTGAACGCTATGCCGGTTTCGGCGACTTCGTGGGCAACTATGTCTATGCCAACGGGAGTCTCACGCCTCTCGGGCAGACCTACTCGCAGACAAAGTAGGCGTTTGACAACGCAACGCTGCTTTTTCTTCGACGAGCGCAACATTCGACTACGCGAGAAGCGTTGGTCGGGTGTCAGAACGGATCGCGGAGCGGCTCGGTATAGGTACTTCTCGCGGAAGAGATATGGCGTCCCAGGCCAGCTCGATACGCACGGTCCGCTTGGCGCAAGACGCGACGCGTTCTGTCCGTCTGTTGTGACACCGCGTTCTCTTCGCCGTCCGTAACCGCCCTGCGATTCAACCTCGGCTAAGCTTTCCGATTGCCTCTTTCTCTCTCTCTCTTTTAACATCCTCGTCTCTCATTTCTCGACATACCCGCGCGACACTTGCTGGCCGATCCGTGCATTTCTCGCTGTGACTTTACGTCCCTTCTTTACACCATCCCTCCCACGCTCTTTTCCCTCTGTCTCGCACCACGATGCGTCTTTTTCACTTTTGGAGCTGTCTGCTCTTCATCGCCGCCCCTCTCATCCTAGCCGCCTCAACCCTGACCGACGCATTTCAGCCCTGCGAGCTCGAGGCGCAGTACCAGATCGCCAAGGCGAAGCGCCTCATCCGCCGTGCAGATTCGTACAAGCCGTCGAGGGAGACGACGCACAAGAAGCGAGTGTTTGCTCAGCGCTTGAAGAAATGGGAGGCGAACGCGCGCGCGGCCAAACACGATCCGCAGCGCTGTGGCGAAAGTAGGGCCATCTCTCTCGGCACGGCTCGCACGTCGAGAAAGAAGAAACTGGGCTGACTCCAGGTCGGACAACTTCTGCAGGTCCAGCAACGCCACGCAGGAAGGGGGCTGTGAATCCGGGAGCGCGCGTCGCGACTCCAAAGCTGCCGTCCCCGGGCAAGTCGTGAGTTGCATCAGCCCGATTTGCGCCTTCGTCCGTCGCGCGGAGGAGCTGACCTTGTTCGGCAACAACACGTCTAGTCTCTCGAACGGCGGAAGGTCCAAGCGCGGTATTGGCTACAACGATGCCAGATTGACGACCAAGCTCAACATCCGCTGGGCGTACAACTGGGGACGGCAGCCGGACGGAGCGCTCAACAGCGGGGTCGAGTATGTTGCCATGCTGTACGTCCTGATTACGCGGCCGGAATGGACCGCAGTCGATACGGAGCTGACGAGAGTTTCTCCGACCTGGTCCGGACTGTGTGTGCGGCTCAGCTGGGATGCTTCGAATACCGCTGACTGGGCCGACAAAGCCAACGCCGCTCTCGCAAGCGGGTCCACCCACCTCCTCGCGTTCAACGAACCAGATCTTGACACCCAAGCCAACATGCCCGTCTCCGAATCGGTTCGAGCTTGGAAAGAGCACATTTCGCCGTTCGCCGGTCGAGCGAGAATTGGATCGATGGCGGTCACGAACGGACAGGGTCCGATGGCCAACGGCGACCCGATGGGCCCGTCGTACATCAAGCGCTTCTTCGAAGCCTGCCCGCAGTGCGAGCGGGAGTGCAGCTTTGTCGCCCTTCACTGGTATGATCAAGCGAACAATGTCGCCTACTTCAAGGTGCGTAGATCGAACGAATCGTTTGAATTTCCAGCCGATGCTGATCCTCCTTTCCCTTTCCCTTCCACAGAAACACCTCCAAGATGCCTACGCTCTCCTCAAGAAGCCGATCTGGCTGACAGAGTTCCAGGGCTACGGGACGGTTGCCGAACAGCAGGCTTTCCTCCGGGAGGTCATTCCCTGGATGGAGGAGCAGGCGTTCATCGAGAGGTACGCCGGCTTTGGCGACTTTGTCGGCAACTATGTCGCGGACCAGGAGGGTAACCTCACTCCTCTCGGCGAGACGTATTCGAACGCTTGAAGCGTCCCCGGTATTCGCTTGTTTTCCTCTCTTCTGGCAGCTCTTCTTTTTTTCGTCCGTTCCCCGTTGTTCAGAATCGCCGGACTTGTAGCTGCTGGTCAGCATTCCATCCGTTTGCCATTGAGATGCCCGGAAATCCCATACGGTGCGGCGAATAGTGAGAATGAGAGCGTTCCCGAGCGAAGCAGCAGTGGAAAGATTCTGGCCGGCGACATGGCGACGCCGCTTTCCTCTTCCTCACCTCGACCTCCTCGCTGCTCTCGCCTCAGACAGCCGCACAAGCGCACGCACGATGCCATACAGACTCCCACTCGAGCTCGAACTTACTATCCTCGAGCTCGCCGCGCCTCCGCTCGTCAAGCCTCGCCTGCACGACCGCGTCGCCTTCTTCATCAAGATTTCGCTCGTCCACCGCTCCCTCACTGCCTGGGCTCAGGAACGCCTGCACGACCAGTTTCTGTATACCTACAGACCGCGTGAGGACGAGCATGCCCGACTCGAACAACGTCTGACCGAGGCAGGGTTCGGACCGTCTCGCCCGATTTCGCGTCTGTACCTCGACGTCACTCGTTTTCGCCGTCGGGGCGACCCAGAACCAGACGACTTCGACTCCGACGCCGAAGAGGACTCGGAGACTTCGGCGGGCGCCGAGACTGCGTCTTCGGTCAGCGCCGAGACTGCGTCTTCGGTCAGCGCCGAGACTGCGTCTTCGAAGAGCGCCGAGACAGCGTCTGCAGGAAGCGAGAGCTACCAGTCGTCGGGAGGCCAGAGCAACCAGCCTTCAGATGGTCACGGGATCTTCGAGCATGCGGCATTTGAGCGGACGCTTAGTCCTCTGCTCGGGCACTACGTCCAGGGCCTTGATACGCTGTGGCTGATGCCGCCATATTCCTGGCTCAACCTTTCGGGCATCCCCGGTACGTGCAGGCGCACGTTTTCCGTATCACGCGCTGCTGACAAGGCTCTGCCTGACTGATACAGCCCCTCGCTTGCTTGAAATGGACGACGAGGCATTCGGCAAACGCATGGGACCACTTGCATGCGCTGCCGCTTTCGCAACGTACGACGCTTGTGCTGCGCAGGACCGTGCTCGTCCTGGACCACGAAAACACCGGTTGCCCATTGCGCACTCTCATCCTGGACCGCTGCAGGGTCTTCATGACCGCTGACTTCCTTTATCACTTCCCGGATCTCGAAATCTTGATCGTGTGCAAGTCGATAATGCTAAACAGCGTGCAACAGTTCGACTGGTTGTCCCCCTCAGCTCGGCACATCCACATCTTACAGGACAACTTTGAGGATTTGCAAGAAGACCCTGCCCCGGCCGCGACCTTCCCCGCCCTCGAGTCGCTCACGTTCACCTGGCTGCAGCCAGACACGGACAAGTCCGACGGCCACGCCGTGGATGTCGCGGACCCGCTCCCCGACTTGCGCAAATTCGTCGAGTCATCGATCGTCGCCCCGCAATGCACCTTCAAGTATCTGCGCTCGACAAAGTCGTCGGAGGAAGCGTTGGCGGACGCGATGGCGGATCTGGGACTCGCGTCGTCAGCATTTTTGGACTCTGACTAGCATCCGCTTGCATGTACGCTTGCTTTGTGATTTAACTTGCAAACAATGTTTTTGTGCTTCCCCGATCGGTCTTCATAGGCGTCACTTACCGAGGGAAGTGTCGTCCCCGCTCCAGCGACGAGCCACTTTCTACCTCGACCCGTTCACTGCTCTCACGTCAGACCGCCGCGAGACGTCCATACGATGCGCTACAGACTCCCACTCGAGCTCGAACTCACGATCCTCGAACTCGCCGCGCCTCCGCTTGCCATCGACCGGCTGCACGACCGCGTCGACTTTTTCCTCAACGTCTCGCTCGTCCATCGCTCCCTGACAGCCTGGGCGCAGGAACGCCTGCACGACCAGTTCTTGTACACATATCGTCGACGAACGGATGAGTACGAACGTCTCGAAACGCGTCTCGAGGCGGGGTTCGGCCGCGACCGTTCGATCCGCCGCCTCTATACCTCGATTTGACTCGCTTCCCTGACAAGTCTCGCCAAGAATCAGCTCCCGGAACCGAGTCGACTTATTGTTCTTGGAGAGGGCGTGACTATGGGCCAAGCTCCTTGATTCACGGAGTTGGCGATACACGAGTCCAAAGACAGGCGTGCGATGTGGTGGCTTCTTTCTTCCGACCCGAGATCATACTGCCTATGTCCGGCCAGTGGGAATTGTGCCCAATGATCACAGCCTACAGCCAGGTACTAGACACGCTCTGGCTCAAATCTCCGCCCTGGATACTGGACATCGCCGACTTGCCTCGTGAGTGTGTGACGGGACCAGTCTCGGAGTTGCTCGGAGAGACTTTTGATGTCACCAGCTGATCTCGTGACTGATGCTACAGCGCCTCGGGTTCTCTGCCTTGACGGCGCCGAGCACAGACTTCGGTGGTGCACCACCAAACTTCCCGTCTCGAGCGAGACGAAGCTGTTCCTGCGGAACATTGATCTGGGCGGAAACAGAGGCCTGGACGAGCTCGCCATGCGGCAAATAGTCTTTGACAAGTGCCGGTCAAGTCACGGCTCCGCTAGCAACGTACTGCGTGGATCCCGTCGCCTGGAAACTTTGATCCTATCCGAGACTGAGGACGACGACGACATCAAGTGGACGCTCGCCACGCTGCCGCCAAGCATTCAAATTATGCACATATTTCAGCACAACATCAACGTCGGCAATGACGTCCGCCATATTACGAACATCCTCCCTCGCCTCGAGTCGTTCACGTTCGAATTGCTCCTGCCGTCGGGAGGATCGCCCGCGAATGACGGTCGGGATGTGCTCGCCGAGGTATCGCGCGCCGTCGAGTCGACTATTGTCGCTCCGAAGTGCACCTTCAAGTATGTACGCTCGACCAAGTCGCCGGAGGACGCATTGGCGGATGCGCTGGCGGAACTGGGATTCGACAGCCCGTAGCATTTTCGATCTTTTGACTGGCCTCCGCCTGCGTGTCATGCTTGAGTGTGTTTTTCGCTTGTAGACGGAATTTGATCCGCTTCTATCGAAGTGCTTCATTGAGTGAACTGGAGACTTCCGAAGGTTCCGCTTCTCCTGTGGCTTCCGCTCTCCTGCGATGGCGCTCCCATCTCGAGTGAGCGCCGCGCTGTCCGACATATTCCTACCTGCTCATTCGATCTACAACGACCTCGACAACCCTCAGCTGGCCGAGGCGGACGACGATGACCCCATCGCGTCGATGCGGCCTTCCTCATCGGGTCACGTCAACCGCTCGTCTCACCCGCACGAGCGCCTTGCGGTGGTTGACGACGATCCGTTCTCGTCCGTATCGCCCTCCATGCTCAGTCCTGCGCGCTCTCGAGCCGTACCTACGCCGCTCGCGCCGCCGCCCCACTCGGAGTCATCACGACCTACCTCGCAACAACGCTTTACTGCAGACGAATCGATTCCAGACATCGATCAGAGACTGGAAAACGACCAAGATGCTCGAGCGGATCCTTTCCAGGTCGAAGAAGAGGCGCACGTCGAGGCGACGCCGCGATCGTCTCGCTCGCGTTCACCTTCGCCGACTCCGACCACCTCAATCTATCTCCCAGCATCGGGCTCGCCAGACAAGCCTGCAGACCAGGCGCCAATTTCGCCTGCGAGCTCGACCCGCACGAGAGCCTCGCAAGGCGCGATGAGCGCCAGTCGGAGCGCCCTCGGGAACCGGAGCCTCATGGGCTTGATGGGCGGAACGAGGTATGAAGGAGGAGGGTTTCCCTTTGGTGGGATCGGCGTCGACGAAGAAGAAGAAGAAGAGGGAGAAGAAGGGGATCCCTTTCGTGGCGAAGAGTCGCATCGCGCGGACACAAAAAAAGACGCGAGATCTTCTTCAGAAATGTACGTTGACCTCGTGTCCAGAGCCGAAGCACTCGATCGCTGAGACATCTGCTTCTGATGCAGGGAAACGAACGACCTTCGCTCGCTCGCTGCGACCCTTCCGCCACCGCCTTCCGCCCTTTCCGATACTTCCCGCACCGATGAGGAAGAAGATGCCGAAGGTCCTCCCGACTTTACCGCCCGCATCCCGCTCGTCGCTTCGACGTCCAACGGAGACTCACAGAATCTCTCCCGGAGCGGACGCACCTTCCGCCCGCACAATCTGCCCGGCTCGCGCTCGCAGTACGTCGAGCCGATGCCGCGCCGGAGCGTACGGCTCGTTGGACGCTCAAGAGGTCCGACCGGAGGGATCCTGGGCTCACCAGACGGAGACGTTGAGCAGCAGGACCCGCACCGAAGGCAGGGAAGGAGGACTGGCGTCGCGAACATGACGGCGAAGGAGCGTGCTTTGTGGCGCTGGGTCAACGTGAACGATCTCGACGGCTTTCTGCACCAAGTGTATCTCTACTACGTCGGTAAAGGCATCTGGGCGATCGGTCTCGAACGGACGTTGAATCTCCTGTGAGTTTCAGCGTCTCTGCCAGCGTCTACCGATGAACGCTGCTGAGGAACGATTGCGCGTTTCACAGAACCGTCGGTTGGGTGATCGGCTTTTCGACGTTCCTGATCGGCTGCATCGACTATCCTCGCTTGTGGCACTCGCATCATTTGTCGGAAGTGGTCATCCCGCGGTGCACGAGCCGGTGAGTGGTGTTCTTCGAACATGCGTTCGTCTTGAGCTAGCGCTAAACGGTTCCTCTTCAGGCTGTCCGGCTTCACCTTGCTGGTGTTCATCGCCTTTGTGGGGTTCTATGCGTTGCGGGTCGTCCGGTTCGGCATGGGGATCCGAAGATTGTGGGAGATGCACGAATTCTACACCGAGTTGCTGGAAGTTCCCGAGGTACGCCTCGCACCAGGCTGAACGCGATCTCGACAGCGATCACTGACAGACTGTATCTACGATGCAGAGCGACATCCAAACGATCCCTTGGCACGCCATCGTCTCCCGCCTGTCCGCTCTGCGCGCCACTCACCCTTCCGCACTCGCCTCCCGCGCCGGCGCGCACGCCGGCATCCCCATCGAGCGCCTGGACGCGCACGACATCGCGAACCGCATCATGCGAGAGGAGAACTACCTCATCGCCTTGTTCAACAAAGACTTGCTCGACATCTCGTTGCCGGTTCCTCGATTCCTGCAAGGACCGGTCGGGCGCCTGCTCGGCAAAGGGGCGCGGAAGAAGAGGTTCGGGAAGAGCATGTTGACTCAGACGTTGGAGTGGAACCTCGGGTTCTGCTTGCTGGGGTTCTTGTTCGGCCGCGATGGGCAGGTCCGGAGGGCGTTCCTGACAGAACGGAACAAGAAGGAGCTGGTCGAGGCGTGAGTGTCTCTTCTCATGTAACTTTTGCCGCGCGAGTGACCTGAACCAATCGTACCGCGTACCAGCCTCAAACGCCGCTTCCTCCTCATGGGGCTGATCAATGCCGTTTTCGCGCCTTTCATCGTCTGCTACCTGCTCATGTACTCCTTCTTCCGATACTTTGAGGTGAGTGGAGCGGCGACTCCCGAGGTTTCGACATCAACTAACGTATGACCGAATCTCTCTTGTCCGTCCCAGGAGTATCACAAGAATCCCTCCTCGATCGGCTCTCGCCAGTTCACGCCCCTCGCACGTTGGAAGTTTCGCGAGTTCAACGAACTGCCTCATCACTTCCAGCAGCGACTCGCCCAAGCGCACCCGCTCGCCGACCAGTACATCAACCACTATCCGAAAGCCAAGACAGTCCTGCTTTCCCGCTTTGTCGCCTTCCTTGCCGGCTCGTTCGCCGCCGTCCTGATCCTCTTTTCGCTCATCGATCCCGACGCGTTCTTGCATTTCGAGATCACGCCCGGTCGGACCGTCCTGTTCTACATCGGTATCTTTGGGACCATCCTCGCGGTCGCTCGGGGCATGTTGCCAGACGAGAACCGCGTCGTCGATCCGGAGCTGCTCATGCGCGAAATCGTCGAGCACACCCACTACATGCCGGCAGAATGGAAGGACAAGCTACACTCGTCCGAGGTCAGTCCTCTGACTACCTCGTGGGGCATCAGACGAGTCATCACTGACCTCGAAGGCCGCCCAGGTTCACGTCGCGTTCGGCAAGCTGTTCCAGATGAAGGTCATCCTCTTCCTGCAGGAGATCTTCTCGGTTCTCGTGACGCCCTTCGTACTTTGGTACACTCTACCGAAATGCGCCGGCCCCGTCGTCGATTTCTTCCGAGACTTTACGATCCACGTCGACGGTCTGGGATACGTGTGCAGCTTTGCCGTGAGCACCACTTCCTACGATTGCTGCCAAGAGGCTTTGGGCTGACTCGAGCAAGGACCGTTCCAATGCCTAGGTGTTTGATTTCAAACGGCACGGAGACCCAAACTTTGGCGCTCCAGTCCAGGTGCAGGAAGATCGGTGGAAGTCGGCGGAGGGCAAGATGGAGAAGAGTTTCATGACTTTCGCAGCGGTGAGTCCGACTACTTCTTCCCACGTCGTCCTGCTGCTTACTTTTTGTCTTCCGCAGTCCAATCCGACGTGGGCGCCACGCGACCAAGCGCAGTCTCTGTTCCTCAGCAAATTGACGGAAGGACCCGCGCACGGTTCGGTCATGCACCCCATGCCCGCCGGCGTCTCGACTCGCTTCCCCTCTTCGGGCTCGGGTGCGCACGTGCCGACGCGCGCGCGCTCCCGTCATCGCAACGGTCACCTTCACCAACGCTTCTCTGCTTCGCCGCTCGTCGAGGAGGTCGACCACTTCGGTGAAGCGCCGGCAGATGCGCAACGACGGGAAGAGAAGGCGCGAATGTACGATCGGGCGTTCGAGCAGTCGACTATGCTCGCGTCTTCGCACGGTTCGCCGCCCTCCCTGCCACGTGGACAATTCGGAAGACATCCGTCGAAGCACCTTCCCGACGCCGACCTGATCCGCGAAGAATCGGCACTCGACGGAGACGCCTTCGTTGCGCCAACCGATACGCAGCCGTTTGGCTTGCCGAGCGACGAGGACGAGGGATTCGGCGGTCAGCATGAAGGAGACTCGCTCGGTCCTGGTCGCAGCCTCGGCGGACTGGTGGGCGAACTGTACAGACGGTGATCAGTGTATATCTTGACGATACTTGTCGCAGCTTGGAATATGTTGGCATAACGTTACTGGACGCGGGAGCCCTTTCAATCCGCTATGCGTCCGCGGTCGGGTGAAAGCGGGTATGGATATTTCGACAGGATATCGAGTACGACCCCTAACCTTGCGCAAAAGACGTGTACCTGCACCTCGTCAAGCAAAAAAAAAGCCAAGCTGGACCACCATCGTCATGCGTGTCCCGATCACCAGAAATCGTCATCCGCCGTTCCTCCTCCCTTGCCCTTCTTGCCGCCGCCAGACTGGATGCTTTGCTTGCGGTACGCCTCGGCAATTTGCTCCGGTTCTGTCGAAGATTCGGGGTCCTTGTCGTCGCGGACACGGATGAACCGAGGAAAACGAAGAGAGATTCCGCGGTCACCGCAAAGACCTGCAGGCAGTTCCGGGTGAGCGAGATCAGCCAACGTTGCTTGAGGATCGACATTGCTCGAAGCAAGGTGCGTATGACAACTCACCCTTTGCCGCGGAGTAGATGGGCGAGAGGGAGAGATCGGCGGCGAGGACTTCCCAGACCTGCAGGCAGCCACGCGCATGGGAAAATCAGCGAAGCCGGACCCTCTGAACACGTCCGCACGCGAGTCTCCAACGCGAGACCTGACGTACCACGCGCGGCTCAAAGTAGACGTCGGGACCCTTGGCCGTCCCGACATCGTAGTAAGCCTTCTTCTGCGCCAGCTCGAGTCTGCAACATTGGGCAGGTCAGCAACGGGCAGGCATTAAAAGAGCAGCCTCGAGGAAGCATGAAGCTTTGTCACCGGTACTTACGGCTTGAGCGTGTCATAGTGCTGCTTGAGCGCCTCGTCGGAGAAGCCGGTTCCGATCTTGCAGATGAGCTGGTACGTGCCGCTTTCGGCGTCGTAGCACGCGAGATGGAACGCTCCGTAGACGTTGGTACGCTTTCCTTTGCCGTAGTCGCCACCGACGACGACGAGGTCGAAAGAGTCGCCGACTCCTTGCAGGTAGTCCTTCTTGAGCTGTTACCGATGTAAGCGGCGGGGGGTAAGAGGTCAGACGCCGAGCAAAGGGTCCCAGTACAGGAAGGGCATCGGAACCGACCTTGAGCCAATGGATACTCCTCCGACTCGGTTCGTAGCTCGCGCCTTCACCCTCGAGCATCTTGACCATCAAGCCTTCGCAGCCGTCCTTGATCGACTTGTCGAGGAAGAGTTGGATCTCGTCGACCGTCGAGGCGTCCTCGGATTGAGCAAAGGCGAATTCGCCTTCGACCGGTTGGAGATGCTTGCGGAGGAGGACGCGGCGTTCGTGCAGGTTCTTCGCGAGGAGAGGCTGGGTACCATGAACGGGAGGCCGAGTGATTAGCAAGGAAATCCGGGACGCGCGCAGGCAACCTACCGTCAAGACTCTGCGCTCACCTCTCCATTCAAATACAGCAAATCGAACGCAAACAGGTGTACTTTGACCTTGACGTCTTCGACCTTGACGTCCTTGCGCTTGCGCGTACTGAGCTTTTGGAACTCGAGCAAGCGCTTCTCCTCCGTGTCCCACGCGACGGCTTCGGCATCGATGACGAAGGACTTCGTGCCCTCTTTGATGCACTGCATGCACGGTGAGGCGCAAGTCGTCAATCAGTCAGCGAGTGAGGACGTGCCGCACATTCACGAGATCAGCCCGGAAAAAAAGACAGAAATCGCACCTTTGGCAACTGCGTGACAAACTCGGGGTACTTGACCGTCATGTCTTCACTGTTGCGCGAGAAGACGCGGACGCTCCCGTCCTCGAGGTAGTGGATCTGCGCCCGCTCGCCGTCGTACTTGTACTCGCACGTGAACTGCTTGCCCTCGAAGCGGTCGAGCACTTCCGAGATGGCTTTCGTCGGTTTCGCCAACATGGGCTTGAGCGGGATACCTGTGGGCGAGCCCAATCGGTCAATGACGTCGTTCCGGCGTGCGGAAGGGTTGCGGGAAACTGGGGATGTCTGCAGCCGACTTACCCGGCGTCAACGAGCACGCCTCCTTCAGATTCTCGACGCCCTGCTCGAGCAGTGCGGGGACGACAAGGTCGTAGCTGGGAATTTCACTAACAAGCGCCCAAAGGACGCCGTCAATCGCTGCTTTTCCCTGCCGAGTACAGCGACGGAGGCTGCGACTCAAAAAAAAAACGCACGAGAAAACGGCCTTGACGATCTCGGCGCCTTGCTCGAGTTTCGAAGCGAGGTGTTCGCGCGAGCGCTTTTTTTCCGACTTGTGGTGCTCGGCCGTGACTGCCGCGTGGGCGAGCGAGACGAGAACCTGGTGTATGGGCGGCGGGCGCGAGCGGCGAGGATTAAGGGTGAGAAAGGTGATGATGAGCCACGATTCCGACACGGCGGGGCATCAAAAAGTGACCCTTGTCGAGGGGAGCGCTTGAATGCAAGTCACGAGAAGTTGAAGGGCAGAATAGGGTACGGGAGGGGATAACAAGACTCACCGTCTTTTCGGCGAGACCGATCCGGAGTTTGCCCTCAAGCGAGCGGATCAAGAACTTGGTTTCCTCGCCTTCGCACTTTGCCAACAGGGCCTTGATGATGCCGACTTTGCGACCTTGGCTCTGTTGTTGCGAGATGGGCCAGGGGGGAAAAGGTTGTCAGTCACAATGCGATGTTGGGTGCAGGGTTGGTCTTATCGCTTTCTTGTGTGATTTCGGATACCCAGCCTGGCGCGTGAGTAGGACCGAAACGTGCGATAGACGCGCGTGAAAGAGAGATAGAGAGAGACAGAGAGAGAGAAAGAGAGGGAGAGAAAGAAACGCCGGCTCACGTCCTTGCCGCTCGTCTTTGCGACTTTTTTCAACTCGTCAAACACGCCGCCGACCGTCAACGGTTTGCTCTTGAACAAGGTCTTTTGCCGCGTCCGCGAATTGAACGCGACCTCGCCGAGGTCGCCAATCTTTTTGTACTCGGCCTTGACTTGGGCGAGCGTGCGGCCGCACGATTCGCCGATCGCCTTCATGAGGAGCGATTCGCCGATGCCGAGTTCGATCGACTCGTATTCGGGCGCGAGCTGATCGGTTCCAGGACGGGGTTTGACCCAGAGTAAGTAAGTTTAAAGCCCAAAACCCCGGCCGACCCCGACCCTGGAGAATCTCTTTGCGAAAGGGACGAGGCGCCGCCGGGGAAAAAAAAGAAAGACTCACGCGGTTGATGCAGAGATAGACCGTCTTGAGCAAGTCTTCTGGTGTCTTTTCAATGACGTTGACGAGAAACTCGGTCAAGTAGGCCGAGATCTCGAGTCGCTTGGTCGTGGCGGCAATCTTGGAAAAGGTCGCCGTCAACGCGGCGTACGGGACCCTGTGAGACATCACGACCGTCCGAGCGGAATGGCACGCAAAGGAGGTAGACGAGGAGGAGGGAGCAGATCAGCCAATCAAATCTCCCGGCGGGGAGGGTTTGAATCTCCACGGCTTCGAGAGAGAGGGAGAGGGACTCACGGTTCGCCGGCTTTCCAGCTCGTCTGGGCCTTGTCCAGCTTGCTGCTCGCCTTTGTGAAGATGTCGGCACTGGACCAGTGGGTAAGTGAGGGGCGTCGTGTCAGCATGTTTTGTGCCGCGAGGTGGTGCTGGTGGACGACGACGAGGAGAATACAACTGTACATTTTGACCGCCGCTTCTTGCTCCTCCTCTTGCTCTTCCTCTTCGCTCATCTCGTCATCATCGCCGTCGCCATCCCCCTCCTCCTCGAGTCCGCTCGGACTCTCACTCGCCGCCTTTCTCTGCTCGCGCGAGGTTTTTCTCTTCTTCTCGCCGCCACCCTCCTCATTTCCATCCTCCTCCTCGTCGTCCTCGTCGTCGTCTTGGGGTTTCCCTTTCCCTTTTCCTTTGCCATTGTCCTTGCTCGTGGCTTTGTCGGACGAAGACGACGTCGATGCCGTCGACTTTGTGGACCTCGGAGCAAAGAAGGAAGAGACCGGCGGGGGTTTTGACGAGCTCGCGGTCGGCGGCTGCTTGTTCTCCGCGCCGGCGGTGGAGGCGGTGGACGTCGTGGCTGCTGACGCGTCTGTCGATGCTTAGACGACTGGTCAGGATCCTCCATCTGCCCTGCCCTGCCCTGCCCTGCCCAGTGAGGGCGGATTCTCACCTTGGGAGTCGAGTTTGAGTTTTTTGCGAGGCGACTCTCCTGCTGCGGCTGCTGGGGGTTCGCTGTCACGTTTCTTGGCCTTGTTCGAGTCGGCCGCAGCTTTGGCCTTTGTGAACGCTGCGTAGGTAAGTGTCTCCAAAAAGTCAGTCCACCTGGAAACGCGATGATGAGGATGCGCGTCTCTCGCTCAGAGAGGAGAGGGGATGGGCTACTGACGCGTCTCGTTGATTTGGGGCTGCATCTGCACGTCGTCGCTCGCTGGCATGGCGTGTGAGAGCGCACGCGGCGAGAGAGCGGAAGGTGGGGCTGCAGCTGCACGCGACCAGAGCGACTGGAGCGAGCGCTGGTGCGGGCGAGAGTCACGCGTGCCGAGGTACGCGTTCAGGGCAGACTGGTCAGGCTCGCGTTCGAAGCAGTCCTTGGGCATCCACTCGACAGAGAGACGACGAGCTCTGTCGACTCTCGGAGACGAGCTGAATCCGACCCACAGCGCTCAGACACTCGCTTGACCGCTGAGAGTGGACGTGCACGCGGACGCCAAACTGGCCGACTATGACTGGGACGCGCTCGCGAGCGCCGCTACTTCGCTTAACCAAGCTCCGACTCGGCTCACTGCCCAACTCGACCGCGCCGACTGCCTCGCCCGCCATGCTCACCTCGAACGCCGCGAGCGAGACTTGGACAACGCAAAGCAAGTCAGGACTGCTAGAGCTGTAATCGGACCGGGAAAGAGATCCTCCGCGGCCCTCCTCCACCAGCTGGACCCGCTCAAGGACGGCTTCCTTGCCTCGATACTCTCGCTAAATCAACCCGCAAGAGGTCAGTCTCTTTTGCTGCACTTTCCTAGAATACCGTATACAGTGGAGGCTCACCGAGCGTCTCTTCGGCAGGCAAACTCTTGCCGGTCCGGATCATCTCGCAGCCACTCCGCACCGTCTCGGTCCAATTCGTCGTCGAGGACGCACGCGGCAACCCCGTCCCCGTCCAACTCTTTCACGTACCGACAACCTCGATTACGACGCAAGAGCAACTCCAAGATTGGTTCCCCATCGGAGCCGTATTCGGTACGATACACGCCGCCTCCTGCCCTCCTTCTCGGATTCAAAGCCGGCTCACTCTCCCGATTCCACCGTCTACAGGCATCAAAGAGCCGCTGTTCCGCTCTCTCAATGACGGGTCCTCCTACTACATCCGGATCGAAACTCCCGTCGACATGATCCGGCTGTACCCTCACTCTCCGCTCCTGACCCACGTTCGCTTCCCGTCTCCTCCTGGCATCGAGACCAGTCCCAATACGAGTACCGGGACGAGCACTCCGCACTGGCTCGACTCGGTTGCCGGCTCCTCTCCAGCACGGTTGAAAGAAGCGGGCGACAAGGCGTTCGCGACGGGGCGCCTCGTCCGCGCGAAAGAAGCCTACCAACTCGCGCTCGACGCACTCCAAGGAGGCGACACTGCGGTCACTTCCACCCCACCGACGGCAGACGACGATCAACTCCACCTGCGGGTCAAAGTGCATGCCAACCTGGCGCAGACTCTTCTCCGCCTCGAGCTGCCCGAATTGGCACACCGCGCAGCCCAAGCCGGCTTGCTCGTCCTCCTCGAGTCGTCTTCGTCCCCTCACACCACGTCAATCGCCCCGCTGCGAATCAAGTTACTGTACCGTCGCGCGCTCGGGTTGTACAGAGTCGGTCAATACGACCTCGCCCTGCAAGCATGCGAAGAAGCGATCCGTCGTTGCATCGCTGCTGCTGCTGCCGACCATGCTGACAAGAACCTCCACTCGTCCTTCTCCGAGGGGGAAGCGACGGCACTCCTCGAGCGGATCAAACAGCGCCAACTCGAAGCGGAACAGGGTCCCAGCGCCGAGACGCTCCGATCTCTGTGGGAATCGAGCGTCGAGCGGCAGCGGGCTTCCTCCCCATCATCGTCACCATTGCCGGCCGCCGCAGAAACGGACCTCCCCGCGGATTGGATTGACTCCTCCTCCATCTCCATCTCACCCCATATTCCAGGCAAACAAGGCCACGGACTCGTCGCCCTCCGTCCCATCAAACGCGGTCAACTCCTCATGTGTTGCAAACCGCTCGCATCCGCCGGAGGAGGAGGGTCGGGGTCGGTGTTGGGTCAGTGGCGGTATACGGTGGGAGTGAATTTGTGGACGAGGTCGGAGGACCCGTGGGCTGTGAGGGAGGTGGTTAGTCAAGTTTTGTGGCAAGCCGCGCTCGAAGGCGAAGGAGAAGGAGAAGGAGGGTCGGGCTCGCTCGCGGGGAGGAAGAGGACGCGCGAGGCGATCGCGCCGCTCTGGGCGGGGACGCAACTCGGACGATGTCGAGACCCGAACCGAGACCGACTACCGGAGGATGATGTGGACATCGTCTCGCCGAGCAAGGTCGAAGGCGCAGTCACGTTCAATGGGTTCCACCTCGAAGACGTGACGGCCTCCTCCTCGTCGTCAGCTCCGGTGCACAAATCATCAGTATCGCCATCGGCGGGTCGAACCAATCCCGATGATGACTCCGACAAAGACGAACTCTTCCACGCACCCACTGCCCTCTACCCCGAATATCCCTCCGCCCTCAACCATTCCTGCCTCTCCAACTGCACCTACACCTTCCTCTCCTCCGTATTCCTCCTCCGCGCCCGAGTCGACATCGCTCAAGGGGAAGAACTCGTCGATTCGTACGTCGACGCGGCGGACCAGTTCGAAGTGAGGGCGGCGAAACTCGCCGCGCATGGGTTCGAGTGTGCTTGTCCCCTCTGCGATGAAGAGCGACAAGCGGGAGCGACCGTTCGACGTCGACGGGTTGAACTCGTTCGACGAGCAGAGGAGGAGGAGCTCGAGGAGCCTCGTCGTCGCATCGGTCTCGACAAACTCGGACAAATCATCTCCGAGCTCGAACAGACCTATCCCGCGACGGCTCACATCCGGCCTGCTCTCTACACACCACTTCGTCTCCTCTCCGAAGCTCTCTCAGCAGCAGTGGCAACGCCGGGGGGAGGACCGCCGTCATCGGATCCGATCGCCAACGAACTCCGCGCGCTGCAGTCGCTCGGAGCGAGGTTCAGCACCAGCACCACCACCGGCTCCTCCGAGGGATTTCAGGAGCTTGTGGAACCTCCGCGCGTGAGGGACATGGATGGAGTGATGAGTGCCTTGTGGATCGCGAAAGAGTGGCGAAGGCGGGGCGAGCCCGGAAAGTGCAGGTGCGTGTGCCGGCCGACTTGTTCTATGGCTCCTGCCTCTTTGGTGGAGGGTGATTTCGCTGACGCGCAGCTTGATCGTATTCGCCCGGACCACGCAGGCATTGGATCTCGCTCGCGCGATCGATCGAAGCGGGTCAGGCGGGCGAAGCGCTTTTCGACCTCCGCTATGGAGACTGGGCGCGGAAACATGGACTCGACTTGAAGTTGTAAACGAGCCCTACTTACAGCTAATACGAGAGAGCCTTTTCTCTGGTACTCTGCCTGTGCAAGCGGTCTATCAGAGAGAAGACAGCGGGCCTCGACGATGCCGCCCGCAGGCAACATGAATGCCTCTTCGCGGGGAAGTGCTCGTTCGGGAGTTAGAGCTTGTCGTAACGCCTCGCGCCTGAACGGGATGATCTATCACGCCGACCGCGAGAAACGTTTGGGACTCGAACCAAAAGATCAAGATCTGTCATCCTTGCGCTACCGACAAACGACGTTGCTGAATTTGGCCAGAGATGTTCGCCGCCGCGCGATTTGATTTCGTTCTCGGCCTGGCATCGGACTCGCATTGCATTCAGCAAGCTACGTCAAAAGATATTGGCCGAGCGGCAAGAAGAGCGCCTGCGAACGGCTAGAGGAGGTCAAGTGTCGCTGCCCGGAACGTCTCGACGTCTCGGTTGCGGAAAAGGACGAGGCGTTGCAAGTCGGGTCTGTATCGAGAGAGATGAGTGAGCACACGCACAAACCAAAAGCAGTGTATGAGCAGACTCACGGTCGGCTGGCCATTTGGAGCAATCGGCAAAGCGAAATGACGGCGATTCCGCTGCCGTGTCCCGAAGAGAGGGAGAATGAACCAGTGGTGACCCTGCCGATGATCTGCTCCGCTTTCGGCCGGTCGCAGAGCTGTAGGCGACGAAGGTGTCAGCGTGTGTGTCACCAAAGCATGGATCTATGCAGGCTGACGCACATCTTCCGGGCCTTCTTCTTCACCTGTTGCGAGGACGGCGTTTCCGGCGACAGAAGCGGTAACCTTGGTCCGAACCTGCCTCGCCTGCTCGACATCCAGCTCGTAGACAAGGGCAAGATCTTGCGGTACACCCCGCGTGCAGGGAGTAATTTTGACGTGAACCATGGCGGCCGCGAGAAGGTCCGGGATTTGGGCTTCGCCGCCACCGACGGCTTGCCACTCCTCCAGGAGTTGCTTCTCCACAAGCGCCGCCCGTTGCCGCGGATGGGAGATACTTGGTGCATCGGTGGTGTCCATCTTGTCGCCTGCACCCACGAGGCGACCCGACGCTGCTCCCTTGAGAATGCGCTCGGCGATCGATCTCGCGAGGACGAACGGCTTGAGCTCGGCCAAGCCTTCAGACCTCCGAGCAGCCTTGCTGAGTACGTCATCCATGTCGACGCGCCACGGCGAGGTGGTCCCGAGCTTGGCATAGCTGGGTCGTTTCGCCGGCGGCCGCCTGTCCCAATAGCCCTTTTCGTCCGCCTCGCGTCGAGTTTCGTGCTCGGCGAATCCAGGCGTGTCGACCGCATCTTCCGGGAAACGGAGCGCTTGTGCTTCTTGATATTGCTGCGAGCGCTCGCGGAGACCGCCGACGCGCGGCGTGGAGTAGACGAGCGACGACCAGAACGGCATGCCCCATCCGGCGGGGACTGTCAGCGTCCAGCCGTAGATGGCCTTCTCGCCAGTGGAGGCAGAGGCGACGGTGCGCTGAGAGAGAAGAACGGGGATGCGGTCGTCCTGGGCGAGGGGCGCCAACGCCGTACCCGGAACGAGGTTCTCGGCCCGGCGCATGTCCAGGTCTCGCTTGCGGTAGCGGGGTTTCCGAATCGAGGCGCGGTGCTTCGGGTTCCAGAATAACGAGCACGCAGCCACTTGAGACGCGGGCGTGAGGGGAGTCGTGCTCGAAGTCGCTTTTTTGTCGAGTTTCGGCGGGAAGCTGGTCGGTTGACTCGGTCAGCACCTCACGGTACATATGGAGCACCTGTTTGGCTAGAGTGTCGTCAAACTCACGATAGGCGAGGATCGTAAACCGAGACGCCGATTGCCATCCCGGTCGGCACGCCAGCAGGACCGGAATGACTGTCGAGTTTGCGCCAAGCCTGTTTCGTGCACAGAGTGATCAGTCGGGGAGGAGATCGAGGGCTAGCGCATCGCTCGAACGAACCTCTGTCGTGCGTGTATCGGTGGCGTTGGTCGGCTTGAGGACAGCTTTGATCACCTCGGTCGCACGTTGCCCCGTAATCTCGAAAGTGAGGAATTCGTTGTCGAAGCGACGGAGAGCAACACTGAGTCCGAGGCGCTTCTCGAGGATGACTTTCTCCGCAGCGAGCGCAGCCAAACGAGCGACAGCCGGATGCACGCGCACGAGGAGGGTGCGCCGTGATGGCGGAGGCGGCGAGGTGCTGGTCGACGCGACAGGCCCGGCTCCTTCTTGAGGCTCCTCGGGCTTCCAGATGAAGGTTGCCGGACCGATTCGTCCACGAGGATATGTTGCCTCGGGGTCATACACGTCCGCCGTCACCTCGCGAGAGCCAGACGAGTAGCTGCAGAAAAACGATGATCAACTTGCGTTTCCTGATGAGGAGCCACTGTTGCCCGCGCAGTCACACGCACCGTTTCGAGCCAGGAGAAATCGCGGCAGGATCGCAGATCGCATCGAGGACCCCCTGCAGGTCCTCGAGCGGTCCTTCCAGCTCAAAGTATTGATAGTAGCTGGCATCGTGGACGAGGGCGCCGTGCTGGGACGCCCGGTACGACGCGCGGAACGCTTTCGCAGTCGGTCGATCTGCCTATAGCACCAAATGACGTGATTCAGTACCTTCCGACGGCAGTCACGCGGAGCGGACGAGAGTGCGCGAAGACCCACCAAGCGATGTCCCCAAATTTCGGTCATGTGCATTCTCTTGGCATGCCAGACATGAGTTTCGAGCCACATCTTTCCCACTATGAAGATCTCGGTCAGCGTTCGGATTCACGCGAAGCGTTGGGACGTGGAAAGAGCTCACTCTGTCTCTTCCGAAACATTTCCGCCTTCAGACCCGGTCGCTGCCGATGCCGACCGAGCATACTCCTCGTCACTCGTTTCGGTTTCGCCGCATCTTTCGGGACCTGCAGCTCAAAGTGTCAGGGCGATTTCGCTCGTTGGAGAAGCAAAGAGGAGCCGCACCTCTCCCCTCGCTCTCGCCCTCAATCGTTCCGGCAGGCGACGGATGTTGTGACTCGCGGCTCGCCGGCGCAGATGGCGCGGTAGTGACTGAAACGCTCGTTGAGTTCCAGCCTCCCTGTACCGCAAATGCGAAGAGGTGAGCGCTGACAGGGACGACCCGAGGAAGAATCGGTTCCTTACTTTGCAGTCTTCATCGCACGCTGCATCGCCGAGATCTCGAATGCTCGGGCCTGCAGAGATGATGTGCTGATCAGCGAATGGAATCAGAACGGTAAGCTCCTCAGGCCATGCGCACTTGGGCAAACTTTTCGACTTCGAGAACTGGCGGCAAGCCCGTATTTCCTGTCAAGAAAGGGTAATCGAGTCAGCTTGGAGAGGACGAGACTCCTCAAAGAATAGACTCACCGCTTGCCGCAGATCCTCCAGGGCGAGTGCGGTGCGTAGACGAGTTTCCTCCTCGACTCGGTTCGACGGCGATGGTGCGCTGTTCTCGCATTCGCTGCCGCTTGAGGGCAGCGCCAGTGACAGCGCCGTCGTTCGGTCGTTTAGGCCCCATCGTACGGTATCACGCTCCGAGCTGCACGAGCGGATGAGGCCAAAAGAGAAAGAACGGCTTCATCGCTCGATGAACACCCAAAGTCCGCGGACGTCACGCCTAAACTCTATAGGGTGATCCAGAGAAAAAACGCATTCCACAAGCCAAGCTGTACACAAGCAGTTCCCGTTCTCGGGGCTCCAAGCAATTCCTCCTCCAACCGGCAACTTCGTCCTCGCGCTCAGGCTCGAGCGCCGCCTTGGCGCCGCGATTCCTCTGCCTCTTCAGATCATCTCCTTGTCGCGCATCCACTTGAGGAGGAAACGCTTGCGCTCCTCGTCCCATTCGCCACGCGAGTCTGCGCGCCGCGAGGGCTTCCCTTGAGAGCCTCGATCGTCTGCTCGAGGCCGGCAAAGTCGGAAATCATCTGCTCGAGAGCCTCGGCAGTCGTGCGTTGCTCGAGGCAATTGATCACCAAGGCGACTTCTTCCTTGGGCGCTTGTTCGAGGGTTTCAGCGAGGTGCGTCGTGTCGCCCGAGTGCATCTGGGCGCGAGCTTCTTCGAAAACATCGTGCAGATAATACCTGAAGAGAAGGAACTTTTCGGGGTCTTGCGGAAGGCTCATCGCCGCCCTCGCAGTGATCGACCAGGCTGTGATCATGCATGGCAGAGTCAGTCGCGTCAGGAGCACGGGTAGTCGGGGCTTTGAACCTGCGACGTACCTTGCCAGATCAAGTTGAGCGCTTTGTCAATGTCTTCGTCGAGGCCCTTGAACTGCCACAAGCCGGCGATCGTCGCAACTCGATACGCGGAGGAGGGGTCGTTCTTCGGCTTGATTTCGTGGCCGTCGGGACCCGTAAGGGTAGTCAACATGCGCTTGCCACCCGCACGCCGAGGTTGTGCGGCAGCACCGGCAGGACCCGTGCGACGACACGGGCCAGGGAACGACTTGGGCAAGAATTTCTTACTGGCGTCGAAGGATCCAGTCTTGACAATGGGCGAAAGGACGCGATCGCCGGCATCCGAGAACAAAGCGTTGACGGTGTCGCTTACTTTCGTCGAAAGTTCGGGAAGTTCGGCAGTCGACATCGGGACTGGCGCGGGCGCATTGGTCGTGTTGGCACCTCCAGCCAAGAGCTTCTCCATCTTCTGTTCGGCTTTCTCGATGATGGGAATGAGCAAGACCGGGAGCCTGCGATCGCGGATGTCATGAATGATCAGCGAATGGGGAGAATCCTTCTCCTTCCTCAGCTAGTAAGACTCACTTGAAGATGTACTGGACGTCACGGATCTATAAATGAAGCCGCATGGTCAGGCATTTCGCACCCGATGAGGCTCAGGGTGAGGGATGAGGCTAAAAGTGAGGAAGAATGCTCACCTGCGTCCACGGTTTGTCGAAAGGGTCGTCGCCTTTCTTCTTCAGGCCGAGCACGAACTCGCGGTCGAAGGAGGCGACATAAGGGACGATGTAGTCACCGTACGTTCCCGAAGCTCCGAACTCCCAGTCCGGCGGTCCCACGGGGCCAGGAGCTCCAGGCAGGTCTGCTCGGGAAGATCCGGGTTCAGCATCGCGCTCATACAGCGGGAGGCTGACTGGTTCAAAGTGACGCACTCTTCTTGCCCTCCACCGCCGCGTCGACGTCGATGAGCAAGATGCCGAGTCTGGGAGCGACTGCGGGCAGAGGAAGAAACCTGTCAACGCTGCTCTGCTTCGTGTTGCCCCGCGGCTGTCGTTCGAACGAACGCTTTTACCTTCTCTGATTTGGTACTCCCAGTAGTCATGAGCCAAAAGACCATTCTCCGAAGACTTGAGATCTTCTTCACTGATCGACTTGAGCCACGACGAGTCCCTGAGGCCATAGTCGAGCGACAAGCCGCTGCCAGCAGGATCTGCAAGGTCCCGCAGCTTGCGTTCGAGGTTCGCCTCGCGGCGAAGCAAGCCCGCAAGACCGGCGAGCTCGTCCGTGCGAGGGATCGAAAGGTCGGGTATACCCCTCGGCTGCGCGTCACGTTTGGCTCGGTCTTTGCCTTTCTTGATGATGTCGGGGAGGTCGAGCTTGGCGCCCCTAAGGATCTCAAGAGCAGCGGGTGGCACCGCGAGCGAGAACCCGCGCGGCAGGTACTTGAGCGCGCGAGAGCTGGCGGTGCTCGCAGAAGGATCCTGAAAAGGAGAAGTTTCAACACGGTCGTCGATGTGCGCTCGAGAGAAGAGGGGAGAGGCGCATCATGTGCACCAAAGATTGCTTTGAGAGGCAAAACTCACGCCTTTGCGGCCCAGCTTGGGGTCAAAGAGGTTGATCCCGCCCGTCCAGTCCCCGAGGGAGAGCGACCTGATCGCACGCGGGACGGCAACGACAGCCTGGCCGGTGTAGCCGACGGCGCAAGCATCGAGATCGAACCGAGCGAGCGCGTCGAAAGCGGTGGCATTGTTGTGCAGCACGATCTGGATGGGGCGGCGGGGCTTGAAACCGCAAGGCGGGACGAGCGTGATAGCATTGAAGCCTAGACAAGGCCGTCCGTCAGAGTCAGTAGGGTGAAGAGACTGGATCAATGAGCCAAAAATCGGCCGGATTAAGACGCACCCTTGACGATGAGCAACTCGCCGCGGTACTGCTGGTCCCAGTAGTACTCGTTACCCAACCGCCACTCCTCGTCCGTGTCATCAATTTCGACCTCGCGAGTGCGGTACCTGGCCTTCTTCCCGCGTCCTTCGGAGACAGTCTTGGTCACTTTCGGCTTTGGCGGGAGGGTCGCCTGGATCTGCTCGATGATCGAGTCGACCTTCGGGATGAGCTACAGAGCGAGCAAGTCGTAGCAAGCATGAGTCAGAGCAAGTCAACGAGACGGAGGTTTTCGAGAGGGGCAAGACCGACCTCGTCCGGCTGCAGTCCGACGAGAAAGAGATCAAGGTCGGAGTTCTTGTAGGCCTCGTCTTCGCTCTTGCCGGTTAAGATGGACAGGACCGCCCCGCCACCCAAGACGATGTTGCTCCAGTCCACCGATGGGTTTCACCATGTCAGCGAGGAGACTGAGTGATCACCTGCAGCAGGAACGGGCGACTTACGCTTCTCGAGAAGGCCGCCGGTCGCCTGCTTGAGTTTTTGCTTGAAGGTGGCGAGATCCGAGCACGGCTGGGGCTGAGGAGCGGACGCAGTGAACTTGCTGCTGTCCAGCACGAGTCCCTTCATGATCTCGGCTTTCTTGTCCGCCGCGACCTGGGTCATGCCGCCCTTGACGAGGTCCCACTCTTTGCCGAACAGGCGGACGAGGTACGAGTCGCGGAGCTCCGTCGGACATCCCGGACTGACGACCCAGTCCCTTTGCGCATCCAGCAGGTCGTAGAGACGTTCGGAGATGGCTGAGCCGAGGGCATCGGCGTGCGTCTGACGGAGCGAGAGGAGCGTCGACAGCGAGAGGTAAGGGAGGAGAGCGCGCAGGGTCTCGGACGAGCGTTCGGCGCCTTCGGACGCAAGGGCGTTGAGCGCTTGCTGGTGCGTGTCGGGCGCGTTCAGCAGCGCGACGCTGCGATGATACAGGCGGAGCGAGGGAGAGCGAGGAGGGTGGCGGTCAGGCTCGCTCGCAGAGCGCGCTCGAGCGCAAGGGAAGGGACCGGCACTCACAGATTGAGGTAGTTCGGCAGCTTCATGGCTGCTCAGAAGTACCCCGAGACCTGGTCCGATGTCGCGGTGACGGGAGGAGAAGAGAGAGAAGGAGAGAAGGGTCCGAAAACACGAAGAGGTCCTTCCGCCCTGCACCAAGGCTACGGAATTGAGCCGGGGCCGTGCATAGGGAAGCGCAGTCTGTTCTATAGCACATAACTTCACGCAGTCTATGGATTTTCGGGTGGCTACTCAAGCAAGCGCATAGCCGAGGCAAGCTTGACACGACTCAACTTATTCCTCACACGCTCCGCTCGCGACATTGAGAGCTGACTAGTCTGAGTTCCTGTACAATGATTCAAAAAGAAGCGTATTCCATCAAGCCAAGCTCAACAAGTGTACCCAAGCGATCCTGTTCCCCTCAAGCAATTCCGATTCGCGAGTCGGTCCTCCTCGCCACCCGTTCTCTTGCCCCTCCTCAAACCATCTCCTCACCGTGCATCCACTCGAGGAGGAAGCGCTTACGCTCCTCGTCCCACTCGCCACCGCAACTTTGCGCCGCGGTAGGGCGGCTGGTCTTGAGAGCCTCGATCGTCTGCTCGAGGCCGGCCAAGTCAAAGTTCATCTGCTCGACAATCTCCGGAGTCGTGCGTTGCTCGAGGCAGTTGACAAGCAAGGCGCGCTCTTGAGTAGGGAACTCTTTGAGGAGGCCGGCAAGCTGCGTCGTGTCGCCCGAGTCGATCTGGTCGCGAGCTTCTTCAAATGCGTCTGCGAGGTCGTACCTGAAAAGGAAGCACGATTCGGGATCACGGGGAAGGCTCATCGCCGCCCTCGCAGTGATCGACCAGGCTGTGAACATGCATGGCAGAGTCAGTCGCTTGAAGAGTAGAATGTGGTGCGCACTTCGAACCTGCAACGTACCTTGCCAGATCAAATTGAGCGCCTTGTCGATGTCTGCGTCGAGACCCTTGAACTGCCACAAGCCGGCAATCGTCGCGACACGGTACGCATGCGAGAGATCCTTCTTGGGCTTGAGCTCATGACCATTGGTCCCGAGCAAGGGAGTCATCATGTGCTTGCCGCCGCGCTGAGCAAAGGCGGCATCACCGGCGGAGCCCGTACGACGGCACGGCCCAGGGAAGGACGGGGGCAAGAATTTCTTGCTTCCGTCGAGCGATTCGGTCTTGCTGAAGCGCGGAAAGACGCGGTCGCCGGCATCCGAGAACAAAGCGTTGATGGCGTCGCTGAGTTTCGTCGACAATTCCGGAAGGTCGACTGTCGACTTCGGAACTGGCGCGGGCTCATCGGTCGCATCGCCGCCTGCCGCCAAGAGCTTTTCCATCTTCTTCTCGGCTTGTTCGACGATAGGAATGAGCGAGACCGGGATCCTGGTGACGGTGCGTGTGATGAGCAAGTCGTCGAGAGAACGCGACCGAGAACGCTTTCCCCTCTACGCCAGTCGAACTCACTTGAAGATGTATTGGATGTCGCGAATCTGCAGTGGAAGCAAACCGATCAGCTACCTAGAGTTTAGTGACGTTACACAGGCGCGGAAGAATGCTCTCACCTGCGTCCACGTCTTGTGGAAGGGGTCGTCGCCTTTCTTCTTGAGGCCGAGCACGAACTCGCGGTCGAACGAGGCGACGTAGGGAACGACGTAGTCGACGTAGTTGGTCGACGCTCCGAACATCCAGACCGGCGGTCCCTCCGAGACAGGAGCTCCGGGCAGGCCTTCTTCGGGAAAAAGAAACGCGGATTAGTACGGGTGCCGGCAGATGCCGGCAGATGGTGGTCATCTGATCGAGGAACCCAATTCACGTACCCTTCTTGCCCGCTGCCACCGCCTTGTCGACATCGATGAGCAAGGCGCCGAGTCCAGGCGCGACTGTTTGAGGAGGATGAAATCGTCAGCGCTGCTCGGCCTGTCTTAAGCACAACGTCTATCGCTCGCATGTCCGCACCTTCGTTGATGTGGTACTCCCAGTAGTCGTGAGCCAAAACTCCGTTCTCCAAAGACTTGAGGTCATCCTCCGTGATCGGCTTCAACCACGACGAGTTCTTGAGGCCGTAGTCGAGCGCCAACTCGAAAGCGACAGGCTTCGAGACCTCTCCCGACTTGCGTTCGAGGTTCGCCTCGCGACGGAGCAAACCTGCGAGGCCGGCAAGCTCGTCCGTGCGAGCAATGGAGGGGTTCGGGACGTTCCGCAACTCCGTGTCGTGTTTCGCACGGTCCTTGCCTTCCTTGACGGTCTTGGTAAAGTCAAGCTCGGCGTTTTCGAGGGCACGAAGAGAAGCGGGAGGAAGAGCGAGCGAGAAGCCGCGCGGCAGGTACTTGAGGGCGCGAGAGCTGGCGGTGCTGGCAGACGGGTCCTGGAAAGAGAGATTTTAGACACGATCAATGTTGCGCTTGGGAGAACCTCGAGAGACGTGAACTGGTTCATTTTAGAAGCCCAAGGGTGGGCGGACTCACCCCTTTGCGACCCAATCTGGGGTCGAAGAGATTGATCCCGCCGGTCCAGTCACCGAGGGAGAGCGACCTGATCGCGCGCGGGACGGCGACGACGGTCTCACCCGTGTAGCCAACGGCGCAAGCGTCAAGGTCGAACCAGGCGAGAGCGTCAAAGACCGTCGGGTTGCTTTGGAGCACGATCTGGATCGGGCGGCGGGGCACAACACTGCGAGGCGGAACGAGCGTGATCGCATTGAAGCCTGGAAGCGTTCTTCATGATCAGCCCAAGCATGAAAGAAGCCAGGCTTATACGCCGTTGGGTGAAGAGACCGAGTCCGGACGCACCCTTGACGATGAGCAGCTCGCCGCGGTACTGCAATTCCCACTCGAACCCATGCTCGTCGCGCCACTCCTTACTGTTCTCGTCGATCTCGACCTCGCGCGTGCGGTACGTGCCCTTCTTCTTGCTCCCCTCGGTCACCGTCTCGGTCAGTTTCGGCTTTGGCGGGAGGGTCGCCTGGATCTGCTCGATGATCGAGTTAACCTTCGGGATGAGCTACGGAGCGAGCAAGTCGTAGCAAGCATGCGTCAGAGCAAGTCAACGAGACAGAGGTTCTCGAGAGGGGCAAGACCGACCTCGTCCGGCTGCAGTCCGACGAGAAATAGATCAAGGTCGGAGTTCTTGTAGGCCTCGTCCTCGCTTTTGCCGGTCAAGATCGACAGGACCGCCCCGCCGCCCAAGACGACGTTGTTCCAGTCCACTGATGGGAAATACTAGCATCAGCCACGAGACCGAGCCGCGTAGTCACGGGGAAGATACGGCTCACATTTCTCGAGAAGGCCGCCGGTCGCCTGCTTGAGCTTGTGCTGAAAGGTGGCGAGATCCGAGCACGGCTGGGGCTGAGGAGCGGACGCAGTGAACTTGCTGCTGTCCAGCACGAGTCCCTTCATGATCTCGGCTTTCTTGTCCGCCGCGACCTGGGTCATGCCGCCCTTGACGAGGTCCCACTCTTTGCCGAACAGGCGGACGAGGTACGAGTCGCGGAGCTCCGTCGGACATTCCGGACTGACGACCCAGTCCCTCTGCGTGTCGAGCAAGTCGTAGAGACGTTCGGAGATGACTGGACCGAGGACATCGGCGTGCGTTTGGCGGAGCGAGAGGAGCGTCGACAGCGAGAGGTAAGGGAGGAGAGCGCGCAGGGTCTCGGACGAGCGTTCGGCGCCTTCGGACGCGAGGGCATCGAGCGCTTGCTTGTGCGTTTCGGGCGCGTTCAGTAGCGCGACGCTGCAATGGGACAGGCCGAGCGAGGGAGAGCGAGAGGAGGGTGGCGGTCAGACTGGCACTGAGAGCGCGCTTAAGGGGATGGGAGGGACTAGTACTCACAGCTTGAGGTAGTCGGGTAGCTTCATGGCTGCTACAGGTGACTGCTTGAGACCTGGTCCGAGGTCGCGGTGGCCGAAGGAAGAGAGTGAGAGAGGAGAGACGGCGGGGTGGCGTTTTCGTCATTTTGCCATCAGCCTCGCAAACGCACCTTTGAGCGAGTGACAGAGACAGCTATACAAAGACAAACAGGGACGAATACTTTCCCATGGAGGCACGGTTCCCTCGGTTGTATGGAGAGAGAGAGTATTTTCTAGGCGATGAACGAGCTGTACGAGCGGTTCTCGGAGGATCATTTGAAACACGTCAATGCATGTTGGCTAGAGGTAGAGGGAGGACTTCACCTCCGAAGTCCGAAGGGTCTGGGGGAGGACCGACATCCAGGAGGGAGAGTATGAAGAAACAACATCAGGAGGGGGCGGGGCAAAGAGCGACTTGAAGGCGGCGAGGGGGTCGAGCATCGACGACGAGGAAACGCGTTTCAACCCATCCTGCAGGAGGCGAACAAGGTGCAAGAGAATCACTCAAGTCAGCTAAGACCCGTCTTCTGCCACACCGCAAAAGCGCGCGCGCGAAGGGAGGCTCCACGAAGACTCACTTTTGCGACACATCGTCGGGCGGCCTGACCGCTTGCGCGAACGTCAACTGCGCGCGTAACGCACACCGGTTCTTGGATCAGTACCAGCTAGACAGGAGTGCCTAACGGAGGTACCGAAGAAGGGAGAGACAGGAGGTAACGCACCAATCGCTTGAGACTCTGGATGTATTTCCGCGAAGTCTCGTCGTTGAGAACGTGCGCGACGTTGTTACTAAAGATCTTTTCTCGACCTGTATAGCACACGCGAGTGAAAGTGTGTCAGCCACCGCGGGTGTTGGTTTGGCTTGAGAGAGAAAGAGAGATGGTGAAGAGAACCGCTTACCTGAACGCTCGTGAATCTAGCGACGAGTCAATAAAAGGAAGCACACGAGATCAGGGGCGACAGTCAGTCACACTGCGGAGTTCCAGAGCCCTTGCTATTCGCGTGCGAGCTGCACGAGGGGGACGGGGGGAGGGAGGGAGGGAGCAAGAGAGAGAGAAAGACGCACTCCAACCATGGTAACTCCGATCGGCCACGGCGCATTCCCGATCGAGAGTTGCAAGTAGGCGTCGTTCGCTTTCAAGTACTCGCGCACCTGCATGTAGTGCGCGATCTTGGCAATGTTCATCAACACGTCCGGTTCCAGTTCCTGTGCCAACATCGGGGGGCGTGGGTCAGTTCGTTCGTCAGGTCGGGGTCATCAGAAGGAGAATTGCAGAAAATGAGGCAGCTTGGCGTGCCGTGACTGGACTGGGGGCAGAAAGAAAAGGAGGCGAGGACGGAGCGTACCCGTTTCCGGAGGGACTTGAACAGCGGTTTCAGATACTCGGCCGAAGTCGCATGCGTCGCAGCTGCCATCTTGCCCTGCGTAGATCGCTTGACACTCTCTGCACGCACACACGAAACGACGATCGACCAAATCGCAGGGGAGGAGGAGGGAGGTTTTCGTCAGTTTCCATCCGCGTTTGGGAGATTAAAGAGACACAAGAGTTGGGGGGATGAGATGGCGCCCGCCGCGCCGCTTACCTGGCCGGTCTGCGAGTGATTGCTCCCATTCCTTGAGGACACGCTAAGCGGTGTGCAAACGCAATCGAGAGAGGTCAGCAAAGCCGTGCCCGTGAACCGTAGGACAAGATTAACACGAAACTCGACAGGGTTGCGCAAAGAAAAGACCCAAGGAGAGAGAGAGAGAGAGAGAGAACCCAGCCGCCGCGCACCTTGAAGGCGTGGTAGATTTGCGGATAGACCTTGTGCGGGTTGGTCCGGACGAGGTCGAGGTCGACGAGGACGTCTTGGTCTTTCGGGTTCGGTTCACGGTCGGCCTCGTCTGCACTTTCCCCCTTGCCCTTGCCCTTGTCCTCCGCCAATCCTGCCGCTGGATCCGGATCCGGAGTCCCGACCACAGCAGACCCCTTTCCCTTGCCCTTGCCCTTGACATCGCCGCCACCCCCCGCCGCCCTCTTTGCCACCTTGTCCAGCTCGAGTCCCAGTTCCTGCCCCTCCATGGCCTTGGCAAACTCGTTCCTCTGCCCGACTGCGGTATTGCTGCTACTATCCTCGATCAACTCGAGCGCGCGCAAGCGGAGTCGGCGGTCCTTGTCGGATTCGGCAAAGAGGCGGATCGGTTGCCCCTTTTGGCGCAGGCGGCGGACGGCTTCCTCGTTCGAGACGAAGAAGGTCTCGCCCGGAGTCGGACCGGGTCCGCCAGCGTCGGCGTTGCGAGTCGATGCCTCCTGGTCCGTAGTGTTGGTTGTGGTGGTGGCGCCGTCGGTGGCAGCATCCGTCGACGATCTTGCGCCGCTCTTCTTGGTGGTGTTTGCCTTTGTGCCGTAGAGTTTCTCCCTCCTCTCCTGTTCCTTTCGCTTGCGTTCCTGCTCGCGCTGTTCCTGCTCGATGCGTTCGAGTTCTGCGCGTTTGAGGTACTTGGGCGGCGGGGGAGCGTCGGGCGAGGGCGAGAGCGAGGCGGTGACCTGGTCGAGTTGGCGCTTCTTTGACGCGATCTCGTTCTTGAGAAAGTCCATCCTCGCGGGTCCCTCTCGCAGTGAAGATCTCTACTATAGCTTGTGTAGCGAGTTGAAGTGGGAGAGTGGCTCGAGGGGAGGCGCCGAGATGGACGAGAGACTCGCTCAGTCTGGCCGACGCTCCTTCGGCACTCGAGCAGGTCGCAACACAGCCACTCGAGAGCAGCCAAGCAACCATGTCGGACGACGCGGAATCCCAGGCAAGTCTCTCTCTCGCTCACTCGCTCGCCCCCGCCCCTCTGCGTGCGCGCCGAGACTGACTCGCCAGTTCCGACCTCGTCCTCCTCCTCGACCTCTAGGTACACCACTCCTGCGCAAACTAGGCATGGACCGAGCACGGCACAGCTAACCACACCCTACCGCAACAGACCTTTGTTCTCCAGACGGCCTCGTTCGACGCCCGCTTCCCCAACACGAACCAGTCGAGGCACTGCGTGCGTTCCTCTCGCTCTCCTCCTCCTCGGCCACGCTGCCTGTGCGAAGGACTCACCCGCGCCCCGAGTACACTCTCAACTGACGAGACCCTGTCCCTCCCTTTTCCGCACCTCTGCCTCTCTTTGCACCATCTCCCCCGTCTCGTTCCGATCCGCGCGATACCATTCGCTCCCCTTCGCATTTCATTCACCTCGACACACCTCTCTATGCTCGCGCGCGCTTGACGTCGCGCGCCATCGCTTGAACACTGCAGTTCCAGGCCTACGTCGTGAGTGTCCCTTCGGGGTTGTGTAGGCCGGGCTCAAAAACACCCGCGGGCATCACTAGCTGACCCGATTCGGGACCTGCGCAGGACTACTTCAAGTGCGTCAACCACAAGGGAGAGGACTTCCCGGCTTGCAAGACTGTCAGTCCCATTACCCCGCATCCCTACCCTGCCTCGCTCGCTCACTCACTAACTCGTCGCCCCCACAGTTCTACCGCACCTACCACTCCCTGTGCCCGAGTGAGTCTCGCACCTTTATATCGAAGCTCGTCCTTCCCAGAGTCAATGGGATACAACCTCTGACTCCTTTGGCTTTTCCGGTGATTCCTTCTTCGCAGACGAGTGGGTAAGTTGTTCCGCGATGCCCGAGACTGCCTCCTTCGTCGTCGGTTGCCTCTATCGCGGCGATTATAAATGCAAAACACACACATGCCTTGCACGAAAGCTCACCCTCACCCCGACCTTGATGTCTCCAGATCGCCAAGTGGGACGAGCAGCGAGAGGCCAACAAGGTCAGTTCCTTCCTTCCCTCTCTCGTTTCGAGGACCTTCATCTGACTCGATGCGGGACGGTTCACACGCACGCAGTTCCCGGCCAAGCTCGAGTAGATTCTGCCTGTTCCTGTGGCGGTTTTTCCGAGGGGCGGGGAGGAGGAAACAACTGTGCTGTAATCCGAAAGGAGAAGAAAAAACCTCTACAATTTACATGGTTCCGACGTGGTGTCTCTTTTTGCGCGCCTGGTCCCAATCTCGGTGCTTGCATTGAATCGAAAACGTCCTTTCAAGCTGACAGACGACGACGGCCACTTGCTGTGCTCGTTAGGCCACCGTTTCATTTGATTAGTGCCCGATTCGGTTCCGGGAACCAAGCTGCGCCTCGTTCAGCACACTGGTTCTTACCCTGATGAAGTCCGGAAGCAAGTAGGACAAATGAAATGCAAAGAAGGAAAGAAAGAATGGATACAGTGTGAGTTGGAGGATGAGACGACAGCTCGGACGCGCAAGTGTCGATGAGTGAGGGAGCAAATCAAGAGTGGCGGCGCGGCAGCTGCGTCACGAACGAACGAACGAACGACGACGACGACAAACAACGACCGGCGCCACCGGCCGACGACCGAGCTGACTAATCCCCGGAGGGGGTGTCTGTTTTATGTATGTATGGAACGGATGAAAGACGAAAAAAAGGCGGCGGGGATGGGCCGATGGAGCAGGCAGGAGGAGGGTGAGAAGGGCGGGATTTGCGAACGAGCGGCGCCTGACGTTGTTTCCCCCCCCCTCCCCCCCTTACTGCTGCTTCTCGCCTTCAGAAGAGGAGGAGGCAGCAGCAGCGGCGGCGATCGCTTTCGGCTTGGTGGGCGCAGACGCAGACGAAGACGAGGTCGAAGCGGCGAGCCACTTTTTGCGCAGTTTCGGACCGACGTAGCGGAGGGACTTGATCGGTCCGGCAGAGAGGATGCCCTTGAGGGATTGGTTGAACGTCGGGCGGGCGACGATCTGCGCGAGGCCTGGTTTGGTTGGAGGGTGGGTGGGTGTGTGGGTGGGAAGAGTCAATACCCGGCGCGCGAGCATGCGAGCAAAATCAAAAGGAGAGCACCCCCGCCTCGGACTCACTCTTGTCCATGACCTGCCGGAACTCGGGATCGGCGACGATCCGTTCCCACATCTTGCTCGACTCGAGGTCGATCCGCTGCGCTCCGCCTTCCTCGCGTTCGGCATCGTGCGCCTTCTGATCCCGCTGCCTCAACAGCGCCCCCTCGAGGTTCCACTTGCGCTCATAATGTCCGAGGACTTTTTCCCTCAACCCGATCGGCAACCGCGAGGCCGTGTGACCCCTCACGGCCGGGGCCAAGTTCTGTCGCATGAGGCGGATCCCACCCATCTCTTCGACGAACGGGTACGCCTCGGTCGGGGTAAAGTCTTCCCCGATCGTGTGGACGCTCTTCCAGAAGCTCTTGATCAACCCGCCGTAGAGGGACCGGAACGCCGGCAACTGGGCCGCGACAATGTTGCGCACTTTGTGCGGGTTCTCGCCGACGCGCATGCGGAAATCGCCCCGGTACGAGAGGCCGGCAATCTCTTCAAAGAGTTCGATCTCGGTGAACTCTTCGGGGAGGAGGAGGAGTGCGGCGCGGAGGGCCGAGGCGAGGTTGACCTGGTTCGCGAGCCGGACGCGCGCGTCGTCGTGCAGGATCTTGACCTGCAGGGGGAGGTATAATCGCCAAACACAGAGTGTGAGTGAGCGAGCGTGTTGAGAAAAGGGACGTAAAAAACAGGTATGCGTACCGGCTTCTGGGTTCGCCCGGAGATGTAGAGCGTCTCCCAATCGAGCAAGTCGCGGCACAGCGCGTCGACCGAGATCACACCATACTTGAGCGACTGTGGGGTGAGGGGCGAGTTGAGCCGTCAGCACGGCCGGTTTCACCGCGAGTGAGAGACGCGCGCGTGCGCAGCGCACCTTGCCGTTGATCTCGACGTCGACGTTGAACCACACTTCTGCCCCAAGCCCCTTTTCTTGCATCCACGCGACGGCGTTCGAGCCGAGCAGTCGCATCGGGAGAGAGTAGTGGTCCGGGTGTTGCTGCATGTTGATCGCGTGCCAGTGCGAAGGGTGCGAGACGGCAAAGACAAAGTCGAGCAACGGTTTGTCCTGTGCGTTTGTTGCCCTACTTAGCATACAGGAGACACATGTATGGGGTCCAGAGTATGTTTTGAAGGGAGCAGTCGCGACGCACCTCGTTCGTGTAGCCCTTTTGCTGAAAGACGCCGCTCCCGTACGCGAACGCGTACCTGATCGGCGCCTTGAACGAACTCATGACATCCTCGAGGTCTCGCTGGATCTGTTCAGGCACCTTGATCATCTGGTTCCGCCCGAACGATTTCGGCAACTCGTTGACCGAGGTGATCCTTCTCCGCGGGACTCGAGCGTCTGCCGGCGGGGGCGCGAGGGGGTTCTGCACCGGTTCAGACGGCGTTCGTGGTTCAAAGGGAGTGGTCGTCGTCGTGGTCGGCTGAGGTGGAGCGGTGGTGGTCGGCCGCGGGGAGGACGAACCGTCTCTTCGTCGGGCTCCACTCGCTCGGAGTCCGGGAGACGGCGACGGCGGCGGAGGTCCCTGTTCTGCGCTCGGTGTTGGCGACTGTCGCTCCGCATCTAGCCGGGCGAGTCTGGTCGAGTGGAACGGAGCATGGGCCGACCAGGCGATGAGAGCAGTCTGCTGCGGCCGCGACCGTCCGGCCGACAGAGCGTTGGGCGCCAGAACAGCGCGTCGGGATCCACGGGTGGCCGTGTTGAGCCACATGGCGGGCGAAGCGTGGTACGCAGGGGAAGCGAGGCGGAGCATTCGGGTTGCAGTGGGGGGTTTGACGTTTGACGTTGGCCGGTTGATGAAGAAGGTGACTGTGTCCGGGCAGACCAGGTCAGCTTTGCAGTGCCTTGAGCAATCGCTCGCGATGCCCCCGCGACTGCAGACCAGCAGCGTGCGAGGCGAATACACCTCGCCGGTTCGGGAACCGCAACTTGGGGAAAAGTTCGGAAGAAGAGAGACGAACAACGACTCGGCACTCACTCGGAGGTGGAACGGTTCAAGGCGAGACGGTAGCGCAGTGGTTGGAGCGAAGACAGCTTCAGGGCGAAGAGCGTTTGGTACTTGCAGGTGTGTCGGGTGCAGTCGAGTGTAGACGTCGACGAGTTGGGAAACGGCGAGGCGGTGCACTGCATACGTGGCGCACGGGTGCTTCCCCCTGTCCAGTTTAGCATGAGCTGCGACGCAGGGGAGGCTCACGCGCTCACCGCCGGCCTCTCGGTCTGGAACTTCCAGATCCGGCCATTTCTCCTTCGCCGACCCGCCATCTCTCCCGCACGAACCCGATTCTAGACCAGCTCTCTGGCGAGACAAGGGAGCAGAGACACAGCCACCCGCCGCCCCGTCTGATCACCACAAGGCTGGGCTCCCTTGCTCATTGCTCATTACCGTGTCGACAGTCCTGCTCACCTGCTGCATCATCTCTCTCTGCTATTGACTACCGAGCGCACACCGCTGCTGCTGGCTGACTGCTGTATTGGCGGCACATTCGAGGAGGATCTACCAACTGGGTTCGGGATAAACGAGACGCTCTCTCGAGCGTGAGATCTACCGCGCATCCACGGCACCAGAAACCCCGCTCTCGACACGAGGGAACCATGCCACCTCATCGTCGAGCATCCTCGATCGGGCGATATGCCCCCGTGAACGAACCGGGCGACATCACCGACTCGTACACGTCGGGCGCCATGACCCCCTCCATGCGTCGCATGAGCGGTTTCGCCACTTCTCAAACGACCATCCACGTCGGTCGAACTTCGGCAGACGACGAACTCGACGACGATGAAGATGATGATGATGATGACGCCGAAGACTTTGGCGGCGGCGGGAAGCGGTTCCGTCGCGAAAAGGACGGCGGGTTCGCCAATCCCTCTGCGAGCTCGCCCATGCTCCCCGGCTCTAGAGTCGGTGCCGGCGCAGGCGCAGCATGGCGCAGCGTCGACGGGACTCGGTACCGCAATGGCGGCGCGAACCGCCGTAACTGGGGCCTCCGCGCCAAGATCGTCGCCTTTGTCCTCGTCACGGGCGCCCTCGGCGGACTCGGCTACTTTCTCTACATCCGGAACCGAGATACGTTCCAGGATGAGAGCTTTGAAGAATGGTGGCATCGGTTCGAACTCGAGAATTACGTCCCCGAATGGATGCAAGGGTCCGAACACAATGCGACCACGACGACGACGTCGACGATTGGCGGCACCGTCGAGGCAGAGTTCGCGACCGACGAGTCGGAGCAGGCTGCACCTCAGCGAGCGTCGAGCTGGAGCAAAGCGCTCGACGCTATTCTCGAACGCCCGACCCCTTCAGCCACTTTCGGTCGATGGAGCCGTCCGACCGCCACCACCTCGACAGGTCGGTACGAATTCGAGGACTACAGCGAGGGGGACGAGCTCTCCACGGATGAGGCCGGCAACCGCCACGATTGGACCGTCTCTTCGTCGTACAAGGACTCGTCGTCTGCCTCGGGCCTCGTCGGAAAAGGTCGGTTCGCCGACTCGGTCGGCGAAGAAGTCTTGCAGCTCGCGTCGAACGGGACTCTCTCGGCGTACAAATGGCACGCGACGCTCCCGAGCTTCGCCGGCGCCGCGAGCTCCACTCTGCTCAAAACGACTTCCAAAGCTGATGGCAGCCGGTTGATCGTCGTCGGTGAGTGATCAATCTGCTATGCGCCCAGGCTTGTGGCGCCCGCTTATTCATCAATTCTTGCCCCGCAGGCGACCTTCACGGCACTCACCGCTCGCTCGTCTCGCTCCTGCACGGCGTCTCTTACTCGACCTCGCGCGACACTCTGCTCCACACCGGCGACATCGTCACCAAATCCACTTTCGACGACTCCCTCCGGACCCTTGCGCTGTTGAGGCAGTACGGCGCGAAAGGCGTCCGCGGCAACAACGACCAGAAGGTGCTCGAGTGGCGCAAGTGGATGGAAGCGTACGGTCCGATGCCCGTCCCCGTCGTCATCTCGAAGAAGAAACCGGTCAAAGCGGCCGCCGCCGTTTCGGGCGCTCGGCAGGTTCCTCCGAGCCTGAAAGCCGAATACCGTCCGCTCCACGGAGGGGCGCCGAAATACGGAGGTCGCAACGCTCCGGCGCCGAGGATGGTCAAAGCCAAGCGCAGCTGGCTGAGCTGGTTCACTGGCTCGGGCGAAGAAGACGAGGATGTCGAGACTAGTCAGGCCGAGCTGTCGAGCAGCTTTTCGGACGAGGACGAGATCTTCGAGGAGGAGACTTTCGACAGGGCGGGCAGCGGCAGCAGCGCCGACATCGTCAGCACTGACACCGAGGCTGCCTCGACTGCGAGCGGTGCCGCAGCCGCTTCGTCCGGCGCTCCGGACCGCTCGTGGCGCTCGAGGCCGACTCCCAACTACCGCGTCAGCGCCGCCGCTGCTGCCGACGCTGAGGAGCTTTCCGACGGCGGCGGCGACCTCCTCGGTCCCGAGTACGCCTACCTCTCTTCCGACCTTTCCGCCACGGAGCGCGAGCAACTCGGTCTCGCGATCCCAGAGGGTTGGGAATGGGGAAGCGAACACTTTGAGCTCGCCAAGCGGTTGACGACGGCCGATGTCGAGTACCTCGAAGGGTTGCCGCTCACGCTCTGGGTCGAGGATCTCAAGAGTTGGGTCGTCCACGCCGGGATGGTCCCGTGGTCCTCGCTCCGTCGGACGCTCGCGCGCGTCTCCTCGGCTTCGTCTTCTTCTTCGAGTCGGACCTCGGCGGCGTCCAAGAAGGTCAAGCCCCTTACGGAATTGCTCGACTCGGCTTCGAGCCTCACTTTCTCCCCCTCGTCGAGTTCCCTCGCGCGCCAACTCGCCGAATCTTCAACCCGGACCGCACTCCTCCTCGAGCAAGCCAACACCGAACCCTTCACGTTGCTCAACATGCGCACTCTCTCCCGGACCAGCGGCGGCGGCGCATCTCGGACCTACACCTCGAGCGGCAAGGTCACCATCAAGGGCCCGCCGTCTGAATGGACCGTCAGCTCCAAGGGACGCAAGGCGAGCAAGAACAGCCAGCCGTGGTGGAGCGTCTGGGAGGAGAGCATGCAGGATTGCACCGTCAAGGCAGACGAGGACGAACTCTGCGAGGAGGCGGGGGTCATCTACGGTCATTGGGCCGGTCAAGGCCTCCAAGTTCAGGATCATTCGTGAGTTCTTTTTACTTCTCGACGGGGTTTGTCTTTCTTGCCCAATACAACCGGGACTAACAATCGGTCGTGCTATTTTCTGCGCTCGCAGCATCGGACTCGACTCGGGCTGCGTCTACGGTCGTCGCCTCTCTGCCCTCGTCGTCCCAATCGGAAACAACTCGTCGTCGTCGACAACATCTCCACTCGGCAAAGCTCTCGTCGCCCCGCCGAACGACAAGCTGGACGCCGCCACCAGCTTTGCCGAAACCGAAACCGAACCCGAATCGAGCAGCAGCACTCTTGTCTCTCCCGCCGAATCTGCGAGGGAAGAAGAGGAGCCGAGCGGTGCTACTTTCGTTCGAGGTTCAGCAGCAGCCGCACGACCCAACTCTCAACCGAACTGGCACGGCGGCCTGAACCGCGTCAAGCTCTCCCCACCCGGGAGCTCCTCGGTCGTCGCCGCTGCTGCCGCTGATGACGCCGATAACGGCGACTCGACCTCTAAGGAATATTCCGATTCGAACGAGCCCACGAACGGTGCCGCCGCAAAGGAGGAGGAGAAAGAGGAGACTCGACCGTGGTGGCGCCCTTGGCTGAGGCTGCTGAGGAAGCGCGCCCCGCCGCAGGGCCGACCGGGTATCGCCCCTTGGGAATCGGCCATCCTTTCGCGGGACGAGGAGCGTACGACTTCAGCGATCGCGTCTCGGTCGACTCGTTCTTCTTCCTCTTCTGCTCCAACGACGACGACGACGACGGGCGGCGGAGGCAGTTCGAGGTCCCTCAAGAAATTGTATGATGCTCCTTCGACCTCGACCTCAAGGAAGCAGAACGCTGCCGCTGCCAACGAGGATGACGAGGAGGATGCCCGAATCGCTTCGCCGTCAGCAGCGACTAAAGGCGACAAGGAGGCCTCCAACAATCTCCTCCGCGAACAGCAGGTCGTACTCGCTCAAGCACGAGAGGTCAACCACGCCTGGATCGTCAGCGTCGACTGCTCGGGCGAACTCGCGTAACCAGAACTGATCTGAATGTTCTCTCAGCACATAATGTAACGACTCTCGTCTCTCCCTTGTAGCTCACAGTATCTCCCCCTACCTACCTACCACGTTCATATGTAGCAGTTTACATCTCGCCCCCCCCCCCCTTCGCCCCCCCCCCCCCCCCTCGCAATGCCATCACGTCAGCCCTAGCTTTCTCCAGGCTTCAGTCTCAGATTCAGTTCCCCTTTCCTAGGAAGCGAGCCTCGCCTCCTGGAACGAGGTCCAGCGGACGCCTTTCGGACCCTAGGGAGCGCGTCGGCCTCTCCAATGTGTGCAGACTCTTTTCCTCCTCTTTCACACGAAAGGCGACGCACAACGGGCGGGCGAACGGGGAACCGAATTGGATGGGTATTGGATTCATTTCGGTTGGATCCCGATAATCTCCTTGGTTTCTATTGCTTGTTCAGATCCGTACAGAGGTATCCCGTTTTGAAAGGTTGCGGAGGTCTTGCTCTGCGAGTGGCGTACGACGACGATCCGATCCGGTCAGTACGAATGAGAAGGGAGCAAATGACAAAGACGACGACGACGCACCGATTCCCCAGACGTGGGCTTTTAGGTTGAGCAAGTCGAGGTGGTGCGACTCGATCAGTTGTCGGGTTTCGTCCCTGAGCGAGTCGACCTGTTGAGTCTTTGCGGCTTGGCGCGCGAGGCGGTCGAGGCTCGTTTCGAGCGCGTTGATCCGCGAGAGGTGGGTCGTCATCTACAGTACAGCGGCGGGGTCATCAGTTGTCATGCAATGAGAGGGGTGAAAGAAAGGGGGGACGGGACCTGTTCGGTGCTGGATTTGAGTTCTTCTACGCTGGTGAGGAGTTTTTCGGACGCTTGGCGGTAATCGTCGAGGACGCGGAAGTAGCCGTACCCTCCGACCGCGGTCAACCCAAGCAGGAAGCCGATGATCCTGCGGGGGAGAGCAAAGGTCAGTTCATTCTGGGGAACGAAGGGGGGAGTGGGGAGCGGGGACTAGAGACTGACCCTCCTCGGAAGGCGCCTACGGGTCTTCGACTGCGCGCTACGGGTGCTTCTTGGACGGGTGTTTCTGGTTCCAAGCCGAGTAGTGGCAGCTGACTAGGTGCTTGCTCGGATGTTGCTGTCGTCACGGGAGCCGGGGAAGGAGGAGGAGGAGTGCTGCTGCTGCTGCTCGCGAGTGGTTGACCGTACGGGAAGCTGGCTGGTGAAGTTGCATTCTCAGCTGCTGCAGACGGTCCCTGGTCTGCGTAGAGGGCGTCCTGGGTCGTGCGAGTCGCAGTCGGGTGAGCAGGTGCGGGTGCGGCAGGTGGTGGTGCTGGTGGTGATGGCGCGGGGCGCGAGGTGGACAGGAACGCGCGCTGGAGGATGGCCCTCCTCTGTACCAGACTCCGAGTCAACATCCCGGCGAGAGCACAGCGTGAAGAGGGACCGAGAGTGAGTGAGGTCACTCTCCCTTCGACCCTGTCCACACGCGGCCATGGCGCCGCCGATCCGGTTGCCAGGCGATCCCAGGAGCAGCACGAGCAGCTGGACCACTCCCGTCCGCCAATCATGGACCCGCCTCAAGCAAGTCCGCGGGCTCGGTGACCTCGCTCGCTGGTCTCTCCGCTCGTTCCGACTCGCCCACCTCCCTTTACGCATCCGCCCCGCCTTGGTCCTCGGCACCTTCCTCGCCCTCTTGGTCCTCTCCCTCCTCGGCTTCCATCCGACCCTCGCGAGTCACCTCACCCCGGCTGCCGTCCCGTGGTCCGACAAGCTCCTCCACTTTATCTGCTTCGGAATCGCCACCGCCCTCTTTTACAGCTGTTGGGTCGTCGAGGAACACGCGAGGAGGGTCACATTTTGGCGATACTGGAACGAACTCGTCTCGCTCGTCGGATTCACCCTCGTCGGCGGGATCGGGTCCGAATTCGTCCAGGCCTTGTTGCCGTACAAGTCGTTCCAAATCGGAGACGTCGTCGCCAATTTGCTCGGGTCCGGGCTCGCAGTCCTCATCATGCACCACTACTCGCGCGAAGCGAGGCGCGCAGCCGAACTCCGAAGGCTCTACGTTCACCTCGACCAGATCAGTCCCGAAGACGACGACGACGAAGACTACGACGAGGAGGATAGCGGCGACTCTCTTGGCGACGACGACCGTAATCGTGATCGGAGAAGAAGAGGCAACGGAGCGGCGGCGGCGGCCACCGAAGCCGGCTTGCTGCGCCGCGAGATGCAAGAATCTCGAGGGGGAGGAGGGGGCAACAACATGCGCTTTGCCCGCGTCGATCACTCGAGCGGCAGCAACGATAGTGTCGCGAAACGGAAACAACAGCAGGCCCTCGATCCTTGGAGCGCGACCGACGATGAGATTTTTGGACTCGGCGACGACGACGACGAGGAAGGCGGAGGAGGCATGTTGACGACTCCTCCTCGTCCTCCCGGTCCACCTTCTTTGACGGTGACGCCGCCACCGCCAGCGGGACCATATTCATCCACTCCTGCTGGCCCTCTCTGAGGGAGGGCGGGTGTACTCGCGCAGGGAGGCAGGAGGGAACTTTAGATGGGGTCAATGTAACAACAAGTTCTCGGGTAAACGTCTCGGAGAGAGTAGAGAGAAGTATCAACGCTTAAGACTTAATTAACTCCTCATTCCGGCGGACGACGCAAACCGGTCGAGCTTTTTGGTTCTCAACCTCACTACCACGATCTTCTCTCTCTTTCTCCTCGTCCCCCGGAACGAAACAGACCAGACAACAGGCTCGCGAAAAAAAAAAAAAAGAAGGAAGGAAGAATGATCTCGCGTAATAGACGTGTGTGGCGAGCGGGACGAGGGGGAAAACGTGTATGGAGAGGCGGAAATTCGGGTTTTTTTCCGAGGGGAGTGAGGTTGCTACAATTGTGAGAGAGAAAGAGATACACACAGGCTGCTGCGCAGTGGGGAGGTGAGCACCTGAGGAGAGAAGGGGGGGTATCATGGTCGTGTATGCATGACGAGAGTGGACGGGGGGGTATCGTGTATGACCTGTTTTTAAGGGTGTCAAGAAAGCCACTGCTGGCTGCTGCGAGGTGTGGGGGGGTATAGGGGGTGGGTGGGTGGATGAACGATGATGATGAGGGATTATGGGTTTGTTGGGGGGTTTTTGAAGTTGGGGCGGGTTGGTCCCGCGGGTCGGGTTTGGCCCTCAGATGGTCTCGTTGCGACCCTCGTTGGGCGACGGCGACGCCATCGCCGGCGATCTCAACGGCGGTTCGCTCGCCCGGTTCGAAGCACCCGCGCCTCCACCGCCTGCCTTGCCGTGACCGGGCGGGGTCTTATCCTCGTCCGTTTCGGACTCGCGGGAGGAGGAAGGGTGGTGGTGGCCGGAACCGCCGTTCCAGATCGGTTGCGGCGAAGACGGTCGCAACGGGATTTCGGTCCGAGAACCGGGTTCGCGGCGCCAAAACTCGTTCAGCACGAGTTCGCCGGCGGCGGGCTCAATCTCGGTGCCGTCTGCAAATTCGTTCACCCACTCGTCAGCTCAGAGCCAAACCCCAACAACTTACTTTGGTAAAGGCTCTCGAGACGTCGAGCTTACCGCGAGAGATCTTGACTTCGCGGTTGCCGTTGAACGAGTTGCGGATGTGCCGGGTACGAACGAACGGCAGCGTGCGACTGCGAAACGAGATTTCCAGAAGTCAGAAACTGGGCGACACAAGGCGTGCATGAGAAAAAGCACGAGCGCACACTTGGATCCATTCGATGGCAAAGGGCGTGCTGCCACCTTCGGTGCGAACAGTGGCGTTGGACCTGAAGCGAGAAAGAGCAAACGGAGGTCAACCACTGGCTCGAAAGGTTGGCAAGTCACACAGCGGACGCACTTCTTTTCAGTGCTGACCGAACTCGCGCGATCGCGGGCAGTCTCAATCTTTTCGAGGCGGGCGTTGCGCGCCTCTGCCGCGTTCACGAACGCGTCTTCACCGGGGCTCGGAGTCTCCGGTGGAAGGGTCTCGTCGATGTCTTCGACCTTGATTGACGGCTGCTCCGGCGAGACGGGCGGACTCGGTTCGCGTTCGCGCATCTGCGGGTCGTAGGTGACCGACTTGCGAGCCTGATCGGCCACGTCCGGCGGGAGGTGGAGCCTCTCGGCGGTCTCGAGTGCCACTCGTTCCTGTTCTTGCGACATTGCCCTGCGGACAGACGCCGGCACGGCGGCAAGCGTAGCGGGAGCGGAACCACCCGAGACTTCGACGCCAGCACTGCTCGGAGTGGCCGTCGCCGTCGTCGTCGGCGTGATTCCGGTCGGCGAAACGTCGAGCCAGCGGTTCTCGGACGGTGAGAAGACGTGTGGCGGAACGGGCGGAGTGGCCTCGGAGGACGACGACGTGCCGTTCTCGTTCTCTTCCATGATGGTCGTATCCGGATAAGTGAGGCGGTGCTCGACAGAGGTAGCGCTTCGACCGCCAGCGGAGGAGCCGAGCGAACGGGTCGAGTGCGATGAGCTCGTACCACCGCCGTTGCCGATCGGACCTGCCATTCGAGCGTAGCCAAACCAGCTTCCGGCTCCGTTGGCTCCGAAGAGCAAGTAGACGCTTCGCGCCGTCTTGTACGCTTGCTGAAGAACAGGCTGTTAAACAAGTGTCTGGGTCAGTAACGTTCGCGCCGCCGCTGCAACTTTGCGGGAGACTCACCTCGTTGTGCGGCTGCGTGGCCCACATTCCCGTCTCGACAGACTTTTGCAGCTCAGAGATGTCGTGGCTCTTCAAGATGAAGTACCTTCGACAATTAGAAGAAAAGGTCAGATCGCGTGGGAGTGCGGAGAGAAACTCGGGGCGAGAACTCACCGTCGTTCGAAATGTCTCGCGAGGAAGCTGCTGGTCGTGCTGGCCGAGCCGATGCTCGCACTGGAACTGTTGAGCGATACGGTGCTCTTTCGCCGCTTGTCCGACAAGCCCTTGTCCAGCGAGACGTTGATCTCGAGCGCGGGAGGCGGACTCTTCTCGCGAAGCGCCCGTTGCTCCTGCTGCATCTTGAGTTGTTGCGCGCGCACGAACGCCGTGTGCAGCCCGCCGAGTCGCTGCGCACCGACGCCCGACTTGGAATCGTCTTCTGCCTTGCGCACGCGGCAAACGAGCGGTTTCGCGCGACCATCGTCCGGTCGCAGGGTGACTCCGTTCGTGACCGCGATCGAATGGTGGAGGTGCAAGTTGGTGATATAGTTCACGAAAGCGCAGTTCGACCGGGTGATCAGGTGAATCGATTCGACCCCGTTCGAATCGAGGTCGGCCGCCTCGTCTCCTGGGGTGGGCACCATTCCGCATTCCGCCGGCGTCGGACGGGTCTGGAAGAATTGCCACAGCTCGGCGTGGCTGGCATCAGACGGAACATTGCCGACCCTGTCAACAGCAAAAAAAGACCCACGCGTCAGATAACTTTCTCCTCATCATCGCATAACGCTGCAGACCGATCGGAACCCCCTGCGCCCGATTGCGCTCAATTTCTCCGCTTCAAAAAGGGGACAATGGACTGACCACAGAGCGTGCAGCGAGTGCGTAGGAGGTCTCGGCAGGTCCTTCCGAGACCTACCGCCGCCGACTCGCGGTGGGACCCATCCATGCCTCGCAGTGCTCGACGGCGGCGGCGGTGGTGGTGGCAAAGGCAAATCAGAGGACGATCCCATCTCTGCCATATCGATCGGTGGCGGTGGCGGCATGAGGCCGCTCGCAACAACCGGAGGGGGCGCAATAGTCGACGAAGGGTAGCCCGATCGAGTGGCGTACCGCGAATCCATCGGGCTTGGACCGATCTGTTGTGCGTCTTCAACGAGAAGTTCGGACGGAACCGAGGTAACAACGAGGGGAGATTGCGGGAGAGCGAAGGCGGGGTCGACGGCAGGTCCAGGCTCGTGTACGCTCGGCGGCGGCGACAGGAATGGACCGCCATGAGGAGGAGGGTGACCACCGCTCGGTATTCGTTGGCGATCGAGGCTGATCCGGTCAGACGAAATCGAGCGACCGGCCGAGATGGGGTAGGCGACTTGCGTCTGCGTCGTCTCGAAGGGCGAAACGGGTCCGGTCCCTGGCGAAGTTTCCGTCGACGGAGGTGACGCAAAGTGGGGGTCCAGAATATGCGGCGAGAGGTTGGGGAGGTGATAGCCAGGTTGGTACGAGGATGGCGAAGAAGCGTCCGAGCCGGCGTGCCCTGAGGGCCTTCTTTGCGGTGCAGAGGGGGCGTAGGGACCGTCCGGATAGGGTGGTCGAGGGTACTGAGCAGGGTACTGAGCAGGGTGCCGGTGAAGCTCTTGCGGGTAGACTGGCTGCTGCGAATACACCTGCTGAGGAGGTGGTGGTACCGGCACGCCGTACGGCTGCGGCGCCACGAGTTGGACGTAGTGCCCGTCCGAAGTCGCGACCAAACCGGTGGGATAGCCGCCGCTTGGCGCCGGGTAACCGAGCACGTACGTCGGTCGCACGGGAGCCTGGGCCGCCACCGGGTGAACGTGGTAGTACTGCGGTGGCGGCGGGTACGGCGTCGACTCGTACCCTGGGCCGCCCCAATGCACGGGGTTGTTGGGTGCCGGAAGATAGCCACCCTGACCGTAGCTCGTTTCGAGAAGCGGATGCGCGGAATAGCTCGAGCCGGGGAAACCGGGACGGCGTAGAGGTTCGGCGGGAGGATACGACGGGGCGCCAGGCAAGTAGTACGCGTCGGAAGAGCTCGACGCCGACCGCGGGGGGCGCGGGCGTCCAGGCAAATCTTCCGGTGCTGCGACTCTATGTGGAGTGCGACCGGGCGGGATCATCTGGGTCTTGAGTGTCGATTGTCGCGGCACCGATTCTGCGCTGTTGGTGCGCGGCGCCGAGCTTCCGAGCGAATCATACTGCCGATACGCGGAGGTCAGCGCATCCCCCCGACGAAAGAGTATGGCGTCATAGAGATGCGCTCACGAGGCTGGTGACCGAAGTTGTCCGACTGGCGGGAGAGCGTGAAGAATAGCTGGTGAAAGAACTCTGCACGCGGGCGAGCCCTGGCCTCGTCGGTATCGGATGCGCTCCGCCCGGCACTGGAGATCCCGGTTCTGTAGATGCGCCAGCAGGTGGTGTCAACTCGAGTCGCATAGGCCGACGTGAGATCGGTTCGCGGGGGAGTTGAAGGTGTCGAAAAACTGACCGATCGAACCGTCATCGCCACCAAACTCGCTGTCTGTAGAGTCGAGGCGGAGGTTCTGCTCCATCGCGAGTTCCATCCCGCCGTGGATCGATCTGTCGAGCTGTCTTGGCCCGGCAAGTCCCGTCCGCGTCGGATCTGCTGCCGATCCGACATCGCCGGCGCCGACGAGTCCGCCTCCTCGTCGCTCTCGGTCGTAGCCGTACGGCGCGCTCATGCGGCGTGTAGCCCGAAAGCGCTGAGCTTTGTTGCGCTGCTAGAGCCCCTGCTGCAGCTCTTGGCGGGTGGTCGTCTGCGCGAAGAAGGAACAAAAGTCGCCTCGGGCGGTCTGGTCCAGGCCCAAGAAGACGAGCGGGACGCGGCGTGAAAAAATCGACAGACGGCGGCCGGTAGCCGAGCAGCCGTACGGTGCGAGGAAGGTCGGGCAACCCAAAGGGCCCCTGGACGAAGGACAGCGTAAGGGGAGCGCTGGAGGAATCGTCGAGATGCAGGTGCAGGGACGGCGAGAACTGCAGGCGGAGCGAATATTTCAGGTGAAAGTCGGCCAAGGATCTGCAAAACCGAGCGCGGCCTGTCGATCTGACCGCGGATCACTACACTCGAGGCTTGCAGGCCAGCAAGGAGCGGATGCCCGCGGTTCTTTTGACCAGAGCGCCAGTAACGTGGACCGAGGCACCGTCAGTCGTTGGTCAGTCGTCAATTTCAGCAGACGAGCACCGACGCAATCAATCATGACGAACTTGCAAGGCCCCCCCGCCTTTATCGCCCCTCTGATGTCGATCACCTTTTTCTTTCGCCGGCTCTCGGTCTCGGCATACATACCCATTGTGGCTCTTGATCATGAATATATTGATCCCCGCGGCGCCCGCCGCCGCCAGCCGCGTGAGGCTCAAAACGCGATGAATCGTCAACTCGACCATCCGCAGCACCTCCAAGTCGTCACCGACTACGTTTCGGATCCCAGCACGAAACATGCTTAATCGCCAGACCGAGAGCTTAGCCAGTTCCATCGGAAAGACTATCAATCGTATCGTAACGACATCGATTTCGAGGGATGCGCGAGCTTGCTTCCTCGCCCGCTGCTGGTAACTAGATCCTGAAGCCGATCCAACAGCTGGTGGGACATCATTCTGTTTCAATTCTCGACGGGCCGTCGCCTAGGGACTGTTCCACGGCGCGACCAGACCGTTCTCGACGTAGTTGTCGTGAAGGATCGTCGTGGTGTACCCGCTGAAAGTCGATTGATGCGTACCGAGCACCCGCACAGCTCGCGCTGCGATCTGATGCAGAGAAGAAAGCGAATCAGCTTCGAAACTTGCGAAAAGAGAGAGCGCGCAAAGAGAACAAATTCGACTCGCCTCGGCCTCGAGGAACGGCAGCAGGAATTTCCCGAGATCGGTCCCGTCCCAATCGCTGGTCCACTGACTCGGAGTTGGCGTAGTCCCCTTCGCTTCGTCGCGGGTCTTTGCAGCACCAGCGAGTCGGACCAGCTCGGCGATCGGCTCGACGTTGACCTCGTTGACAGCGCCCGTCGCGGCGGAAAAGTCACCGAGCAGGAACGTGCAAGGGAACCACCGGAAGAAGGGCGCGAGGTTCGGATCCGAGGTCGGACGACGAGAATCGGTCGCGATGTAGAGGGGCGTGTTGAGGCGAGCGAGGTGAGGCGACTCGTGCAGGTTGCCTCGGCAGCGAAGATGCGGCGCGAGCGGACGCGCAGGACTACCTCGGAGCGGCATGCGGCGTACCAGGTGCATCAGATCATTCGTCTCGGCTTCGTCCGACGCGAAGAGTGGCGATGCGTTGCCTGGGACAGATGCGCGGTCGGATTCTCCAACTTCATCGACGTCGGAGTAATCGACGAAAAGGGCAGAGACTGGGTGCACCAGCTCCGCCCTGTGTTCTCGCGTCCAATGAGCGAGGCCCGCTCGCCGTTTCCGACGAGGCTCCGAGGTCTTGTAAAGCCTCTCGGCGACAGCTTTCGGGAGGCCGAAAACCTCGGTGCAGAGTTTGAGAAAGAGTCGGTGCATGTTTTCCGCCGCGTGAGACTGTACAGGTTGTGTATGAGTCAGCTTTGAAGATCAGGCGCACGAGGGCGAGGGGGACGCGGGCGTACCTTGAAGACTCCGTCCCCAACACGAGCATGCACAGCGACATACGAGCCGAGCGCGTCTCGAACCTGGTCACTGATCGCGTCTAGCCCTTCGTTGCGCAGGATCATCTTGGCGCTCGTCTCGTCGTGCAGCGCCTTGTTCCTCGGATCGACCAGCTTGAGTCGACTTCCAGAGAAAAGACTGCCGAACCAGAGGAGACGCTTCGAGCCGATTCCGGCCGGGTCGCGAAGGTCATCGAGCTCGAGCCTGGACTCGAAAGAGCCATCGAGTGCAGTGTCGCGCGAGTCCAGAATCTGGTACGAACGTCGAGCCGTGTCTTCGAAGGTGTGAATGTCGGCGGGGGCGAGGCCGAGCCCTTCCGTTGTGCTCGTGAGCCATTCCGTCGACGAGTTCCAGCGATCGACGAGAGCGTGGTCCTGGAGAAGGTCAGGTTCGATGAGATAGTCCCACCCGACGTACGTCCCTGTTGAATCTAGGATTTAGTGACCCGACCTTCAACCACGACAGCAAAGGAAGCGAGAAGAAGGCCTACACCCCGTTGACGGATCGCACGCTTCACCTAACCCGATCAAATGTGATTTAGGGTTGGTGGCTGCAGGCTTGTCGGGTTCGAGTCCGGCCTTGCACCGCTCCGAGAAGACGACGGTGTGCTTGGGATCGGGTTCCCACGGCATGGCGTGCCCGAGTCGGGCAGGCGGGAGGAGAAGTGTACGGTTGAGCAGCTGGGCGAGTACGAGTGCGTTGACAAGGGATTTGCGCTCTGCGGGTACAGGCTCTTATACGATGAGGAATGGTTCCGACTCGGAGAGACACAAGGGGCTCGGGAGTTTCTTTCGCCAGAACTCACGGTTGTGGAATCCCGAATGGTTTTCGTACGCGAGGTACTTTGTCGTTGATCTGGAGTGCAGGTCGGCATTAGGCGGTCGAGGTCGTGGGTGTACGTTCCAAGAGGGTACCGGATCAGGTGCGGCCTCGGATGCAAGCGAAGCAATGGCGGTCGTGGAGGTTGGCGCCACCGGAGCGGCAGTTTCTTGGAATGGAGGGCTCGCCCAGTCGTCTTCGAGGTCTCCAGCAATTTCGGCTTGCTCACTGTGCAGTGCGAGATGTCCCCCTTGAACCGTCGTCGATGATGCTGAAAACGACTCGTGCGCGGCGTTCCAGATCTCTGCGGGCGAGCCGAGGTCTGCATTCCCGGTCGTACTGATGCGCCAGCCCGATCCCGCCAGTAGAATGACGGCAAAACACCCAACGAGCCATCTTCGCGTCTGCGTCGTCGTCGTCGGCCCCGCCTCGGACGGCTTCCATGTCGCCACGTCCTCGGTCGGCGTGCGAGACCATCCTGCGTCTGTCCTCGCGAGCAGCGGCCCCTCTACGGACGCGATGGGCGAGTAATCGGACGTCGAAGGCGAAGTTCGCCAACTGGCGATCCGAGCGACAAAGTCGTGAGCAGCAGGCGGAGACGAACGCGGCTGCCGAGCAGTTGCCATCTTGGAGGTGCAGAGCTCTCTCGATTCCTGTCGAGCCCTTTCCTGACTTGCCGCGGTGGGAACGGGAGCGAGCCTGTCCTCGAGGAGCGATCGACAACAGAGAACAAGGGCGGCGCGAATTCGCGCTCGCCCGTGACTGCCGTGTCTCGTATAGCTCAATGCGAATGTAGAAAACGTTCACTCTCCAACGCAGCGAGTCCTGTCCTGGTATTGCAGCCTCAGATACATGGACAGACCACATTACCACCTCGACAACACGGCGTTCCTTTTCGCCCGCGAGACCTCGTCCTCCTCACCTTGCTTTACAAGCTCCGGACCTACAGGCAAGCGATAGCTTTGAGATAGCCCATTAGAAGGACAGCCACGGCTTGTTGGTCTGGATCCAGCCCTCGAGCTGTCGCCAAAAGTCGGCGACCGTCGATTTGTCGATGTGGCGCTTGCTCGGGTCGATCTGGACGCGCAGAAGGCCGGTAAGGTATCAGTCACGTCAAGAGGGGGTCGCGTGAGTGGAACGGAAGAGCGCACCCTCAGTTCCGAGACGTTCCAGCTGCGGATCTTGGCGTTTGGCGGGTCAGCGGTCCATTGCGGGTAGACGCCCTTGACTGCGAGCGACCAACATGCGACGCAAATCAGCAATTCGCGACCTTGAGAACGGAAGAACAAGTGTGAGTGTTCGGACGTACCGTTGTGGAACAGCTCCTTTGGTTCTTTCCACTTGTACGGCTTGAACTGCCACTCCTGCCCGGTCGTCATGACGCAAACCACACGATCCCTAGCGTTCGAAACGCGAGTCAGCACTCATACACAATTTCTCAGTTCACCCCAGCGGCAGACACGCACCACGCCTCGTCGAGCTTGCCGGCTCCGCCAAACTTGCTGAGAGCCTCGACCGAATCGACGACAAAGTATCGCGCGTTCCTCGTCTCGTTGCCGGCCCCTCCGACCGATCCGGTCGCGCGCGCGTGATTGATCTGGATCACGTCCTCGGCCACGTACGCTGTCGATGCACCGGCTGCTTCTCTCCGGGCATCCTCCGACGGAATAAACCTGGAAAAAGCGATTTCCCGCCAAGTCAGTTTGATGAGATCCCCCTTCCAAGAGTCGGCACGCAGCTGCAATCGCACCTTGACTCTTCGAGCAGTTGCTTGACGTTGTGCATCGTGATGAGCGCCGTCGAGGAAGGCGAGATCATGATGATCGGGTTCAGTTGCTTCTTCTTTTGCGGCTTGGCGCCAGCGGGTGCAAGCGGTTGTGCCGGCTGTCGTTTGCCCATATCCTCCTTCATCTGCTTCAGCCGTGGCCCGACGAGCGCTCGTACAGACTCAAAGTTCTGTAGGTGCAGCGTCAGTTCAATGCGGCGAAAAGAGAGTAGCACACAGGAACGCACATTGATTCGTTCGCCACGCAGGACGGTTTCCCGATTGTGGTATGCGCCTCCGGACCTTTCCACCTTGGGTTCGTTCGGGCCGACGAGGAATCCGTACGCGGGTCCGTCAATGATGCTGATCATCCGTTTGACCTTTTCCTGGTCGTCCCGGTCCGGCACGTAGCGAGCCTTCTTGGCGGGCGGTGCGCCCCCTGCTAACGGAGCGGTCGTCGAGGACGATGCTGCGTCTGCTGCGTCCCGCTTCAGCCCTGCGGGCAAGGGCCGGATCCGCCCTTCCGGTCCATCGATGTCTCCCTCCCCGGCGAGGTAGCTGCACACGATCCTGCGGTCCGTGGCCGAGATGAAGGCAATCCCTGCTTCAGATGCCTTCCTGAGATAGTCTCCGAACGGGGCAGCGCGTTCGTTGTAGCCGAGCAACAGCGTCGCGAGGTCATAAGTCGGCGCGGCGGGGTCGTCGACGCTGTCGCGCGGGTTGCTCAGGAAGCGCGTCGGCGTCTGCTTTGCGAAGTTGTGCTTGTTGCTGCCGTGTCCGAACGAGATCTCTGTCGCGTCCTTGAGGTTGAACACTTCGTCGCCCGTCGATGAGCGGAGTGAGATCGCCTGCCCGGAGCTCAGCGCCTGCCGCAGCAGGAGCAACGGGTCCTCAGAGGTCATGTTCGATTCTTGGGCCAGCCGTCACGCGGGATGCAGGCGAGTCAGGTTGGCGAGGTGGAGTGAACAAGGCGGCGGCGTTGCGGATAACTCTGACTGTGCGGACGAGACACGAATATGCGCAAATTGCACTCGAAAATCCCTTACAGCGATGCAGGAAAGCTACAACTGAATCGTAGAGCCAATTCCGAAGCGCGTCCTCGCTTTGCAGGGATGTCTCGCCCTACAAAGACTTCGTGAAGAGGAAAAAACTCCGGAGCAAGAGCCGGGCAGGACGCAGCTAACCCCGCGCAAAGGGTGTGAATGTAAGAGAGACAACAATGCAGTAAGTCGAGAGCCGTACACACAAGTCCACCGTCCGCGCTTCGTCCGTCCATCTAGTGCTTCTTCTGCTTCTTGTCCTTCTTCTGCTTCTTGCCGTTCGCCTTGTTCGCGCCGTCCTCGGCTCCGCCCTCCGGTCCCTTGCGCTTCAAACCTTTCGTCGAGTTCGGGTTCTTGACGCTGACGGTAGAGGAAGCGGTAGCCTTGCCACCGGCGAGCTTGGCAGCGACCTGGGCTTCCGCCGCCGCCCACTCGTCCTTCGAACCTCCGATCGAGTACCTAAGCAGGTCGGAAGGGAGGGAGAGCGAGAGAGAGACCGTCAGACTAAAAGTTGATGCCAGGGAGACGCGCTGGGAAGGAGAGACCTTACTCACTGCTTCAAGTCGAGCGAATCAATCACCTCGCGCTGTTGATCCCGCAGCTGCTTGAGCACCTCGTCGCCCTCGGCCTCGAGCTCCTTGGCGATCGCAGCCTTGTTCGAGAGCTGAGTCGCAACGCCCGAGCCGTTCAAGTTCGGGTTGGGTGTCGGCAAGATGCGAGCGGCAGCGGCGGCGGCGGCGTCCTCGGAGGGCAACGTGCGCGCCACGTCGTCCTTCAAAAGCTCCTGCAGAGCCTTGGTGAGCTTGCGAATGACCTTGACGAAGAGCGCCAGCGTTTGCGCGACCGGAAGCTGCAGTTCGGACTGCCAGGAGGAAGGCAAGTCAGCCGACTCGCTCAGATCAGATCTTCGAAGAGAGGAAAGCTGAACGTACCTCGATGTCCTCGACAGACTTGCGCTGCAGACCAAGGGCGCAGAGGATCGACGCTTGCACGCCAGACAGTTTGACGTCTTCCGGGAGGCGGCGGGTAAAGTAGAGGCCGGCGAGCGTCGGCAACAGGTCGAGAATGACGTGGTAGTCGAGCATGTTGTTGCCGTACGACTCGAGACGCTTCAGGTCAAAGGGCGAGAACAAGTCGCGCACATCGGTCGACACGAGGGCTGCAGATGGGGTCGGGAAGTTCAGCATGGAAGATGGCCGACGACAGGTAAGGCTAACTCTTGCCAACTCACTTCGTCGGCTGTCGAGAGTCTCGAGCACACTCGCAGCCTCGAGGATGCTCAATGCGGTGATCGAGCCAAACTCGCGGAACTTGTACGAAAGCAGAGTGATGAACCGCTTGCGGAAATCTGCGCGCATGCGGGGCCAAAAGTCAGAACACTTGAAGGCGCTGAAGAGAGGTCGGGAAGATTTGTCAAGCTCACCGACAGAGAAGGCGCCGAGCCACCGGTTTGCTTCCTCAGCATTCTTGTTGAGCCCACGAAGCATGACGCACGAGTGCTCGCCGGTCAAGTCGTTCTGCGACTGGCGCAAGTACAGAGGGACGAAGCCGGCCCGCTTCCAGAACTTGAACAGCGACGGCGTAATGCCGTACGAGGTACCGAGGTAGTCGAGGTTCTCCGGTTGACGCTCCGAGAGGCGCTGCAACAGAGGCGGCATCTTGGCGGCGTCACGGATCCCGATCCGGTCCGTCGCGAGCGAAGCGTCCTCGTCCACCTTGGCGACGTCCTCGAACGTTTCGACCTCGAGCTCGGCAGCGACCTCGTCCAAGTTCAAGAGCTCGCCGCTGTAGAACGAGTTGAGCGCCTGCAAAGTCCGGCTGCCGTAGCCCATCTTGGCGTAATCCGGGTGGGCGGCGATACGGACAACGCGGGCTCCAGAGAGGCTAGCAAAGTCGTCGTCCTGGAACTGCTGCGTAATCGTCCACGGGATCAAGTCACCGCCGGCGAGCTTGCCCCGCGCGAGGTTGTCCATGACCGTCTGCTTCGAGATGTTGCCCTCGAGTGCGACCTGAACCACGACGAGCGGTTCCGGCAGAGAGTTGTCTCCTTCCTTCAGCGGCGGCAGGAGGACGAAGAGGTGGTGGCCGGGCGCGTCCGACATGAGCTGCAAGTCGTTCGGCGAGTTCTTGTAGTGCGAAGCGACGTAGAGGCTCATCATCCGCTGCAGGAAGACTTCGGATGCCGGGTGGTAGGAGAAGAGGGTGTCGCGGTTGACGTAGTACAGCTCGCACTGGGACGGGTGCGGGCAACCCTGCAACGTCTTCTTGCTCGGCACGGCAATCGTCGCATCGAGGCAGAGCAGCTGATTCAGCCACTTCTCGATCTCGTCGCCCGGCGCGTACCGAATCGGGGTCGTGAGTTTGATCTCCTTCAGAGTGCGCGCGATCGCAAGCGACGACGAGGAGGATGACCCGCCTTTGACCGTCGTGCCGTCGTCGTTCTTGGTCGGCGCCGAGAGTGCAGAGGAAGGTCGCGACATTTCTCGGAGCTGCTGCAGCAGCTTGAGCGAGAGTGATCGACCGGTACCTTCGTAGCCGTTGATGGTGGACGCCATGAAGACGAGGTACGGGCCGAGGAGCGAGCGGACGAGTGGGAGGGGGATGGCGGCAGCCTCGTCGATGACGACCAGCTCGGCCTGACCGAGGACGTGGTAATCTTGCGGTTGGATATACTGTGAGAAACAGGTCAGCGATGCGTTCTGGGACGGAGGGGCAGGCCGGGTGTACAAGGTCTCCTCGACGGAGACGCACCTGAATCGTCTGCCGGTGCTGACGGAAGATGTTGACTCGCACGACCGCGCCCTTCCACTCCGGGTTCGTCGACTGGACGATATCGTAATCGAGATGTTCCTCCCATCCAAGCTTGTCGAAGCCCTTGAAGATGAACTCGAACAAGGTCTTCAAGTTCTCGGGGCTCGGACTCGTGACAAAGATGTTGGAGTACGAGTGCAGCACGGCGAGGGCGATCGAGAGACCGAGCGCAGCCGACTTGCCTCGACCACGCGCGGCGGTGAGCGACACAGTCTGCGACAACGACTTGGACGTGATGGCGTCGGTAAAGGTCAAGATCGCCTTGGCCTGGTCGAGCGTCCTCGCCTCGGCGAGGATGTCGCCGACGCCCTTCGTGTCGGCCATGCTCTCCTTTAGGGCGCGCAACTCAGCCTCGCCTTCCTGTTCTCGTCGCTTGCCCTTGCCGGACGAGCGCGCCACGCCGACGCCGAGATCCGGGTCGATCGGTTCAATGTCCTTGCCGGCCGAGATTGGCAGGACGTTCAGCTCGTCGTCGACAATGAGACAAGACGGGTTGTTGCCGAGCGAGAGAAGGAAGCGCTCATTGAAGCGGGCGACGGGCGAGGCGGAAGACATGGAAGAGCGGTACCGGGCGTGAACATCCTGCGGAGGGGCGTTCCGTGGCTTCCGTTAGCTAGCGGTTCCTTTGGTAGTCGCAACCAAGCGTGCGCACCATCGACATGCTGTAGAGTCCTCGGAGACTCTTCATGCCCTGGAGCAGGCAGACGACGATTCCTCCTCCCTCGACCGTTTCGATCGTTCTGGCGAGCAAGTTGGGCGTGATCGCCTCAAAGTCCTGCAGGACGAGCATGTTGAACGTCTGTCCGAGAATTTTGTGCGTGTCCTTGTAGTACCTGTGCACAGTAGGGGCCTGGTAAGCCAGCGATTCCACCATGACGGCAAAAAGAAACGGGGGCTGAAGACTCACGTGTACCGAATGTCGGTGACGCTAACAAAGAGCTCGAACGGGTTCATCTCGCCGACATCTCGTTGACCGCGCTTGACCTCGCGCTTGACTTTCGACTCGCGCTGTTTCCGGTTCGACGAGAATCCGAGGTCCTTCTTGTAGCACCACAGGACGTTCGGTCGCGGATTCTTCTTCTGGGCTGTCGACGGGGAAGACAAGGCAGTCAGCAAAGTCAGTCCGTCTGGTCCTCGGTCGCGGCTAGGAGGGTCTACAGTGGCCTGGCACGAGGCTGGCACCGCCCCGCTCTGGAAAAAAGGCTGGACTGGCCAAAGCGACTCACCATCGGTCGGGTTCTGCAAGCTCGAAGTCGCGGTGCTGAGCAACCAGTGCAGGTTGACGATCTGGCTATGGGCCTTGGCGCGGTCTCCGACGAGGACGAAGAAGCTCCGGTGCGCCGTAATGAGGTTGTTCGAGATGAGAGCGGGGATCCGAGGGTCCAATGGCTTGCGCCGCCCTTGCGCGTTGGCTCCCGACATGACCAAGCAGGTTCAAGCGAGCGAATGCAAGGCCTGGACAGAGGAGGTCTAGAGTGTAGCGTCCAGCGTCCTCGCTTGCTTGTTGCGCGCACGAGCTCGACGCTTCAACGTGACTTTTTAAGTCCGCGGATGTAGAGTATAATCTCTTTCTAGGAAGCCTTAGGCACACATCATTGACGTAACTAACGTCATTGCACAAAATGGATCGATTGTCCCCCCGGGGAAGGGACATCGTGGCCTGCTTGGGCGATGCGGTCGGGCTGGCCGCTCTCAGCCGCGAGTGAAGTCAAGTATGCACTCGACTAGGAGAGCATGGTCATCCAGGTGAGGAGGAAGAACAACAGGAAGAGCGGGAAGACGGCCAACACAGCGCGGTCCTTTTCGAGGCGGGTCCCGCCGAAAAAGTTGACGGCGGCTGTACCCCCAAGGCAAAGAACGAGGAAGAAGTCAGTTCCTTTTGCATAAGAATCGATCACATCCTCCTAGTCCTCCCGGCGCTTCTTCTGCTGCTCGCAGGTCCATCTCCGTCCCGACCGGAAACGGGTAGGGACCAGAGGAAGGGCGGGCACAACAGAGGACGGGACTGAAAAAGAAAGGTGGACGTACCCCACACGCTCCATGCGAGCGTGACTGCGCAGACTGGCAGCCGGATCCAGAGCAGGTCGACAAAGACCGAGACGAGGGCGGCAATGTCGATCGGGAAGATGCAGTATCCGAGGACGCAGAGCGATTGGAAGAAGGACCTGTGAGGGCGAAGAGGTGCAAGTCAGTCTTGGGCGAGAAACATGGTCGATACATGACACGGGCGGTAGCTTCCACCCCGCAGTGGAATGCCTGAACCGACCCGAGTCGCAAGCGCGCCATGAACTCACACTTTGCCGCCGAGCAGTTTTGCGTTCAAGGTCACGACGACCGATCCGAGCCACACGATGACGAACACGCCGGTAAAGATCGGGAGCGACTGATCCGCTGGGGCTGTGTACCGTGTTTCGAATCAGCTGTCAGCGAGGGAGGGGCACGTGTGTCGAGGTGAAGAGAAAGAAATGGGTGGAGGACGCACCGTTGGTGGAGAGAAGGATCGCGAGCGTGAGGCAGAACTGTGCGCAAGAGGTCATAGAAGAATACGTCAGACAAGCTGATCACACTGGTGCCGGTTCTGAAGTGACAGCCATGGACCTGTGACGCACGATGAGAGGTCCCCACAGGTCCCAGTCTCGCAGGACAGCATTTTCGGACGACGGATGCAGGACCTGGACGATCTTGTTCCCGATCGCGCGGAGGTCGCGCATCTGCATAGATCACGCAATCAGAGCGAGGGGTCATTAGTCCTGATCTAGGGTGGATAGACGCTCCGGCGAGAGCGAAGGGACGCACGATCGTTTCGGAGACAGGCTCATCGAGCGTATCAGTTCCGGTATACCTGCGCCCGGGCGCAATTCGCGCGCGTGAGTATACAGCGAACGTGTTGGCACCGCAGCGGTACGGACCTCGTCTCTGTCTGTATGCCGCCGAAAGCCGTCTGCCTCTGTCCGCCCGACCCGCCCGCAGCAGCAGTGGACCCGATCCTCCCTTCGAGTCCGAGGCTGGCCGGACTCGTCGCGCGTTCTTTCCCCTTGCCCTTGTGGGCGGTGGCGGGTGCGAGATGCGTCGGGAGCAATCCGTCTCGCGAGGTTGCGACGAGGTCGTCCTGGAGTTCGAGGTCCTCTTCATCGTCGGCGGCGATCTCGTACGCGTGACTCTTGGCGGCCATTGTCGCTTTCCGTTCACGGAATGTCTAGTCCTGCACTTGCGGGCGTTGTAGAGGGCGTTGTGCGAGTGTGCGTGACGAGGTGGAGCTCCCCCAGCCAGCAACAGGTCCCGGATTTCGAAGTTCCTCCAGCGCAGATGGGCTGAACCGAATACTGCGCAGTCAGTCACTGATGGGCTGATCTGCGCCCTTGTTCAAGCTCGTGCGAGAGTCTGGAGCACGTGTCAGAGCGAGAGAGAGAGCCAACCGCAGCTTGTCCTCTTCCCACATGCTGGCCGCACAAGCGCGCTTGCGTGCTGCAGATCATGAGCTAACCACCGCCTGCAAGGCGAGCTGCTGAATCGCTTCCCGCTCCCTGCCATCCGAGACGCCAACATCCGGACGAGCGTCCGGCTCGCGGTCGACTCGGTCCTCGCCCCGACATCGCTCGGAGAATGCCTGCTTCGAGTTGCTCGAGAGTCTAGGGGATACTCTCATTGCCGCCGCCATCGGAAAGCCCGTCTATGGCCACGTCAATCACCTCGATTCGGCGTCGCCGGGCCTCTTCACTGCGTATCGCTCCCTCCTACAGAGCAACGCGACGTTTGCTCAGATCGCCCTCGTGTACGATTTTGGCGCTCAGCTCGAGCCTCCGTTCCCGCTGACGCTCGCTGCTCACCGCGCCGTATTGAACGATACGGCGCGCAAGAACCTCGGCGAGGCGTTCGAAGCCCATTTCGGCGGACTGCATGTCGACGGCCAAGGCGGCACGGCTGACCTCTGGCTCGAAAACGTCTTTTCGGTACTGTGCAAGTGGGCGGATGAGCAGATCAGGGATCTTTCGAGCGCGGGGCGCGGTCGTAATACGCCCGACGACCACCTTGCACGCTTCGCAGCCGCAAGGGATCCGCCCCCGCAAGCTGCCCCGACTGCGTGCGCGTGCTGGAAACGCGGCCTCTCTCTCCACGTCAAGGAGCACGGTACCCGCTTCCAGGTTCAGGTCACTCACAGCTTCAAGGCGCAACTCGACCTCGCCGGCGACGATCGTCCGACGTTCGTCGCCTACGCGCCTACGAGAAAAGCCGCCGAGAACGAGACGGCCCGCCTTGCCCTGCTCGAACTCGACTTTGAAGCAAGCAGAGCCTTGCAGCATTCCTGTGGTATCGGCGCGTCCAACACTGACACTGCAGCGAGCGGCGACGGCAGCAGCAGCAGCAGCAGCAGCATCGGTCAGAAGCGGCCGCGCGAGTCGACGCCAGGAGACGACACTACCTCGACACAGATCGTTCGCGCTTGAGGATGCGGTGGGGGTTTACGTCCTGATCAGGGTATATGCGCGCCGGTCTCCGCTTGCAAATCAGCTTGATCGCTTGTGGAGTCGATTAGTTCTCAGGGGCTGAAAACGAAGAGAGGGGCATGGAAGCATAGCGATTGCGCCAGTCACCACCGGTCTTTGACGAAATATGCAGGTCAGCGGAGGCTATACACGCTTCTGGAGTGGCGATTTTTGCTCGGGTCACGTGCGGTGAAATGTCGTCGCGCGCAAAGTCCTGCAGCGCGTCTTGCTTCCGCCGCTACAACCCGACTACGCTATAACCCGCTGGGGCTGTGAACAGGTCAAGCTCCGTACCTTGAGGCGATCTACAAGCGTATCGCAGATACTCGTCGGCGCGGTTGTCGACGACTGCGACTCGGCGAATCCTGCAGGTTCACTCAACCTCGCTGCAGCCATGGCGTCTCCCGCCGCCCCGAACGAGCCAGTGACGCCCGCGAGCAAGCTCCACCTCGCCGCCACAACGGCAGCAGGAGGGATGGCCCCACTCGCGACTCCGGTGGTCGACATGGCGACGATCGAAGCCGCAAAGGAAAACATTGTCCCGCTCAACTCTGGCCGCTCCGCTTCCCAGCTCGCCGCCCTCTCGAGTTCGACCAGGTCCGGATTGGGCGTCAAACTCGATCTCGAGCACGCGAGGTTCCAGGCTCAGATCCGCGCCGTCGATGAGTACGAACGGAACGGCGCTTGGCCCGACGGTCAGGACGGCCTCGCGAGTGAAGACGTCGCCCTCCTCGCCGAAGATCCGCTCGACGCGTCGCACCAATACGTACGCTTCATCGTCGCCAACTATCCCGCCGGCGCCAGCGCAGCCAACAAACTCGTCCCCGTCCTCGAAGCAACCACGAGGAAATTCCTCGGAGACGAGCGGTACTCGAACGACCCGCGGTACTTTCGACTGTGGGCCCACTATGCCAAGAACATGGAGGACCCAGAGGACTGTTACCGCTTCCTGTTTGTCAAGGGCGTGGGCGAAAAACTCGCGGCCCTGTACGAGGAATACGCCAAAGTTCTCGAAGCCAAAAACAAGTGCGCTTGCCGACGCCGATCACCGTGACTTGTTCAAGACACTGACCTGAAGCACACAGGCGCAAGCAAGCCGACCAGGTCTATACGCTGGGCATCAATCGCCGCGCGACCCCGCTCGACCGGCTCAAACGTTCCTACACCGACTTCCAGGCCCGCATGCTCGTCGCTCCTCCCGTCCCGTCTCCTCCTCGACCTTCCGAGTCCTCCTCGTCCTCGACAGATTCGCGCGCCGTACTCGGCAGCTCCATGTCCGGCGCGGCTCGTCCCGGCGGTTCGGCTTCCACAGGGACAGGGACCGGCGTCGGACCGAAAGGGAACGGTTCAGCCTTTGCCATCTTTCGTGACGACGCTGCCTCGTCTTCGAAGGATGTCGAACTGAACGCCGAATGGGACGATTACGGGACAGTCAAGAGTCGGACGCGGGAGAACAATGCCGAGAAGAAGGAATGGGAGGGAGAGACGCTCCCGGTCAAGGGATTGACGCAGCCTGGCGCGTCGAGACCCGCTGTTGCGGGTGGATTCAAGCTCGAAGTGTACCGCGATGAGGTGAGTCTGTGTTTCCTGCCGAGGTGGTCTAGACGATGTTTGTGTCTCGAAGCTTGCTGAATCATCTTACGCACACCGCTATCGCAGACGGCCACCACGGCCTCTACATCCGCCCACCGTCTCGACGACCCAGACGTCTTCTCTCGATCTTCCCGCGCCCCATCCGAAGCCGAATTGCTCCGGTCGAACCCGTTCCGCAACTATTCGGCCGGCGACCTCGATCTGATCGCCAAAGATCCGCTCGAGGGGTTGCAGGTTCTGCCGCGCGCGACAAAAAGTCGGTCAGCTGCAGCGGTGGGGACGAAGAAGGTGGCGGCCGAGGGTTGCAAGGAGAGGAAGCCCTCGTCCAAGTCTGCTTCGTCGGCGGCGGCGGGGGGGTCAAAGGCAGCGACGACATCTGCACCGGCCTCCAGCGCAGACGGAGCACGCAAATCTCGCTACCCGCCGATGATGAACCCGCCAGACACGTCCGGCCTCGACACCAAACCGAAGGAGCGCGTCGCCGTCAATCTCCGCGAAATCTATCCGTCTAAGGAAGAGGAGTTCTCGCCCGAGGAAGTTCGGGCTCGCAAGCGACGGGATAAGTATGATGAAGAGGACGTACAGAGGTGGAATGGGTGGGAGTGGGCCGAGGCGTTCGATAAAGAGATGCAGACGACTAGACGTGAGTTTTCCGTTTTTGCCTGACCGACCTTGCGTCTTGCCATATCTAACAATGTGCAAACGACAGGAACTCGCTACACGATCGACCCCGAGTCTGGATGGCCTGTACTCTATGATGCTGCGGGCTGTGAGTTCCCTGCACACCTGTTCTGTCAGGCTGCGGAAGCGGCATAGCTGACTTACTGCTCGTCCGCAGTGCCGCTCTACGACTTTCTCCCTCGACCGACACCGCCCGCATCGCCTGCGCCACCGACTCCGGTCCGAGAGACAGCACCGCAGCACGACTTGCTGGCGCCTTCGCCGTCTGCGCAGGAACCTTCCTTTCCCCGACACACGCTCGATCCTCACCGACCTCCTTCTCCGACGATCAATACGCGAGAGGCGAACGCGCTCGCCGATTTGCTGTTCGCCAAGACGCTCGACTTTACCAAGGTCAACTCGCGGTCTCAGGGCGGCGGAGCGGACCACGATTCTTCCGACGATGACGAGGACAGCTCGGACGACTCTGATGACGAGGAACACCACGGTGAGCAAGCACCGCAGTACGTCGGCGTCGGCAGCGAGAGCCAGTTCTCGACGCAGGGCGCGACGCAACAGAGCGACGTGTCCGACGCGCCGTTTGTGCCGTTCAGTCAGACCCGCAGCGAGATGGGCGACGACTCTGCCTTCTTTGGGAGTCAGCAGCGGCCGCCCGCTTCGGGCTCGTCGTCCTTGAACGGCTATCAGCACGACTTGCTCGGTTCCCTGCAGGAAGACGACGAGGACGAGTCGCGCATCAATGACGAGAACGCCCCGGCTCCGCCGCCCATGCAACTCTTCCGCGACGCCGCTCCCGCGAGCTCGGCTCCCGAGTCGATCGCAACAGCCGTTCTTGCGACGCCCAGTACTGGGGGCGGGTTCCGTCCCGTCCGCAAGATGGGCTCGGCGCGCGCACCACTGGGCGCGAAATCTGTCACGCCCCTGGGCGCGCCTCCAGCTCAGCCCTCGTTCGGCATTTTCCGAGACGTGGTCGCCTCGGCCGACGATGCTCCAGAAGGCCCATCGGCTTCGGAGCCGAGTCAGAGCCATCCGCTGCTCGCCGGTCCGTGTGCGGACCAAGCCGAGTTTGAAGCACCTCTCCGCGGCAGCGACTCGCAGGAGGACCTCCTCACTTCCGAAGCCATGGGAGAGGGTATGCCCTTCTCGAACGATGGATACGACCTTGGCCGCCGCGTTCCCGGCCAGCCGAGTCGTTACGCCCCCTTTGTCGCTCAAATGACGCCGATCGTCGAGCGCACTCTCGAATTCACCAACGCGACGAGCTTGTCTGCCAGTCAGCGCAGTCGACGGGAGAGCTACTACCCGACCGGGGCGGCGACCACGACGCTGCAGGAAGAAGACGAAGACGAGGAAGAGCCGTCGACCGAGGAGGATGACGACGACGAGAACAACGACCGCGCCTTTGTTGCCAGCTTTGCGCAGCCGTCTTTCGTCCAGCAGCAACAACCCCTTGTGGCCCTCGGCGATGAGCATGGGCAACCTTTGGCGCTGGGCGGCTCGAGCACCACCACGAGTGATTCGGACAATAGCAGCGACTCAGATTCGGATTCCGATTCCGATGCGGACGTGATCGACCTCGCTGCCCAGTCGGTACCACAACTCGTGCCGAGTCCGCGAGACCCGGCGCCGCTTCGATCGTCGCTCGGACGCGACGGTTCGTACGATGCGTCCGGCAGTCCGTCTCTCCCCGAAGGCCTCACCATCACCGGCAACCAGACCAAGATGGACACCGAGATGCAAGTGCAGGACTCGACGACCACGCGACAGTCCCTCGCTGCGGCGCCCGTCAACCCTTACAGCGACGCGACCCTGGACCGTCTCGTCGCCGGCAGCAAGGTCTTTGAGCACCCCGAAGTGCGCGATTTAATGCAGCAGACTTCGGGACGTTTCGACGTCCTCCAGCGCCAAGCCAAGAAGCGAGAAAAGTCTAAAGGTGGCAAAGACCGAACGGGCACCATTGACGAGGCATGGGACCTCGAGCTCGCGGGCGAGACTTTTTCCGTCCGCGAGAAACTCGGCGAGGGTTCCTTCGGCGCAGTTTTCCGGGTCGCATTCTCCCCCAATCTCGACGACGACGAAGACTTTGATGCCGATGACGACGAGGAGCTTTCTCTTGCCGTCAAAGTGGAGAAGCCGACGAACCTGTGGGAGTTCCACGTGCTCACGCAACTGCACGCTCGGCTCCCGACTCGCGTGCGCGACTCGATCGTCTCGCCGCATCGCCTGTATGCTTTCGCCGACGAGTCGTTCCTCTTCCTCGGCTACTGCGATCAGGGCAGCCTGCTCGATGCCGTCAACCGGGCGAACGATTCCGGCGTCGCGGCCAGTGCGACCGGCAGCGCGTCGCAAGGCCTCGACGAGCTGCTCGCCATGTTCTTCGTCGTCGAGCTCTTGCGTGTCGTCGAGGGTCTGCACTCGTCCGGATTCATCCACGGCGACCTCAAGATCGACAACTGCCTCTTGCGACTGGAAGACGTGCCGGGAGGCGCGCGCGCCTGGTCGCCGGTGTACGACCCGTCTGGCCAGGGCGGCTGGTCCTGCAAGGGCGTCAAGGTCATCGACTTTGGTCGCACGATCGACACAACCGCGTTCGCAGAAGGTCAGACTTTCAAGTCGCACCTCGAAGTCGGCCAGTTTGACTGCGCCGAAGTCAAGGAGGGCAGGCCGTGGCGGTACGAACCCGACTACTTTGGCGTCGCCTCGATCGCTTTCAACATCCTCTTTGGTCGATACATCGAGACGAAGCAAGTCCCGATCGACGAGGCTCGGCCGGACGGCGTACAGAAATGGACCTTGGTTCACACGTGGCGACGGTACTACCAGGTCGAGCTGTGGACCAAAGTCTTCGACATGCTGCTCAACCCGCACAGTGTGCGCGAAGACGGTTCGCTGCCGATTACAAACGAGCTCGCTGCGGTCCGATGCGAGATGGAGGAGTACTTGCGCGTTAATGGCGAGAAGAACGGCAAGAGCCTGCGCGGACTGATCCGCAAAATGTACGTACCTGCCTGTGTCTTATCGGTGCTGTTCTCTTCAGGAGATCGAAATCTGACTCGTCCGAATCGCCTGCAGGGAGATTGCGTCGATGTCGCGGTAGAAGAGCACCCGAGGACCCCCTTTTTTTCGTTTTTCAGCATAGACCCCCCTTATTCAGTTCGGCCTTGGCTAGCAGTATGGAATATACCACAGTATTGCAACTCTGTTCAATCTAGCGGCTCTAGAGTGCGCGAGGAGGAGAGTTGAGTGCGGCGAGGGTGAGCTTTGCGTCATCCCTGTCTCCGCTTTCCTTTCCTCCGTTCTCACGTCTCTACACCTCCTCGGACCGCCCTGCAAACAGTCGCAGCTTGCACTACAACAGAAAGAAGTTGAGAATGCCCTCTGCTGCCCACCCCAAGTACGTCGACATGATTGACATGGCTGTCCACACGGGTCACGGGTGAGTCGGGTGCTGGTCTCCTATCGCCACGCCCTACACTCAGACCGTTGGGGGCCCGGTCACAGCTCTCCATGGGCGTGTAAGCTCCATGTCGAGCGCACTGACAGCTCGTTCCGGCCTGCAGAGAGAAAGTCAGCCGCAGAAAGATTCTTGCTTACCTCGAGGTGCGGGGACATCTCGCTATCGCCTAAGCCGCACTCGGACCAGCCTGCGCAGATTCAAGGGAACCTAGTGATCACTGAAGGAACCCTCCGCAGGAGCATTGGAACCTCAATCCGAAGGACGAGAGTGTCAAAAGGCGAGTCAACGAGGCGCTTGAGAAGAGGATGGACAAGGGTTTGCTTCGCAAGGTCGGTCTCGCCAGTCCCCTCCCTCCCATTGTACCATTTCAGCGGAGAAGGCCACTGCTCGGCCCCTTTCCGGCAACTGTCCTCGTGACGATGGCAAAACGAGGCTGATTCACCTTTTTCGCCGGCAGGACAAACAGTCATTCGTCTTCACCGCAGCCGGAGAGCAGGCGTATAAGGACGAGTACGAGACCTCGGAAGAAGAGGACCAGCCGGCGGTGCGTCTGTCTGGCTCGAAGAGCGCTAACTCGCAGCGATAACAGCTGCGGACCGCCGTCAGATCTGGCCCTTGTACTGACTTTTGTGCCGCCACCGCGTTGCCAGCCGAAGGCGACCACGAGCAAGAAGGTGCAGGAATCGAAGAAGAGCAAGAACAGCAGCAAGTGAGGTGGCTCGAGATCAAGGGTCGGGAAGGTCGAAGCAGGAGCGGAGCTACTCGTCAGCTTGTTCGGGATCCGGGAAACCGTCGCGTGTTGTTCGGTGTTCTGTCTTATCTGCAAAGTCTATCCTGAACTGTGAGCCTCTTCGAGCGTACAGGGCTGCTTGCGAACGAGAGAAGCGGACACGATCGCGATAACCTTCTCAAATCGTGCGTGCAAGGTCGACTATAGACATTTCTCTACGAAAGCAAACGACTCGGCTCTTCGATGATGCGCTTCCAGGTCTCGACAAGGCGGGCGAGCTCGACTCCCTCGACGACGCGGTGGTCTGCGGAAAAGGTAACGTCCTGCAGAAAAGAGGCTTTTGTCAGTCCCTTGCGATTCGGGAAACATCTTACCGCCGTGCCTAGCCTCTTGCAGCTCAAGTCACTGAGAGCGAGAGCAAGAACCGCACACGCAAGACTCACCATGACCAATCTCGGTTCGACCCGGAGCGCATCGAGCGAGACTTCCTCCGACGCCGACACTCCCTGCGCGAGCTTCTTCGCGCCAGCTTCATCGACGAACCTCGGCTCGACACGCATGCGGCCCATCGCACCGATCGCGAGCTGACCCGTCGGAGGCACGACAGGGTGAGTCGATTTGCCTCCGACGACGCCAATGTTGGACAGGGTGAGCGTTCCGGCGCCGCTGTACTCGGCGGGGAACTTGGGCGGTGAGGACGCATTGGGGTCGAGGAAAGACTGCAGGTGGGCGAGGCGGGAGGCGAGGTCAAAGATGGAGGACGAGTCGACGGAGCGGAGGACGGGGGTGAACAACCCGCCGGCAGCGGACGGGTTCGACAGCGCGACCGAGATGTCGTGAGTCGAACGGCGGACCAGGGATGGTTCTTCAGACGATGAACTGGAGGACGCGGACGGGGCGGGGGACAACGAGCATGTGAAGAGAGGGTGCTCTTGCATCGCGACCGAGAGGCCCTTGAGCAGGAACGGCAACATGGTCAAGCGATCGAACCGCTTCGACGACTCGACCTGGCTCGATTCCTGCCACGCTCCGAGGCGAGTCAAGGTCGCTTCGTCGGCCGGCTTGAGCGTCTTGCGGTAGCGGACGGGGATGTTGCTCGTCAGGGAGAGTCGCATCCGCTCGAGCGCCGTGACGTCGATGGTATCAGAGTAGGCAAAGTGGGGGATCTGGAGGGATGCAGACATGGCGCGGAACATGGCGCGGCGGATGGGCGAAAGCGGGACAGAAGTGGTCGTCGTCGGGGGAGAGGCGGCAGCCGTCGAAGACGGAGACGAGGAAGAGGTCGATGGCGCACCGCTGGATACGGGAGTAGACGTGGCGCCGTCCTTGCCGGATGCCGCGGCGAGGATGTCTTCCTTCATGATGCGGCCATGTCGTCCCGTTCCCGTCACCGTGGCGAGATCGACACCCTTTTCCATGGCGAACCTCCTGGTCCCGGGAGTCGCGAGGATCTCCCGCGCGGGCGTAGACGACGACGACGACGACGAGGCAGGAACGTGACGTTCAAGGGGTGGCTCGAGAGGAGATGCGTCCATCGGACTGGACGTCGAGGTGTCGGTTTGCGTTTCACGGGCAGCGGTCTTGGACGACGACGACGACGACCCGCTCAGGTCGACCGCCGCGGCCAAATCCTCTTGCGTGTCTTCTGCCTCTCCTCCGTCGACTTCGATGCTGCACAGGGTGCTGCCCACCTTGAGCATGTCGCCGGCCTTGCCAGCGAGCGAAGTGACCGTGCCGGAAAAGGGGGACGTGATCTCGACTGAAGCCTTGTCCGACCTGTGCGCACGTACGGTATAGTTCAGCACAGACCGGACTTCGAAAGGGATCATGGGGAAACGCACATAACCTCGACCAGCGGGTCAAACTCTTCAATCGTCGATCCCGGTTCGACCAACCTGTTTCCACAAAAGCCGCAAGCACATCGTCAGTTACTGTTAGCCTCGTCAGAAGCGCTGTTCATTGTCACGGTCACGAGTCCCAAACATTGCAGAGTCTGATTGACAGAGGCTGAACTGGGTCAAGTCCGTCTTGGGGTTTGACGGCATTCCGACGAACTGGTTCAAAAAATGTCCGTTCCGCACTCCTTTCGACGCGCAGGCTCGCGTAACGTGTGTAGAGAGAGAGAGTCGACCAGTTGGAGAAGACAGAATGTACGCACCATTTGACGATCTCGCATTCGGTGATGCCTTCGCCAATGTCGGCGAGGACGAACGGCTTGACCTGGCCTTTCCGGCGCACGGCCGTCCCGCTCAACCCCCGTTGAGGAGGCTGACCCGTCATCGTCGTCGTCGTCGTAGCCAGGACCGGTGGAGTGAACGACCCTCGCGCGAACGACGACGAGTGCCTCCTCTTGTCGAGCACCGCGGCCAGGACGGCGGGCGAGTGCTGCTGCAGCAACTTGTTGTGGGGAGAAGAGATCCGCTTCGAGGCGTTCTGCGCGCCGACGAGGCCTCGGATGGGGCGAGTCGCGGTCCTTGTTCGGCGAAGCATGGCTGGCGTAGTGAAGAGTGTGTACAGTAAGAGAGTGGTGCAAAGGGTGGAAGAAGCGGAATGCAGCTCCGAGTCGTCCGTCGGTGGGGCCGAGCAAGAAAAATCGCAGACCTCGAGACGGCGAGCCGAAATCTCGAAACGATGACGTGGCGGTTCGCGCGCTCCTCGCTGGCTGCAAAAGTTCGTCGAGCAGGGTCGCCGAGGGTGCGGCAAAGATGGTATAGGTAGGTCATGGCGAAGGGTCGAGTGGTCGCAAAGTCGACGGTCCGGTCTCGATCTGGCTGTGCTCGAACGCGTACTCAAAAGGCGGCCCGATTTGAATCGAATGCGCGTCAAGTTCGACCGCAAATTTGTCGACGGGATGGCGGCGTATTAGATGCAACGGACCCCTTCAGGGCTGCCGTCGGGGTGCTCTTTCTCAGATGAGCAGCCTGGGCGCGCCGGAGTTCGCGAGCGCGATTGGCCTTTCGCGCTTGTTCCTGCAATTCGGGCGAAATGCGGAGCTGTTCGATCCGAGGTCGAGTGAGGCGAGCGAGCGTAGCCAGTCAGATCTCGCGCACCGCGAGGACAGTCGAGCGAGGAGTGATCAGTTTGACCCACCTTGCTGCGCGCCACTTCGCGCTTTTCTCGTTCGCGGGCGTCTTTGATCCAAGTCCTCCATTCGTCGCCGAGCCGACCTTGCCCTCTCGCTTCGCCACCGCCGCCGCCACCGGTACCGGCGCGTCCTCGTCCAGGCCGGGCCAGCAAGTCTTGCTTGAAGCGCTCCTCTGCCTGAGCGAGTTGCACAAACTGTTTCGCCTGCTCGAGTTTGTCGTACCGTCGTTGACTGGTCCGTCGGCGGTTAAAGATGGTCATGGTGATCTCGATCGGTTGAGGCCGGAGTCGAGGAATCGGATGGTAGAATTGAGTCGCGTGCATGATCGAGGGGTAGACTCGTGGTTTTCGGAGGGGTTTCTGTACCGGTCGCGGTGGACGGGGCGGCCGAAGCGATTCGCGAGCGGCGAGATGGGCGGCGAGGGTGCAGACCTGTTTCGCCTTGGTGGACGACTCGTGGGCAGTCTCGAGCTGGTCCAGCAGCTGCACACTCCGTACAGTCAGTGGAGTACGTCGGCGGACAAAATGGACAGAAGGAACTCGCCTGTTCCGCCTCGACGAGACTTGTCCGGACTTTTCCGACCCCGGTCAGATGTCGGCCGTGCTTGAAGCGCTGCCGGATGTAGTTCTGCAGTGCCGAGACGTGCTCGAGTGGGAGGTTGAGTTGGCCGAGGCGAGATGAGCGGAGCAGCGGGCGGTAGAGAGACCAGAGTACGGGAACACGATGGAGCGGCGAGCGGAGCAGACCATGACGAGGCAAGACCATCTTCGCAGTGTGCACTCTGAAGCAGTCGACTCTGCCTTTGAATGCGCGTCTACGGCGTGTAGAGAGGTGGGTGGTGCACCGCCTCGGCTCGCTCACGCTTTGCGCTCGCTCGCTCCACTCGGATCCAAGTTCCAGCCTAGTCCGGGCAGCGCATGTACGCTTGCAGACCGTACGTCTCGACTACAGCTCCCGCGTCCTGGCCTCACGAGGGCCGCTTTTCGCTTTTCGCCAGCTTCAAACGGAGCGCTCTCATTGCTCGCCAGCAATTAGCCAGTCAGCTTGCAGTAGAGCCAGTGGGTCGTCTGACTTGCTCATATACCGTGTGCGATACTGACCGAGTCCCACCAAACACAGGAATGCCGCCTCGACCGACCGCTCTCCCGACTCGCTTCTTCCCAGCCGATCCAGAAACGTCAGACTTGACCTTACCGACACCGCCAATCGAGTTCAATTTACCGTCAGAAGACGGCAACGGCGGTGGCGCTGGTGGTGGTGGTCCCGGGCCTTCTTCCCTCGCGCACCGACTCGCACTCGCCGCCGCCGCGTCTCATGGCCTCCCCGTACCCGACTTGCATGTGAACGAAACCGCAGCAGCAGGTCCAACCTCTACGAGCCGGAAACGGAAAGCCGTCGCACCGTCGACGGCGACGGCGGCAGGCAGCCGCAAACGAGTCCAAAAGACAGACCAAGTCGATACTTCGGCGTTTTCCGGCGGAAAGGGCAAGGGCAAGAGCAAGAGGTCACAGGCTTCCGCCGCCGGTGCAACAAAGAGGGGCAAACCATCGTCGACGTCGACCACGCAAGATATTCGCGTCCAGCCGTCTTCCGACGTCGAAGAAAACACCAGCGATGAAGACGCAGCGGGACCTCGCCCTCAGAGCAAGAGACGCCGACAGGCTTTCGGAAACGGCGCGGCATCAGATGACGCAGCCTCGAGCGACGCCTATACCGACAACGGCAGCGGCGAGGGTGGTGACTCGGCTGCAGCAGCAGTCGAATCGTCCGAAGAGGAGGAGGAAGCAGAGGCAGAACCGGTGCGGCGCAAACCCGGTCGAAGGCGCCGAGACTCGCCCTCGTACGTCGAGCCTATCAATATTGGTCCGAGCGCCGGTGGACCGGGCTACGAAGGGTTCACGGCGACTCTCCTCCTCGGCGGTGGCGGCGGCGGCGGCGCAGCATCCAAACCGGGAAGCAAGGTTCTGCCGCCAATTGTGCCGCCGTTGTTGCGAGGATCCGAGGACCTCAAGGCTTTGTTGTTGGCGAGCGTTGAGGACGATGAGGAGGAGGAGGATGACGAAGGCGTTCGGCGGTTTGGAGGAGAAACGGATGCAGAAGGGAGGAGTGGCGGCGTTCATCGTCATCATCAAAGGTCGCCTGCGAACTTGACTACCGCTCAACTCGCCGAGCTCGAGCGCGCCTCGGATCCGTATGTATGGCCCTTACGTTCCTATTCATGCTCTGCGGCTGACCTTTTTCTTTTTTCGCCGGCGGCAAGCGCGTTCGCCACCACCTTGTTGGAAAAAGTCGCCGGTCGCATCTCTGCTCTCGATACCGCGTACGCCAAACTCAGTGAGGAGTTATCGAAAGCGCAACTCGAAGCGAGCGTGCTCGGCAACGTCAAGAGTTTGCTCAAGGTGAGAGGAGCGCATTCCTCTTTTTCCCCTCCCTTCGGCCCTTCGAACGACCTAATCACTGACCCACATCGTTACAGGCTCGTCGCGACATTATCCGGAAGCCGCCAACATAGTTGCTCAAGACTCCCTCCGCTCCCGCGATTTGTACTCGCTTCGATCGTAGGTCTCGTCAAAACAGCAATGTGGGCACTCGAAATTTCGGCTTTTTTTTCTTGCAAAGAAGGAGAGGCAGATCTACATAAAGGGGTTGGTGGTTTAAGCCATGAACTTCTTGCCGGCCTCGATGTTCTTGGCGAGGGCCGGAAGGCACTCGTCGAGGAGGGCCTGCTCGGTCGGGTGGAGGTCGCCGACCGGGTGGATCTCACCGACGGTACCCTCGCTGGTGAGCGAGACGGGCGACGAGAAGAAGTCGCAGCCCTTGTCGGCGTAGAGCGGGCTCTCGACGTAGGTGCAGAGCTTGACGTTCTTCTCGCCGTTCATGGCGCGGAGGAGCGCGTCGGCCCACTCGAGACCGGCGTAGGCCATCGAGAGGGTCGCCGAACCGGCACCGTCCTTGGCCTTGACGACCTCGTCGCCACCGAACTGGATGCGGTGCACGAGCTGCTTGAGGGTCTCGCCACCCTCCTCGACGACCTTCTTGCCAGCGGGGAGCTGCGACAGGAGGGGGACAATGGTCGGGCCCGAGTGGCCACCGACGACGGGAACGTCCGTCTCCTTGGGCTGGGTGCCGGCGATTCCAGACAGGAACGCCGAGGCGCGGACAATGTCGAGGGTCGTGACACCGAAGAGGCGCTTCGGGTCGTAGACGCCGGCCTTCTTGAAGACCTCGGCGACGATCGGGACGGTCGAGTTGACCGGGTTGGCAATGATTCCGAGGCGAGCCTTGGGCGCGACCTTGGCGGCGGCCTGGGCGAGGTCACGAACGATCGAGGCGTTGGCCTGTGTGGATGGGCGGGAGATGCTCGTCAGCGTCGACGTTGAACGACCCGCGCGGACGAAGAAGCGCGGTACGTACGTTGAAGAGGTCGTCACGGGTCATGCCGGGCTTGCGGGGCATGCCAGCCGGGATGAGGATGATCTCGGCACCCTCGAGGGCCTTCTCGAGACCGCCGTTCTCCGGGCCGTAACCGACAGCCTGCGCGCCCCACCATACAGCGAGTCAGTAAATCTTGTCCCATAACGATGCGTGTTGCTGAGTGCGCTCAAAGGCCACGACTCGTGACGGAAAACGATTCGCAGGCAAAGTTTGCCGCCGTGCGGGCTTCACTGATCTCGCGCGATCGGCTGTGCTTGCCGGCGTGCGTTCGCGAGAGGGCGGACAGAGTGGTTGAGAAGACTAACGGTGGACGGAGTGTTGCAGTGTCCGACATCGGCAGCGACACCGGCGGCGAGGCGGATGTCGTACAGCGAGAGGTGCGAGACGAGCGGGTTCAGCTTGAGCAGCAGCGACAGCGGCTGGCCGATACCACCTGCAGGATCGATCCGCAGGGTCAGTCTCGCATGGTCTACCCTCTATGCTGGTCGATCGCGCTGCCCGCGAGCCGGATGCGAACGCCGAGGGTGACCTCGCTGTCGCCCCAAACCGGAGAAGGAAGAGACGAACCGGCAGCGCCGAGGACAGCGACCTTGGTGGCGGCGCGAGCCGAGGTCGAGAAGCCGCGGGTGGCGAGCGAACGGCGGGTGGCAGCGAACATCCTTTCCGTCTACGGGTGTGCGTATAGGGAGAAGAGGGAGAGCGTGTCCGACCGCGGTCAATTCCCCGAGCCCAAAGCTCCCCCTGTCTCTGGCTCGGAACACCGGCTTTCTCCGTCCTTCTCTTCTCCGACTTTCAAGTCGTAAACAGGTTCATGCATAGGAGGGAGAAAACACACACAGAATAGACACATAACACCCCTTCACACCCGGAAAACAAGCACCCCACGTCGTCCCCCGCCCCGAACTCATTCGCTGTCCTCGAGCGTGATATGCTCCGTCGGCGCCGAGTTGTTCGCCTCGGTCTGCTTCTTTGCCTTGCCACGACCGCGACCTTTGGCCGTTGACCGGCCGCGGGGCTTCTTGCCGACGTTCTTTGCGAGCGAAGCCCCCTCCGCGTCCGCGTCCGCGTCCGCGTCGTTGGCCTCGTCCTGCTCCCCTTGCGTGCTGTCGTCCCTCGCGGGCGAAGAAGCGCGCGACGCCGCCCTGCTCGAAGTGACGCTGGCGGTCGCGCTCGTCCCGCCGCCGCCGCCGCCACCGTTGCTCTGCTTGACGCGCTTCGTCGGCCTCTCCGACGCTTCGGAAGGTCCTCCTCCGTTCGCGTTCGCGCCGCGGACGACCATTCCCGGCCCCGGTGGCGAGCTACCGCGCGTCGAACTCCGAGTGACACGCTTATAGCGACGGGGAGTCGTGCTCGGGGCCGTGACGTCGACCTCCTGCTCTTGTTGGTGTTGCTGCTGCTGTTGCTGATTCGCAGCAGGAACAGCCAGCTCGGGAGAGCCTCCGGTCCCGACGCTGTGCTCGAGAGTCGGCTCAGCAGGATCAGCAGCGGCGGCGACGGCTTGCTCGATGGGCTCGGCGCGCCCATGATCGACCTTGCGACGCGGCGGCTCGGCAAAGTCGTTCAATTCCTCGGAAGAGTCGGCCGACTCGGTATCGTCGGCGGCGGCGGCGGCTGACGACTCGAGCTCGCCAGTCGCAACGCGATCTCGGCCAAGAAGCGATTCCTCGGCGGTGTGTGCCGCTCGGGGAGGGGAACCGTCCGAGCCGGCGGCGGCGTCGTCGTCAACGCCATTCGTGAGAGCACGCAGATCACCGTCCTCATCAGAGAACGCGATGATATGGTCTGCCATCGAGTCGGCGGCAGGGGCTCCCGGGAATTGAAAGTGGTTCGGATCGGTCGCGGCGACAGGATGAGCGACGGCTGAAGAAGACGCTGCTACGGGGTCGGGTTGCCATGCCGCCGCGTTCGGCTGATGGAGCGAGTAGATAGACTTTTGCGGCGACCCCTGCGTCGAAGAGTACTCGTCGCTGAGTTCCAAGACTGCCTTCGAGCTTTGATGGTTGTTGTTCGCCGTTGCCGCGCCCTTGATGGTGAAGCCGTGAATCTTCGGTTCAGCGGAGGCGGGAGTGTTCCTCAGTCCTGCTGCGCCTCGGATCGTGAGCGAGAAAGGCCCCGCAGGCGCGTCGACGGCACCGGGAGCTGGAGCGGAAACGGGAGGGGCGACGTCACCACCGGCGAGCGGCGCCTCCGGAGCTGGCGTCGTCGACTCTGCGGCTGCCGACTGCTCGGCACGTCGGACGATTTCGCGGTCCATCTCTTCTTGCCGCCGGCGGCTGGCCTCTTCCTTCCTGAGACGACGTTGTTCCCGCTCCTGCTCCTCGCGGCGATGCCGCTCCTCGGCGCCTTCGGCGTACTGCTCGACGAGTACCTTGACTTCGTCTCGCATCCGGGCGCGTCTCGATTTCGCCTCTTCATACGCCCACGAGTCGTTACGGAACGCCTCCGCGTCGGCAATGGCCTGCTGCGTCTTCTTGCCGCCTTTGACCACCGAAGGTTGATTCATGGCGATGACGTTCAGCAGGAGATCCGAGTTGCGCAAGAAGTGCTCGACGAAGTGGAGCAAGTAGAGGCCGCAGTCGCAGTAGTTCGGTTGTTGCGGTACCTGCAACGGAAGACAGTACCGACAGTCAGCGACAAGCTGTGGCGGCAAGGCGAGGCCTCAGCCAGGCTGTACGTACGTCGGCTCGACCGCACTGAACCTGATCGATCGAGAGCTCCTCGGGCTGCTTGCCGAGTTTCGACATGGCTTCGCTGACGAGGTAGCTCTTGAGCTTGTTGGTGACGGCTTTGTGGTACCCGCCGAGCGAGTCGAACGTCAGGATCCAGCATCTGCATTCCGTATAAGAGTCAGCGCGAAGACTTGCGAGTGGACACGCAGGTGTCAGTCGTACCCATCTAGGTCGACCGCTTCCCTGGCCTCGAGCAAAGCCTGCTTCTGGCGTTCTTCGCGAGCAACGCGTTCAGCCTTTTCTCGTTCCCGTTGACGACGTTCCTCCTCTTCTCGTTCGCGCTGCAGCTTTTCGGCGCGGTCTGGCTCCGGGTCTTGCGGTACGAAGGTCTGGGGACCCTTCCTCCTCGTAGAAGACGTCGGCTTCGCGGCCGATGCGGGGCGCCCTTCGTGATGGCCGGTCGCTGAAGTTGACACAGGCGCTTTGACTGGAGTGACAACGAGCACATCGTCGTCGTCACCCTTCCCGGTCTGTGAACCGGTGACAGGCTGGTCTTCCGCAGGCTTGGCGATCGCGGCGTCGGCGTCGGCGCCAAAGAGGGATTCGGCAAGCGCCTCGTTCGTGCGTTGGCTCGGAGTCGGCAGAAGAACATCATCTTCTTGGCCGGTGAGCTCACGCGGTTGAGTGCGAGGATTGTGTACAAAGGAGAGTTCCGGTGAGCCGGCTTCTCGAGTCGGTGACCCCTCGTCTGCGCCTTCGGTCCAGCGTTTATGACTCGGGGTCGCGGGTGCGTGGCTGCTGGGTCCGCCGCCTTCGAGACTGCCGCGCTGAGGCAGAATCATCTCCATGTCGGACATGTCTTCGTCGAACTTCATGTCGGACGGGTCATCGCGCGCGGAAGGGTCGACAGGGGTCGAGTCGATCTGCATCTGCGCCAGTTCGGGCTGAGCCGGCGGAGACTTGTAGATGGAATAGAGGGCTCCGGCGGCGACATGCTCGGCGTCCGCGCGTGAGGGCGAAGCGGCGAGCGGATCGCCTTTGTCCACCATTGCGGCCTCGATGCCGCGAGCGATTCTTTCCTCGTGCTCCTGTTCGTCGCGGTCGACCGGGCTCGCCACCTGCGACTCGTCGAGCATGTCGACGTCACTCTCGGCCTTCTCGGAGGCGGCCACGAGAGGCGGCGCTTGAAGCTCGTGCTTCTCCCTGAGCGCTTTCGGCACTCTGCCCTGGCCGAAATGGCGGCTCGTGACTTCACCATTCTCGGCGTTGGGAGCGGCGGGCGCGTCTTCGGTGTCGACAGTTGAATCGCGTTGCTGGATCCGTCCGGACTGCCGAGGTGGCGGCGCTGCGGTCGGAGGAGGCGGCGGACGAAGAAGTGCGGCCGGGTTGATGATCATCGCAAGGTACCAATGGAAGCTGTTGGGGGAAAACGTTTCAGGCTTCAACTTCGATACTCGCTGACGGGGAGGAGGCGACTCACTGCTCATTGATCGGCACCACGATGAAGCGCTTCTCGAAAAGGTTGACCTTTTTCGTCCACTTTTCGACGAGCTTGTACGGATCGACTCCCTTCTTCTTCGGCGTCGACAGCTGCTTGTAGAAGAACGAGTTGAAGATGTGCACTTGTGGCGCCATCTTCTTGTCGTCGGGCAGCGAAGCATCGCTCTCCTCGATCCTTTTGAGGATCTGCCTGCATCCCCGCAACGCGTCAGATGAGTGTCGGCGACAATCTATAATGGATGAGAAAGCGTACTTAAGGCCGAATTCGATCAGCGTGTCGTTCAGGAACTCGTCAGGCTGAAGCCGCTTGACGTCGCCCCACGGCAGAGTGATTGCGCCAGGTTGGCCAGGCGGGAATTCAACGACGCTGTTTGCCGGGAGGGAGGACTCGTGAGCAAAGCCTCCTTCCATCTCCGGGCTTCAACAAACCCATTCGAAGCGGACTCACACTTCGTCCGGACGATATTTGGCGTCGTTCTCCTTCAACCACTGCTGGTACCGCTTCTCCTCCTCAGTGAGGACCGGGACCGGCGCCGCTGCAGACGAAGTCGTGTCCGGCGGCCGAGAGACGTTCGCGTACTCGGAAGTCGATGGTCGAGAACTTCGCCGAGTCGCGCTCCGGCTCTGAACCTCGATGTCGGGGTCGGGCGAGTCGTCACGGCCGGCGCGACCGGCACGGGACGCCGGCGGCGTCAACTCCGTCAAATCACCCTGCTCGTCTTGTCGGAGCTTGTTGAAGCTGCAGGATCATCGGGCCAGTTCAAACTCAAACTCGATTCTGAGTACTATTGCCCTTGTTGTTGGAGGATTTACCTGAGTTTGGTTTGCTTCGGATCTGGCGCATTCTTCGCTTTTCCCTTGGTCGACTTGCCCGGCCGGCCCCGTTCCAGCTCGCGCATTGTGACGGCGATGTTGCTGTACACGTCCATCATTATATTCGCCTTCATTTGACTGCGCAGGACTTGAGACTCAATGGAGGATCTCTTTGCTTGGGATGACGCAGGCGTGCAACGTACCTCGCTGGAACAGCAGATATTTTCTTCTTGCTGGGCCATCCCACGACTACTGAGTGGAACAATCGTTCTTCGGGTGTCGTTGGGTCCGCCTTCCAGGCATCCGTCAGGCTCGAGCGGTTGCGAAGAACGATGGTGACGGATTTTTCGCCGGGTGCTGTCACAAAGGCAGGTCAGTTCACGTTTTCCCGCTACGGTCAGGATCGACAAGCACGACGAACTCGATATCGGCTCAGGCCCCATGTCGCTGAGCGCCTCGAACAGCTTCGGAGGGCGGACCCTGATGTAGATGTAGGCGTCCAGGTCGTCCCGCTCGCTACCCGGCCAGTACGAGATTTCCTGCGCGTCGCCGGCCCTGATCTCGACCCCGTCGTCGTGCCCGTCGCGCGACGTGTGGAGAGTGAGCTTGTCCAGCGAGTGGTCTCCCGAGGTGGTGAGGATGACGCGGCAAGTCGCTCCGGGCGTATCTGCGAGGCCCACCTTGGCGAGCAGGTAAGGTTTCGCCTCAATCTCGTACACTTGGATCTCTGCCGCTCGAGCCTGCGGTCGACCTGCCGCCATCGCCTGCGTTGCGGCACGAGGAACCTTGCTCGGGTTTTGCGGAAACTGCAATTCTGCGTTATCCGTCGGACTGCCAGACCGCTTGAAGTCCTGCCAAGTTTCGGATGAGAAGGGTGCATCAGCCGACCGTCGCAATTTGGGGCCCCTCGCAAACGCGCAGCACCCACCCCGCGGCGTCTCATAGACCCAACCATGGTTTTTGGCGGTTTTCCAGCTTGTTGCTTGCTCTCGTAGTTGGCCACAAGCTTCTGGACGGAGGGACCGGGCTGGCTATCCGCAAGCTGCGATGTCCTTCGGAGTGTCGCCGTCGACGGAGCGGCATTCTTGTTGCGGTGCTCGGATGAACGGGCGGTGGAGATGGCGATAGGATCAGGAGAGCTCGGAGCGTCGCCGACGCCGGTAAACGCAGCCGACTTGCGGGCCCGGCTTCCGCTCGCCTTCTTTGCCGGACCAGCAGTCGATGTCGAGGGGCGCCGATCATCGTCGTCGTCGTCGTCGCTTTCGATCGGATCGTTCGCGTCCTCGTGACGATGCGCAAGCGCTTCGAGCCCGCATTCGTCCGAGTCGTCCGTGTCGATTTCGATGACCGTAGTAGGCGCCTTCGCTTTGCCCTTGCCCTTCACGTCCAATCGCTTCTTCGTCTGCTTCGTCTGCTTCGTCTGCTTCGTCTGCTTCGCCTGCTCTACCCCCTCGTTACGTTGCATCGCCGCCCGTCCTGCGAGCTCTCTCGCACTTATGGGCGCGTTCTGTGGAATGGCGTCGGTGCGGGCTCGGGAAGAGGAGGACTGGGTCGGACCATGGAAGCTTGTCGACGCGACCGATTTGTATGGACTAGGCGCGTTGTTCGGACGAGGTGACTTGAAAGCTGACGATTTGCTGCCGGCCGCTTTGCCGTACTTGCGCGCAGAAGGAAGGCTTTGTCCAGGCTGGTCGGCGTCCGCGTAAAAGTCCCCCGATTGCCATCCCCCGCCTCGAGCCGCCGCCTTCCCCTTGCCAAGAGGGTAGTTCGGACCCGTAGGATCCCGAGGTTGGATGGGCGCCATGCTCGACGATGAGTGTCGAGGAATCTGCGAGGAGGACTGGTCGATGATTTCTGGATCGTCGTCTTCGAGGGTACGACTGCGAGATCGCGGCGAACGTTCCGGAGACGGAGACACAGAGAGCGTTTCCTGCGGCGCGGTAGGTACCGTTGGTGGAGGAAGATTGACGCCGGCGACGTTGAGCGCCTTGCTTGCAGGGCGGTCTCCTGCTGCTGCAGAAGCTTGCGGAGGAACGGATTCCTCGGGCGACTGGGATCGATTCGGCGGAAACCACGCCGCCGGTGCGCGAGGTTGCGGAGGACGAGAGTGAGTCTGCGCCGGTGTCGCGGCGGAGTTGTAGGACGCCCTGGAAGGCGAGGGATGTGTAGTCGACTGCGCGCCGAGAAAGACGCTCGACACGGAACGGCGGCTCGGCGCGGGCTGTCCGGAGGTGACACCTCTTGCGCCTGCGCTACTGCCGTACCGAGGGGGAGGCGGAGGAGGCGGACCGTTGAAAGCGGGCCGCGGAAGTTCGCTCGGAGGCTGTTGACGGCCGCCGAAGAAGTCTCGGTGAAGGTGAAGATTCGACGAAGCGTAACCTCGGGGCGTTGCGGGTTGATCGGTTCGATGCGAGTGTGGTCCGTTCCTCGGCTGCGACCACGACGGGACCTGTTGCGAAGAAAAGAACTCGTGTTGACTGGGCAGCGGTGCGCCGTGCGTCGACTCGGAGTGGTGGGGATGGTAGGAACCCGAGTACGGCGTCGTGGGAGCCCCCTGCGGGTACGATTGATAGCGGTGGTCGGTACTCTAATGCGGGTCGTGCCGATTGTCAAGACCAAGCGGGCGTCAGAGTGTCGATAGCGCGACGAGAGACGAGAGACAGAGCAGGAGAAACAAAACTCGAGTCAGCGAGTGTACGCTCTCATCCCGGGCGGACTGGGCCGTATACGCACATATGCAGATGTTTGATGGGTCCACTTGTCGTCCCAGTTCGGCATACAGAACGTTGTCTCGGCCGCGGTCGCTCAAAGTTGACGCAGTTCCGACACTCTTGCGTCCGAACGGGAACTAGAGAGCGGGGCGTCGAGCGAGCAGAGGCGCGCGCGCACGACGGAGCGTCCCACAGACGACCTCGAGAGCGTCCGCGTACGCAACGGCGCGCCGGGAGAGAGCGTGGGGCGAGCAACAAGCCTGATGAGAGAGCGCTGCAAACCCAAGCCGCCTCTCTCGCGACTCTACGTATTGCAGCTTGCTAAAGGCTATTATCCGACTCAGACGTGCTGTCGGAAGCGAATCGGCGCCTCCAGCTTTTTCCTTGTTCTTTTACAGGGTTCACCGATTAGTACACAGCTAGCAAAAAGAACTCCGAGTTTCGAGACGGTGTGTATGCCAAACAGGAGGGTGTAGAATGGGAGAGGAGGAGGAAGGAGGTTCCAACAGGATGTAGGCGAGCAAGCAGAGGGGAAAAGAAATCGAGCGCGCAGGGACGGAGAAGAGAGCGAGCCACACCGCCTACTGCTGCTGCTGGTCCGGTGCGCCGTTTCCGCTCATCCCGCGCGACATCGACATGCCGTCATAGCCAGGCAGAGCATAGGCATTCGCGTACTGACCCGGCGCAGCAGCAGCAGCCGCATAAGCGCCGTACGCCTGCTGCATTTGAGACGGATGCTGCTGCTGCTGGCCCATCTGGCTCGGATGAGAACCGTACGCCGATTGCTGCTGCTGCTGGTGCTGCTGTAGTTGATGTTGCTGCTGCTGCTGCTGGTGATGATGCAGCTGGTGCGACGGATGCGGTTGATGGTGGAGCTGCTGCTGCTGGGGCGGCATGACCGACGAACCATACGGAGCGTACCTCGCCGCTTGAGCCTGAGCCTGACCGGCACCGACGGGGATATCACCGACGCCGCCCTGCGGTCCGGTCGCATACGCCGAGACGGGCGAACCGGCCGGCGAACCCGCCGAAGCGGCGCCGCCGAGAGCGGGGACCATGTTGAACGGCTGGCGTAGGAACGCCGGAACGTGACTACCGCCGCCGCCCTGTTGCTGCGACGACGAAGAAGAGGCGCGGGGCGGTTGTTGAGGCGCAAACGAAGGAGGAGGCGGAGTCGGCTGCGCGCCAGCAGCTTGGTGCGAGGGCTGACCACCAGCCCCACCCGCGGGCTGAGCCGCACGACTCGCTGCCGTCCGAGCCGGCGCCTCTCCCGGGATCGTGATCCCATCAAAAGTGAGCGGCGTACCGGCTTCGCTCGTTCCGGGCGTGTCGAGCATCGGGAGCGCCCCCTGCGCGGCGGCGAGCTCTTCCGCTTGACGCTCGAGGGCCGCTTCGCGCTCGGCAGCTTCTTTCGCGGCCGTCTCCTTGAACTCGACGAGCTTTTGGGGCAGCGCAGAGGGCCAAATGGGCAGGGAAGTGGAAGAGGAGGTCTGAGACGAGAGCGCGGGAGCGTATTCTGGGTCGGTGTAAAGAAAAGGCGCGAGATCAGCGCAAGTTGCTTCGGACAGCCCGCAGATGGGACGAGGACTGACTCTTTTCGATGCTGAGGATGTAGCCGACCAAGACTGTCAGCGGCTGAGTCGTGAGCCACTCGCGCTTGATCGCCTCGGAGTACTCGTTCTCCTTCTCCGCCTCAAGCCCTTCTCCCTTGTCGACGCCTTGACCCGTCGTCCACGGCGCGCTCGGGCTCGCATCGTCCGTCACGTCCTGCGGTTGCTTTGACGCTGCGATCTTGGCGTCGCACGGGGCGCAGAACCACGGCAGGGTCGAGTCGACAATCTCGTGCGGGATGTGCGGCGTCGAGCAGAGCTGGTGCCAGCCCTTGTTGCAACTCTCGCAGATGACGAGCTGGTCACCAGATCGAGGGAGCATGTCAGTCAAAGTTCTCTTAGGTTCAAAGCATTCAGATCAAACTCACCCTGTTCTCGGCCGGCGAGTGCCCTGCGCGGCACACCTCGCACATGAGGTTCGCGTCCAGCTGGCTCGGCGCAGCAGCGCGCTTCCGTCGATGAACTGCGAGATCGTGGTGTTGGTATAAGTTTTTTTTTTGTTTTCGAGCGTCATTACGAAACGATGAGACTCACTCGTCGGCTTGTTGGTCGGCACGAACGTTTTCGGCCGCGAGACTTTGCGACCAAACTTGGTCGTCGGACCGCCGCCCTTTCCGCCGGCTCCAAACTGTACGGGATAGACCGATCGTCAGTTGCTTGGTTTCATCTGGAGAACAGCGAGGAAGGGGAGAGGGCGCACGTCATCGTCGACTTCCTCGTTCAGGTCAACGCTGTCCTTGTTGTCGTCCTCGCCCTCGGCGTCCGTGTCGGTCGTCGTGCCGCCGTTACCAAAATCATCCTCGTCCGAGCTAGGTCTCGCGCGCTTGCCGCCCCGTCCGCGACCCCTCCCCCTCCCACGCCCGCGTCCGCGCGCCTTGGGCCTGCCCCTCCCGCTCGGGGTATCGGCTCCGCTCGAGGTACTGCCGGGCGGCGGGCGGTTGTCGACGCCCGGGACTTTGCGAGGACGACCGCGGGGACGTTTCGGCGGGAGAGGGTTGCCGTCCGGACCGAGGGGTTGCAAGGGAGGCATGACTTGAGGGGCCGTGTTGACGGGGATGCCCGGAGCGGTCGCGAACGTCGGTGCCGGCGGTTGGGCCGGTTGCTGCAGCACGGACGGGAACTGCCTCGTCGGAGGCTGGGGAGCCGCGGCGCCCTGTGCGGCAGACCGACGGTGTGTACCGCTCGCATCAAACAAACTGGAGAAGAGTCCGGGAAGATGACACGGAGGAGCTCGGGGGTGGAGACGCACATCTGCATAGCCAGCGAGTTGACTCGGGATGTCCTTCAAGTCTTCCTCAAACTGGAGCGAGCCGTTCGCAGGCAAGCCGGCGAGTTGCGGTTCGGCGCCCGGTTGGAGTGGTTGTTGCGGCTGACCGAACGGGTTCCCGCCTGCAGCGCCCTACTCGGTTAGTGACACTGCCTTGTTTGAAAGGGCGTTTGTTACGCGTCGCTGCCCACGCCCCGGCCGAGTGAGTATGTCACATGCGAGAGCGAGGGGTGGGCAGCTGAGGGAGGAGGAGGAGGAGAGGAAAAATTCCCAACGCGGTCGACGCGTCAATTGAGAGTGAGTCAGGAGCGGACTTGCCGACTGGAACGTCCATCTTTTTGTCAACGTTTACACGCGGACACGCGACCGAGTCGAGTGTCGACAGCTGCCGAGTCGATGTTTGCACCGCGGGCGAGCGGGCGCTCGGAGAAATTCTCGCGCGCTGTAATCAATTCCCATTGTAATCAAGCATTACTGCCGTCGTTCAATAGTGACTCCTCACCATCGTCATCGTCGACTCCGCCACTAGACTCTCGCAGTATCGTCGACTATGCATCCGACTCAGGCGCAGTGGCTCAAGCTGCTCGCACTCCCGCTCACCCAGTCCGCCAGCGCAGCAGGAGCAAGAGCCGCCGCCGCCCCTCCGCCGCCGTTCCTCCTGCACGCTCTCAAGGGATCGCTCGCTTCCGCTTCAGCTCAATCGGGACAACCGACGCACCGCAAGCTCCTCAACAAGTCTATAGACAAGGCAGCAGACTTGTGGGCTGGTCTCGGCAAGGCAAAAGATGGTTCCATGAAGCGCAAGATCTACGTCAGTCGAGCATCGCCCCCCTCTTTTCCCGATCGCTCGCTCGCCGCAACGTTCGACTCACACCTTCCCTTTTGCAGACTTTTGGAGAGCGCATGATGGACCGGATAGAGTACGAAGAATGGGCCCTCAAGGCGATCGATCCGGCGCTCGCTCCGAAACTCACAGGGTCAAGATCCGCACCTGCGCCGCAAAAAGGCGACGCCGCCGCCGCGCAGGGGAGGCAACCGCGCGAGGTCGTAAGGCCTTCTAACCTCCTCTTGCACTGTGCCCCCTTCGATTGTTGACCTCCGAGATATCGCCCTGCAGGTCGAACTGTTGTACCCGGCAAGTCTGTTGAACGACAAGGCCCTCGTCGATTCGCTCAAGTCGCTCCTCGAGCACCGCGAACCGCATCACCGGAGCGCAATGTGGAAATGTCTCTTGTGCGTATTGGTTGTCCGCTCCATCTTTCCGATCTCGCGGTCTGACACCTTTCATCCTACAGAGTCAGCCCTTTGACTGCGCCGTTTGCTCTCATTCCCATCATCCCCAAGTGAGTCTCGCATCGAGACGGAGCAAGTCGATCTATTGCTAGATACTTACCGTATTCATTTTGCGACAGCCTCCCTCTTTTCTACGTGCTCTGGCGAGCATGGTCTCACTTCCGAGGTACGAGTCCCCTAATTTTCGACATGTTCTCTTATTATGATCCTGACCTCCCCCCCTCTCTTTCTGCCTCCACGCAGCTTGGAAGGCTTCTCAGTATCTCGCTTCCGTCATCACGTCCGGCTCTCCCTCCTTCCAACTGGTCGCCTCCCCCGAGCTCGACAAGATCTACGACCCCTCGCCGCCTCCTCCTTCCTCCACGCCGGGACAAGGTCCCCCTTTGCTCCTCACCGTCGACCGCGTTCCGGAACTGGTTCGCACTTTTGGTATGAACGAGGAGGAGGAGAAGGAGTTGGTTCGCGCGGTTGGGCAGAGCGAGGCGCGCGCGAAACAGACGCAGGAGAAGAAGGACCAGGCGGCGCCGAGTCAGAAGGACGCTGTCGGTCAGGACCCGGTTGTACAAGTTGTACAGGAAAAGGTCGGCACCAAGGACACTCCCCCGTGATGAATAGAGTAACCGCCCCTCCTTCGATATCATAGAACGCATCATCAATCACCCATCATTCTCATCGGAAGGTCGAGTGCGCACCGTTTGGCCTCGAGCAATGAGATTTCATACGCTGATGCAAGAAGTGTCACGAGAGGCTGATACGTTTCCCTTCCTGAGACCAAGTCGCCACTTCGAGCTTCGGTGGTCTCCCTCTGATCGGGGCTCTCTTCCGCCCCGTCGCATCTAGACCACTTCGTTGAAGTGGCCAGCACGCACACGCTCGCCTCCGAACTTCTGACATGGCCGGGCCCCTTCCGAGCCCGTCACGTTGCGGTGGCGGTCGAGAGGAGAAAGAGAGATGTTTCCGTTTCGAGACACCTTTGCGGGAGCTGACGCCTTCTCAATTTCGTGACGACGAGCGCACGGCGGCGCGCACCTCCATGTCGAGTATACCCTTTCACTCGATCACTCCCTCTCACAACGCTAGTGCGGAAGGAATGGCCTACGACGAACCTCCTCCGATGGTAGTACCGACGCTCCTCGACGAAGGGCGCGGGCTCGGACTCTGCGCAGTGGCGGCGTCGGGTCCCATCTCGAGCTTCCAAGGAGGCTCCTTCTCCGCCAACACCGGTCAAGACGCTCTCGGAATGGACATAGTCTCGGAGAATACCGAATGTGAGTATCTTCAGCTCGCAATAGCGCAGTGGGCGCCCGCTGATCACGTCCCGGCGCGAACAGCGCTCTCTTTGGCGGACGACCCGCCTCCTCCAGCACTCGCCGAATCATCTCCGGATTCTCGTCCTCAATCCTCGTCTGGAGACGACAAGCTCAGTCCCTGCTACTCTCTCGAAGGACGCCCCGAGCCGCCGCCGCCGTCGTGGGAATTTCCGGTCCCGTCGCCTTCGATCCCGAGCCTGCCTAGGTCGGCACCGACATCTCCTCGCCTGCGCCACTACACAGAGCTGGCGAAACCCTCCCTTCGTCAGCCTTTCCTGCACGGTGTATCCGACAAGGCTGATCGCGGCCCGAAGAACGGATCGCCTTCACCGTCGTCGGGGTCGTCAAAGGGTTCGCCTCCTCCTCCTCCTCCGGCCGGGAAGCGTGAGGATTCCACCGCGCCTCTTCCGAATGAATCGGACGGTGAGGAGGAAGACATCCTTTCAGCGATCGCTTCCACGCCGAGTCGCAGTACCGTCAGCCAGGTGTCCGTGTCGTCAGCCGGATCTCGCTCGAGTCGCCCTCCGAGCGGCGAGGCTCGCGCCGAAGCCGATGCTCTCGAAGCGCAGCCGTTCTCGCTCGAACGACCGCCCATGTTTACTCGCGTGCACAGCCATCCGGCGCTTCCGATCCCGCCCAGGCGGACTTCCTCGAGCCGAGTCTCGTTCGCTTCAGACTTGTCTCCTTCGACGGCATGCTCGGACAAGTCGCGCGACGGCGGCCCTCAATCTTCGCGGCGACGGAGTAGCGTCCTGCCGCACGTTCGGATGCCGCTTCTGAGGTCGATCGGCCGCCGCATGTCGTCGAGTCCTGGCCCCGCCGCCACTCCGGAACCGAGCCTTCGCGGCCACCTTCGCTTCAGTTCCCTCCTCGCCGCAATCGCAAACGGGCACAACACACAACGTTCGACTGGACCGCCCCGTGAGGAAGACTTGCACGGAGCTCGCTCGATCTTGACTTCTTCGAAGCTTCAAAAGACGTACGGCGTAGCTCGCACCTCGCCCGCTCCGGACGGCAGTCCACGGATCGAAGCTTTGCCGTACGCCATGAACGGCGACGCCAAAGCCGCGCGACTCTTGGGCGTCGCCGCTGCTGAAGAGAACGCGCGATTCAGCCCGCAGGGCATGGTTGAGGACGTCTCCCTCCTGCCACGCTTTCCGGCACAACAGGAACAGATTCTCGACCTTGCGCTGTGAGTTCCTCCTCCTCATTTGCGGCCAAACGACGATTCCGCTTACACGCTTCCTCCCCTAGCACGCTTTCCGACCTCCACAAGTACACGTTCTCCGCGAGTAGCAGGCTGCGGAGCGGGAGAGCGACCTGGAAGCGACACACGATCGCGCTCACGCGGACGACGCACCAAGACGACTCGGGCGGGCTCCCGACGCATGAGTATACGCTGCATGCGTTCAAGACGACGCACCTCACCGAACCCGAATCTGCTCGCCTGCGCCTGTCTGCGACGTCCGTCATCTGTATTCCGTCCGACTCGGACTATGGCAACATCGGCGAGGGCAAGACCCGACTCCCGTACGCTCTCTACATTTCCGGTACCGGAACCTTCCGCGCCGGACTTGGTTGCGATCACGCCGAGAAGAAGACGAGCTGGATCCTCGGGATGCAAGACCTTGAGACGTTCTCGTCGTGGCTCGACATGCTCAAGGAGGTCGTACGCGAGGTTCGTGCAGCGGCCACGCAACGTCTTCCCGCTCACGTCGCGGCTGGTAAGGCGGCCATCGTCGACGCTTCGCAGCGCACAATGTACGCCAACATCGTGCAGCTCGACGCCCAGCTCGGCGCACCGCAGCGTCGTGCCTCCCTCGCGAGCTCAATCAGCGACGTCTCTAACCCTTCGACAACCGAAAAGGCGAACGCGATCGTCAGTCAGGCGGCGCAAGACGCCGAAGACAAGTACGCAAAGGAGCGTGCGCTTCAAGAAGCGGATGCGGCGCGGGAGGGGGAGACGAGAACAGAGGAGGAACCGCTTGATCCCGTCGTGTCGAAGCAGCCTTCTCAATCGCTCTCGGTCCAGGCGGAGCGGCCTCCCTCGCCGACAGCCACCCAGTCGACGTTCGCCGTAACCGAGAGCCAAATCAATTTCCCCGAGATGCGGCGGACGTCGACGTCAAGTGGTCGGCTCGATGAGAGCGTCGTTGAGAACAGGAGCACCGACCCTGAGCCTCCAACTCCGGATGATCCGCCCCAGTCTCGCATCGTCCCGCCGACACGGCCCCCTCTGGTACATAGCCTCTTCTCGAACGAGAAGAGCAGGCATCGCCGCAGCCTCTCCGGAGATTCGGAGAATTCGGACCTTTCTCGCCCCTCGTTGACGTCCCCAGGCTGGTCTCTTCCGTCTTCGACTTCCACGGCTCCGTCCTCGCAGCTATCGAGCCACTGTGCCTCAGACTCTTTCGGGTACTTTGACTTTGCGCCGCCGCCACCACCACCCTCAGCCTCCAAGTCTCCACTCAAAAATGTCATTCCTCTCCACCCAGACCTGAACGATCCGGAGGGCCACGCTGCCTGACGACGCGACGCGCCCGTCCTTCATACTACCCCCCCCAAACACCTCGAAACTCATTGTACTCGCGCCATGTATAGCCTCCGTCTCGAAATGTACATGCGGTTCATGCAAATCAGACGCAAGCTACTTTGAGAGCATTGCCCGGAAGTCGTCCTGACTCTTCTTGGAGGCGCTGGCTTCGGGTGCGTCCATCTTTGAATCGCCGCCCTCGTCCTTTCTCGCGCTCGCTTCCGCCGTGGGACGGGTGCTTGCGACGAAGCCAAGTCCACCTCGACCGCGACCTCCGCGTCCGCCTCGAGCACCCGCCAGCCCGACGCGCCCTCGAGAGCGCGTCGCCTGACGCGGCATCAGAGGGACATCGGATCCGGCTGCGCCAGAGACATGCTTCCGGCTGCCTTGTCCTTCTCCGGCGATGCCGACCGATTTGCCGTCAACCGTGATCGAGTCTCGCTGCATGAGCACCTTGCCAACGTCCTGTAGGCGCACATTGAAAGGCATTAGATCTGGCGCCGAAGTAGAGCAGAAGCGGCCAACACTCACGGCGGCGTTCTCGAAGATGACGACGGCCTCTGTCGTTCCAGCGATGTAGTTGACCCTGCGGACGGGGGCGATCTTTTCAAACTCTTGCTGGATGATGGCCTCTTGCGTTTCGGGCGCGAGTCCGCGCACGCGAACACCGAGGTTTTCGACTTCAGGTCGTCGCTCGATTTGACCCGCTCTGCGGAAAGAACGCCCGTCTGAGCACCTCACAAGGCGGGGTCAGACACGCGGAGGACGTACCTTGCAGTCCCTGCCGCGCGCTTCTCAGCCACCGTGACCGAGATGTGCCGCTTCTTCAGCTCGTGGTTGTTGAGGGCCAACGCAGCTTGGGCCGAAGACTGTGGTCGTCAGGGTTAGCCTCTGCAAAAGCGCGCCGAGGCACGACGACAGCGACGTACCTCGTCCTCAAACTCGACAAATGCGAAACCTTTGCAGACGCCCTGTTGATCTGTCGGAACGCGGATCCCCTTCAAGGTGCCATAAGCTTCGAAGAGCTTGCGCAGATCTTGTTCCTTGACCGATCTCGCGACGTTGGCGATGTACAGTTCCCGCTTGTTCGCGTCGGCATCGGAACGGCTCTTCTTGCGCGACGGGTCCGAGATCTGAGCGACGAGGCGGTGACCAGGCTCCAACTCGCGACCGTGAAGCGCGAGCGCGGCTTGCGCATGTGCCTATCAAAGTCCCGACGTGAGTTGCCCTTCTTTGAGCCCATCACAGTCGAAATGATCACGACGCACCGGGTTCGCGAACTGAACGTAACAGAAGCGGCGAGTCGCCTTGTAGCGTTTACTCGGCCAGCGGATGTCAAAGATCGTTCCGTACTGAAGTGAAACCAGAGGTTAGCGCGAGAGGAGAGGTCGAGATCAATGCGTAGAACTTACTTGGCTAAAGAGTTTCTCCACTGCGCTCTTGTCGTACGATTCCGGGTAGTTGGTGACGTAGAGGCAGCATTCCCAGGCGATGTAGACTTCGAGTTCGACGCCGTTCACGCGCTTCTTGTCCTTGGTGCGGGCCGCAAGAACGCTCTCCTGCGCACACATCACAAGCGTCAGGACGAGATGAGCTCGCGCTCGGCGGTCCACCATGCAACAGGCGCAATCTTTACCTTGTCCATGAACTCGATCTGCGCGTACGTTCGTCCGTCCAGCTCCTTGAGCAAGAGCTCTCGCACAGCTCCACACTGCATGCATGACCGCCCAAACTCAGCAAGCAACGCGCGCCGAAGACTTGACTGGAAACCTCTGACTCACGTCGCTAAAGAGTTTTCGCACGTCTTCCTCACTGATGCTCCCATCGCTGACGGCAAACACGGTAGAGTGCTCCCGATCACTGCCATGTTTGAATCGTCAGCCTCGAGAACAGCAACCCAGCACACCAGCAAGCGGAGGACATACCGTCGAGGTTCCTCGGTCGACGTGTTGGTAGCCGGAGCAGCCGAAGTAGATGCTTCGGTTGTCGGCTCCGCGATGCGAACCTTCTTCGCAGGAGTCGAGGTCGATTCGCCAGTAGGAGGACTGCGCTCGCGCTTCCGTTCGTTCTCGGTCCCGGCGCCGGTGGCGTCTGCCGTTGCCGAGGCGATAAAGGTGTCCGCGTCCGGAGCGCGCGTCGAGCCTGACTGAGCTGTCCGCGCTGCTTCCTCAGCCTCCTGCACGGGATGGTAATAGATGATCAGCGAAGGAAAGAATCAGGACGAACGACTACTTTCGTCGATAGCTCACCCTCGCTCGCCGCCGTTCGAGTCCTTTACGCTGCCGCTTGCTCCGAACCAGGGTGTATTCGAGGTCCGCGAGATTGCCGTACTCGGTCTCGAAGAGCACCCAAGCTTCGATCAAATACTCGGGGTAGTCGAGACCTTTGGCTGAACAACCTTCCGAGTAAACCTCGTGAGCCTTCTGGTACTGGCCGACTCGGCTGCCGAGAAGCAAACATGAGGGTCAGCCTCGATCAACATGCCAGAACCGAAACGATGCCAATGACGCACGTCTCGAAATCCGCCCTGCCGTACCAGACCGCGTACGAGTACGGTCGCGCTTTGCACAGCTCCACCCAGAGCTGTCTCGCCTCGTCGATCATCTGGTAGCGCTCATACTTCGAACGGTGGCAGCGTCAGAGTTTCTGCACTCGCAAGAAGATGCTGAAACAGAATGGGGAGAACATACGAGCTTGATGAGGTACTTCTCGAGGCGGCACTGCTGGTCGCCCTTTTTCTGCACTACAAAGGGCGACTTCGTGTTCAGCAAGCGTATTATCCGACGGCGTTGGGCGCACGACTCACCCTTCTTCGTAGCTTCCACACCTTCCTGCAGTACTCCGAGGGCCATGCCGACCAGACCACCGTCTGGACCTTCCTCGCCGGCTGAGAGGGTGTTTGGGTCAGTCGGTTGCCGCGAGACTCGCGGCGTTCTGGTCAGCCGAGAAACGCACCTTTGGCCTCGGACTCGCGGCGGTAGTAGCTAGCTCGAGCGTGGTAAAGCGCGACGGTGGCGTCCATGTCCTGGCTAAAGAGCCCGCTCGTGATAGCGCGCAGGAAAGTGGCTTCGATCTCTTCGGCGCTCGCATGCAGCTTTTCCTGCGGGCAGAAAGGTTGACGTGGTAAGCAGCGGGACTGCAGCGAGCTGAATGAAAGAGAACGCACGGCGATCCGCAGCGAAGTTGTCCAGAGCGGGACGGCGGCAGGCAGATTCCGGATCGCTCGCTCGCAGACCTCGCGGAGGTTGGCATCCAGGGGCTTGTGCTGTGCAGGTGCAAAGCTGTAGTCAGTTACTGAAGGCCTGCCGTGGATAGTGCGACGATGTTAAGCTTACCAGGAACTCCAAGTAGGTCTCCCAGAGCTCGAGCTCCTGCGGGTGGTCTTTGACGGCCCGCTCGAACAGCTGCTTGACCAAGACCACGTCGGGGCGTTTGACTTCTCGTTCCCACGAGACATAGTCGAGGTACGCCTGAGCCGAGTACCCTGTCGCTTTCTGCGCGCGCGGTGTAGAGACCGGTCAATTCAGTGAGCGGAGGCACAGGCCCGGTTAGACTGCGATCTCACCAGCTTTTCCTCCTCCGGATACCGTTCATCAGCCTTCTTCACGCTCGCGCTATAGATCTTGTTCGCCGCTGGCAGACTGGTGTCGTAGTTGTCGTTGTCAAAGGTGGTGACGAAAGTCGAGTAGGCCGAGAAGGTTTCGGCGATGTCTGCTCGACAACATACGATGAGTCTCGATCCTCGGGCTCAGAGGTCCGCATGCAGAACATACCGAGGTGCGCAACCTTGAGTCGAGCGAGGTAGAGTTCCTCGACTACGACAAGCTGATCCGGCCTGCGTTGAACCGAGAGCAATTAGTTTCCTGCAACCTTTGGCCGATTCCGCGATCAAGAGAGCGCACGTGGTGTCAAGCTGCGCATGGTGTTAAGTGTCAGCTCGCGCGAGAGCTAACAATCGTCGGAAAAGGTGGCAGACACACCTTGAGCAAGTCGGTTTCAAAGTCACGCCAAATCTTCCACAGTTGGGAGCTCTGTCAAAACGAAACGGACGTCAGCCACACCCTATTGCCGAGGTTTCTGCCGCTTCACGTACCTCTGTGAGGTGGGTCCCGCCGATTTTGAGAGTCTCTGCGCGAATCTCACGGACTTCCTCGATGGAGAAGACGACTCCGAGGAGTTGGTCCGGCTCGCCCGCTTTCCGGTCCACCGGCTGCATAGCCGCATCCTCCGCTTCTTCATCCACCTCGGCGGCTGCCGTCGGCGGTGTCAGGCCTTGAGCGAGGTAGTACTGCGAGACGACCCATTTTGACCAGTTGACCAGAAACGGAATCGCTGAGGACGAGCAGCAAAGTCAGCTTCGTTTCGCCTGGGCCCGCTCGCATAAATTCGGAGCAGAACGCACACAGGTATTCCCTGCTTCCTCGACGGTACAACTCGATCACGTCGAGGTACGGCGTGACGTCGTCGGCAGGCAATTGCGGCAAACCCTTCTTGCGATCCTCGATCCACTCGAGCCATTCCTCTGCAGAACAGCCGACCTTGTCAGCTCTGGACCTTGAGAGAGTGCTGTAGATGCGTACGCACCTTCACTCAGGGCAAGGAACTGCGCGTAGGCTTGCCTGCCTTGCTCGACTGCATCGCTCAAGCCAAGTTGCTTCGCCAGTCGCACCCGCTCGAGGTGCAGGTCGCGCTGGTACGGCGACGAGCTGATCTGCTCGAGCAAGCTGCTGTACTGCTGCACAGCTTCCTCCGAGCTCGCGTCGGCCATGACGAGTGAACGGTCCAACTTCAACGCAGGTGCGCCCCACCACGGCAGAGTTGGAAAACCAAGTCTTCAGTGTAACAACGCGCTCCGGCTCTTTTTTCCTTCGGAAAGACACCTACGCACAATAGACGCTCTCGTCGCGGCAAGCGTCCGATCCATAGCGGAAACAGTCACGGCTCGGAACAGTGAGAAGGGAGGTTTGCGCTAACGAAGGCGGCTACACAGTTATACGGAGCGAGGGATCTTGAGCATCTATGATAAGACAACATGGTGGTGAAGCATGAAAACTGCGGAGGTGAGTAGAAACGAGGAGCGGAGTGTGCGAATGCGATCGGCGAGAAGACCTGTCGGTCGGGCGAGGGTCTTTGAAGGTACACGGTATATCGAGGCAGGGGATACATGCGAGAGTTGAGAGTTGAGAGTGGTGGTGGTATGCTGCTGCTGCAAGCGGTTACAGGGGGTATGCGTAGTAGTGGCGCCTCTTCAGAAGTCGGCGTCGAACACGAGTGTGCTGCGGTCGTCAACTCCGGAAGGGGTGCTGACGCCTCCTGTCGATTCGTCGATCCGAGTCAAGCTCGCCGTACGAGACATGGCAGCGTGCCGAGACATGATACCGGCCTTCTGGTAGTCACTGACACGCTCTGTGCACGACGAGGAAGACCAAGGTACAGTCAGATCAGAGCGCTCGCAGCCATCCTGAAAGACGAGTATGCAACCAAAAACTCACTCTCGAAGAAGTTGGTCTTTCCCTCCATCGAGATCAGCTCCATCCAATCGAAAGGGTTCTCCGTGTTGTAGAGCTTGTCGTTCCCGAGCGCGACGAGCAGCCGGTCCGCCACAAACTCGATGTACTGGCACATCAACGTCGAGTTCATACCGATCAAGGCGACGGGCAGTGCGTCGGTCAAGAACTCCTTCTCGATCTCGACGGCTTCGGCGATGATGCGTGCAACGCGATGAGGAGCGGGACGACGTTCGAGGTGAGAAAAGAGGAGGCAGGCAAAGTCGGTGTGGAGGCCTTCGTCACGCGAGATGAGCTCGTTCTGCGGGGGGAAGGTGTCAGCATGGCGAGCATGATATACATACAGCCGGCAAGTGAGCTTACCGAAAAGGTCAAGCCGGGCATCAGCCCGCGCTTCTTGAGCCAAAAGATGGACGCGAACGACCCGGAGAAAAATATGCCCTCGACCGCTGCGAACGCGATGAGTCGTTCGCCGAACACTGCCTTCGGATCAGAGATCCATCGCAACGCCCAGTCGGCTTTCTTCTTGATGCAAGGGACTGTCCGAGGCGAGTCCAGGGTCAACATGTGGGGAATGAACGAAGATTGCGCGATTGTGAAAGCCTCTCGGAAACGCACTGGTTTCCATGGCGTTGAAGAGCATGGTGCGCTCGTCCGGGTCTCGGACATAGCTCTCGATGAGCAGCGAGTAGACCTCGGAGTGGATGTTCTCCCTAAAGGCGTTTCAGGAGAGCCCTCGTCAACGACTGAACCGGGGCACTGGGAAAACAGCGCAAAGGAGGGACTCACATCATGATCTGGAAGCCGTAGAAGCAGCGCGCCTCTGCTACTTGAACCTCGGAAGAGAACCGTTCGACGAGGTTCTCGTTGACGATGCCGTCCGAGGCGGCGAAAAAGGCGAGAACGTGCTTGATAAAGTGCTGTTCCTTGTCGTTCAACCGCTCCCAGTCGAACTGATCCTTGCTGATATCCTGCAAGCGCGGTACACAATGCATCAGCTTCGGAGCTAACGCTGGCCGATCGAGAGAGTCGTACCATTTCCTCTGCAGTCCAGAAACTCGCCTCGGCGTGCTTGTAGGCCGCCCAGATCTGTATAGGCGAAACGAAACGCGGTCAGCGGGCTGCCTCGACTACAGATCATGAGTTCGAAAGGTTTCCCACCTCGTGGTACTGGATGGGGAACAGTACAAAGCGCCGCTTGTTGTCTCGCAGAATCGGTTCGTCCGTGTCTCTGCGGATCGACAAGTTTCCGACGAACCGTGGTTGGCCCTCGTCGTCCACCGTCTCATCCTCTTCGTCGAGAGATCCTTTCTCGTTCTTTTGCGGATTGGAAACGGCAAGCGGCAGGGGATCGGGCGAGAGCGGACGGCTGTCCTCGTCGACGGCGGCTGTTGGCGACTCCCCTTCTGGCGTCCGGTCCACAGCCTCCGAATGCACAGAGGCCTCTGTTCCTCGCTCTTTGCCCTTGTCGTTCACTTCCTTGCCACCCTCTGGCCGGTCGTCGCTCGGCTCGACCTCCTTCCGCTTCTGACTGGCAGTGGCGCTACTCGACGACAACGACCGGCGGTTCTGCGCCTCCTTGTGCCGGCCGATCGGCGGTCCTAATGACAAGCCTGCGAGTTTGCTCGAGGTAGACGGGACCGAAGGCGCGCCATAGCACGACGACGACGAGTGGTTCATCGAGTGAGCGTAAAGTGGCGGTGAAGGCGAGGCGAGCATGACGTCGATCCTGGCTCGAGCGAAGCCCGCGTGGCTGGGGTCGATGGGCTGGCAGAGACTCTGCAGGTACTACTAGCAGGTCCGGACTGCTCAAGAAGGCGTGAGAGAGGCAAATTGGACGGAGGGCCGACCTGCGCCGCGACGGGGATCGTGCTGCCCCTTGTTCCACAAAGTCTCGTCTTTTTCCAGCGCGTTTAGCAGCACACAGAGTGTTACAGGGTCATACTACGCAAGGAGGGTTCTCTATGCCTCGAAGGAAAGAAAACAGATGAAACGACCAAAGGGAGAGAAGGAAGAAAGGAAAGAAAGAAAAGAGTCACCCAATCAATGCTTCAAACCGCGCTCGACCGTGCGGAGGATGGTCTCGAACGCCTGTTCGAGCCGCGCGACCTCGACCTGAGCACGTTCGACGTCCTGGTCGAGGGCGAGCGCTTCGGCCAGTCCGGGCAAGGTGGTGGCGCCGTATCCGAGCCAGCGACCAGGAGCCACTCCGAGGTGGCGGTACCACTCGCGTCCCTGCAGGCCCTTCTTGTCACCGAGGAAACCCGCCTCAAACTCCTTCAGAGCGCGGTTGATCTGCTGCAGCTCTCGGGCGCGCTTGAAGGCCTCGCGCTTGTTCGGACGCTTGTGGTGGCACGACGACGAGGACGACGAGGGGGCCGCATGCTCCGAGACGAGTTTCTCGGCGCGAGCGGCGAGACGTTGCGAAGCCGCGACAATCTTGCGCGAGAGGGAGCGGAGCGTTGCGAGGTCGAGCTTGTGCGCGAGCGGGTCGGCAGCCACCTTGTCCAAGTAATGCTCAATCTCGACGGCGTAGGCTGTTGCAGCACCGGTCTTCTGGTCAGTAATGCATCTTTCCTCGGGTAAAGAAATCTGTCCCCGCTAGACACCCACCGGTGATATTGATCGGCAAGACCAGGTCATCGGCGAGCCGCGCCGCCGTCAACCCGAGCACGCGAGCGATCGCAACATGACGCTCGTAAGTGGGGTCGCCATAGGTCGACTGCCAGTGGAACGAATCAAAGTTGGACTGCGGGCGGCGCGAGACGTTAGCATTTTCGGTTCGAGCTTTCGACGACAACGATGGCGACGGGAAGCTGACATGGTAATGGTAGACTGCGAGCGACATGAAAAGTCAGTTTCGAGTTCTGAAGGCTGAAGGAAAGAGTATGGACCCGCGCACCCGGGTCCTTGCGTCCGCGCCGCATTCCGAAGTTGGCGGATGCGAGCCCCAGTCGCTGCAGGAACACTGTAAAGTCTGTTCGTCGGCAAGAAGAATAAACTCAGTCCTTGAAGCCCGAGTCTTCCTGCCTTCCAAGACTGATTCCGTGTGAAAAGGATTCGGGACGAACCGCTGCCAGACCCAAGCGCCGCCACATCGAGCACCTTCAGCTTTTCGTCGTCGCCGACGTCGCCATCCTCTTTCGGTTCCGCGAGCGACTTGCCCTCGCGATCGGGATCCGGTACCTGGGCCGACACGTTCTTGAGCAAGTCGGCGAGCGAAGGGGAAGCGGCGAGGTCGTAGACCGATCCAGCGACGCCTGGAGCGAGCACAACCAAGAAAAAAAGTCATCAGCAACCGTGCGAGTCAAGTCAGGGCTGCTGACCTGCATAACTAGCCTGCGTAAGGCCGTAAGAGATTTTAACAGTGAGGTAAGACTTACTGACGTCGACGTTGAGGTACGCCACGACATGGCGCTGCAACCATTCCGAAAAGTCCTCGCCAAACTCGGTCGACCCGATCAAGCCAAACCTGCAAACATCCCCAAGTCCCCATGAAAGTCAGCTTCAAACTGAAAAATGAAGAATCAGAAGAAAACGAAGAAAAAGACCCACTCTTCTGCATCCCAAGCCGCGAGCATAATAGTCCGCAACGGTTTCCACCCCTTTTCGAGCAAAGCGCCGAAAGCGCGCACCGTCTCGTGCACCGAAGCGGTCCCACTGTTGGGATCGCCGGCGCCAAAGGTCCACGCATCGTGGTGGTTGCCGAGGATGACAACTTCATCCGTCTGACCGGGGATGAGGGCGTACGTGTTCCTGCGTGCGAACGAAGGAGAGAGAGAGAGACATTGTGAGTCATCAAGTCGGCCGGATTAAAGTGCCGCTGCCGGACTTCCCCAAAACAAGAGACACGAAGAAGAAGATGAACGCACCAGATCGGGGTCACTTTCTCCTCGACGATGTTGGTCAGTTCGACCACTTCCTCCCCCGGTCCCGTCCAATACTCGACCCCTTTATTTCTCAACCCGCCCTCCTTCCACCCTTCCACTTTCTTCCCCGCCCTCTGACCATCCTCCAACTTGATCCCCTTGCCATTCAAACTCTTCAACAAAGGGATCGCATCCTCGTACGAGAGCGGGATCGACGGGATCGAAGGGATGTTGATTTGCATCTCGTCGTCGCCATCGGGGGTCCCATCGCGCGGCAACCGCTTCGGCGCATTCGGCAACGAAGGGTTATAAGACGGTTGACCGGGCGTGAGCGGATCGCCCGGATAGAGAGAGAGGTACTGGACGCTACCGCGCTGGACGCTGCTGGGAGCTCGAGCCGGTCCGGCGGGATAGGCAGCATAGTCGGGTCCTTGGACGACGTCGCCGTCTTCGATCGGGTCGGTAAAGATCACGACGCCGACAGCTCCGGCTTCGGCGGCCGCTTTCACTTTGAGACCGCGGAAGGATCCGCCGTACTGGACGGCGACGACCTTGCCCTTGACATCGACGCCTGTGTACAGGCGCACGGGCGGGCGAGAGAGAGAGAGAGAGGAGTTAGCGCCGTTTCTTCGATCCTCACACCGAAAAGAAGCACCAACTCACCCTGCTCGGCAAGGTACTCGAAATCCTCTTTGGTCCCCCGACTAGCATAGACCAACTGGCCCTTGACCGTCCCGTTCTTGCTAAACCCGTGCCAAATCCCGACCCCGTCGCCACTCGTCGGATCCTCCGGGAACACGTCCTCGCGGAGTTTTGCGCGCCAAGAAGGCTCATCCGCGCCAGGAGGGGTGAGTGACAATGCGGCCTTGACGGGGTAGTTTAGGAGAGAGTAATAGGTGTCGGTCCAGACGCGCGGTGTTCCGTCGCTACGCGGTCCGTGAGGTGGGCCCCGGTGGTGAGGAGGACCATGATGCGGTCCGCGATGCTCTCGCCCGTGACGGGAGGGCGGTCCACGGTGGTGTTCGTGCTCGATCCGGTCATTGTGACGACGGAATCGAGCTAGGCCGAGTCCGAGCCGGTCAGCGCAACGACGAGTGGTCCGACGGATCTTGTGCCAGATCCTGCGCGACAGAGAGCGGTCGCCCCCGCGGTGGTGGTGGTGGTGGTGGTGGTGGTCGTGGTGCTTCTTCTTCTTGTGCGGGCAGCCTCCATGGCCGTGACCGGTCAGGGCGCGACGACTCTCTTTCGTTCCGGCATCGAACAAGTTGTGATGTTCCGGATCGGCACTGGCGCCGAGCGCTTGTTCCCACTGGGACTTGATCAAGAGAGCAATGTTGCGATCTTGATTCGTTCCTGCGACGTGAGCCTTCTCGGTGAATCTGCTCGGTCGCGCGGCGGGGCGGTTATGTCAGGAAGTCTAAGAATAGTTTCATCCGAGGGAGTGCAGTGCTCACGCTTTCGAGGCAGCTTTGGCGCTTTCGGGCGTAGGGACCGCGAGGAGAGTTTCCTTGAGTTGGGCGTAAGAGAGCGGACGCTGCTGCTGCTTGTGGCGATGTGTAGGCGACGAGAAGAGCGATTGGTCGATGTTGTTCAAGCCGGCGATACGGCGAGCGTAAGCTGCCTCGCCCGAGTACGCGTGCGAGTGCGGGTGCGAGTGTGGGTGCAGCTGGGGCAGGGTGATAGCTGGACTGTACTGCCAGTAGAGGGACGCGAGCGCGAGGAGAGCGAGCGAGATCTTGATGAGCCTGGAGGAGGTGGGGCGGGTTGGAGGTGAGTGCTGCGACGGAGTGGGCGCAGGCAAGAGCGGTTCGCCCTTGTCGCCGCCTCTCGCAAATCCGAGCTCCTTCTCGCTCGCCATCTGTGCGGGCAGACGAGGCGCGCGGAGAGAGAGAGAGAGAGGCGGCCGACTCGAACTCGGCCGAGAGAAGTCCGACGAGTCCGGACGACGACGCTTCCCTTGCAGTAGCGCCTATAGTCTCTCGATACAGGACGTGAGCTGGGATGCCGCCCTCGCTGCTTGACTACCTCTGCAGTGCTCTGCAAAAGAACCTCGCGGGCAGTCACCCCCGACTCGCCTTGACCGTGCTCCGCTCCGACCCTCAACGGAGCCACGCCCTCTTCCCGCACGCCACGACTGCCAAGTCCACCACCAAAGTCTACCATGAAGACATCTTTGTCGTCCTCAGTCAGCCGGCCGACTCGATGGGAGGGAGCAGCGCCGCCGCCGTTCCCGTCCCCGTCGTCGCGATCGAAGCCGCGCTCTACACCGTCCCCGCAACCGGGACCGCCTTGCTCTACATCTCCAAGGTAGACACGACTGGTCTCCTCTCCGGTCCAACATCGACGCAGCCCTCGCCCTCGCCGACCCGCCCGCTCGTCGCCGCCTTCCTGTCCTACTTTCTCTCACACCCGCCTCACCACTGCTCCCGCGTCCGCATCCACGTCTTTGCCCGCGCCCAATCCCAGTATCTGTTCCCGGGCAGCGCAGACAACACGGCGAAAAAGTTGTTGGACGACAAGGCCTTGCTCCGGTGGTGGAAACGGACCCTCGAAAGGGCAGTCGTCGAGTCGACCATCTCCTCGGCACAGTCGATGACGACGACCAAGCTGTTTTACCTCATTCCGGGACTCGCCTACCTCGAATCTTTGCCCTACGTTCCAGCAAACGGGACCTTGGAATGGACCTACTCGCACCCGTACGCGACTCTCTCGTCCCCTCTCCATCCCGCCACCGACCCTCCCTCATCCCACCCCCTCGTAGACCACATCCCCGCCTTCCCCGACGACCCCAAATCTCGATTCCTCCACTCTCTCACGTCCAGCTCCGTCGCCCCCTCGGGCACCGAAGGCGACTATGACGACGTGTTCCTCTCGCTCGCGAGCAACTCGTTCACGACGGGGCAGACGCCCGCGCAAAAAGTCGCAGAGACGGAACGCGCGATCGAGAGAGAGCGGAGGAGATTGGTCGAGGGAGTTCCCGGGGGAGTGGACGAGTGGTGGGAACGGATGGCGTTCCGGCAAGAGTGCTGCGCGGGCCAACTCGTCGGCTTCTTTGTCGTCGCAGCCGGCGAACCCGCTGCTGCCGAGCCGCCTGCTTCCGCTACTTCAACATCGACCACCTCTACCTCCCACCCCGCCGCCGCCATCACCTCTTCTCACGGAAAATCGGGCCCTCCCAAACGCCATCCGCTCTCCCTCCGCCCTTCGACCTACACCAAACTCTGGTCCCAACTGCACAACTACGACTATGCGCTCCCGGCTCTTTCGAAACTCGTAGAAGCGGTCTCGAAATGGGAACAAGGGCTCGAGAGGGCTTTGAGAGCCGAAGAGGATCTCGACGACGGCACGGCGACACCGGGCGAGGAGGGCTTACAAGCGCCGGAGGAGGAGGACACGATAGGAGCAGCAGCAGAAACAGCAGCAGTGAACGGAGAGGAGAAAGGGGACGTGGCGCAGAGGGAGCAGGAGCAGGAGCACGGGACTCGCGACGAAGCGAAAGAACGCGAGTGGCGCAGGCGGTACGAGAAATTCGTCCGTCGCGAGATCAAGGTCGACAATCCGCACCTCGCTACGCCAGCGACGACGACGACGACTGTCACCAACGGGAACGAGAACGGCGACGGCAGTACGGCGGGGGAGCAAGGTACGACTCAGAAGCGCGCGGCGGACGACGAACAGCAGGCGCCGCCGAAAGTGAACGTGCTCGCGCCGCGGAAGAAGAAAAAACTCGCCGTCGCCGTCGCTGCCAACCCCGACTCAGTCGTCGCGCCACCACCGTAGGAGTCCATCCCTCCTCTGTCATGCCATGACGATTCATGATCGGAAAGAAAAGAGCCCATTGAGGGGCAATGAATTTTTGAGAAGAACGACACACCCCGTGTTGCATTGTCTTGCTACCCAGAGAAAAGAAGAGAGAGAGAGGTGCCAAGAATGATAGGGGAGGAGGCATATTGCGAGAAACCAGAAATGTGAACCCTCGGAGAAAAAAAGAGTGAACCGGGAACGAACGGTACTGCTGACTAGAACGGAAGGAGGAAGGCTGGAGGAGGGTTACGGATAGATCTTCTGTACGTAGGTTGCCGGGCGTTGTCAGCACATCTCGTAAGCGGTCATTCGCAGCTCGAAGGTGTGCATAGGAACGAAGGCCAGCACAACGATTACGCACGTCAATCTCGGCCTTGAAGTGGTTCAAGATCGTTTTCCGCTGCAGTTTCTGGGCCGCGGTGAGGAACCCGTTCTGCGGAGTCCACTCGACGTCGGACAGGATGACCGTTTGGAGGGACTGCATACATCCCCATCGCGTATGGGCACGGGAGGCCGCCGCAGAAATCCTCAGTCAGCTCAGCAAGCTCAACGCAAGAAAACTACAAAAGCACACCATGACAAACGAAAAACTCACCTCGAGCGGTTTCAGTTTGGCCTGCTTGCCGGTCGCGTTCAGTTCGGCGAGGACCCGTTTCCGGACCTTGTCGTTCTGGCACACTTCGGTCGCCCAGTCGAGGTCGTCGACGTTCTTGTGGCCTGGGCCGAGCAACTCTGGCTCGGCTGCGAGGAGCTGACGCAAGTTGTGCTCGTGCGGGACAATGATCTGAGCCAGATGTGCGCGTCAGGTTCCTGTTCCAATATGCAGTCGAAGTGCCAACTGCGGGTGGGTGAATTGCGAGGACAGGCGGCACCCGACTCACCGCCATCGGTCTGGACGCGTTCGAGTCGGCGTGAACCGCAATGTTCAGCACGAGATTGCAGGACTTGTAGATGGACCTGCACATGTAATAGTAGAAAGCGAGCGTGTTAGTAAAAACTCGCGAAGCAAGAAAGGAAAAAAGAAGAAAAGAAAAGAAAACGACGTGGACGCACTCCAATCGCTCGAGCGCAATGTATTCGCCGCCCTGGAGCTTGATCAAGTTCTTCTTGCGGTCAATGATCGAGAGCGTGCCATCCTGCCCAGCGGAGTCACACAAGCATCGCGTCGTCAGTCTTCACCGCCCTCCCTCGGTCAAGGTAAGCGAAAGCCCGGTACCTCGTTCCATTGTCCAATATCGCCGGTCAGGAACCTGTTCCAATAAAGATGATATGATTCGGTGGTTCAGTACGGCAAGGGCGCAGGTCCGACCTGGTGGCCGATTCAGGATGTAGGTGAAACTCCACGCACCAGCCATCGTCGGTGAGTGCCTCCTTCGTCAGGTCCTCGCGCTTGTCTAGGGGGTCGCGTGCAGCGAGGGTCAGTCTCGTCTCGTCTCGTCTCGTCTCGCCGCCAAACTGAACAAGGCCCGTTGACGCCCCGACTCGACTCGACTTGACTCACAATACCCCTTGAACACGTTCGGACCCCTCAAGCACACCTCGCCCTGCGGCCGTCCTTTCGCATGCTCGCCCGACCCGTCCGCCTTGTAACCCGCCTCGTCAAAGTCGCGCAGCTGGATCTCGTTGCACAAATTCGGGACGCCGACGACGCCGATCTGGACGATCTGAGGGGGCAGGATGCACGAGAGGCTGTTTTGCGTTCATTCGCGTGTACCGGGTATGTGAGCCTGTCGTTTCCGGTGCAAAGCGGTTTCAGGCAGGCATGTGGAAAGGGTATCGCAACGCACGCGGTAGTTTCGGTGAGGCCGTATCCCTGGATGAAGTACGGCGTAAGGGTATACGAGAGGAACTCTTGCGTCGCCTGCGACACGCCAGCTCCTGTTCTCACGAAGCAAGACACGTCATCAGCAGCATGGTCAGCGCCTCTAGCATTCCCGCAAAAAGACCACACACTCGAGAGCAGAAGAAGGAACGCGAGAGCTCACCTCCATTGATGGCATATTTCAGTTTCCCGCCCGTCGCCTGCTTGACCGCCTTGAACACAACCGTATCCAACACGCCCCCGACGAGGGTATTCACAATCGGGATCGACTTTGTCCACCGTTTGAGGCCGAGCGCGCCGTGGAAGAGCGAGGCGCGGTACGCCGGACCCGAGGAGACTTTTTGCAGGATGCCCTTGCGGATCTGTGTGCACGGACGAACGGACGGGCGAGTGAGTATTGTTGCTGGCACAGAGAGGATCGTGAATCATTAGTGAAAGAGAAAGAAAGTCGCGACTGACCAGTTCCCAGACAGTCGGGACTCTGTGGCGGGGAAATTTGAGGCGAACACGAGACGAAACAGTCAGCATGCGAGGACCGTCCGCCGGATCTTTGAAGAACCAAAATGTGTAGATAGTCGCCGACTCACCCCGTCATGATGGTCGGTCCGAACGCGCGCATGTCACCGACACAGTTGCGCATCGACGTGTCCGTCAAAGTCTTGACCGTTCCATAGCCCATCGGGACCTGCTCCACACTCCGCACCAAAGACTCAGCAATCCGCTTCTCCTCACATGCCATCTCACTTCGATGGGGTAAAAAAAAAGGGGGAAGAAAGGGGAGCGGGGTTTTGACGTACGCCGGCGTAGAGGACCGTGAACTCGAGGGCCAATTCAAAGATGTGTGACTTTTCGGCGTGATTGAATTCCCACGCCAGGCCAGGCCAGGAGGATCAGCATACGAGAGACGGCGGAGAGAAGAGAGAACCCCCAAGGGAGGAAGACTCACGAGGGGGAGGTAGCAGATTGCTCGAGCGTCGGGCGTAATGAGGTGGGACACGAGCTTGATGGTTCCTCCGACTTTCGTCAAGAGCGGTAGATCGGCGTCACGAGCGTCAGTCGGGGGACCGCCACAAAGAAGACAGTTCTCCCAGGAGCGACTCACCGATGGCGACCACCTGACCGTGAGTGATCTCGACCCCCTTGGGCGCTCCCGTACTCCCACTCGTATACATAATACAAGCGACATCGTCCGGTTCGGGTCTCTTGACCACCTCATGCTTCTTGTCCTTGCCGAGTTGGACAAACTCGTCCCAGTGCAAGACCCTGACGCCGGCTTGCTGGAGTTTCTCGATCGCGTCGGCGGGTTTGATGTCGCTCGAGGGACCGTCGTAGATGACGGTTTTGACGGTCGGGGTGCGGGTGATGACGGCTGCGAGGGTTCCGAGGAGGTTGCTGTTGGTGAACATGCCGCAGACGCCCGGTTCGTTCAACGAGTGTTCGAGCTGCGAGGGGCGGAGCCCGTGAGCACGCAGGTTTCCGCTAGTCACACGGTTAGGGAAGCAAGGAAGGGGGGACGCACGCCGTCTTCTCCGAGGCTGTCGTACGCGGTGGCAAAGGTGATGCCCTGTTTCGCGCACGCGTTGGCCATGGCGAACCAGTGCATGCTGGTCTGAGCATAGATGTTGAAGACGGTGTCTCTCGAGTGACCGGTCTCTACGAGGGCGCTCGCGAGGTCGGTCACGAGTTGGCCCAACTCGGCATACGAGAGGTAGCGGTAGTCGGTCAGTTCGTAGTAGGTCCACTCCTTCTTCTCGGTCGTCTCTTGTCCGTCGATGACTTTTTTGACGTCCTTGTACTCCTTGTGGATGTTGATCGTGTCCCTCCATCCGACGGCGGGCGCGTCGGGTCGGACCTTGACCGAGTGGTCGAGCATGTCGGGGATGACGCGGATCCCCGGGCCAGGCGAGTCGACGAGTGCGTCCGTGGCCATGTAGTACCTGCGAGGACGCCCCTGACCGGGCGGGAGCTGCTCATCTCCGATCTGTGTGCCCGTGATTGTCAGCTGTGTCGGAGGGCCGAAAGTGGGGAGGAGACGCAGAGTCGCGACTCGACGAGAGGGACGGTGAGTCTAGCGAGGACTGACCTCGACTGTCTGCATCTGCGCCATGTCGGGGCTCGACTGCCTTTGCGTGCGGAGGGAAGAGGGAGACAAGCGCCCGGTCTCTTTGTCAAAGCGAACCGGCGCAGACTTGGCTCCTCTCACCCACTCTGCACAGGGTTACAAGTAGAGTATGCAACAGGGCACTCCAACTGCAGCGACCCCCGTCCCGCAACCGTCCCTCGCCCCGCCTCCTCCGCCGTCGTCGTCCAGTGGCACCCGCGTCGTCGACTTGAACCCGACCGCAGACGCAGCCAACGCACTCGCCCAGGCGATCGCACTCGTAGACAAAGTAGAACGCGACTTGCTCGCACTCCTCGACCGCTGCCAAGCCGCGTACACCGATGCCGACGTCGCTCCCGCTCCAGGTGAGTGTCCTACTCCTCCGCCCGACAAGAGCTCCAGCTCTCAACTAATCCCCCAACGCACGCGTAGACTCGACCACGCTCCTCAATTCCCTCTCCAGCTTGATCTCGCTCCTCTCCCGCTCCGCCCTCGGCGGATTCGCACCACCCCCTTCCCCCGCCGCCGCCGCCGCCGCGTCGACCACACTCTCGCAAGCCCAGCTCGATCAAGCGAGCGAGAGGTCCCAAACCCTGTTCAAGCAATTGCAGGCCGTCAGAGAACGCGCAGAAATTGTTCGAGCCGGGTTGGCAAGGTCATGAGGGTCGAAAGAAAAACCGGAGGAACGGCGAAACTTCGCCACCGGCTCGGGTAATGAGCCGTCGTGCAAGCCAGCCACGACACTAGGTCGTCGAGCAAAACAAAGGGACCCGGACATTTCTCGAGCGGCTCCGAAGTAGCCCCAACCACCAGCACCATCACCACCACAAGTGAACACCTAGCGAGTCTGCGTCGGCGCCGATCAGCCTCCCTCCCCGCCTGCCATCACACTCCTCCCGCCCGGTCGAACAGTTCGAGCGCAGAATAATTTCCGGAGAGCGGCGCGATTCGTCCATGTCGGGTACGTTCTCTGAAAGGTGCGCCCGCGGCGAGGGACAGAGTCGGCGTCTTGTCTTCTTTTTCTTCTTGTCGTTTTCCGGTTGTTTGTCTCTGTGCTGATCTAGCTTGCATGAATGGTTACAGATTCGGCTGTTCCGATAAACGAAAAGAACATGACCACCGTTGATGCGTGATGGGCGGCGACGCCGGCCGGTAACGTGGGACAAGCGGATGAAAGCAGGTTTCTTCGCGGATCTTGGGGGAGAAACCGTACAGTAGGCTCACCTGAAAATTCGGGGACGATGGCGTGCCAATAGAACAGACCTCCTCGCCATCGAATCAAGGCTTTTGTGCACAGTCTCGTAGATTTAGACGAGCAGGAATACCGTCCTCCTCCTGAAGAGTCGACAGAGAACCATACCTACGGAAATAGCTTAAGCGATACGGGTGGGGGAGGAGTTCCACATCGAGCGCGATGAGCCCGTTGCCACTTTTCTTTCATCAACGACTCGTAGCGATTACTACAACAACAACAACAGCCTAGAACAACCCTCTCCTCCTCTAAAACCAAATCTCCAGAATGACCCACGGACCAGAACGACCGACCGTCCGTCCCACTCTGAACTCGATACGAAAAGAACAATAGACCGCCGCCGCCGCCCTTTGACGCGGTAGCCCATCCCGCGGTTACGCCTCCATCGCCCGAATCCTCGCCTCACTCTCGCCTAGCAATCGCCGCACCTCCTCCTCGTCCTCGTCCTCGTCCTCGTCTGCCTTTGTGTTTGCTTCTGCCGTTGGCGCCGCAAGCTGGGATGGGAACGAAGAAGAAGAAGACGACGCGGTCTGCTGCAATTGACGTTTCCGTCGTCGTTGTCGGGAGGAGGCAGCGGCGGCGGCGAGGAGGAGGATCTGGGTCCGGTCGTGCGCGATCGCTGAATGTTGCGTCTTGCGGATTGTGCCTTAGAGAGGCGCGGCGGGTGACGTATAAGGGAGGAAAGAGAGAGAGGGTTGCAGAGTTGGGTTTTTGTTAGCGAGAGAAACGGGCGGGCAGTAACCGAGAAAAAAAGCGAGGGGGAGTCAGTTCCTGCGCTTTGTACTGGATGAACCTTCGATTCAAGAGCTTACCGCTGACGTGAACCACTCGGGCGATGCACTCGTGCCCTCCGACTTTGCGGAGCAGAGTGAGGGCGGCCCAGAGGGTTCGGTAGTGCTCCCTCGCGACGCGGATAATGACGGTCGACGTTGTCGGAGAGAGATACTTGACTAAGAGCCGGAGCAGGCGCGTCAAGACCCACCAGAAAACTGCTAGAGAGAGAGATGAGAGGGGACGTACTGCTGAAAGTGCCACCGACTTCGCCTGCTCCGATGTCACCAAAGTTGACGCTCAAGCTGTCCCTCAATAGTCCGATCAAGCCCGATTCTGTCAAGCTGGCTTGCGGCGACTTGGTGTCGGAATCGGCGAGAGCAGGTTGGCTCGTCGATGAGGACGGGTGAGACGGCAGTTGGAGCTGGTCTGGGAAGACGAGGTGGACGAGCAAGTAGCGGTGCTTGAACCGGACCATTCTAGACTTGGCTTGGCGTCGAGTTTGTAACTATGGCTGCAAGTCAGGAGGGCGACTTCAACGATGAGGGATCCTCAGCTTTCGACTCTTCACACGCCCTTCCTTTGCATCTTTCTAGGAAGCAGATCCTCTGCATTCTCTCCAGTCCAGTCTCTCACGTAAGTCTGCGGCTGGCCCGCTGGCTGTTAGTCACAGACGCCACTCCTCTTGCGTCCTCTTGTCCGATGATGAGAAAACATCTCGCCGTCATCGCATTGCCTTACAACCATCGGAGACTAAATTGGACCTTGCCCTGTAGCTCGCAGCGACTCTCTGACTACTGCACACTATGAGCGGACGGATCCCCATCATGCGCGCCATTATCTTGATCGGCGGAGTATCGGCGCTCGGCTACGGAATCATGGCAGGTGTGTAGGCCCAGCTTCGGCTTCCCGCCCTCCCAGTCGCTGACGCTCTCCGTGTCCCTTTCTCCTGCGCCCTGCCGTGCCGGTCCGAACCTTCAAACTCATCTCACTCCCGCGAAACAACTCAACAACACTTCAGCCACCACCCCGACCGAACAACAGTTCTACGACGCCCTCTCGCCCGACCTGAAGCGCAAAGTAGACGAAGCCCGAGCCTTGAAAGCCGGCGCGAGGGAAGAGTTGGCCAAAGCGAGTCAGGACAAACTCAACACCATCAGGGTGCGTTCGGTTTCCCTCCCTCCTCCCCGATACTCCCTTCCGATCCCAGCTCCCGGCACTGATCGAGACTTGACACGCAAACGCAGGAGCAAGCTCGGAGCGAAGCACCGGTGTGGGCAGATGCAGCTCCGCAGGACCCCAAAGCAAAGCGATGATGGCTCGCTCCCTCCCTCGTTGCGCACCCGGGGTCCGTTCAAACCAACCTTGCCGACTCTGCACCTGCACCCTTTTCGAGCTGACGCGCGAGCTTTGCGAAACAGCTATTCTTCTCGCGCATGCATTCTGTACCTATTAGACCGTTAGACCGCACAGCTGTATTAACATCGCCACTTCACTCTCTCTTCCGAGGAATGCCGTACACTTGGAGACGCAAACTCGCGACGGGTCTATGTGCAAGCGCGCATGTTGCGCGGTACATTATCTTCACCAGGTGTCCTACGCTACGCGCTGACCTGCAGCGGTGCCATCGTCCTCACTTGGTCCGGGGCTGACCTCGATTCATCATGCACCGCGCCCTCGCTGACCAATTCGACTCCCACGTCCACCTGACCACTAACCACTCGACCCAACCCCTCACTGACGAGGTGGAGCCATTCCCCCATCTGCAACAAAGTCGACTCGAGTTCGTCTTGAACTGATGCGCGAGACGAGAGGAGCGAGTAGTCGAGCGGCTTCAACAACGGCAACGACAAGCCGGAGGATGATGATGCGCCGTCGCCACTCCTCGATCTGGGAGCGAGAGGATTGGTGGCTGCTGCCGCCGTCGCTGCTGTTGCTGGCATCGAGATGGAGTTGGCGGACGGAGGAATTCCCGACGAGGTCGATAATGGCGATGTCCCGCCACCACCAGGGACGACCACAAAGTCCCCCACTGGCGGAAACGGATAGCCGATCGCGCTCGCTTGTTGACCCGGTCCAGCGACGAGACCCGCCCCCGCCAGAGGAGGGGCGGGAGGAGCCGCCAACGGCGTCTGTTCTGGATCTGAAGCACCGACGAAAGGACCTCCAAGCTGGCCCGTCGTCGTCGTCGTCGCATAGCCGCCGGTGGAGGTACTGGAGGAGGAGGAGAGGCTAACCCCGAGCAAAGTCGACGAGGAAGAAACGTTTCTCAGACGAGGTCGCGGCGGCGGTCCTCGTTCTCGCTCGGGGCTGGTCGTCCCTTCGGCGACAGAAGGCAATGTCGGTGCGGTATGCGATTGCGAGAGACGGGGACGATGGCCCGCTGCTGCTGTCGACCGCGGCGAAGAATGCTGCTGCTGCTGCTGCTGCTGCTGCCTCGAATAGACACTCGCAGAAGCCAGGGGATCTCCGCCGCCGCTTCCTCCTCGATCATGACCTTCCGGGTACCCCCCGACCGTTGCGCTACCTGCACTCTTCGGACTGGAAGTCGTAGAGTGTGGATGCGAAGGAAAGTATTGCCCGGACGGGATCCGGCGATGCGCATTGGCGGCCCGGATCGAGCGAGGCGAGCCGTTGAGTGGATTGACGGCGGCGGCGGCGGCGGAAAGAGGCGTAGCAGGAACGGCCGCCGAGGCGGGGGAGGAACTCGTATTCGGCGTGGGGAACGCTTCGGTCGTCGAAATCTGCGGTGCAAGCGCCATCGGGGAATGAATTCAGCATTCGTTTATTCTTCTTCTTTGCCTATGTCCACCTTCCGCGCGAGAAACGCTTTCCCTCACTCACCTGCAAAGCTTGTCGTTTCGTCGCCTCGCTCGCACTCCTCAACCTGCCATGCGGAGCCGCCCCAATCCCGTTTCCGCCGCCGCTACCACCGCCGCCGCCACCGGAGTCAGGCGGTCCAGGGAACGTCGGCCCCGCCGCTGCTCTGAGATGAGGTCTCTGCCCCTCCACCGAGGCGGGGTTACTCCATCCCCGATCTCGCAATGCTGTACCGCCGCCGCTGCCACCCGTCGCGGCTGCTGCTGCTGCTGCTCCGAAGGGACGATTCAGATCGCGAGCGACAGCGATCGCCGCGCCTGCGCCGCCGGTGCTGGACGAGGGGCCCGAAAACCCACTGGCCGAGAAATCCCGCGACGAGGAACCGCTCGTGCGAGTTCGATGGCCCATCGCTAACCGCATCGGTTGCTGTTGTTGAGTGGGTTCCGTCGTCCTCCGCGGTAAGCCCGGACCAAGAGGTGGATACGGCGCCGGCGCTGCCCCCGAAGGTGGTGTCGATGCCGACAAGGACGACGGCGAGGGCGACGCAGCCGCGACCCCCGGTGCTGCCACTCGAGGGAGTCCTTGTCCGAGCGGGGGATACGGCGCAAAGGCATCGATTGGAGGGTCGTGAGGAGCTCGGGAAGGGGCGGTATCGGCTCGTCGACGAGAAGGGCCGACAGGCGGTGGACCGGACATGACCGTCACGTTGGCATTCGCCGCCGGAGAAATGGCGGCTGCAGCGCCGAAGGGACGATTCAGCTGCCCCGAGGCGGAGGACGAAGGGGGCCCAAGCGACGGCAGCGACGGCGAGTTCGCAACGGGGTATTGTTGTTGTTGCGGGTGCGCAGGAAACACGAAGGCAGACCCGCCGCCACCCAGGGCAGAACCCGCCGCCGCCGCCTCTGCGAAAGTCGTCTCCGTCGGCGTCTGCGAACCCGATCTCGAATGCGCCGTCTGCTGCTGCTGCTGCTGCTGCTGACGCTGCTCCAGCTGTACCGCCGATCCCGAACCGGACCCAAACGCGAACCCCGACCCCGACCCGGCGCCGAAACTGCCCGTCCCGCCTTGTCCGAAACCCCAACCGAATCGAGGTGCTGCTGCCGGTTGTGAAGAAGAAGAGGATGGTCCAGCCTGGAAGGGAGGATACTGGTCGTCGTCGCGGATCATCAAGGGGGACATCAAATCTTCTGCGGCGCCGAGAGCTCCGCCGAATCCGAATGCGGACGTCGAGGAGGGCAGGCCGAATGATGATGCGGATCCGCCAAAGCCGTATCCGGAATAGTTGTCGGCAGACACAAACGCAGAGGACGCGGCTCCGCCGAACCCAAAGCCAGAAGTGGCCGCTTCGGACGACCAAGCATACTGAGATGCGTCAAACCCCCCGGCCGAAGAGTTGGCGGTATAATCGTTATCGTCGAGGTCGTCGAAAGAGGGGAGCGAGATGGTCGGTTTGACGGTGTTGACGGGGCCCGAGGGGAGCGTGATGGTCGTCCCGCCGAAGTTGCTGGAGGGTTGAGCGTACGGGTTCGATTCCTCGTCAAAGAGTCGCAGGAGGGGGTGGTTTCGAGGAGAGACCACTGCGGGCGAGGAGGTGGCCGGTCAGTATACCAGCATCAGTCGAACGAGACAAGGCGAAGGGCTCACCTTTCGGTGGTCGCGTGTGCGACTGGGCGGCTTTCTCGTCCAACATCCGCACGGGTTCGTCCCCGAGCGGTTCGAGTTTGCCCAACCCGATCCGGCTCGCAAAGTCGGCCTCGTCGAGGTCGAAATCCCACTGATCCTCGACGAGGTCGAACGTGTCTTCGCGGGCGTACTCGTCCCCGCCCCCCGGGGCGACACCGACGATCGACATCCGTTGACCTCCAGACTGGATCCATTGGACGTAGCGGACGATGAGTTCGCGCAAGAGGGCCATGGGCAGTTTCGAGGCGGATTTGATCCATTTCGAGCGCATCAAGTCGTCTGCGGTCGGGCGGACGGTCGGGTCGATCTGCAAGCACTGGGCGAGGAACTCGCGCATCGGGGTCGAGAAGGGACCGGGGGTGAGGGTGTCTTTGTCCGAGTCGTCGTCGTCGTCGTCGTCGGGGAGGGTCGGCGGGTCTGAGCGGGGGATGAGGGCGCAGGCACGGAGGGGTTCGATGCCAAAGTGAGGCGGGTTGCCGGTGGCCATTTCAAAGAGGGTGATGCCGAGGGACCAGATGTCGGCTTTCGTGTCGTACATCTTGCCGTCGGTGATGACCTCGGGGGCCATCCAGAGGGGCGTCCCGGTGAACGTGGACCGTTTCGAGTTGGCCTGGAGGTGGGCGGCGACTCCGAAATCGGCGAGGAGGATCTTGCCGGTCTGGGTCAAGAGGATGTTGGCGGCTTTGACGTCGCGGTGGATGATGTCTTGGCGGTGCAAGAAGGCGAGGGCGACGAGGACCTCGCGGACGATCAAGCTGGCGTACTTTTCGTGGATCGGACCGCTCTTCATGAGGGTGCGGATGCTACCGCCGCTGGCAAAGTCCATGGCGATCCACAACTCGTGGCCGTGCAAGTGGCAGCCGTGGTAGAGTGTGATGTTGTGCCTCGCGGCGTCGCGGAGTTCAGACAAGAGGGCGACCTCGCGCTGGATCTCGGAGATGTCGTCGTCCGGGGTGTCGAGGTCGATGATCTTGAGGGCGACGACTTGGCCGGTCGGGTTGTGCACGGCCTTGTAGACTCCGCCGTACGCGCCGCGTCCGACCATCTCCTTCTTGGAGTAGAGGGCGGTGACGGGGCCGATGTGCGGCTGCCGGCGCTGCGCAGCGAGGATCGCAGACTCGCTCATCTTTGCAGTCTAGCCTTTGCGTCCATCCAGTGGCACGCACGCAGCGTCGAGCGTCGAGAGAGCTCGAATGGGACAAGTCAGAGATGGGCGCCACGAAGAGCCGAAAGCCGCGAAAGCCGACCTCTCACTCGTCCAAGCCCAACCGCTGATGAGTGAACGAGGCGAGCGAGAGGGAGAGCACCAGCTGGTCGAGGATACAGGCTGGCTCGACCTGGACGCAGCAGAAGCCTCGGCGGACGACTTTGCGTGGCGCGACCGAGAGTTGCCCACCATCTGGAGGGTGACACACGCGACGCTCCCTCTCGCCCTACACCGCACGCCAGACTGTACTGACACCCACTACCCTCTAGAACGACCCCCTCTCGGTCCCGCGCACTTCGGCTCTCCCTCGCGGAGGTGTGCGCACCGTCAGCCGTCCTCCAACTCGAGTCGCAGTCGCACCCGGTCAAGTCGACCGTACAGCGCCGACGGTACCGAGAGACTACTCGCAGCCGCCAGAGCATAGCCGCGTACCGGTCAGTCTCGCGTGGGCAATCAGAAGGGCTGAGGTGGCTGCTCGCCCTGAGGGACGTCAAGAAGACGACTCTGCCAGCGACAACGAAGGCGACAGCCAGGACGAACAAGACTCGGCTACAACTCGTCCAGACGGCCCGACCATCATGGACCAACTCGTACGCGACGCCGCCTCGTTCTTTGCCACCGCGAGGCGATCACGTCCTCCTCCCGAAGCCTCCTCCTTCTCCTCCTCCTCCGAGTCGCAACCTCGACCCCGTGCTCGTGCTCGCGGAGGAGCAAGTGCACCGCAAGTCCGTCTCGAACAAGAAGAAGAAGAAGAAGAAGAAGAAGCCGTCAATTGGACACACTCGGCTCCTCCCCCACGCAGAAGGCGGACGAGGGAAGAAACCAACGCCATGATGGGAGCCGCGTTGAGGAGCAAGAAACCCGTCTACTTGCTCTACTGCGGTAACGACGGCTCGTCGACTCTCATCGACGACGACGACGACGAGGAGGAGGCTGGCGGCGGCGGTGGGTCGTCAAGGGAGGGACGTCTCCCGACTGGCTTCCACCCCGGCGCTGCCGCAGCGGGAACAAGGGGATGCGGCGCCCTCGTGTGCGCTCGCGCCCTCCTCGACGGAGTCCCCAACATGATCTTTCGCGATTCCTCCTCCTCCTCCTCCAATCCCGATCCGGAACCGGTATTGGAATCGGAATCGGGGCCAGCAGACATGGCCGCGGAGGCGGCGCCCCCCGCGGAAGAACGAGCGGCTTCGAGCGATCTGCCCCCACGAGCGGATAGGGTCGCCGATCTCTTTGAAGGCGATGGAGTCGGTGAACGGGTAGGACGGAGAGGGTGGAAGAAATGTAGAGGGTGCGTGACGCGCGATGTCGCTTGTACGCGGTGGTGAGTCCTTTCTCTCCCCTTTCTCTTTCTCTCCCCCCACGAGGCACCTCATCATCATCAGCATCTTGTCCTAACGTGCTCTCTGTACTCAGCGGCAACGTCCTCGGCTACCGCCTCCTCCGACCTTGCGTCAGCTGTTCCATCTCTCGTCCCACTTACACCACCTACGCTTCTGTCGTCACCAACAACGACCCCTCTTCTCGCGGTGGTGAACCGCGCGGGACTCTTTCCGCTGGAGGCGTCACGGGCGGAGGCGTCGTCGACGGCTTGTTGTTCCATTTCAAACTCGCAGCTGTTACGCCCGTACGGCGCCGGATTGGGATCCCCCCTGCGGAGGAATTGCCGCCGCTGCGGTCAAACTGGTTGGATACTACTGCGGTGACGCTGCCCTCGCCGACGACGACTTCGGAGGCGGGAGCCGCGCGCGGGGGAGAGGCGGCGCAGCAGCAGCAGAGTGGCGGTAGCGGGAGGAGCAGGTCTGCGTTGCCGGCGCGATTGAGGGAGAAGCCGGCGCGAGTTGGCGACAAGATGACCTGGAAACACATACCGACCGCACAGGTGAGTTGTCTCCGGAGTGCTTTCTTTCTCTGTCCTTCCCCCGCACCAATCTCTGCCACGGGAGACGCTGACTCTTCAGATCATCCGGTTGAATCATCCGGTCGAATTATTGAACGACAGCGCGATTTCATGTCTGGCCTGGTTGGCGAACCGAGCGATTGGATCTCTCCGTCGAGCGAGACTTGGTGGCTCGACCACGCCATCGTCAAGCACTCGCGGAAGCGCAGCGCGGGCGCCGCTTTCACCGAACCGTACGCACCTTCCTCTCGACGCGTGCTCCTGTCCACCAGAGATTGGCTAACCTTCGCTCGAACGCCTCTTTCGTGCGCGCGCGCAGGAATCGCACCTTCAATCCCGATTCTCTTTCTTCCGCCCGTACGACGGTCGACGCCAACGGTGGCGTCTCTCGCACCTCTCCCGTCAATTCCCCTCTGCGCTCGTCCCTCTCGCGTTCTCACGCGATCCGCGTCCGCGTCCCGCTCAGTAACCCCCATCCGGCTTCAGCGCTGGCCACCTCCTCCTCCTCCGGCGGCAACAGCGGGGGAAGAGCCCGGCAACAACAAGGAGGAGGAAACGAGTCTGCCACGGCTTCGTATGACCGCTACCGAAACGACGCGAGCGACTTTGCTCGCCGCGTTCGGCAGAGGTATGCGGATCCGAGCGCGAGCGATTCGGCCGTGGTGACGAGCCTCGAACGGGCGGGGTACGGGAGCGGGTTCGCGGCGGAGGATGAAGAAGAGGACGACGATCGCGGTGGTGCTCCATGCTCTAATTGCGCGCACGCGAGGGGCCGGGAGGTGGTTGGCCGATGAGGACGAGGACGATAGGCACTTTCCACGTGTACTTTTTGTTGCTGTTGATACATTTTTGTCCTGCACATTACGACCTTCTCATGTAACGTCCTTTGAACGAGTTATGTCGCACTGTCGCGGGGCTCTCAACTCAGCGAGCGCAGAGAGGAAAGAGGCTGCGTCGCTGGAAAGGGTTTCTGCTACTCTTCAGCCCTTAGAGAGTCCGGTCGGAGAGGCAAAGATCCTGATTGCAAGCGAAAAAAGCGCACAAGAGCACAAACGGAGGCGAGGCAAAGTCAGAAACGCTACAAGCTGATTCCCCATTTCGCCAAGGCATCCGCCAAAGCGTCGTCCGACCACGTCGCCGTTTGGAGGTACTTGAAAGTGCATTGAGGCGCGTCCACCATCGTCTCAACGGCTTGCTGCAACTTGCCGAGCGCGTCCGAAGCGAGATCGTCGGCTGCAGACGACTGAGATTCGCTGATCGCTGACGGTTGGAACAGCGTAAACGTGAACGACTCGAGGCGAGGAAGATGGCTCCGAACGCCGGGGTGGTCAGCTTCGAGATCGTCAATGTCGATATTGTGCTGCAGGAGATGGACACGCTGGATGGATGACGGCAGGCTATAGATTATCGACACGAGATTTTCGCCCTGTGTCTCCGAGAGAACGAGAGTCTTGAGCCGACGGAATTGGTAGAGCGTGTCACCGATAAGCTTTGACGACATGTAGCAATTGTCAACGACCAACTGGCGCGGATCGAGATCGTTCAGGTCTCCTCTCGTGCCGATACCAACGCTGCGTAGGAACACCACCGTCTTGCTCGAGACGGGAAGTGACCCGAAGTAACCCCAAGGTCCGCCAAAATCGCCGTCGTTGATGTAGAGCACGCGAGGTGCTGCGGTAGCAGTCGTATATCAGCCTTAATGAGCTTAAGAGTCTCCCAAATACTGGTCCGGTTGCACACTTACGAGGCCAGTCGGCGATGTCCAGTTTCGTGACCGGTGGTTTGAGCCACAACGTGTCGATGACCTGGCTATAGGCTTCCATCATTGGGCATAGTGCCCAGTAGCTTTCGAGTGTTCCGCGGGTCTCGGATTCCACGACGTGGGCCACCGCCACTGCTTCGCGTGCTTGTGCATGGGCTGTCGTGCCGTCGTCATCCGGCCCGGCAGGTCCTTCGACCAAACACGTGGCCCCAAAGTATTGTCGGTGGATGGTGTAGGAGACCGATTCTGTTGCAGGCTCTTCCAGTTTGTGGGGGTCTTCTGGCAAGCGAGTCAAGTCGAGGTAGAGACGGCGAAGCGGGTGGTCGCGGCCGAAGCCCGCCTCGAGGCGCGTCTTGAGGCGTTCGTGCTCGTCCGGTCGCGCTTGATAGGTGTATAGGAATTGGTCGTGCAAGCGTTCCTGTGCCCACGGCGTGAGGGAGCGGTGCACGAGCGAGGCGTTGATGAAGAACTCGACGCGTTCGTGAAGGCGGTCGATCGCAAGCGGAGGCGCAGCGAGCTCCAAAACGCGCAGTTCAAGTTCGAGCGGAAGTCTGTAGGGCATCTTGGACGGTAAGTTGAGGCGTGGCACAAGGGGAAAGGGAGCAAAACGCGTTCGTGATGCGAGTGAAGAGGAGGTCGGAGATTCTTTTACAAGGCTACGAGGTCCCGGACCGTAATGTCAGAGGGTACACTCAAGCGTTTCAGATAAGCTACGGCACTATGGGGAAGCAGGCGGAGAATGAAGGTGCTACAGGTCGAAGGTCGCCAGCGCGTCTGCCAACGCTTCGTCGCGCGACTTTGTTGAGCGCAGGTACTTGAAGGTACATTGAGGAGCGTCCACGACTGATTCGACGATTTGCTGCAGCTCGGCGAGCGCGTCCGGATTCGGAACCTCCGTTGCGGGTGTCGGAGATCCGCTGTTTGCTGACGATGGGAGCCAAGTGAACGTGAACGATTCGAGATGTGGGAGGACGACCGGAGCGTCCGACAGGTCATTGTCAGTGTAGATGTATCCATCCAGTACATGTACAGATCGCACGGTTCGCGGCATCGAGGCGAGCGTTGACACCAGGTCGTCGGTTTCAGTCTCGACGAAAACCAGAGTTTCGAGGCGACGACAACGATCGAGCAAGTCGGCAGCGGATGCTGAGATCGCCCAGCAATGTCGAGTATCAGGTGGCATATGTCGAGATCTCCATCTTCTTCTTCCATGCCGAGACCGGTGTTCCGCAGGAACAGCACTGTCTTGCTTGAGGAGGGGAGCGACCCGAGATAGCCCCAGGTACCGTCAATCTTGCCGTCGTCGATGTAAAGTATGCGAGGCGCTGCGGGAATCATGCGTTGATCAGCGTCAGGCCTTCAGGAATCCGCCAAGAGCGAACACTTGCCGACGCACGAGACAGGTCTTTGATGTTGAGGTCTAGGAACGGCGGTTTAACCCAGAGTGTGTCGATGGTCTGACTGTAGCTCGAGATCATTGCGCACAACTCCCAATATCCGTCATCTGGATCGTGCTGGGATTGTCTGAAATGAGCCACCGAAATGCAAGGCTGTTCATCGGCGTCCGTGCCGGCTTGTTGCGGATCGGAGACCGCCGGGTAGACCCGTCCGTACATCGTAGCGGAGACTGAGTCGGCACCAGGCTCTCTCCGCTTGAGGATGTTGGCCGGCAATGCAGTCAAGTCAAGGTAGAGGCGGCGGAGCGGGCAATCACCGCCGACTGCAGCCTCGAGGCGCGTTTTGAGGCGTGCATGCTCATCCGGTCGCGGCTGATAGGTGTACAAAAATTGGTCGTGCAAGCGTTCCTGGGCCCAGGTAGTGAAAGAGCGGTGTACGAGCGAGATGTTGATGAAAAAGTCGACGCGTTCGTGCAGGTGGTCGATAGCAAGCGCAGGCGCAGCGAGTTCGAGGATCGTGAGTTCGAGCTCGAGTGGGAACCTGTAGCGCATCGTATGTGCGTCTCGGAGCTGTTTGGCGTGAATGCGGTGAACGGTCGAGGTGAAAGAGGCGGACACGAAGCAGCGATGGTCTCCCCCGTACGACACACCGACAGGACCCAATCTAGCTAGCTAGACACCCTAAGCAGGAGCTTCTGCGCCGACTCCCGCAGGAACCTGCTCTTTCAAGCAAATTGGAATCCCTCGCTTCGACTCTTTGTCGCTTCGACAACTCGCCGTCGATCAACGAAACGACACGTCTTCCACTCGAACACGCCGCTTGAACCGCTCGATTGGAACTTTCGCACCCTTGAAGCATGGGCCAAGCCGAATCGCAACCGCAAGCAGGCGGCGCCAACGGGGGCAGCGACGCGAGCGGGGAAGGGTCGACACACTCTGCTCTACACGTGCTCCGCGTCGCAGAGAATTCGCCAGCCGCTGAGGCGGGTATAGAACCCTTTTTCGATTTTGTCGTCGGCGCAGGCGGGCAGCAGATCGTGCGTTGCGCCCTTGTTGTTGCTCGCCACAAATCGGATGGTTGTGGGGGGGCGAGGCTGACCACGTCGATACCGCCTACAGGGAGACGAGATCGATTTCCTGACCGAAGTGCTCGAAGAGAACGAAGGTGCAGAGGTACCGCTGCAGATCTACAGCACGAAGCGGAAAGAGGTTCGAGGTGCGTTGCCGGTTCTTGCCTCTTGGGCAGCGAGTTATTTTTCGTTCCATCCACCGCTGACGCCGAACGATGCACCTCCGACTGCAGAGGTCTATGTGATCCCTTCGCGGAATTGGTCCTCGGCTGCAGTACCCGGAGGAGAGGCCGGCATGGTGGATGGGCAGCCGTCCCTGCTCGGACTCAGCCTCCGTGTCTGCAGCCCGCAGTTCGCGCTCGACCAGGTGAGACGAGCGTCATTCAGAGCCATACGTTCCTCCGACCGCTAACGTGACGGGTACCTGCAGGTCTGGCACGTCCTCGAAATACTCGAAGGCTCGCCTGCACAGAGCGCTGGTCAGTCTGGGTCCCTCGACGGATCTTGCGGATGATCTCGGAGGCTCACCACAAGTATGCCTACAGGTCTCGTTCCCTTCGGAGACTGGATCATTGGCTATGCAGGCGGCGTCCTCCGCGGCGAAGGGGACTTTTACGACGTCGTCGAGGCGCACGTCGACAAGCCGCTCCGGCTGTTCGTGTACAACTCAGACTACGACGTCACTCGTGAAGCGATCCTCGTGCCCAACCGTTCTTGGGGCGGGGAAGGACTCCTCGGCTGCGGAGTCGGGTATGGCCTGCTCCATCGCATCCCGAAACCGCAAGATCGTGTCGAACCTCCTCCGCACCCTGACCCGCCTCGAACGAACGCCTCCCAATCGTCTGCACCGCCTCAAACGGTCGACAACGCGCGCCGATTCTCTGGCTTCGGGAGCGTCTCGTCGAACGTCCCACCGGCGCAAAACCCGCTTTATGCTCCTCCGCCATCGAGGTCGGCGGGAGCACCGACTCCGCCTCGACCGAATCAGCAACCGCCTCCGCCTCGAAGGACGGCTGCGCTTGTGTCACCGGAAGACGCCCGCGACTCGAGGAACATGTCTCCTCCGCAGCAGCAGAGAGCTCCTTCCGGACCTCGTTACGCGCCTCCTCCTCCCGGTCCACCTCCTCGAACATCTTCCGACCGACAGCATCCTTCCTTCTCGCAATACGACCGGTCCATGAACGACTCCCGCTTTGGCGAATACGACGCGACCGACGGAGTCGAAGTCGTCGCCGTCGAAGTTGACCCGGAACCAGTCCATGATGTTGTCTCTCCGACGCGAGGACCGTCAGCACTCGGTGGTGGTGCTCAGGGCAGCTTCAGGAAGCCGAGTGGCGGTCCGCCGATTCGAACGGGACCTGTGTATGCGCAACCGCCGCCGCCGCCCATGGCAGGAAGGACCTCGTCGGACCGCGGACCGCGGCAACCAGCTCGAGTCTAAGACTGATCACGTCTATTGCACGAGTCATAAGGTCGTGTGTGCTGTCGACAGGCAGGACACTGGAAGGGTGTGACTCCTCCGTAGCTTATCGTATTTTCCTGCAGCTTTTCTCTTCGTCTCTTTCGCGATCGGCCTGCGCAAAGCTCGAAATCATTCGCTTTGATTGATTCTGGGCGCGGCGGTATATATGCATGTGTCAACTTGGCTGCAATTGCAGCTGGTCCGGAGGAGAAGTCCGAAGTTTCGGAGACGCAGTAATCTTTTGTCGGCGACGTCATTGCCGCCGTGTCCGAAATTTTCGGGAGAGCAGCTTTGCGGGAGACGGACTCAAGTCGCGACCTCACTCTCTCCTTTTCCACATTCCACATTCGTGTGAATTCCTCAGAGAATACATATCATGTCCTCGCAGCTCGTCCTCGTCTCTGGCACTTCCGGTCAGTCCCTCTGCTCTCTTCGAGAAGCCTTCTCAGACCGCATGCGTGCTGATGTTATCGCGTCGCGGTCACCAGGCTTCGTCGGAACCGAAGTCACTCTCCAGTTCCTGCAAAAGGGCTTCCGGTACGCTCCAGCCCCAACTTGGGGCCACCACCTCGCCGCGAGTTTCGAGCTGACCGAACGTTGCTCGTCGCGGGATCCTCTTCTAAACTATGCAGCGTTCGCGGTACCGTCCGTTCGCAGGACAAGGCCGACGCGTGGGAGAAGAAGCACGCCGGCGAATTCAAGAAGGGCCAGCTCGAGTGGTCGATCGTCGAGGATGTGGCCGGAAAGGGCGCTTTTGACGAGGCCATCAAGGGCGTCGACATCGTCGCGCACACCGCTTCGCCCTTCGTGAGTCTATCCGCCTACTCGGCTGTATTGAGACGCCCAAGCTGATGAGGCTCGCGTGCAGCACTACAACTTCACCGACGCCGAGAAGGAAATGCTCATTCCTGCTCTCGAGGGCACTCGCCAGATCCTCCGCGCTGCGCAGAAGGTGAGGCTACCATCAGCATAGGCTGGATTCAGCAGTGCTCCCTAGATGGTGTTGGAAGCCGCCCCCGTTGGCAATGGCTGATCACGTTTCACCGTCATCAGGAACCCTCGGTCAAGCGCGTCGTCCTGACGAGCTCGTTCGCCGCCGTTCTCGACTTTGACCGTCTCTCGCCGGACGTCACCTTCTCTGAGAAGGACTGGAACCCGGCGACCTACGACTCGGCCAAGAAGTCGGACCAGAAGCCGTACGTCTACTGCGCTTCGAAGACGATCGCCGAGCAGGAGGCGTGGAAGATCGCCAAGGAGCCGGAGACCAAGTGGGAGCTCTGCACGATCTGCCCTCCTATGATCTGTGAGTGAACGCGTGCGCCTCCGTCCACTGCGTGTCCTTCCGACTGACTCGGCTGCGATTTTTAGTCGGCCCGCCGAAGCAGGTCATCAAGTCGCTGGACTCGATCAACACCTCGTCGGGCGCCGTCTGGGGCGTCGTCGACGCCAACAAGATTCCCGAGACGAGCTTCCCTGTCTGGACCGACGTCCGGGACATTGCCAAGATCCACGTCCTCGGAGCCACGGAGGACATCGCGAAGGGCAAGCGGTGAGCCCTGCCCTTCCTTCATCACTACGAGAGACTGTACGGGACACTGACACCGAACCCGTCGTTTCCGCAGCTACCTCTGCATCGCCGGACACTTTGACAACTCGCAGATTGCCGACGTCGCCCGCAAGGCGTTCCCGGACCAGGCTTCGCGCATCCCGGACGCCGAGGTGACTTCCGGCCCTGAGCACTTCAAGACCGACTCGTCGCTCGTCGAGAAGGAGCTCGGCATCAAGTGGATCTCGTTCGAAGACTCGGTCAAGGACACGCTCGGCCAGATCTTTGCCATTGAAAAGGAGCTCAAGGGCTCGTCGTAAAATCGACGGTGACCTTCGACTCCCCCGTATATAGTTCTGCCATGACTATCCCTTGCGTCGTACAGTCTCTCCACTGCAAAAGAAGCGTGTTGTGCTCCGTCTAGGTACATCTGCTGCTCCTGCAAAACTGCGAGTGGCGGCGCGTTGGCGCGGAAGCGATCTCAAAACTTTTTTCTTCGTCGCCGTCGCAGCTCGTTGAGCCCAACAAACGCACAAGACGTCGGACATGGCTGCGCCAGAGGGAGACAAGCCGTACTGGGATACCGAGACGGGCGGCATCGCCCCGATCAAGTCTTCGTGAGCATTTATCTCCCGCTGGTTGTCCTAATCATCGCTCAGCCAGTCCTCCGAGGTTCCTGGTGCGTCCAGCTGACCCTAGTGCATGTCGCAGCTATGTTCTATGGCACAAGATGGGCAAGAACCGAACGCCCCTCGCCAGTTCGACGATCGACGACGATGCAGCAGAGGGTCGCGGTCACGCTCAACTCGACAAACCGCTCCTCCGGACGGCAGATGTAGCGCCTGCCGCCGATTCGCCTGCACCGCCTGCTGCCGCAGGGGCAAAAACGGAAACCTCGATTCCGGCGACGGAAAACCAGCCCGGCGAAGCCGCTGAAACTACGGTTCAGGGCGCCGGCGAGGAAGGACAGGCTGAACCGGAGCAGAAGAAAGTTCGACTGAGTGGAGCGCAAAAGAAGGCGCTGGCGAAGCAGCGTCAGAAGGAGCAGTGGGAGGCAAAGATTGCGGCCAAGAGGGAGGCGAAGAAGCTTGCGAAGGAGGAAGGTGGTGCCGCTGATGGTGGCGAGGGCGGCAGGCAACGAGGAAAGGGTCAAAACAAGGTGCGAACTTACGAGCTTTTATTCGTGTACCCGAGTACCTGTGGAGCTGACTCCGCGGTGCCTACAGAACCGCAAGTTTGACAACCGCGCCGGCGAGATCCGCCTGTGCAACCAGCTCGCCCAGGGCAAGCCGTGCGAACGTCCGAACTGCAAGAACGACCACGACCTCGCAGCATTCTTCGCATCCCGCCCTACCGATATTCGACGAACCACTCCTGCTACCGCGGACGACCTCACCCCCGTCGAGTCGCCGGTGACTTGCCCCGTCTTCCTCTCCCTCGGAGCTTGCCCGTATGGCTTCAAGTGCCGATTCGGCGAGAGTCATATGCGCAAAGTCGAAGACGGCCAAGGCTTCATGCAGTCCGGATGGGAGCTCGTCGTTGACGACGAGAAGGTGGCGAAGCGGAAGGCGGAGATCGGCGAGGGCAAGGCCAAGCGGAGCGACCGAGGCGAGATGAACTTGATGACGATGACGGATATCAAGTCTGTTCGAGGAGGTGGCAAGTCGCAGGTACGTGCATGGACCTCCTGTAAAGCGGCTTTTGACGACCAGCCGGACTGACACGTTGTGCCGCTCGCCGCCTAGGAGAAGTTCCCGCTCTCGGTCGCGTACCTCAATTCGATCGGTGAACCGCTCGACTCGCGCGAGCGCGATGACAACAACGGCCGGGGAGGCAAAGGCAAGAAGCGTGGTCGCAACGGCGAATCCAAGCCGGAAGAGACCGCCGAGTCTTCCGTTGCGGCGGCGACGACGACGACGACGACCCCGTCAGCAGAGGCTGGCTCCGCCGAGCCGGTGGCGTCGACCTCGGCGGTCGCAATGGACGTTGAGACTGCCGCAGCTACCGAGACTCCCAAGGGCGACGCCGCCGCCTCTGCAGCAGACGATGCGCACCCGTCTCGGACTTTCGTTCCGGATCTCGCTCCCATCCGCGCCTCGGAGAAGAAGCGGCTCGATTTCGCCGGCAAACTGTGGATGGCACCTCTCACGACGGTCGGCAACCTCCCCTTCCGACGGCTCGCGGTCGAATACGGTTGCGACATCACGACTTCCGAGATGGGTCTTGCGCAGGAGTTTTTGTCGGGCAATGCGAACGAGTGGAGCTTGGTCAGGCGGCACCCGAGCGAGAAGATCTTTGGTGTGCAGATCTGTGGAGCGAAGCCGCAAGTACTCGTCCCCGCGGCCGAAGCGATCGCTAAGAACTGCGAGATCGACTTCCTTGGTGAGTCTCTGCCGCATTCACACACGATCGGCTCTGTTACTGACTAGCGCACTGCTCTCCTTAGACGTCAACTGCGGCTGCCCGATCGACCTCGTCTTCAACAAAGGTGCCGGTTCCGCGCTCCTCGCACATGCTACCAAACTCGGCAAATCGCTTGTCGGCATGTCGCAGGTCCTCGGCGAAGTGCCACTCACGGTCAAGATCCGTACCGGCATCGCCAACAACCAGCCGACAGCGCACAAGCTCATGCCTCGCTTCCAGAAGGAGTGGGGTGTCAGTGCCGTGACGGTGGGTTTTTCGGGTTCATTTTGGCCGCGCATGAGGCTCATTCTGTCGCGATTTGCTCTCCAGATGCACGGTCGGTCTCGTCAGCAACGCTACAAGTCTTTCGCAGACTACAAATGTAAGTTTCTGCGCTACGTTCGTTCGCCGAACCTGCTCTGATCGCGTCGTCGATTCGGGAAACAGACATCGGGGAGTGCGTCAACGTCCTCCGGGAGACCGTCAAGGACGACGATCTCGCACCGATTCCTATCTTCGGCAACGGCGACGCGTACGACCACCGATCGTACTGGGAGAACGTGGAGCAGAGCGGAGTGGACGGCATCATGATCGCCCGCGGCGCGCTCATCAAGCCCTGGATCTTTACCGAGCTGAAAGAGCGCCGAGACTGTGAGTCTGCCGCCGTTGAACGCTTCCAGTCTTCCGATCTCTGACCTCCATCTGTAGGGGACATTTCGTCGCGGGAGCGTCTCGATATGATCGGGAAACTGTGCAACTTTGGACTTGAGCACTGGGTACGATTCTTTCTCGCCATATCACCTGCCTCGTCCACGGCTAACAGATCACCATGCTCAAATAGGGATCGGACCAGATGGGCACCAACCTGACGCGGCGATTCGTGTGCGAGGCCATGTCGTTCACGCACCGATACGTTCCGGTTGGGCTCCTCGAACGCCTGCCGACGCACATGAACGAGCGCGCATTCCCTTACAAGGGCCGGGACGAGCTCGAGGTACGTTACGCTGCGACTACAACGATTTCGGTAGAGGCTTATTTTGCGTGGCCCGCAGACTCTGCTTGCTTCTGACCAAGCAAAGGATTGGGTCGACATCACGTCAATGTTCCTCGGCCCTCCTCCTGATGACTGGACGTTCACGCCTAAGGTACGCGCGAGCATCTTTCATGCGTCAATCTCCTTCGCCGCCGCTAACTTTTCGATGGGCTCTGCAGCACAAAGCGGCGTCGACAGAGACCGAGGCGCAGGGATGAGCTTTCGATGTAGGTGACTGCTGCAAGACATTCCTCCTTTACCCCACACTTCTCGAGTCCTTCTCTCGCACGGTCCTGCTTTACTTTGGAGGGTCGACCTGGTCCTCAGGCCGGGCACGACCAGCACACGACAAGCGAAACATTCACAATGCATGCACGCAGAAGCACAACTCAAGCTCAATCAAATGTCTCGGCCTCGTGTCTGCCGCAGTCTCGTGTCTGCCGAGCGTATCTGCAGCAATCGCTGTCGAAGTCAGCGCTTGATGCCTGACAAACTTCGCTTCGGAAAACTGGAGCAGTCAGGCTCGAAGTCGTTTTCCGGTCGGTTCTCGCCGTCGGTAGACTCACATTTCGGGGGAGTCAAAATTGGCTCATTGGCACCGACTGTTCGACCACCGAGATGAGTCAGAAGTCCGCATCAACGTCACCTTGCTCGGCAGCGGCTTCGAGCCAACTGTGCGAAGGGGCGCCAGACGGCTCCGAAGCTGGCCGTGCCGAAGGCTCCCTTACGACGTCGTCAAAGCGGTGGTCGAACTGCGTCGGCAGGTGACTCCAGATGCCGGACGAATCAGAGCTGTTCGTGCGGGAGCGCTGACCGCCGCCTTGAGGGCGGTGCTGCGGCTCTTCCTCATCCTCGTCCATGTCTCCCAGCCACAGTTTGATCCTGTTACCGCTCGGGTTCGGAGGTGCTGAGCTGCTGCATCCCTCCTCGCTCGACGATGCGGAAGATGCAGACGCGAACTTCTGGTGGCCAATCTTGGCTTGATGGGCGTGCTGAGCTAGGTGAGAGACTTCCGAACCGTGTGAGAGGTGACCCCATTCATCTGCGATCATCCTCTGACCCTGTGCAGTAGCTTGGTCGTCGATCCCGACCGCGTCCTCTGCCTTGGCGACGATCACATCCGGATCGTGACCGCGAGGCGGCATGACCGACAAGCGGCGGAGGAGGCGACCAGGAGTTGTTGCGCGCGACTTGCCATCATCGTATACCTCGCTGCGACCGAGCGCTGCAGACGGGGTGGTGTTTGGATCTGTTCGGTCTCCCTTGAGGTCGGCGGAAGCGCCCGATCTGATAGGAGACTCTGGCGGAAAGCGATGCGGCGAGTCCTCGTTCTGCCTTTTCGAAGCTCTCGGGGCATCGTACATGACCGTGGGAGCTCGTTTTGCGCCCGGACCAGTGGCGAAGCGAAACGTAGGCTTGCGACGAGCTTTCTTTGCCGACTTGGATACCGCGTCAGCCTTGTCAAACCCACCCGGCGCGTTTTCGGCGTCGGTGGCTGCCTTAGTGGCGTTCTGCGGGGCCCGGACAATGTCGACGAGTCTGACAGGGGGCGGAAGTCGAGCCGGTATGATGCGCATGCGCTGCTTCTTGAGTGCGGGCGGTTTGGCTGTACGAGGCAGACCGGCTGTGCCGACCTTCTTTTCGGGCATGACGGCAGCCTTGCCCAGACGACTGTAACGGGGTTCGGGCGAAGATCAGCCTCATTATCTGCTTCAGAAGAGGAGGCGAGTGTACCCGGTGCTCGGCGAAGTTGCCGCGATGGCGCCGACGGCGTCTGCTTCTTCGGGAGCGCAGAACGCAAGACTATTCATCCGGCGAGGACCGCTGTCCTTCTGCGGCGCAGCAGACTTGGACTTGAACTTGAACTTTGTACGATCAATACTCTTCTCCAGTACCGAGATGCTTCGGAGCTTCGAAGGCGCTGACTTGGGAGTTTTGGCGACCAGGAGCGGCGAGAACGCGGTCTTGTCGACTTGCTGCAGGAAAGCGCCACGAGCAGGGGCACCAACCTTGAGTCGCTTAACGTTGCTCGAGTCAGGTGTGCCGACGGGTTCGCGTTGGCGCTTCTTGCCGCGTCCGCGAGCAGGAGCGCGCACGGGACCGGGAGCGTACAAGTCGTCGCTACTTTGGTCTTCCGAGTCGTCTCCATCGTCTCCGGCGCCGTTCTCGTCATGACTCGGATGCTCTAGACTGAGCTGACGACGTTGTCCAGTGGCCGTGCGGCGCAGGTAACGGGTCTTTGCCTTCGAAGAGAGGCGGTTCACCGTTTCGGAACCCGCAAAACGGTGTGTCGGCGGCGGTGGTGGCGGCGAGGGCGAGCGAGAGGCGTCGTGAGCGGGCTGTCTAGTCACTTTGAGTCCTCTCGTGGAGCGGGAGGTCTGTCCTTTGTCTTCGTCCGAGTGCTGTGGAGCACGGACTACTCGACCTGTGCTGGGCGTTTTCTTCTTCTTGCTCGAGAGGGATTTCTTCGAAGCAGAGCGTAGCAAGATCTTCGAGGCGGTGCGAGGGATCAGGGTAGCGTACGCGGTCTGGATCGAAGCCGGCAACTGCTCAAGATCGTCTTCGGCTGCGTCCTCGTCGTCGTCTGCAAGGTCGTCGTCGTCGTTTCCTGCCGAACGCTGATCTTCGCGCTCGGCTGCGAGCTTGCTCAAAGTCGCGATCGCCCACGCACCGCCCGGGACTGGACCAAGTCGTCTTCGTGCCGGCGTCTTGTAGCGATCCACGGTAGGAGGCGGGTTGGCTGGCGGCTTTGATTGAACAGGCAACTTGGAGGTGGAAGCGACTGGTCCGAACGCGTCCTCGGGGCGAGCAGCAGCCCTCGGAACACGCAGCGCCGACTTGAGTGGAGCTCTTTGAGTCTTGTTCTGTCCGCCCTTGGGTGCCGAAAAGTCTTCGACTTGCGCGAGGCCACGCTCCGGAGGTCGCGAAAGACCGGGTTGGCTCGGCGTTTGCTCACGGCCTGGTTGCGGCGGCGCCAGCTCGGGGCGAGCAACGGTGGAGGAGGTTGCTCCGAGGGTATGTGAATCAGGTAGACCTCCCCGTTTAGGCTCTTCGCCGCGGGCCGGAAGAGCGAGCGGAGCAGGCTTGGGGACCTTGACCCAAGCGCGAGACGGCCTCGCTCTGAACCGCGACGGTGGAGACGGCGCCCGCACTGAGCCAGACGACGCGTCATCTTCGGACATGTCGGCCCGCGAGCTGCACGCACGGCGCCACGAGCGAGCGTTTGCGGAGGAGGAAGAAGGAGAAGGTCAGATGGCGAGGTCGGAACGGCGATGATGTTCGGGGAATACAAGCTCCGTAGCAGACAAGGCGCGGATCGTTCAGATACAGAGAAGTAGTAGACAGTGGTGGCTACAGTGGAATAGAATGGTGTGCTCGAAAGAGGAAGTTTGTTTCCCTCATCGAACGCTCGTGCCGCCGAACCCAGTGCTGCGCCTCATCCCGCCGCTCGCGCTCGTCCCAACACCTCGGTCGTCGTCGTCGTTGTCGTGCCCCCACCTCCGCGCCTGTCGACCTCCCCAGCCCCATCCGCCCATGGTCCCACCAGCCGGTTGCTGCACCTGCGCGCCACGCAAACCACCTCCCCAGAAACCACCACCACCACCACCGCCTCCGAACCCGGTGGCACCGAGACCGGTCGGACGACCAAAGACGTCGTATTCTGCGTAGACGGGATGCGTGCGCGGTGGGACTCGGTTGTGTCCTCCACCGGTGCCGAGGAATGCGTTGGCGATCCAACCGAGAGCGGCACCGGACCAAAATCCGGGCCTCCAGCCTGCTGCATCACCGGACGAAGAGGACGGGTCTGGTTTCGGTGTGTAAGGAGGCGGAGGTCCGGAAGAAGGAGGGGGACGAGGACCACCACCGCCACCACCCCCACCACCGCCGCCTCCGCCTCCCCAGCCCCAGCTTCGCGGTGGTCGACTTGTCGGCCTCGGACCGCTTCGTCCTGAGAAGAAACGGTTGTAGAGAGATTTGAAAAGTCTGAGGAGCAGGGAAGCGACCAAGTAGACGGTCACAAGAGTGAAGACGAGGTTGAAAGCGTCTGGTTTCGGTTCAGCGGCGGGATCAGCTTTCCATGTTCAAACACAACGCTCCGAAACGAATTCGTGACGCAAACAAAGTAAACGCACCGTTGAAGAGGGAGGAGCTGCGACCGGGAAGGTAGGATTTGTAGCCGTCCTCGAGTGCGGGCGAGGCGCGGACGAGCGAATAGGTCAAGCCGCAAGATCCGCGGAGTATGTTTGGGTCATCTGGACCGTCTGTAGAGCGCCAGTCTGCATCAGTTCGAGAGTCCTGCCTGGAGACATGACAGAAAGAACTCGGACTCACCCCACCCTTCGCACGAGACATCGACGTCGCCGAACCTCAGCCCGCTCGGGAGGTCCGCTTCGCACTTCCACTCGAGCCCTCCTACGCCATCGGTCCCGACGGCGACGCACTGGACCACGTCTGGTGTGTATTTGCGGCAGAGCGAGCCTTTGCAGGTGAGTTGCGGGACGGGAGGGAGTCGTCGGGATGCGGTGCGCCGGTTCGCGTGCAGCGTCAGAGCTGAGAGCGACTTGACTGTGGGCGGAGGAGGCAAGTCCGAGTGTCAGTCGATTTCTTGCTCTTGGGATGCACGGGCTCGTCTTGTAAGTCCAAGCACTAGGCTTGAGTGGCGAAAAGGTTCTTCGGCTGCATGTGAATGCGAAGTGGCAAACTCACGTGGAATCCGCTGCGAGCGAGTCGAGACCATGGCGGTGTGCTGCGCTAGGGGTACGAGGAGGTGACTCGGAGAACAGCAGGCCAGCGAGCGGCGAGTCTAGACGAGAAGGAGGAGGAAGAGAAGAAGCGAAAGCAGCTTGAGAACGAGATGGAAAGCGAGGAGGAGCACGACGACGTGGCAACGTCAAGGCGTGCCTGGACCGGTGTAGATCGGTTCTAGAGCTGTAGGATAGCCGGATAGTTCACTCTATGAGCCCGCACAGCGAGAACGAGGTGGTGGTCGCGGACCAACGAGCGAGCGACCGGCTCGTCGTCTTCGCTCGTCCGAGTCCAAGCAGGTCACTTTGCTATACTCGCCCGTCTGAGCTTCGGACTAGGCGGAACAGGCTCACATCTACCCACGCTTGTCTCGGCTGACTCGAACGAGGCAGCGCGAGACTCTTCTTGGGCGTGACCTGCCCCACTCGACTACTCTCGGTCAACATGGCGTCGACTGCCCTCCTCGCGGCCGACTTTGCGGCGCTGTCGAGGGAGGCAGGCAGGAGGCACTCGGACGTACGCGATGTGAGTACCTCTCGTCTCCGCTCCAGGGTGCCGCCGTAAGTTATAGCTGAACCCTGCCTCGCAAAACAGGCTGCCGACGCCGCGCATCAACTGCTCAAGCATGCGAGCCAGCAGTCCATGACGGAGCTGCACGCAGGTGGGTCACTGCTGCTTTGCCCCACTGTAAAGAGATCCCGCTCCGCTCACTCCGCCGACGCTGCCGCAGATCCGCCGCCGACTTCGCATCCCCTCTATCAACCCATCTTCCTCGCGGCCAACACCAAGAACGCCAAGGTCATCGCACTCGCCATGTCGGCTCTCCAGAGGCTCATCATGGCCAACGCTGTCCCGAGAGTACGTGTCACCAGAGACGAGATTGTCGCCGGAGCGAGAAATCTTGGCTGACTCCGGTTCTCCGCGAGTAGACCTTTGTACAGCAGATCCTCGACACACTCGAACACGTCATCTCTCAAGGCGTCGAGATACAGCTCAAGGTCTTGCAGATCCTCGTCAGCCTGTTGACGACCGACGAGCCGGTGCCAAATGCCAAAGGGCGCAAACGAGTTCTCGTCCAAGGCGAGGACCTCGGACGGGTGCGTTCAAAGGCACGCACACACCCAAGACTCGAATCCACTGACTCACGACCCCTTCCCCAGGCCCTCGAGCTCTCCCACCGCTTGTCGACGTCCAAGATCCCCGTCGTCGCCTCGACCGCTTCCGCCACCCTGCGCCAGCTCTTCATGTTCGTCTTTGAACGCGTCAGCGCCGAAGATGCCCTCATCGCAAGCTCAACCGATCCCTCACACGACGCGAGTCTGCCACCACCCTCGTTCGATGTCGACGTCCCGCCGAACGAGATTGACCGCGCCGCCGCCAACTCGCCGAGCGCGGCGGCCCCGCTCGACGAGGGAGAAAGCGAAAGCGCGGCGGCGAAGCAGCAGCAAGGCGGGCAGCATGGGCGCGCACGCTCGAGATCGATCAAGCTCCGGCCGGCAGCGCGGGACGCCTACTTGCTCCTCGAAGATCTGTGCCTCCTCGTCGCAGGCTCGGTCGAAGGTGGCCCGGACGGCGAACCGAGCTTCTTGCGCTGGAAGAGCCTGAGTCGGACTTTCGGACTCGAACTGGTCGAGAGTATCGTCAGTGGCTTTGGCGACATTGTCCGGACTGTGAGCTTTCTCCACTCTCCGTGTGCCGATATCAAACGACCCCCGAGAGCTCACGAACCAGCCCCCTTTTCTCGCACAGCATCCGGAGCTTTTGCTCGTTTTACGGGCTCACCTCTGCCCCCTCCTGATTCGCTTCCTATCCTCGCCGCCTCAATCGACGCTCACGTCATCGACCACCTTTGCCTATTCGTTCCCGCTCACGCTCCGCCTCACGCGCGTCGTCTTTCTCCTCCTCAAGCAGTTCTCCGACCTCCTCACCCTCGAGTCGGAGATCTTCCTGACCATGTTTGTTCGCGTGGTCGGACCGGGCGAACGCGGTGAAGGCGAAGGAGGTCATCCAGCCGGACCGGCCGCCGCGGGTCAGAACAGCCCGCTCTGGATGCGGGTCCTCGCGCTCGAGATTTTCCGCGGCCTCTGCTCCGACTTCACCCTCATGATGAAGTTCTACCAGCGTTACGATGCTGTCACCAAAGAGGCAGAGGAACAGACTCGATCGGCCGACGCCAAGGGAAAGGGCAAGGCCAACAACACTGGAGGTTCGACCTTCTTTAGCGATCTCGTTACGGCTCTGAACCGCCTCGCGAGCGAGAAGCCTGCCGCCCTCGGGACCGGCGCCGCCGTCCTGTGTGGATCTTCCCTCGGCCCGATCGCGAGTTCCTCTGCCGTATCACCATCGCCTCACCACAATAACAGCAGCAGCAGCAGCACCGGCGCCCCCGCAGCTGCAGGCCTCACGGGTTCGGCCGTCATCGACAGCGCGATGGGCATGGGTCTCGGTCTTGCACAAGCCGCGGGCTCCGTCGTCGGAAGTAGTGTCGCAGCCGCGGCGGGCGCCGTCTCGACCGCCGGAGGCCTCGTCGCGAGCGGTCCGAGCCTCAGCACCGAGACCGCCTCGATGAAACTCCAATGCATCGATCAACTCGACAAAGCCGAACCTCCTCCCATACCGGAGACGTATCCTTACCTCCTCGCACTCCAGTGCCTGACCGCTCTCGCGGATGGATTCGCCGCGTACTCCCTGCACGCGTACGGCAAGCTCGTGCGCCGACAACAAAAGGAGCAAGGGACCGCGCCGCCCGCGCTCGACTTTACGACGCTCGATTCGCGCGAGTCGGCCGTGTCGGCCATGCTCGTCGTGCGGGCCATGGCCGAATCGGCCTGGCCTGCGCTGCTCGCTTCGATGTCGTTCTTCATCGGCACCTCGCTCTCGGATGACCTCTTCTCCGACGTCGTCATGTCTCTCCAGAACTTTACTTCGGTCCTCGGCATCCTCGACCTCGAAACGCCGCGCGAAGCTTTCCTCACCTCGCTGTGCAGGTTCGCCATGCCGCCGGCGATCGTTTCTCACATCGCCTCGCAAGCAGACGCAGTCGGCGGTAGTCATTCCCACCGTTCAGGCGGCGCAGTCGCCGCGGCGACCGCCGTCTTGTCAGCCGGAGCGGAATCGTTGGCACTCCTGACCGGCGCCGGATCGGCGAACGCACCAATCGGCCTCTCGACTCGAAACCTCGCCTGTCTGCGCGCCCTTCTCTCGGTCGCCCACTTCCTTGCAGGATCGCTCGGCCTCTCCTGGTTCAGCGTCTTTGAGACGCTCCAGAACGCCGATTTTGTCCTTCGTGCTACGGCAGCAGGGCGGGGTGCGAGGAAGCGAGCGATTCAGCCTACGCCGCCGGCAGTCACATCCGCAGCGACATCAAGCAAAACGAGCTCGTCCGCCGCGCATGCAGTGGACGCTAAGGTTGCGGCTGCACAGAGTTCGGTCGTGCCGTCGGAAGAGGACGAGCAGGCGATCCAGCAAGCGATGGCAGACATGTTCTCGATCTCTCAAGCGCTCGACGATGACGCCTTCCGCAAATTCCTCGGAGCATTGTGCCGTCTCAGCGGCGAGATGCTCGGTTTGCCGATGCACGAAGACGGAACGCTTGCGGAGGAAGTCGTCCAGGAGGAACACGGCGACGGGAGCAGCTCTGGGATGCGGACGCCGCTCGAAACACCGGACAAGGCGAAGAGGCGGTCGAGCGGCATTCAGACCGCCAAGGGGCATTCCTCGGCCCGATCGGACAAAGAAGTGTCGTTTGGTGTGGCCAAGATCGGCGTCGTCGCTACCCTGAACATGACTCGTCTCATCACGCGGCCGCCACCAGTCGGCTGGAACGCCGTCACCTCCCATCTCCTCCACCTGGCCCACTGGCCGTCGGCGCCTCCCTCGGTCCGACTTCAGGCAACCGACGTCCTGACGCAAAGCCTCTTGCTCGCCTTGAAGGCTCTGACGAGCGCCATTCCAGCGGACGACCTCGACGGAAGAGAGCGCGTGCAAAAGCTCGTCTTGACCACGCTGGCGGAACTCGCAGAGCCTCCTGCGCGCCTCCAGAACTCGACCGACGTCGAGATCCGGCGCATGGCGCTCGAGACCTTACTCCGCATCCTCGAGTCCAACGGTCACGCGCTCGTCACGGGATGGAATCGAATTTTCCACATCTTGCGTACGGCCTGCCCGCCGGCGAACCTCTACCTCCCGCCCATACCTTCTCCGTCGATAGCCGGGCGTTATTCGCTCGATACGATCTCGGAGCGTGAAGGACTGGCTCCCAGTACGCCGATCAGGGCTTCGGGATCGAATGGAGGCTACTTCCTTCCCGTCGCCGGTGGACCGTCCGGAGACGCATCCGCTCGAGCCGTCAAGGGCGCCGCTCTCGTGCGCACAAGCTTTCCTTCGCTTCAGCTCATCTGCACCGACTTCCTCGAAGCCCTCACGGTGGACGAGCTGCGAGACTGCATCGGTACTTTGGCCGACTTTGGGAAGCAAGGTGACGACGTCAACGTCGCACTCACTGTGCGTTCCACCTACGGGGACTCAGATTGCGATGAACATGTGGCTGACTGCGAGATTTGCAGGCCGGCGGACTCCTCTGGAACGTCTCCGACCACGTGCAGGCGAAACAGCGCGACGGCGACAGCGTCGAGGCGCATGCCGAACTTTGGATGTTCCTTCTGAAGAACATGCTCGCCCATTGCCGCGATCCCCGCCAAGAAGTCCGCGACGCATCGATTACCAACGTGTTCCGTTCCTTGTCGGTCTACGGCTCGACGCTGGAACCGGCGGCTTGGGACGCGTGCTGCTGGGAAGTCGTGTTCCCGCTGCTCGACGACTTGTCCGACATGATTCATCACCATAACGAAGTCGACAACGAGGATGCGAGCGAGGAGCAAACGGTGCCGCAGCCGAATGGACCTCCGCTTCGACTCGTCGACAAACAGTGGGACGATTCCAAGTCGCTCGCACTTCGTTCGACCGGCGACGTCTTCTTCGAGTACCTCGCAATACTCGTCAAGACGGATCGTTACGAAGACACGTGGGACGGGTTCGTGCAGCGACTGCAAGACAGCTTCATCGTCGATCGGGCCGGGCCAGCGACCGCCTCGATGCAAGCGCTCGAAAAGGTCCTGTCCGTCGCGCTCGACACTTCGAACGCGGATCGGATTTCGAGCTCGTGGGAGCGCGCTTGGCGCGCGTGGGATGCGATCGGTGCCGACATCGAACACAACGAGCAGGATGTCGAGAACGTGCACGCCAAAGCCTACACGCAAGTCAACTTGGAGACCTTCGTCCGCGTCGCCCTGTCCATCTACACGCCGCCATACCTCGTCTTTGACTTGCCGAGGGTGCAGAGGATGCTCGCCGTCGTGCGAGCGGCTTTGCTCTACTCGCACAGCCCGGATTATCGAGTGGACATCGACGGTTTGATGCCGCTTCAAGCTACGGTCCTGGAGGTCGTCGCTGCCATCAAGCTTGACGAGCTCCCCGGCGCAGCGGCTGCCGTCATCACCGAACTGTCTGACTATGTCACCTTGGCGTTCACGGCGTCTTTCGATGTTCCGTCGTACGGATCGATCGGCAAGGCGGGACAACGCGTGACCTACATCGCCTTGACGAAGGAAGTGATGCCGCATATCCAATGGCTTTTCGACAAGTACCGCGACGATCCGTTTGTGTACGAAGACGGTGCTCTCGAGCGTGTGCTGGAGGTGAGGGCACTTTCCGACTTCCTGGCTTGCGTCGCGCGTTGACGCGTGATCCTCTTTCATTACAGGCCTATTCGCTCCCTATGGGCTTGAAGCACGAGTGCCCGGCACCGGCCAAGTTTGGATCCGCCGACCCGCTCTGGAAGACTGCCACGATCTGCTTCCTGAAGACCGTCCGCACCGCGGTGACCAGCATGCCTCGGCTAGAAGCCTGTACGCAGCTATCTCCGCATGCTTGTCGTAGCGTCCTTCCACTGACTTGCTGCCTTCTTCGCAGTGTCTGATGGGTTGACTTTTGTTGTCTGGGAACGCATCGTCGACGGATTCACCGCAGCCTTGCGAGCCTCGACGTGCGTGTTGTCTGCTTCACAAACTCCATCGCTCGCCTTCCATGCTGACCTTGCGTGTCTACTGCAGACTCGAGACGGCGGCACCAACTTTCGAGGCCTTGCGGAAAGAGGAAAACTTTGACTTGTCTTTGCTCGGTCAGTTCGTCTCTCTTGGGGAGTCTACCCCCGAAAGTGTCTGGCCTCAAGTGCTCACCCAGTTTCTGCTTCTTGACCGTCAGTCGCGCTCGAGCACGATGTGTGGCCGGTCCTCGGCGCAGCTGCCGTCCCGGACGACCTCATCTGTCGTCTGGGCAAAGCGATCCAGCTCGCATCTCGTCTTCACCGCCTCGATCTGCCGCGAGACGAGGACGGTGCAGACAATTCGCCGGACTTTCTCGAACCGCGGTTCGATCCCGACTTTGATCGCCAAGCTCGTGGCAAGGTCGAGGGGACCACGGTGCAGACCGTCGAGGTGCAGAAAGAGCGATTCGCGTACTGGAACCTCGACATGCTCTTTATGGTCTGTGATGAGCAGCATGGTGCGCATGATCTCCAATCAGGAATAACCATCAGAAGCAGCGTACTGATCGGACTCCTTCCATACTGCAGTCGGAACCGATCCGGCGCGTCATCGGGTGGCCGCTCTTTGTGCCCCTCTCCTTCTCACACGATGCGCCGCCGTCTTTGCGACGTACGTCGCAGACGCGCCACTGCGAGGCAAGATGCCGTTCCCGAGGCGAGTCAGCTTCACAATCCTCCCTTCTTCGGGCGACCTTGCTGACGGCGGCCTCCTCGTGTCTGCAGAATTCGGCAAGAGGAGCTCCAATACCTCTTGCAACGACTTCTCGCACTCCGGCTACCGCCAGCGACTCTCAGTGTGTCCCTGCGATCGACTTCGACCGGCCAGGAAGCGAGCGCGGTGACCGACGTTCGCGCTCGCTTGTTGGAATCCTCCACCGCAGTCCTGTACGAGCTCTACCCTCTCCTCGTCGACCTTCTTCGCACCGCCGCAACCCTGCCGACCGTCACTCGAGCACCGAGCTACCTCCCCCGCCGTTTCCTCGAGACTCCTGCGGCCGACGAAGAATCGTTTGACGGTTTGCCCGCCGCTTGGAAAGTCGGGAACATCGGACGGATGATCCCTCCCGACGCCGAGCAAGATCTTGTCAGTCTCGTCGGTGCCTGCCTCGGCCAAGTCGGGCGCGAGATCGCGGCCGGCACCTCTCTGCGACATTCCGACTGAGTTTTAACCCTGTTTCGATACCCACATTCCTCTTTACATCCGCATCCTGCATGTTTCTCTAGTCGTAGCATTCCACAAACGAGCCTTGTCGTACATCCTCCTGCAGCGAGCAGTTTCGTTTCTTCGCAATCCCCTCATCAGATTCGACGTTACGCTGCTTGTCGTTGTCCATTTCGGATCCTCCAGCCATGCGCGGTCCGATCGACTCGAATGCCCTCCCACCAGATCTTGCAGCTCGCTTTGCTGCCCTGCGCGCACCGGCTGCTCCGCCCGCAGACGCGACGACTTCTCCTCAGCCGCGCAGCCCCACATCGAAGCAAAGCAAGTACGTGTGACTTGGGATTTGCAGCACTATGCGACGCACACAGCTGACGGCTAGGGTAACAGTGAACCGGACGACCCGCTCGAGCGGCGGCTCGAGCAACTGAGCACTCCCACAAAGGTCCAAATCGAACGCGGCGTCAAGGTCGAGATGAAGGGGTTCTCGCCGCCCAGAGCAGACCGGACCCACAATCACGGCGACGTAAGTACTCTGGGCACTCTATGTGTGTTGCAAGGCTGCCGCGCGACTGGGACGGGGCAACTCCGCCCGTGACCAACTCCGGCTGGCAAGCAGAGTGCGCAGTCCGTGGGCATGGGTTGGCGGAGTCGGCGGCGCTATCTGGCCAGGTCCGTATTGCGAGATCACTGACAACAAGAAACCGTGCATGCAGTACTCACTACCGGACGACGAAGTGAGCGGAATCCCCCTTTCGTCGGCATGCGAGTTGAATCGCCAGAGTTGACACTTGACTCCCTATACAGGTTGAACAATATATTGCGGGTTTGGATTCCGCCACCACGGACGATCAGGACTCGGTAGCTACAATCCTCCGTCTGCTATTATCGTTCTCGCGCTGACTCCGGGTCGATCCGCAGATTGTCCTTCCTTCTCCGCCGACTGTCCAACCCGTACGCGCTCCGGGTGCGCGCGCCCGCCAATCGATCCCGTCGTTGTCTCCCTCTCTACTTGACACGCTCTCCGGGGTGGAAGTTCAATTCTTCCGGCCATCCCTCGGCGCCGCGACGGGCGATCTTGACGTCGCCGACGCAAAAGGTTTCGAAGCCGGTAGTGCAGAGGAGGACCTCATTCGTCGACTTCGAGATGAGCTCAGCCTTGAGGAGAAGGTCACCTCGCGGAACGAAGCGAGCACATCAAGCTGGGATGCCCGCTTAGAAGGGCTGAAGGGTGTTGTTGCTGGTGGGCCAGTCGCGGCTGGTCAAGCCGGCAGTATCGGGACTCCTCCTGATCTCGGCGAGCTCGAACGCCAACTCAAAAAGCGTCAGCGGAAGCGAGATCGTCGAAGAGGTGCGACCGACGATGACAGCGACGAAGACGATACCGACTCTACCACAACTGAAGAAGTCGACTCCGACAGCGAGGTCGACTCGGAGGACAAGAGCAAGCGCGAAGATGCTGCGGTGTAGCGCGCAGTACATGCACTGATTTATGTCGGCACTCCAGGCGTCTTGCGCTGGCAGCTTGTGCTGCTTGATGGAGAGCTCTCTTTTGCCATTGTGGCGCAGGAACGCAGACATCGACGTCTCTCCAGTTCCTCTCAGCACAGCTCGTCTCCCTGATTACCTTCTTGACCCGAGCAAGCTCCATATAGCTAGGGGGCCTGCCGGCATGCAACTCAGGGGGAGCGTGCACGGATGCGCAGCATTTCCATGTGCACGCACCTCGTCTTTTGCATGTCATCGTAATTGCGCCCGCCATTGGTCTTCCTTCTGGTAGGCTGTCCCGCATACTCTTCGAGCTCCAGAGGGCCTGCATGCACCATGGTGAGTCGAAAGGAAATTGCACGCTCGACAAGTTTGTGTGCACCAGACAGGTTTGCTGAGCTGATTCGCCACCCGCCGGGATCTTCCCTCTCTTGTCGAATCCGCAGCGTTCGCCGTTTCGATGCTTTGGCTCTCAGGGCTACGAAGCGACGTTACCCCGGAACTCGACTCCGTCTAAGCAGCCGCGGTATTCGACCGATGCCCTTCCTCCCCTCCAAGCCTCCCATCCGAACAAGCGAGGGCGGGCCTCCTTGCAAGATCCCACTAGCGGAGCGCTCAATCTCGATCGCACAGAAGAGGAGGCGCTTCCAGATGTCGGAAAGTTGCGTGTCGTCGGAGGAGAATTGCAGGCCCCTTTGCGGCGTCAATCGGCCGAAATCGCACCACAAGCTCCCTTCAACCAGCAAGCGCAGAAACGCCTGTCGCTTCCTTCGCCCGACCAAGAGACCTCCGCCTCGAGCAATAAACATCTCTTAGCGGTACCGGCCGGGCACGGGAACAGCCCCGTCAAAGTCAAACGAAAAGCGCCACCGCCGGTCACAGCCTCGGTCATTCGTTCCGCTGCTGGCAAGGAGGTCGTCGCTCGTACCGGACCTGTTCCGTCCCGCTTCTTGTCAAGTGACACCAAGGATATCGGTACGGGCGGGACAGGCTCAGCGAGAGCCCGGCTCAAGGATCTTTTCTCGCCGAGCGAGCTCAACGCGCTTTCGGCGGCGTCGAACGGTCTTCGTGCATCGACCTTAAAGATGAGGGAGGATGACGCTTCAGGAGAGGGGACGTATGAAACCGATACGAGCAAGGCGTTCAAGGGTGCCCTTAGGGACATCGAGGAAGCTTTGAAGCGGGAAGTTTCGGAGGGATCTTTTGGTGCTACTCAGTGATGATGACGAGGGATTCCTTGGAAACACCTTATTACATATAGAGCTAGACGCACGAGGCGGCAAAGGGTATCGCGAATAAGAACAGGGTATCTGGACTAGGCGGTATATGAACGAGGAGTAAGGCAAGGCTTTATCGACCAGGATCGCTCGGAGTTGCGCTCGCTCGGCTCCAGCGCTTGGATTTCTCGCGGGTGACTCCTGCCACCGGGCCACGGTCGTGACGAGCTCGCTTGCCGTCGAGTGACAATTCGTGGGGTATGGGCGAGTTGCGGAAGACGGAAATCACGCCGGTCTCGTCTGCGTGATCGGGCGAATCGGCGTTAGAGGCCGCTCTCTTCACGTGCGAATTGTACAAGAATGAAGGCTCACCATCTGCGACGATAATGATGGCGTGTTCGGCGCTGCTGACGTCCGGCAAGAGGCTCCCATCGCGGGTCGTGGCAGGTACAAGAACGTCCCGATCGGAGCGGTCAATGCCATTTCGCACGCTCGGTCCAGCCGAAGTGCTGATGCTCATGCGGCTCTGCGTCCCGACGAGATCGAGGCTGTTCCCGCTCAAGGTACGTTCGAGACGAGCGAGGTGAGTCCTGCCGTCCGCAAAGATGGGATCGCCCGCGTTCATCAGGTGCATCCGGACCATCGTCGGAGCAAAGATGGCCGAGGTGACGATGTGAGCGGGCACTGTCGAATATGTGGCGTTCGTCAGGGTTTTCTTACGCATAGGTGGACCAAGGCAGTACGTACTTGCAAAGGACTCGTATCCGCCGCCGTCCTTGAACTTCTTCTTCAGACGGAATCCGCCACTAGAAGTCGGTCCGAGACCCGAGTCCCAAACTGCAGTCGGTGACAATCAGCGTCCGAGCAGGGTTGATCCTAGCTCACTGTGCGACTCACTATACACGTGGCGGTCCTCTGAGCCGGAGATGATCCACTTCCCATCGTCGCTGAACGTGGCTCGGATCTGGCTGCTCGTGTTCTCGTGACCGGCGTACTTTGCCTCGACGATCTTGTCCGATGCGTGATAGAGGCGCATGCGAGAGTCGTTTGTCGTGACGAGCAAACGGTCACCAGTCGTAGACGGGAGCGGGAACGGACAAAGCGAAGTGACTTTTTTGCCCTTGATGTTCTTGGCCCCTCGAGTCGATTTGGCGGCAAACATCGAATGGAAACGGAAATTCTCCACCTCCAAGAAGATCTGTGGGAATGCAACCATCAATAAGAGCACGTACGCCGCGGGCGGACGACCCGACTTACGACGACTCCGACGAAACTGCCCGCGATGGCGTATTTGCCGTCTCGGGTGAAAGCCACGCTGGTGATAAGTTCGGGAAGTTCGGTCCAAATCTAGCGCATTCAGAGGAGAGGTCAGACTTAGAGGAGAGCGTCGCACTTCTCCGCCGGCAGCTTACATGTACACGCTTTTCCGGAATCTGCATTGGAGCGTGCAAGTCAGCTTCAGTTGGCCTGATCCCGTCACATGAGTGACCGCTTACATTCCATAGTCGAAGTTTGCAGTCAAGAGATCCCGAAAGGAAGAAACTGGAGAAGCAGATCCCGAATGAGCATTGTCCTGCCGCCGAAGTGAAACAGATCCGTTCCAAAACTGACCGGTCGTCTTTGGGATGGAACGCAATCGAGGTGACAAAGTCGAGGTGCTGGAAAGCGCACAGACATTCGGACCGAGAGACGTGCCAGAGGCGGACGGTCTTGTCCATCGAGGACGAGAGGAGGAAGTTGTTCTAGGGGGCACGCGGACAGGTCAGCATCGGAGGCGTCGGCAGCGTGAGAGATCCCACAGCGAGAAGAAGAAGCACACCTTGCTCCAACTCAGGTCCAGCACGTCGGCTTCGTGTCCGACAAACTCCCTCACGGGTCGAGTCCCGAAGACGGGCATGACGCAGACGGGGGCTCGACGCCGCGACGTGCCTTTCTTCTTGCCACTGCCGGTCGCAGCGGCGGGCACGGCTGGAGCGGTTGTAGTCGGCGTGGCTGGCGCGAACGTCGACGCGGAGCGACCGAATGAAGGGACGTCGTGCGGGAAGGACGAGTCGAGAGGAGACGTCGGGTTGAGCGTCGCGGCACGATCTTGCGGGCTCGACAGCACTTCCCAGACTGCGGGCGCGTCGGAGTCAGTCAGGAGGAGGAGAAGCTCGAGATAGAACCATACCCGCGCGTACCTCGGACAACACCGTCTTTGCCGCCCACCGCAAGGTACTTGCCGTCCTCGGAAAACTTGGTCGCCCACACTGCGTTCTTTTTCCTCTGAGCTGACGGACCAGCAGCCGGCGGGTCTTCCGTCTTGCCTCGGCTCGTCTTGGAATGAATCGAGGCTGCGTCCCCCAAAGTCGAAGAATGGATCGACTCGTCGTCGCCAGCAGAAGCGATCGAAGGCCGTTGAGTGTTCGGCTCGATGACGAGTTCTTGCGCGAGGAAGAGTCGACCAAAGTCTTTGTGAGACTTTCCTTTCGCGCGGACCTAGGGAAAGAAGAAGCTGAGTCAGTTCTCAAAGGGTAGATGGCGGGGTGAGAGGAAGGAGAACGCTTTACTTTGACTATCCGGATCTTTTCCGCAGGTGCAGTCGGGTGCGCCGCTGCGCCGCGAGGCGGTGTCATTTCCGACAGTGGCGAATGCGGGACCGCCGTATCAAAGTCCGAATCATGGCCGCGCACGCTGGTCGGCGAGTTGGGCAGCGGCGGTGGCGGAGGCGCGGAGCGGTCCTTCTTCTTCCCAAAGCGAGAGAAAAAGCCCGGCTTCTTCTTCTTCTTCCGGTCGGGTTCGTCGCCACCACCTTCGCTCGGCGCGAGCGAGTGCGCCTCGGACACGGCTCGGTGCCGATCCGGGACGCCGCGCGATGTCGACGCGCGAGGTTGGTGGAGCGAGAACCGACTGCCCGAAGCGGTCGAGGACATTGTCGCCGAGCGAGGGAACCCGGGTCCGCTCGAGCTGGTACCGACCGAGCGAGCATCGTCTTGAAGGACCCGCCCGAGTCCGGTCGGTCGCGGCTTCTTCAACTTTGCGCGTTCGTCGTCCGTCAGCGGAGTCGGACTCTCGCTCCGTCCCGGGCTGTTGCTGAGGATCCCCCTCAAGCTTGATCGGTGGTTCAACTGTTGTGGCTGAGTCGGAGTCTGCGGCGGGGTACCAACCCCTCCGCCTGCTCCGCCTCGAACAGTCGATTGAGTCGAATCTTCCCGGCGCCGTTCCGTCTCTTTCCGTTCGTGGACCATGCGAATCGCTTCTTGCTCGCTGTCGCGACGCGCGATCGCGTGCAGGGTGAGAGGGTTGATCCTGCCTTCTTTTGAAGCCGAGACAAAGGCCGAAGAGGGCGTTCGCGCCAAAGTCGGGAAGCCCGGTTTCGGCGCAGTTGAAGACGTCGCCGATTGGGCCTCCGTCGGCGGAGCAGGAGTATCCGAGACGATGTTGGGTCCATCGATCGCCACTATTCACGGAGGTATGTCAGCTCAGCCTGAGGGAACTGTACAGGCCCGGAAGGGGGACGGACAATCTTCGATGCGCAGGTCGGGGCTGTTGGTCAAGTCGACTTGATCGGCTGCACTCGATGGGCCGGTCATTCCGTCTCCACCACGAGCCAATATAGGCGCAGGGCCATCTGCGCGCGTCAGGACCACCTCGCCGCCGTCGTCGTCGCCATCATCCTGATCGTCCCGTTCATCCGACGAGACTTCGACCGACTCTCGGTCCTCGTCCTCTTCGTCCCGAGCCCGGAAATCCGCCTCGTCTTCAGATTGCCGGGACTCGTCATCGTCGTGCTCGACCGTGACGAAAGTTGGCGCTCCGGGCAGTTTGAAGGAAGAGAGAGAAAAAGTCGGGAGAGCGGCGGCGATGGATCCGAGGAAGGAGCGGTCCGATTTCTGGCCCGCGTTACTGTTGCTGCCGCCGCCGCCGCTGATGGAGGAGGTATGAGAAGCCCTCTTGTGCAACGGGGGAGCCTTGCCCGACTGCCACCCTTTCGTCGAAGACTCTTGCCCTCCGCTTCGTTCCGAGTGGGACGAAGTGTCTCCCTTGGCGGCGGCGACGTCCCGTTCGCGCTCGGCTGCGGTGCCGGCAGGTTGCAGTGGGTCACGAGGACTGGCGGGGTGGACGAGAATATTTGGCAGGTCGGCCTGCGGTGCCCATTGGTCGGGCATCGTCACCGACTTGCTGCTGCCCCGCTGATGATGATGTCGAGTTTTGCCGAAACTCGTCCTTGGTTGGTGACGCTCTCGCGCGAGAAGGGCGCGCTCCGTACTTGTGGTCGGTCCAGCGGGGCCTCACGTCGGCGGATCGTGTAGAGGAGGGAAGGCACTACCTCGGATCGGATTCGCCGAACGAGAGATCAAAAGGAGCGAGGTGTCGAGAGTCGGCGCAAGCGAGGTCGTACACGTTCGTTCACAGGGTGTCGAGCGCCTTTGCGAGCGTGGATCGTGCAGCGTCCTGCTTGCACCGGCCGCTTGTGCCGTGCGGCCTCGCAAGTTAAGCGCGAGTCGATGATTTGCACGCGCCAAGGCTAAAGGACAGGTGATCCGATCAAGCTGCCGTCGGCAAGGCCTGCGCAGTCTATAGCGGGTGCGTCAAGGAGAACAAGCTGTGTATATGGACAAGGACGATGTAGACCAGCAGCAGGGTCCGAAAATACGCTCGCTTCTCGATCACTCCGATCTTGTCTCCGTACATCCTCCGTCCGCCCGACGCGGATCCGAAACCTCCGAAGCTGCCAATCAATCCGCCGCGAAAAACGGACGGGGCCTTTTTCACACGCGCGGGTAAGCAAAGCGATCCCGCCCGCAGCTCTGTCATAACCGAGCCTGTCCATTGTAGTCGAACGCGAGATAATCGCCGACTGGAGAATCAGAAGAGAAGGGAGAGCATGGGGAAAAACTGCTTGGTTCCCTGTGGCATTCGTCCCCTCCGAGCCGTCTACTGTCACACTGGCTGGCGGCGCCCATCTCATGCCTGCGGCGCCTCCTTCTGTCGTTCCTGCACCGCCTTGAGCAAGTCGAGTCCGAGGATGCCGCCCTCTGCATGCGTCTCGGCCTCCTTCCGCTTGCTGCCGAGTTCGTGCTGCGTCTTGCTCAGGTACTCGGACTTGACCCGCATTGCTCGCTGGACCTGTAGTTCCCGTCACGCGCGTGCATCGGGGACGTCGGAGTACAAAGTCGGGGACGACCGGGCAGCGAGGGGAAGAGGAAAGGATTTTTTCATTAGCCGCCAGTCTTTGAAGCCAGCGTTCGGTCCGCCCCGGTAGCGTACCTCCTTGGTGTGGTGCAGGCACTCGAGGTAATCCTCCTTTTGCAGGGCGCACTGCTCGGGAACGTCGGCGCCGGCGTAGCACTTCTGGAAGTCTGTTTCTCACGAACGGTCCGGGGTCCGGTGTACAATGAAGAGTCAGCTGCCAGGCTTCCGGCAAGTGGAATTCCTGATGTGAGCGGCCACTTTGCCGCCCTTCAGGCCTCAACTGAGCGAGGGGAAGCGACCTCGACCAATGACGGCTCGGCGGAAAGGCGGCAGCGAGGGAGCGGCAACACAGCCTCGGCGCCGAGACCGGGGAGCCATACTCACCTTGCCAGAATGCAAAACACCTGCTCCGTCCACCAGTGTAGGAGTATCCAGACTGCGCGCGTCGGCGGAGAGCCGCGGTGGGTTGCGAGGTGGTCGAGGAGGGTGAAGCGGGCGGCGGTCAAAAAACCAGGTCAGCTCGCGCAGGACGACTTGGCGGTACCTAGATAGACCGGTTCAAGATCCAAGGGACTGTGTACGCACGGCCATGCTGCGCGAGGAGGTTGTCGTGTCGAGACAGACCTCGCGTGGGTGCGGTCGCCGTCTCTCTTGGACTCACTCGCATTCCTCTCTGCCGAGACAACGCCTCAGAGTGACACGCAGGATGCCCTACAGACTTCCACTCGAACTTGAATTCACGATCCTCGAGCTTGCCGCGCCTCCGCTTGCCTTCGACGGCCTGCACGACCGCGTCGACTTCTTCATCAACGCCTCGCTCGTCCACCGCTCCCTCACGCCGTGGGCACAGGAACGCTTGCACGACCAGTTCCTGTACACCTATCAGCCGCGACCGGACGAGCACGAACGCCTCAAGAAGCGCCTCGAGGCAGGTTTCGGTCGCGATCTTCCGCTCCACCGCCTGTACCTCGACTTGCGTTGCTTGCCGTCAGACATCAGCTCAGAGTACGGAACCGACTCGGCGTCTGCTACGATCCAAGGACGGGTCTACGAGGCGGTGTCCCTGACTGACGAAGCGGGCCATGGGGGAGAAGGCGGCACGAGCGGTGAACAACGAGCGAGCGATGCGGTGGCTCGTTTCCTTCATGCGGAAGACGCAGATCCTTTTCTCGGACATTGGCATTTATGCACTATAATCGCAGCCTACAGTCAGACGATCCACGTGATCTGGCTCAAGCTGCCGATGATGAACCTCAACGTCACCAACTTGCCTCGTGCGTCCGCAGTTGAATCCCCTGGCAGACTCCTAATCGATACTGACAAATGAGCAACGCTGCAGGACCTCGTGTGCTTTACGTTGACGATGTTACTCATCGCTTCCTATGGAGACTGCTTCCCCTCTCCAGCGAGACGGTGCTGTCCCTACGGTCCATGCGTCTCGGCGCGCAGGCAGGCAAGAACTATCTCGAGATACACCACCTGATCCTTGACAATTGTTGGGTACTCGTCGGGTCCATTGGTGATCATATCAATCGGTTGCGTCACCTCGAGACTCTCGTCATGTTCGAAACCGAGGACCACGACCTTGTGTCGACGATCGCTGCCCTCTCGCCGAGCATCCGACGCGTGCACGTCCTTCAACACGGGATCGATATCAATGACAAACAATGTTCCCTTCCGAAGGTTCTTCCTCGCCTCAGGTTTTTCGCGTTCACGTTGCTCCCGCCACCAGAGGAGTACAGCGCATCTCAAACGCCAACAGACCACGAGTTGGACCCGCTTTTTGCCGTACGACAACAAGTTGAGGCATTCATTGTCGCCCCACTATGCACCTTCAAGTATATCCGCTCGACAAAATCGCCGGAGGACGCGTTGGCGGATGCGAGAGCGGACGCGATGGCGGACTTGGGACTCGACTTGTAGCACTTTTGACTTCGCTTCGGCTCCGCTTGCACGTAGGTTTGGTGTGTGTTGTCGTGAATTGTCATCTCTGCTTCTCCGAGAGGTCTCTGTATGAGTTGACCTGAGAGAACCGTACGTTCGTCGCCGTGCATTCCGAGGACGCACTTTCAGCCTCAACCTCTTCACTGCTGTGACGCCCATAGCTGCAACAGCACATGCACAATGCCAAAACTCCCGATCGAGCTCGAACTGGCCATCCTCGAACTCGCTACGCCCCCGCTCGCCATCGACCGCCTGCACGACCGCGTCAAGTTCTTCCTCAACGCCTCGCTCGTCCATCGCTCCTTGACAGCCTGGGCCCAAGACAAGCTGCGCGACCAGTTCTTGTACACCTATCGTCGACGACCGGACGAGCACGAGCGCCTCCAGACGCGATTCGAGGCGGGATTCGGTCGCGACCGACCACTCCGTCGCCTCTATCTCGACTTGACGCGACTGCCGGCAGACATCCATAAGCGAATCAGGCCCGGAACCGACTCGGTCTCTGCTACACTTGGAGTGCGGGTCTACGAGGCGGTATCCGCCACTGGCTTCTCGAGCGAACCGGCAGAAGTCGGCACGACCCTTCAAGGACGGGTGTGCGATGCCGTGGCTCATTTCTCCCAATTCGACGATCATCCCCAAGCCGTCGACTACTGGGTTCTGTGCGAAATGATATCGCACCGTTGTCAATCGCTCAACACGCTGTGGCTGAGACCTCCGGAGTTGAAGCTGAACATCACCGATTTACCGGGTACGTTGGGAATTTGGCGAAAGCCGTGAGAGCAGCTCTGCAAATTGAGGATCAGGCTGACGAACGAAGCATGTTGCAGCACTTCGCGTACTATGCATCGACGACGGCGCCTTCAAGTCGACCTGGGGCGGGTTCGCGATGGTTCCCTCCGCGAGCACGACAGTCTTGCGCAAGATCGGTCTTTACGTTGACGACGATAGTGGCGAACTCGACGCTCGTCACCTTGTTTTTGACAAGTGCTGGGTGGACGATGCGGGCCCAGATGACGTTCTCGGACAATGCCCCAATATCGGGACGGTTATCATCTCGGAAACAAAGGACCTCAACCTTTTGTCGACAGTCGAAAACCTGCCGTCCTCCATCCGACATGTCCATATCCTGCACGACGAGATCTTCCTCGACGATGTCGGCATCCCTTATCCCTCTCCCAACGATCGGCTGGTCCTTTCTCAGCTCGAGTCCTTCACATTCACGCTTTTGCCGGACAAGGAGGATCCAAGATCCGCCGAGGACGATGCAGAAGCGCTCGGTGACCTCAAGCAAGCCGTCAGTCTACTCGTCGACGCGCCACAATGCACCTTCAGATATCTACGCTCGACAAAGGCGCCGGAGGTTGAGTTGGCAGACGCGATGGCGGCTTTCGATCTGTAGCCTCTTTCCTTCGTTGCGCATCGTGCGTTTCTTCCTCCGCCTTTTGGCAGAGCCTTGTTTCCTTGCACTTCGCGGTAACGGCTTGGTGGTGGCGAGTTGTAGACAAGGGTGGCGTGGTGGCGCCTCCCCTTGACTGGCTCGCTGCTTGGCGGCTCGTCGCGACCGCATCGAGTCTACGCTGTACAGACCATTCGACTGCCAAGACCAGTCTTACTGGCGACAGAGGCTTCTCGCACAGGTCATCCGAAGCTCCAGCCGCTTTCACAACCAAGACCTCGTCGCCGCCATGTTCGCTCCGAGATCCCACTTCGCGGCACTCCTCTTGGCCGTCCTCGCGGCAGTGAGCGTGCAAGCCCAGCTGGAAACAACAGTCGACGACTTGTGAGTGTTGCTAGCCGATCTCGACTACGGTGGACGAAGGCGCGAGATGGCAGAAGCGATGTGGAGTCGGGGCTGGCTCCGAGATCGGATCGCTTCCCTTCGCATGACGGGCGGGGCAGCGGCGTGAGGGGTAGACCTTCGACGCATTTGGAAGATGAGCAGGCAACTCCGAGTCCCGGCGATGGAGGATAAGGGCATGCGTTTCCGCCGTCTTCCGCCGAACCTCGCCCAACATTGGTCTCTTCGGCAGGCCCGTCTTGACAACCGGAACTTGAACTGACCCTTCCCATAACGTTACTCAACAGATCCGGCAACACCGTCGTCGTCTCGGTCGCGACCGACGCGGATGGCGATCCCAGTCTCACCCGCACGCTGTTGATCCTGACGGACACGGAGACGTCCACTTCGCTCAGCACCGCAACGACGACTTCACTCACCACGGCAACGACTGCGACCACGACTGCAAACCCGGCCACCGAAAACCTGGGAGCACCTGCCCAAGGTGAGGATCGGTCCTGAAGCGATCCGCTTGCGTCCTCGCTGCGGTTCCGTTTCTGTACGCCTGCTGACTTAGGACTGACCTTCTCTCCATCGCAGTCTTGACTCCGCAATCGACCTGCACCACGGCAGGATGCCCAGTCAACCCGAGTGGGTACCCCTTTCGTCTCGGAACGCACTCTCCGATCGAGTTCGCCTGCTGATCCCGCTTCATCTTGTGCGCAGCCACCTACACTCAAAACGGGGTGATCGTCACCTGGTATGCTACTACTCCGGCAGTCGTCACGCCGACGGCTTGGTCGTCCGGCGGGGTTCAAGCCCCGAGTGCCTGTAAGTCAGCTTCTGCATCTTCGCGAATGCAGCCCGGTGCTTGAAAACAGCTCAGGCGGGTATACGGGTGTCGATCGAAAAGCGAGAGAGCTGACTTGCTTTGTTCGTTCAAATCCCTCCAGACGCAGCATCAATTACGACGCAGTCTGCGTACCAAGCCCAGGTTCAGTCCGCCAAGTCTGGCGCCGGGTCGCGGTACCCGCTTGCCTCGGTCGGAGAATGGAGCATCATGCTCGGCGTGACCGTCGTCGGTGGTCTCGTCGGCGCTGTCGCGCTCCTCTAGATGGCAGACTCTCTCCCTCTCTCGTCTCATCGATGACCCGGCCTCCCTTCACGCATGTTTTGAACCTATCACGCTGCTAATCCCCTGTTGTCTTTTTCCCGCACTCCTCGTATAGTCTTGCCTTCTTCTCTTCAGTTCCCTTGTGGTCGTTTGCATCTACAGACACTGGTTTCCCATATGGCCAGTCAAGTCTCGAAAGCATTTCTCGCGGCCTTTGCCCGGCTCTTTCCTGAGCGCACACCCGCCGCGGGCCTCTCGCACTATGCTCATCAGCGAGACTGTAGGGCCAACAGATGCATGCTACACTCGCCAGCTTGCGTGCACACGCGTGACCGGCCGCACGCCAGCCAGCTGCAAGCCCTCAGACGCGTTCGTCCCCCGACTTCGCTCTCCGTCGCAGCTTGCCGACCCTTCGGCCGGAAGTCTAAGTATCACATGCATGCCAAACTGATCTGCAGTCGGCTTGACGTCCGCGACGGTTCTCGCGCTCGAGCTGCGACCACCACCCTCGACGTCATGAACCGAGATCTTCGTCGACCGTTGCAGGCGATTCGGCTGTGGCCCCGGACGAGTCGACCTTCGATACAGTAGCGCCACAAACGTTACGAACAGCTGCTTCATCAGCTCTCTTGCGTGCACCCTCGATTCGTCATATGCTGGAATGGGGGACGGCCTCCTCGCGCAGATGCTGCTTTCGCTCCTGCTCATTCCCTAGTCAGCCACGACCCAGCTTTCCAGGCGATACCTGATTCAAGATGCTCTCCTCCGCAACCTCCTCCAAAATCACAGGCGCATCAAGACTGTTGACCGTCCTTCTGCTGGCGACTCTGCTGTGCTTGCTCCTCGGCGCCGGTTCGGAAGTGAACGCTCAGCAGCTGACGACTTTTACGGATACCGAGTGAGGGCATGTTCCGCGCTCTTGGCACGCTGGCGTGACGTTTTGGCTGACAATGATCCGCGCATGCTTACATAGCGCGGCGGTGATCACCACCAACCTCCCACCGAGTCAGTTTTTGATCCTCCTTCAGCTGCTTATGCAAGAAATGTCGCCAGGACCTGACATCTTCTTCTTCTTCACAGCTGTGTACACCACCGAGGGGCAAGTATACACATGGACGGCGACGACACCGTCGACGGTCACCCCCGTCACTTTTTCGACAGGTTCCGTCATGGACGCCGCAGACTGTGAGCCGAACCAGGTCAAAGGAGCCTCTAACCCCGTACAGATAATAAGTTGAATATGAAGACTGATCATTCGGGACAATGGGGGCCTGGCAGACCTGCGCTCGAAATCGATGGCGACCGCTCTTTCCCAAGGTCCTTCGCAAACCGCCTCGCTTCGGAGCGGCAAGCCCAACATCCTCGCCGTCAACTCGGACTCGGCGAGCAGTAGCAGCAGCAGCAGTAGCGGGGGCATTCGGATCGCAGTTCCGATCGCTGTGGCAGCCACGGTGGGAGGCGTCCTCGCGGCGCGGATTGGGACTTTTGGGATTCTCTGAACGCTCTCTCGCCAGCATCTCTTCCTTGCCGAGGCTGGTCCTCTTAGCATGGAAGCAATACCTGTACAAAGCATAGACAATCTACATACAATCTTCGAGACTCCTCCTCGAAACGGATCCATAGCCAGAGAGAAGGGAGAGAGAGAGAGAGAGAGAGACAACATGAAAGAGAGAGAGAGAGAGAGAGAGACCGGGAAGTGAAGGCACGCCTCTACTCGCGCAATACGTAAAAAGTACCTCGAGACAGCTGCTCTTACTATGCCTCTTGTGCCTGAGCTTCGTCCGCGTCCGCGTCCTGGTCGACCGCCTTGCCTTTGCCCTTGCCCTTGCCGTTTCCGGCTGCTGCGGCATTCTCCTTCTCGCCTTCGCTGCCGGACGAGCCGGTCGCCTTGACCTCGGTGGTAGTGGTGCTCGATCCAGTGGTAGTTGCCGCGGCTGCCTTGTTCTTTTTGCGCTTCTTGAGCATGGCTGCCAGAAGGGAAAGCGGAAGCGGGAGGATCAGTCTCGTGACGGAATACGGTAGCGAAAGAAAAAGAAAGAGGAAATGTGAGACGCACCGGCTCGCACTGCATCCTTGACTCCGCTGACGATTTCCCTGCTCTCTTCGACATACTTCGAGTCTTCCAAACGGCGTTTCTGACCTCCCGCTCCGCCTTTGACGGCGGCGGCGGCGCTTGGTCCACTCTCTGGTCTCGTTCCGGACCCACTTGCGCCCTCGGCGGAAGCGGAAGGTCCGGAGCCCGCTTCGACGCCGGCTTGGCGTTCGAGGCGCTTGATCTCGGCGATGAGGTCGTCGAGCCGCTTCTGCTTCGCTTGGGCTTCGGCGGCGAGGCGGTCCGGCTCTGCTTCAAGGAGGGCGGCAAGCCTGCAGAATGAGGCGGACGTCAGTTGTTGGTCGAGATCTGTAGAAGGGACGAGAGGACGAAGGGTGAGAGACTGACTTTTGGGCTTCCTTGATGGTGCTGAGCCTGCGCCCGTCCAACCCGCGGCACGAGTCGGTGTTCTGAGCCTTGTTTGAGCTCATGCGGCCTCCCTGGGCCCTGAGCTGACTGGCGAAACCACCTTTGCCGCCGGGGAGGCGGACTGCGAGTCGGAGCGCGATGAAGCCGCCGTGAGCCTTGTCGGCGCCATCGAGGCTCGAGAGGGCCGAGCGAGGGAGAGGGAGAGGGAGGGGACGCCCGTTGGCATAGGAGAGGGCTTGCTGCGCGGGCGGGCAGTACGGCGCGAGGTGACTCGAGAGGGACGAGAGCGGAGTCGAGGCGGGCAGCGCGAGCGAGAGGGTGCGCTCGAACGGGTGGTACAGCGACACGAGCACGGGGACGATAGTCTCGACTGCGTCCATCTTGGACTGTATGCTGCTGCAGCACAGGTCGATGCGAGAGACAAAGTGGCGCCGACTCGACTCTCTTCCTCTCGGCCGACGCTGACCGGGAGGAGGGGCCGCTCTTACATACACGCTTAAAGGGGGTGGAGCATGCATGGCCGTCCAACTCAGCCCGCTCGCTCTCCTCTCTGGTGGCTCCGAGCCGTCGTCTGCCTCTGCGGCCTCGTCGTCGTCGTGTGCCCTCGCCGCGTCGACGCAGCGTTCTATAGCTCGCAGAGGAAAGCAGAATTGAGAGCCTTGGCGCACGAAACATGGAGCCACGCTTACGACTCGTACAAACGTCAGTCCCTGCCTCCCGCCGGGGTGAAGATGCTATCGACCGACTGAACTGACTCGGTACTTGTTCCTCTCGCAGGAGTCGCCTTCCCCGCCGATGAGCTTCTTCCGCTCTCGTGTGCAGCTCAGGGTCACGACCGAAAGACCCCCGACAATGTCGGCGTCAACGATGTCATGGGCGATTACTTGTTGACCGTCGTCGACTCGCTCGATACCTTTCCGATGCTCGACGACAAGGCCGGATTCGAGCTGGCGGTCCGAGAAGTGATCGAGCGCGTCTCTTTCGACGTAGACTCGCGCGTCCAGGTCTTTGAAGTCACGATCCGCATGATGGGAGGCCTCGTACGTCGTCTCGTTTCCCTCCGGGCGGTATAACCAATACCCCAGAATTGACCCTTGCGCGCGCCTGGTACAGCTTTCCGGTCACCTCTTGGCTACTCCGCCAGAAAGCGGCAACTTTTCCTCGTCGATCCGTGGTTACGCCTTGCCGTGGTACAACGGCGAGCTCCTCTCCCTCGCGCACGACTTGGGAAGGAGGTTGTTGCCGGCTTTCGCCACGCAGACTGGGATTCCCTTTGCGCGGATACACTTGCAGAAAGGTCTCCGAGGGGGCAAAAGCGGAAAGGGAGAGAGCGCCGAGACTTGCAGCGCGGGTGAGGGGGACCTCCCTTTGCCCACGTCGCATTCGCTACCAGCGAATTGTTTTTGAACTCAACTCAGCTGACTAGCTCGTGGGATAATGACACGCAGGCGCCGGTTCGCTGCTCCTCGAGTTCATCACGCTCTCTCGTCTCACCGGCGACCCGACTTTCGAAACCCTCGCACGGCGAGCCTTTTTCGCCATCTGGAATCGCAAATCGGATATCGGCTTGATAGGGAATACCATCGACGTCCGAACGGGCATGTGGATGCATGGTGTCGCGGGGATCGGAGCCGGGATCGATTCCTTCTACGAGTGAGCCTCTCTTCCGAGGTCGGCACGCATGTCGGTTTCCAGCTCAATGTGCAACCGACTGATGATGGTGGTCATCCTTCACTTTGCAGGTATGCTGCAAAGGCCTATGTCTTGACGGGTGAAGATGACTACCTGAGAGTCTGGGAAGAAGGCTACACGGCCCTGCAGCGATACGTCCGCACGCAGGATGGGTTCTGGGTGCGTGACATATCATCACGTGTTCAGCACCAGGACGCCGCACATCGTTGACGGGATCACGCACGCTCTGGCAGTTCCGCGGGGTCAACATGATGTCGGGCCAACTGACCGCCACCGTCGTCGACTCGCTATCGGCTTTCATGCCGGGCGTCTTGACTCTCATGGGCGACCTCGATACCGCCAGCAAGCTTCACGCCCCCTTCGCCTTCATCTGGGCGCGGTATTCCGGCTTGCCCGAACTATTCGACACGCATCGCCGCCACGGCGTCAACTTTGGGTATCCGCTCCGACCCGAATTCATCGAGAGCAACATGTACCTGTATCAGGCGACGCAGGACGACTGGTACCTCGAAGTGGCAGAGCGGGCTCTCGAGGATATCAACGAGCGGATGAGGACCGAGTGTGGGTTTGCGGCGGTGCTCGACCTCCGGACGGGCAAGCTCGAGGACAAGATGCCGAGCTTTGTCACAGCCGAGACGCTCAAGTATCTCTACCTAACCTTTGCAGAGGTGAGCTGTCCGGGATGTTGGACGTGGTCGGATTGCCGGAGGCTGATGGGTTCCCTCACAGGATTCGCCGTTCCTCCGTGACGACTCGGCCTTTGTGTTCTCGACTGAGGGTCACCCTCTCGAGATCCCTCGACCGCCGACCTCGCCAAGTCCGTCTCGTCGTTCCAAAAGCCTCCAGAACGCGACCGAGTCGATCCCGACCGACGCTCCCGATGCTGTCCTCACCGGACTGGCTCGAACTTGCGCCGCACACGAGCCGATCTTCGATGAGCGATTCGCCCATTTCTTGTCGCTTGGGATGGATCGGCGAACTGACTGGGAGCATGCGCGGTGGCTGGCCGGCTATATTCCAAGCGACGAAGATCGCGAGATCGCGACCGGTCGCTGGAACCTTTACGGGTGGTGTCAGATTGCGGAAGGAGAGGTACGTCAATGATTCCTTTTTATCCGCCAGCCCGTCTTGACAGCGCGCAAACCGACAGCATTTACTGATGCTGACGCCCTCCCCAAGAATTCCGTCCACGCTGCGCCCCGAATTGTCGTCGATCCGCTTGCCAATCTCCGCAACCTGGTCCGCAACTACCTCCGCTCTGCTCTCGTCCCCTCTTCGTCCGACTCGGTCGCCGCCGTGGTCGCCGCCGATGCCGCACCGATCCCTCCCATCTAGAGCTTCGGCATCGAGCTTCTCTTTGCCGCTGCGGGCGCGAAAGAGGTCGTCTCCCCGAGTTCTTCCCAAGTCGCGCCACATCCGAGCGGTAACGGCGACGTCGTCGTCAACGACATCAACGGCTTGCGTTTCATCCTCACACCGCTCCCCTACGGCGCTGATGGCTATTCCGTCAGCCGGATCGGTCCCGTCACCGTTCCGTCCGGCGCGTTCGTCGTCATTCGCGATCAGGCCGTCATCGCTAGCATCCCGCCCGTCGTCCCCGTCGAAAAGATCTACCTCATGGCCAATCTGACCATCACTTCAGACTCGGGCCTCGAAGATTCCTCCCTCGAGACGGACGCATCCCCGTCTGGTCTCTACGTACCCGCCCTCGCCGCATCTTTTGGCCCTTCGGTGGCCTACAGGTCGCCTGAGGCAATACCAGCCGCTATGATACCCTTTATGTTGGACGGTCCGGCGATGCCTCTCGTCCCACCTCGCTTCGACCCATACGGCTGTGAGCCGTATCACCCCCCCGCGACCGGTTCAACCAACCAGTTGAAGGAGCCGCCACACATCCTCCTCCTCCACCGCGGACACTGCTCCTTTGCGCTCAAAGCGCACCATGCAGCCCTCGCCGGCGCCAAAGGCGTCGTCGTCGTCTCGCATCCTTCGCCGACCGACGAACCGGACGCGCAGAACCTCGGCGGGTTTGTCGTCCCTGGGGCGGATGCTGCGGAAGAGGCGGAGGATACGATGCGGGCGCTCGTGCCGCTTGTGTTGGTCGCCAACTCGACGGGGCAAGCCCTCGAAGACTTGGTTCGTCGAGCAGGAACCCCCTCGCCCTCCTCCCGTCTCGAACCGACCATGCAACCCGTTCAACATCAGCAACAGGTGCTCCAGACCGCGCCGGACGCAGACGCTCAGGAGCTGATCCCCGACAGTCACGTCTTGGTACGATTGCTGTCCGACCGGGAGGCGGAACACCCGGACGACGAGGCAGAGGAGGAGGAGGAACACGTCGATGGCCTCATCCTGGGAGGTTACGTCGTTCGCAACATCAAGCTACACCGCATTCGCGTCCCCCGCAGCCCGTGACCTGAAAGAACCGTAGACACGCCCGCATCAAATATGTGCTTAGATCTTGTTGTAACAGCACTTGCATACGTTTTCGCAAGCACCGAAAAATAAAAGCCTCGAGAAGAGCTTGCGGCCAGATCGGACAGTCTCTCGATCAGCCAGTGCCGATGTGTATAAGGGGAAACGACATAAAGACTTTGCGAGGATTGCTAGGAACTACTTTCAACCGTATTCACACCGTGAGCGACTCCGCAGAGGGAGAGAGAGGCTCGCACACTCAGTACCCACGGTCGGCAGTCATCTCCTTGCCCGCCGCAGCGCCGAGCTTGCCCTCGCCGCGCATCGCCTCGCCGAGACCGGTGCAGATCTCGGCGAGCTTGACCGGGTCGTTGTAGTGCGTGGTGGCCAGCACGACTGCGCGCGCGAGCTTGGCCGGGTTCTCCGACTTGAAGATGCCGGATCCGCTGTGGGAACGCCCAGAAAGAGAGTCAACATTCCGGTCTCGAGCGAGTCCGACAAGCGACAAAGAGCGGGGGAAAACGCACACAAAGACGCCGTCCATGCCGAGCTTCATCATCAACGCCGCGTCCGCCGGGGTGGCGATTCCACCCGCCGAGAACATGACCACCGGTAGCCGTCCGAGCTTGGCCGTCTCGCGGAGGAGGTCGACCGAAGCGGCAATCTCCTTGGCCATGGCGTACAGTTCAATTTCCGACAGGGTCGACGCGCGCTTGATCTGCGCGTCGACAGCGCGGGCGTGCCGGACTGCTTCGATCACGTTACCGGTACCGGCTTCGCCTGCGTAGGGAAGACAGGTTACAGAGGTCAGTGGCGGGGTCCTTCCGTCCCTGTAATAGAATCGTTGAGAACGAAGGCATTACCTTTGGTACGGATCATGGCGGCCCCCTCGCTGATCCTTCGGAGCGCCTCTCCGAGATCCTTGCAGCCACAAACGACTGCGGTGCAGAAGAGAATTTCAGCGCCTCGGTGAGATCAAGGCGGTATTCGGACGCCTACTCACAAGGGACGTCGAAAGCCTGCCACACGTGCAGCAATTGCGGTCAGTTGCGCGGCCCGGGCGGTAAGCAACACAGAGAGAGACTGCGGGTCCAACTCACGTGCTTGTCGACGTGAAGAGCCGGGTCTGCCGGAGTGAGGACTTCGGACCTGAGTAGAGCCAGGCCCGGTGTCAATGGGAGGTGTCTCTTCTCTTTTCGAGGGCCAAGTGGAGCTCACTCGTCGATGTAGTCGACGCCGATCGCCTGCAGAATCTCTGCCTCGACAATGTGGCCGATACGCGACTTGGCCATGACCTGTAGTTGCGGTTCCGCCAGAAATTCAGTTTACGCCGCGCATGAAAGCATGGGTGTGCGAAGAGGAGGTTTCGGACTGACCGGAATCGAGACCGTGTCCATGATCTCCTTGATCATCTTGGGGTCACTCATCCGAGCGACTCCGCCATCTCGTCGGATGTCTGACGGAACGCGCTCGAGAGCCTGTGGCACACCAAAGAGGGTCAGCATCTGACTCAAGCGTTTCGAGAAGGTCCAGCAGGCCGGCGCGACAACCGCGAAAGTACGGCGGAACGGACCATGACGGCGCAGGCGCCTGCTTCTTCGGCGATGCGAGCCTCTTCGGCATCGACGACGTCCACTGCACAAGGGTGGTGTCGTCCGGTCAGTCCAGAAAAGAAAAGCGGCCGCGATTTTTACGGCGAGTACAGACCGCCAGCCCGATTCGACTTACTGATGACGCCGCCCTTGAGCATCTGAGCAAGCCCGGCCTGCGCAACACGGGTTCCAGGGTCAGCCGTTGCCGATGGCGAGTGATTCCCCGATCTCGAGATGGGCGCACTTTGACGGCGAAAGTGGGGCGGGCCGAAGAAGACGAGTTGGCAGAGGCAGCATTGCCGTTGGTCTGGGTGCTAGCGTGGGCGGCCATGACGAGCAGGGTGTGAGTAGGTGGTCAGGAGCAAGGTGTGCGGAATGAGAGCGGGACCAGCGATGCGGCTGACCGAGAAATCGCGGATCGGAGTTTGCGCACGTCGCCGCCGCTCGAGACCGAGTCAACTCCGAAGTCACCGCTCACAGCGTACACGGGGACGTGCACTCTTTGCCGCCGTCTAGACCTCGCAACATGAGGAACACACCAACCAGGAACGCAATCGGAGTCCTGTAAGCGCTCGCTCGCTGTCTTTGTCAATACCCAGCGTGAGCGACTGACCGGAACTTGACCGGAATCACCACCAGCGCACTCCAGGGCTCCTTCGCCGAACACGTCCATGCCTTGCACTCTCTGCCGGAGCAGACCAGGCTCCCCGTCGTCCAGGTCCGCAGTCCGCAAGACCTCGCACAGTGTCGAGGGTTGATCATCCCAGGAGGAGAATCGACCGCCATTGCCCTTCTGATCAACCAGTCGGGCCTGTACGAACCGCTGCTCGAATTCGTTCGCCTCGCCAAGCAAGGGACGGGACAACGCGCTATATGGGGAACTTGCGCTGGCGCGATCCTCCTCGCAAGAGAGATTGACGGTCCGACCACCGCCGGCTGGAAAGGACTTGACGCAATCGATGTCCGCGTCTCTCGGAACCGCTTCGGAAGACAGGTACGTACACTTCTTTCTCTCTCTCAGGATATCGCCGAGGTTCAGCAGGGACTGACCCTGCATCGCGGCTCAGCTCCAATCGTTTGCGGAACCGCTCGTGCTTGATTTCTTGTCGCCACCGACGCCGCCTCTGCTCGCCACTTTCATCCGAGCCCCGGCACTACATTCGCTCCTCCCGCCTCCTCCTACATCGTCAGATCCCACTTCCGAGGACGAAGACCGAGCGCCGCCACCGGTCGAATGCCTCGTCCGCCTCCCTCCCAAACTCCTCGCCACCGTCGCGCCCGCCAAGCCCGCTCTCGGTACCGCCGCCACCACCCAGACCCCTGCCGGTCCCATGAACGACGTCGTCATGTGGAAGCAAGGTGACATCCTCGCTTCGTCTTGGCACCCCGAGCTGAACAAGGACGACGCGAGGGTGCACGAGTGGTGGGTGCGGACCATGGTACGACACGAATCATGAGCCGCCAGCTCCACGTGCCGAACTCTGTCCCTGTTGTTGTTGTTGACTATTCGTAGGGAGTCCTGTAGCTCGCATTAGAGCCTCTGAGCTGCACTTGATCCCTTTTCGCACACGAAGCGTGAGCAGCGTCTCTAGACAGGCGCCGACTAGGAGTGGTGAATGCACTTCATGGTCGACAAGCGTTATGATACAGAGTCCCCCGCGTCCCTAATCACCAATCAAACTCCTCCGTATGCAACTCGAGTTCACTCAACCCACCCACCTCCTCCTTTCCAGTCGCGATCCTCCACTGCCTCGCCGCGACCGCGTTCCTGACATCAGTTGTGAGACTAACCGGCCCGCAGGAGACGATCCCGACCGAGGTGTCGGGTGGGAGACTGTCGAACCGGCGCGGGAGGAGCGAGAGCAAGTCGGGCCGGCTGCGTTCGATCGTCCACTGCTTGGCGCGCCGACTGCTGCAGCTGCAATGAGGGAGAAGAAGTCAGCGTCTCGGTGCTGTGAGTTCCGCTCGAACACGCCGTTTGCGAGGAAAGGGACGATCATGAACTGACCAAGTCGCCTTGACGGGCTTCTCTTCCTCGATCTCGAGCTTCTCGTTTCCGGCGTCCAGACTCGGAGACGACGCGGTCGAGTCGACGATCCCGTCTCGGTCACTTTCTCCCGTCACAAAGAGACGCAGATCGATCTTGTCCTTGAGGTACCGCGTCGACTCGGCGAGTAGCGCCTCGACCCATTCTTTGGCGCCTGATGAAGAGGAGACCGTAATTCCCCATGTCAGCTTGCTGCATCAGCCACCACCGTTCACCACATCAATTAGACTCACTCTCGTCTCGTACCATCCACCACAGCATGATGCGAGTGGTACGTACGCCCGGTTCATTCCGGACGATCCGCCCGCCGAGTTCTTCGAGGACCGAAGTGCACGCCGAGATGCCCGCGCCTCCAGCGATGAGGATCACGACGTCATGTCGCGAAAAGTCGCGGTTGTAGGCGACGAGGCCACCGTACGGTCCGTCGAGGAGGAGAGGAGTCGACGGTGAGGACGAGTTGGCGAGCGAGAGCAGTCGAGGGCCAAGACCTTTTGTCGGTGAGACACGGAACAGGAGGACGAGTTTGTCGGGAGTTTCCTGCGAGCATGGCAATTGGCATTCAGCAAGCGGGTTTTCAAGAGAGCGGAGGAGGGTCCGTTGGGAGAAACGACTTACCGAACTGCTGGGATCCCGCCAAGGCGCATTCGCGATCGTGTAGGGGTGACTCTCGAACGGTCGTGCCTTGATAAAGTTGACAAAGTAGTGCTGACCGGCGGACCACGCGTGACCCGAGTCCCGTGGCAAGCGAGCCGTGACGCGGACAGCATTGTCCGGAAGGACTTCGATGTGTCCGCGCGCGATGTGACGACCGTTCCGGTTCAGCATGACGGCGAACCGGATCAGCACCGAGGTGAAGTACACGGCGGCAGTGGCCCAGATGTAGTGCCTGCACCGATGAGGAAAGAGCTCCTTCGTCAGCCAGGCCGCCCCGAAGAAGCAGAGCGGCGAAAAGGGTCGTCCTACCAAGACGTCAGGAGCTGCGGAAAAAAGACGGAACGTCAGGGAATTGCTTCTCCACTGGTGCAGGAGTTTGTATGTAGACTGACCGCATTGCAGTGGATGTAGAAGAACGCGCTGAAGAGGATGGCCGAGACGAGGTGGAGCCACTTGAAGCACTCGTAGGCTGCGCGCCGGATCGGCGCCAAAGATGCGAAACACAGCCACGCCAAAGGAACGAGTGCAGCGATCCCCGACCAGTAGTACTGCGGCCGTAATGTGGCGATGAGGTTGATGTCGGAAAAGCATGCTTTGGAGGAAAAGCCCCGATGCTCACCACCGAATGCTTGACGTGCCAGCTCCACTCGAGCTGCGACAGATGATCCGGGTTCCTACCATCGGTGTTGGGTCGGATCTCGCGAGTACCTTGCACGACGAACGGGAACGTGTGTAGAAGGGAGAGGAAGACTGTGCGAGCCGAGCCGTTAATGGGTTGTCGACGGGAGAAAGACGTAAGTCCAGTCATGGGTGGAGGGACGTACGGAAGAGCCAAGACAGCCACTGGTGGAACACCTGAAGTTTCTCGTGAGAGGCGCCGACGATGAAGCCGATGAGGTTCACCTTGGCGCCGAGGGCGAGGATGAAGGGGAAACAACCGAGGGCGAGCATGCCGGTCCGGATCGCCAGCGGAGGACTTCCAACGTTCCACCGCGAGCGATACTGGGTAGCCAGAAGGAATTCAGTGGGGGACGTTCGAAACGAGAGCGCCATGTGGAAACGCACATATGGCGTTTGAGCAAAAGTCCAAACTGTGGTCATGCGGATCAGCCGAAGCGTCGTCGCCCACGTGAGGAAGATTGGTCTCACGTACCGACGACAAAGAGGTAGAAGAGTACAGTTATGAGGATGACGCCCTTGGTCGGGAAGCGGCACCAGCCGATAGCCCGCGGCTGGTTGGTCTCGACGTACCGGTAGAATGCTACCGTCCGACGATACGCCTTGGTACGGCGCAGGGGGGCGGCGATGCGAGTCCTGCATACGGATGCGAGGAGGTTTGCCAAGCCGAAAAGGGCGACGAGGCCGCAGAGGACTCCGACGGCCGCTTTCGCGTCTGCCGGGTCAGGGAGGGGTCATCGGGGAGAGCCGGAGGTCAGCGTGCGTCAATTCGGAGTTTGCAGATCAGGTATACGCGTACATTTGGGAGCTTTCTCGTATGGGTCAATGAGCATCTCGGCCATTTCCGCCGGGGTGAAGGAGGAAGTGTCATGCCGAGGCACGAGCCTCGCCGCCTGCTCAAAAATGGTTGCCATGGATCTTCCGGACCTGCGCGTAGATGCCGCAGCAGGTGCAACAGTATCCTGAAGCTCAGCTGTTGAGAAAGAGCGCGGAACGGTTCGCAGCGGACGAGTTTCGAGGAATGAGCAAGGTAGGGGAAGGAGGGAGAGAGGCGTCTTGCTGACGGCGACGGTGCGAGCCGGCGGAGCAGCGGGCTTGGCGCCCTCGGGGTCTGAGCTCGGCATCGGCAGCCTATTGACTAGACTTGGAGCTGCAGCAATGGCTCGAAAGCGGAGGTGGAAGCAGCGTATCCGCACAGCAAGGCCGTCAGTCCATGTCATCCAGGCGAGGATGACGGACGGTAGCCATCGTCCCGAGGGCGGCGATAAAGCGCTCGGTTCACGCCTAAGAGTGCAGTCGTAGTGTGTACGCAGTCTGTAAGCTCATACAGAGCAGCGACGAGGCGTCGCTGAGTCGACTTGATGAGACGAAGCAGGGCGGCGGCCGGATTGACGTGGCAGTTTGTGTGCGCCGTCGGAGCCGATCGAGGAAAATGGCGCATTCCTCCGATGCGCGATTTAGGCTAGACGCAAAAACTTCCTTGGTACGCTACAGTTCTCGTTCTCAGGCCCGAGTCTATGGCTCATAAGGAGCAGGCTTCGCTACGCCGACCTTTTGGCCGCTACGAGAACGAGTTCTGATCTGGGAACCTACTCCACCTCGTTGCCACGATAGCGGGCCGGCCTGACCGCTCACACGAGCGCGACAGACAGAAAGGATCCAGTCCTCGACGGTCAGCTTCCTCCAACGCCTCCGAAGCCTTCATCCTACCGCTCTTCCCTTGAGGCGAGGTCCGACGATCGAAATCAGAAAGGCGCACAGATCGGCTGGGACGAATGCCCCGTTCCCCGAGTCCGGATCTTGGTTCGAGCTGGAATAAGGTAAGGCGCCGTAGCCTGTAGCAAAGGTGGCGTCGAACCATAAAGTCCTGGTCGCGGCAGCATGGTCAATGAGCTCGCGTAAGAGAGCGAGAATGCGCCAGTCCCCTTCGCCGCAGCTTTCTGGACGCGAATTGAGCCCCGTAGCTGTGTGCGGGATCACGAGCTTGACATTACTGCGATGACGCCGAAGCACAGTGTCGAGATGCCTGTATGCGGCAGCTCGAGACCGGGCGGAGGGGGACGCCAGAAGGACCCAAGCAACAGTCCATCGCGATTTGTTGCATCGCGTCCTGCTTCGTGCCCTTTGACGGCTTGCCTGCATTGCGGCGTTTGAGAGGAGTACGGCAGCGCGCGTTTGCCAGCTAGCGGGCGCCGGCGTTTTGTGATGAAGCCAGAGCGAAGTGAGCTGATTGCAGCAGGAGCAGGCGACCGTCAGAAGGCGTGGGACTCGTCGAGCCGATGCGGCTGCTGATCGGACTGAGTCAGTTGACTTGTCGGTGTCTAGTACATCGCTGCATAGTGAGTGAGGCGGAAACCAGAAGTGTTCGCGACGGCGATCGAGGTGAAAAGGCCGTCTCGTGTCCGGCTGTCTGCTCACTCTACACGCGCAGGACCGACGCGTACACAGTCGAATGGCCAAGAAATCGGCGAGCAGGGCCAAGCAGGCTGATCAGTCGCCCGTCAGCGACACCGCGCCAGGTTCGCCCCCTCTTCTCTCGGTTCTCACGTGTCAAGTCGACTGACGCCTCGCCCGCGGGCGCATCTGCAGCACTCACAGCTAGTAACACAGCTCCGCCTGCCCGCGAACCTGTTATCCGCGTCAATACGGCCAACCTCACCGAACTCAAGAACGCCGTCGACGACCACCTGAAACTCGTCCTCTCGTCGCCGGAGCAAGCCTTCAAGCGCTCGTACGTGCACGACGATGTCCGCTTGGCCATCGGATGGACTGCAGTTGGAGTGGCAGTCGCGACCGGCTACTACAGCTACGTCGTCGACGACTTTCACCGCACGAAACATTGGGTCGCCGTCGGAGTCGTCGTGTGCGTCCTTTCGCAGCCCTGTGCGTCCAGATTCGGGAAGATGGAGCTGATCGTGTTACTTGTACATCCCTCGCGCAGCTATCTGGCGTTGAACACGATCCTCGCTCTCTACGTTGCGCTGGTGGAGAAGAGTACCATCTATGAAGGGAAGCGGAGGACAATCGCGTCTCGAGTGAGTCGCCGGGATCTGTCAGCACACTCTGAGCACCACGGCAATCGCGCACACATTCTGTGCCCATGTCGTGTTGTACAGAAGCGCCGGCGGGTGCACGGCCGAGTCTGACTTTCGTCACCCTGCAGATCTCGACCGAGCGAATCTCGCTTTCCTCTGTCGCATACTCGTCTCCGACACATTACACCACCTCCTCTTGGGTCCCCTTCCCGCTCTCGCTTCTCCTGCCATCTCCCACTTCCGCACCGAAACCGTCCTCTGCCTCGCCGACTTCCGGCTCAGCATCCTCTCCTTCTCACCGAGGAGACGACGACCCCGCGCGGTACCCTCTTTACCGTCTCACACTGGCTTATTCGCACTCTTCGAACGCCAACAAATCGCTCCTCGCGTCCGATACGCTCGTCCTCGAGAAACCGTTTGGCGAGATGTTTGACGAGGAAGGCAGGCTCGCTGTCCGGGTCGTCGAAGATTGGGTGCTCGGTACCGAAGGGCTCGGCAAGGTGGTCAGGGAGAAGAAGCCCAACAGTGGTCTGCTTTCAGGGACGACGTCAGGAGACGAAGGGCGATAAATGCGAGAATGTGTCAGACCTGCATCATCATTGATACCTGTTTTTTTCCTCTCTCGCTTGACGCTCTGCCATGACCGAGTTTTTCCTTTCTCTCGGAGAACTGCTTTACGTGCTTGAAAGGAGAGCGAAGCGGGCCTGCGATTTGCACACGTGGTCCAGCAAGGAAGGGAGGCTCAGTCAGGCAGGTTGAGAAGGCGTTTGTTTGTCCGGCGTTGCTGGCGTCGCTGGCGTCTGCCAGGGATTCTCTCGCCTCCGTCAGACCACAGTACGCTTCTTCAGACCAGTTATTTGGCCCCGTTCCTCTTCAAAGGGGAGAACACCCAACCACTCCGATGTCGCCGCTGAAAAATCTCTTCGCCACCCCCTTTCCTCGACTAACACCGCTCCCAACTGGGCCTTTGAAAGAGATAGAACCGGTACGCAGCCGCAGAGGATCCGGAGAGTATACAAGGCGATGGATGCGCGACTCGGTGAGGATGAGGCGGAACATTCGCGGAGTCCTTGTCGTGGCGGTTGCGCTCGAGGTGCTTGCGAACTTGGACGGCCTTCTTGACTGTTGAGGGGGGCGGTCGGTCGCACGGTTAGTTGCGATTCGCAAAATGCAGATGCTCAGGTGGTCGCGGAAGAGAGAGCTTACTGAGCTGAGAGAGAGGCGAGCGCGCAAGACAAGAGAAAGAAAATCGGCAAAAGTCGGGGTTAGCTTTTCCATCTCAAGGTAGATTCAGAGGGAGAACGCGAGGTACGCAGTAGAGGTCTTCCGGGATTTGCGGGGCAAGACCGGCGGTCTTGAGGATACTGATCAGCCCCGGCGGGTGGAAGGTCAGCACCAAGATCCTCCGGGAAAAACGGCGCGTAACTACAAGTCTGACTCACCGGAGGATCTTGTTACCGGTGACCGACTTGACCTGGGCGACACCGTGCGAGTCACGGAGGACGACGCCGCTCTTGCGCGCAGGGCTGAGACCTTGGCCAATCGAGGTGGTAGATGTGCTTGCTCCTTGACCTTCTTCAGGCGGAGTTTGGTTCTGTTTCCGCAAGCCCTGTGCGACCGGAGCATTGTTCGCTCGCGCCCGATCTAGGAAGTATGGCTTGAGCGCGCGTGCACAAGACAAGTGTCGGTTCACTTTCTCGACCGCAGTTGTCTGCCGTTTTCAGTGATTCTCCGAGCAGCTACAGTAGCCCTGAGCGCACCATGCGCATGGACATGCTTGTCAACCATGGCAGCCCTTGCTTGGCTCACTGCTTATTCTGCATCCTGAAGTGTTTGACTCCCATAGCCAGTTCTTCCGATGTCGCATTGACCTGCATGGTGTGCTGAGCTGATGATGCGCACTTAACCTTCAGGACATTCGAGAATTCCCTTTCCGACGCGTCCTCCGCCGAAGTATGTCAAGTGTGGAAGGGCAGCGTCACCAGGACTCAAACAGTACGCGAGGCCGGAGAGAGAGAGAGATAGAGAGGGAGACAGAGAGATGGTTAGATTGCCTTCCAGTCCGAGCGCGAGATTGAGGTCAAGATTTCGGTGACCGGTCCAGCTTGAAAAGCAACCTCCGGATGACGAACCCGTATGCAGCATACATGAAGCCGTGGAGCCCGCTTGCCTGCACCTGGTCTTGCAACGAGAAGATGTTCCCGTATGTTGCAGCTGTTCCTGATGAGATGAGCGGCGGACCCTGGTGGCGAGACGTTCGCGCGCTTGCTAAGGAATACGGACGGCGGGGAGGAGGAGAGAGGAGGATCCAAATCGGAGCTGTACGCATTCAGGAGCGTCGGGCCAGGAGAAATTTGTGAGGGTAAAGGCTCCGAACACCTGATTGTTGTTTGTGCAATTCGGATTCCGATTCCGATTCTCTTCCCTCTCCTCTCGCTCGTCCACGGTGATACAGGCTGTTGGAGAGGACGGCAAGGCGCGACTCGACCCGAAGGAGGAGACGCGATGCAGGGAGGGCCGGCGGCAAGATGGCGAGCGCGGTTGAGCGGAGTGACGGCTTGTTCTCTCACAAGTCGCTCACTACGCTCCCGTGCTCGCCAGGTGTGTTGTTTGTAGTCTCTCTAGACACATCTGTATCTCACAAGTCGCTCACTACGCTCCCGTGCTCGCCAGCTCGCCGAGAGGTGCTCACGTCGTCCGACCCGTTTTAACTCAGGCGGTAAACCCCGCTACTTACATGCTATTCCCTCTCAAGATCGCAAGGCACAATCCCACCGATCAGTTCAGCCCGATGCAAGGGTCATTGAGTGGCTTGGCTTGGGACCGGGTTCAGCCCAAATGTCACAGCGGCCGGCTCGTGTAGAAAACTCGAGCAGGTCGCGCGTCGAAAGGTCTCTCTTTCGAACAATAGCCTCAGCGCCATCACAGGACCTTGAGTGCCTTTCCGTTTTTGTGGGAGATCCGGATCCTGCGAAGTTGCACAAACCCAAAAATCTCTCCCTCTCCTCCTACGAAGTGGGACTGCAGCAGCAAGTCTTCGGTTCGCCGCCGAAAGCCACCAACGCGTACTTAGGCGATCATGGTCGAGGCCGTAGCGGACTCGTACTGCAAGCGCGGCGGGTGGGAGGGTAAAAATGTCAGTCCCCGCTTGGAAAAAGAAAAGAACGAGTTTTTTAGGGCGAGAGAGAACGAACCTTGAAGGTGGGCGGGAGCTGGCCCTTGGTGCGGTAGTAGCGAGCGAGGCGGTGGATACGCGACTCGATGAGAATGAGGCGGAACTTGGAGTCCTTGTCGTGGCGGTTGCGCTCGAGGTGCTTGCGAACCTGGACGGCCTTCTTGACTGTTGAAGGGCGGTCACATAGTTAGTCGCAGTGCATGATGTAGACAGATGCTCAGGTGATCGCGGAAGAGAGAGCTTACTGAGCTGTGAGAGAGGCAAGCGCGCAAGACAGAGAAAGAAAATCGGCAAGTCGGCGTTAGCTTTTTCCATCTCGAGGTAGTTCGAAAGGGAGGGAACGCGAGGTACGCAGTAGAGGTCCTCCGGGATTTGCGGGGCAAGGCCGGCGGTCTTGAGGATACTGTTCAGCCCCGGCGGGTGAAAAAAGTCAGCACCAAGATCCTCAGGGAAAAACGGCGCGCAATGTCGAAGAAACGCACCGGAGGATCTTGTTACCGGTGACCGACTTGACCTGGGCGACACCGTGCGAGTCACGGAGGACGACGCCGATCTGCGAGGGGGTGAGACCCTTGCGGGCGAGCTTGAAGATGTGCTCCTTGACCTCCTCGGGCGAGGTCTTGAGCCAGCGCGGAGCCGAGCGCTTGTACGGGAGCGCCGAACCGGCCTGTTGTGTGTGTGTAGAGGCGGTCAGTTATATGCAGGGCAGAGTCGGGAATACATGAAGAGGCGAGAAACGCACGATACCCTTGTGGGGGTTGTGCATGCGACCCATTTTCGGCTACGGAGGGGAGGGGGTCTGGCGGGGTTGGTCGTGGATGCAATGTTCCGAGGTGTCGGTCGAGCGGGTGGGTGAGGATACGGTGCGAACGATCGTCAGTGGTCTGGACTTGGGGAGACAAGGAAGAGGAGAGACTCACTGGTCTGCAAGTCAAGAGGAGCGGCGCGCAAGAGCAGCCGTCAGTGATACTGAACCTAAACCGGCTCTCTTGTTTGTTCAACCCTGGCCCGTGTACAGGCTCATGGGTCCTGCAAAGAGAGAGACAGAGAGGCGAGTCGCCCAAGCTCGCCATGGAGGCGGTGTCGAGGTCGAGGTTGAGGTTAAGGTCGAGCCCTCGGGCGCTATGGGATGCTAGTGCAGCTCGGGTGCAGGTCTTGTAGCATGGCGAGCGAGCGAGTGGGGCGGGGTGTGCGAAAGGGGGCGAGGGTGTCGAGAGAGAGTGAGTGAGTGCGAAGCTTACGGCGAACGAGGCTGCGGGTGGGTCGAGGGAGGGGTGAGTGCGAGTGTGCAGACAGTGACAGAGTGCGAGCTGGACTTGCAAGTGTCCGGGAAGTTGCGATGAGCTCCAACGAGAACCAAGAAGAGCGAGGAGGCGAGTGCGAGTCCGAGTGCACGCGAGCTCGACCTCGACTTGTCGGTCGCCTCGCCTCCTGCTTCTGTTTTCTCCGTCCGTAGTCTTACACGTGAGCCTCCCGCCCTCCTGCCACCAGCACAGTGTAGGCAGTCTATTCTGCCGCCCACCCCTTTCGAGTCCCCTCGCAACTGCGCCGACTGCCCCGACTCGACGACGACGACCACTCGCCGCCGCCGACCCCGGTTCGAGCTCCCCCTCTCCTGACCCGACCCGACCAGCCCCGCCCTCGCGACTCTAGGGCGTAACAGACCCGCCTACACTCGACATATCGCTCATCTGCACGCCCCGACCTCTTGCCCATTCAGATACCCCTCGGTCACAGAGAGCCCCGCCGAGCTGACCACTTGGCACCCCATTCTCCCCGCTCACAGCATGAAGTTGGTACTCGCCAACCCGGCCACCGGGCAGCAGAAGACTATCGAGATCGACGATGAGCGCAAGACGTGAGTCCTCCCTCTTCGTCGGCGAGAGACACCCAACCCCCCTCTCTCTTGCCCGTGCTCGCTCGCGGGTCACACACACACACACCGTGTCCCCGCTCGCTTACCCGCGTGTCAGAGACAATGGGCTAACTGGAGCGTCTTTGTGAAAACAGGCGCATCTTTTACGAGAAGCGCATGGCTCAGGAGGTCGCCGCCGACCAGCTCGGCGACGAGTTCAAGGGCTACGTCGTCAGGATCACCGGCGGTAACGACGTACGTGTCGCCTGCTCTCTCACGTTGGGTGTATGCATCGCACAGGTCACTGATGCGATCTACTCCCAACTTCTCTCTCTCTCACACCCCTCTCGACTCGACTCGACTGCCCTGCTCTCCCGCCTCGACACAACCGGCCGACCAACAACTGTCAACGGGCGAACTGGATCTGGCTGGATGCACGGAAACTGGATGCTATTGTGTGCGGACAACTCGTGGTGGAAAAACTACGGCGCAACGGGGTGGGGTGTTTGGCGAGTTCAGAAGCAGGGTTTCCCGCTGAAGCAGGGAGTCCTCGTCCCGCACCGTGTCCGCCTCCTCCTCGCCAAGGGCCACTCGTGCTACCGCCCCCGCCGCACCGGCGAGCGCAAGCGCAAGTCGGTCCGCGGTTGCATCGTCGGTCCCGACGTCCGCGCCCTCCACCTCGTCGTCGTCAAGCAGGGCGAGAACGACATCCCCGGGTTGACCGACGAGGTCCTCCCCAAGAGGCTCGGCCCGAAGCGCGCGACCAAGATCCGTAGGTTCTTCAACCTCGACAAGTCCGACGACGTCCGCAAGTTTGTCATCCGTCGCGAGGTCGTCCCGAAGAAGGAGGGCGCCAAGCCCTACACCAAGGCCCCCAAGATCCAGCGTCTGTACGTGCACGCCGCCCCCCTTGCTTTCTTCCTTGCGTTGTCGTCGTCCTCCCGACTGACCTGGATCCGGTACCCCGCCTCGCACGCGCGCGCGCAGCGTCACTCCGCAGCGTCTCCAGCGCCGCCGTCACCTCCGCTCGCTCGCCCGCCGCAAGACCGAGGCGCAGAAGGCCCAGAAGGCCGAGTACGAGCAGATCGTCGCCAAGCGCCTCGCTGAGCGCAAGGTTGCCGCTTCGGCCGTCAAGGCCAAGAAGGCGTACGTCGGCCGTCTTTTTTTTTCTTTTCACAGGGACAGGCAGCAGCAGACAACTGACCCAAGAGTGATACATGCACAGTGCCGCCCGTGCTGCTCACTAAAGCGTTCTCCGCGCGCGCCTCACTTTGTTGTAGGGGTTCCGGGTGTCTTGCGAGGGGAGGGAGCGAGGGACGGGGGAGGTCTCTCTCTCTCTTCTCCTGGTTGAGAATGCGCCAATTTTCTCTTTCTCATCGTCTTCCGTCTTCTTCTCGCACCGGCGGTCGGCGGTCCGGCACTCTTGACGTCGTGAATCGACGCATGCACGGGCGGGAGGCTCTGCGATGTGGACTCGCTTTTGTCGCTTTCACGGGCGCCTTTCGAGAGGTCAGAAGCTGGTCTGGATACACTCGGAGCAGGAAAAAGTTTTGCTCTATATTTCTTCAGGAGCTACCAAATCCCCGAAGTAAGCCGTCACGGCTTTGAGTTTACCGCTCATCCACTCTTCCTCGATTTCGATCCGTTCGCCATCGACGAGGGTCGCGAGTTCGAGCAGGTCGACATTGCGAGGGAGGTAGTAGGCCACGTGAGGGGTGATGCGGCGCGCGAGGTGGAAGAGATCTCGGCCGTGGAGGGGGGCGAGCGCCGCGAGGGGGTAATAGCCACCTTTGGTCGTCGCGACGGGGAGTTTGCTCGCTCCTCCTGCTGCTCCTCCTCCTCCATAGTCCTCGACATTGACTCGCGCCCGCTTCTTCGGCGGTGGCGACGCAGCCTTGTTGTTGTCCTTGTCTCCGACCGTCTGATACTCGATCCCACCCCACGGCGGACTCAGAAACACCACTTCGACCTGCTCCTCTTCTGGAACTTGACCTTTCTCCATTCGCGCGAGGTAAGAATCGGTCCAGGTGACCCAATCGGCGAGGATAAAAGTGATCCGGTCCGCGACGCCATAGAGGGCGGCGTTGTGCGCTGCGCAGGCGAGTCGGACGGGGGACGTGTCGAGCGCGATCACTGCGGGGAGAGAGAGAGAAGTGTTAGTGTTTTGGCAGATGTTAGAGAGATCTGCGTCTTGCGACTGGGATGGGGGTAAGGCAGCAATAGACAAAAGAGCAAGACTTGCCGCGTTCGCAGGTGAATGCGAATTGGATCGCGTTCCCGCCGACGCCGCAGAACGCATCGAGGATCACGCCGCTCCGACCTGCCCATGCATGCAGGGAGTCAGCACCAAGCGGAACGATGGCCCGCGAGAGAGGGGCCGTACATCTTTCTGCGATTTGAAGGGCGATGTTTTCGGGCGTGACGGAATACCACCCTTCTCGGTCCATCTGACATCCCTCGTCAAAGAGAGAAAAGAGTCGATACCGTTGCGCCCAGTCTATCAAACGCCAAAAGGATTCGCTCGTCAGCTTGATGTCCGACCAAGGGCTTTAGAAAAAGGAAGCGGCACAGCCAGCCGCACACTTTTCGAGTTCCTCGGGCAGATTGTCCTCCGTGTAGCGGACGACGACGCCAAAGCGTGTGCCGGCTGCTTCGTCGTACTCGACGACGAGCTCGTCTTCGTCCCGGGCCCGCTTCTTGCCCTTGACATCGCTCGACCCTGCCATCGGTACTTTGACCACTTCTGCCGCGGCAGCGACTAGCCGCTCCTCCGCCACGGCGGGCTGAGTCGGGATCAAGAACGTGCCATCCGGTTCTGCCGGTTGTTGTTCTTGCTCGTAGCTCAGCGTCGCAGTCGTCGATGAGGTGACAGAGTCTGGGAGGTACGGATTCGAGACGGTCGTCGCGGACGAGGCAGCGACGACGACGCTGCTCTTGACGGGCTTGATGAACGAGCGTACGACGGGACTGTGCGTGATGGCAAAGTGTCGTTGCGCTCGGCCCATTGCGAGCAAGCGAATGCGTGTACAAAGAGGAAAAGAGTCCGATCGGAGGAGCGCACAGAAAATCGCGCGTGAAAGGGACTCTTGCTCTCTGTTTCTGCGTCTGCACAACCGCAGCGTTTCTCCCGTTGGATTGATTGTCGGCGTGGGAAAAGAAGGCGAGTAATTGGTTACATTTCGATGGGGAGTACTCGTTCGGTGCGAGTCGAAAATAAGAGGAAGGGGACACGTTCGAGCAGGAGAACATGCATAGAACTGATGATGGGGTGCAGACGGGTGCGCAGGGAAGGAACAAGGGCGAGGCCAAAGGGAAGCAGTGGGCAGCCAAACAGGGAACCAAGTCGTCCCCCCGTCCAGGGCACCCCGCGACGCTGTTTAGGCGTCTTTTTAGTTACCGAGCGCGAGCGGGTTGCGCTGCAACGACTCGGCGACGTTCGGAGCAACGGCGTGCCTCGGCTGCGGCGACAGCGGCTCGTCGTCACCCGCCACCGCGACGGCCTCCGTCCACGGGATCGAGGTGAACAACTGCGAGACTGACTCGCCGTAGTGACTCCGGCTGTTTTCGTTTTTTCGAGGGGGAATCATCACGGGTCAGCTCTGTTCAAAGAAGCTTTCTCTTCACGCGCGCATGCGCGGGGCACTGGCAAAGAAACGTACCGAACAGCCTCGGCGAGAACATGCGAGATGTCGATCTCGCGCACTTTCCGGCAACCCTTCTTGTGATCCTGTAGGATCGAAAGAGCGAGCATTGGCTCGTTAGCTGCCCAGTCCAGTCGAGAGGCAAACCGAGGGAAGGAGAATCAGTAAGTCCAGAGTTTGCAGCAGGGCACGCACCGCTTGCGGGATCGAGTTGGTCACGATCAGCTTTTCGATCTCGCTCTCATTGAGCACCTGCATCGCCTTGCCACTCAAGATCCCGTGCGTCACGAGCGCGAGGACCGTTTTGGCCCCGTTCGCGAGGAGGTGTTTCGCCGCGAGCGCGAGGGTACCGCACGTGTCGGCCATGTCGTCGATCAGGATCGCCGTCTTGCCTTCGACGTTGCCGACGAGGACCATGCGAGCGATCTCGTTGGCTTTTTTGCGCTCCTTGTGGAACAGGGCAAAGTCGAGGTCGAGCGAGGCGGCCATCGACGAGGCACTGCGGAGCGAGGCGGATTCAAGATCAGTCCCGTTTCATCCGGCAGACTATCACGCGGCCAAGGCCAAGCAGCTCGGGAAACATCGACTAAGCACGAGTCGTGAGAGAGAACCAGGACTGACCGTTTTGCGCCGCCCGCGTCCGGAGAGACAATCACCGCGTTCCGGATCTCCTTGCCCATCGTCTCCCGCAGGTACTGCAGCATTGTCGGCTCGGCGTAAAGCTGTATGGCAAAAGAGGTGAGTCAGGCTCCCTCTGACGAAAGAAGGGCGATCGAGCCGGCACGCACGCTGCAGGTGAACAAGGGTTAGCGTCTCTTGGTCTTGAATTTCCCACGTGCGTGCGGGCGAGCGGGCATCGGACGAGCGAAAGAGGGAATTACGTACTTGTCAACCGGAATGTCAAAGAATCCTTGGATCTGACTCGCGTGCAAGTCCATGGTCTGCACATCATGATGCAGTGAGGCTGCGTTAGTTCCGCCCGCCAAGCTGAGGGCAGTAGGTGGGCCCGTCCAGGAGCGGTGCTGATAACGCACAATGACATGGTCGATACCGGCACCCTTGACGAGCATGTTGGCGACCAGCTTGGCCGTGATCGGAGCGCGCGACTTGTCCTTCTTGTCTTGCCGCGCGTACGGGAAGTGGGGCCTGTTTGTTTCACCTTGAACATGTCAGCACAACCAGCTGGACGGCCGCGGTCTGCAGGTCGCGCATGCGGGGTAGAGAAACGTACACGACTGCGGTGATGCGACGAGCCGACGCTATCCGGAGGGTGTGTGCCATGATGCACAACCTGCGCCGGCCAGGATCATTCGGAGATCAGCTTCTGGTGTGCTTGACAGAGTATATGGCGGGAAGTTTCGGGGGGGACTGACTCCATGAGCGCTCCATTGGTGGCCGTTTCGGGCGAACTCGCAGTCGCGACGATGTAGACGTCGGCTTCTCGGACCGATTCGTGGAACGCGACGCTGTCGAGATGCGCGTAGCAGGATGCATAGAGCGGGCGGAATAGAGGTCAGTCTATTGAGTCTAGAGATGACCCGGGAAGGAGAGGGCAGTTTCATCGTGCTCGAGCGAGTGGGCGGCAGGGCGAGTCGGTTGTTGGTGCGAGCGACGTACGAGAGTTCGCCGCTGGGCAAGGTGACTATACTCGAGCTTCCCAAGGGCAACCCGAGCCTGCGTGCGATCAGTTGGGCGAGTTGAGGATGCGACGTCCCTGCACCGACCGCGGGGTCAGCGGCGGCTCTGCGGTCGAGCGGGGCAAGCGGCGAGCTCACCCGAGAAGATCTTGAGGTTGTTGTGCGACGACATGCCTTCCCGACCTGCACAGCCAGTCTGCAGCAGCGCTCGAGGGTCGGCATTCACGAGAACCCGCGACTCGCGCCAAGTCCCAAAGTCGGCTTCAACGTAGAACTCGCCCGCTCACGGCCGACCCGTATCCCCTAGAGATTGCAGCCTAGGGTTCATACTATGGCCTATACATTGCACGCCTTTCATTGCCCATCGAGGCGGGAAAAGAAAGTCAGGGCTTTCGATCGTACTTCGAAGGGACAGGTCTTCCCACTTTGGTGAGCCGCTAACCCTGCAAGTCGCAACCCCTGTTCCGGCAGTCCTCCCTCCACGCCGTACGCCTGACTCGTTAACGACGAGGCCCCGCTCCGACGCTCGGGTCACATCGGCCGAGGTCAATCTGCGCTGGAAACGCATCCACCGGCAGAGGGTTTGCCTTTGACACGCTGAGAAGCTCGAGAACAGAGCGCCAGCAGCGGCGGAGCTTGTCCAATTTGATCCTCGCTGGCGACCGTTTGTCGTGCAGGGTCCGGATATGCCACGGTGGGCTGATATGTCTGCTTAGGGCGGCCCGAGTCATAGTTTGAAAAGTCCGGATGTGGGTGACTCTCCGGACCGGCGGGCGGAGGCATGTGTCGAGAGGAGCGGGAGCGAGCAGAGCCTCTCCTTTGAGCTGGTAGAATGTACGGCCGTCGTCTTGTGGGCGGGAGCATCGAGTGTCGTCGAGAGAGGCCCGCCCAAGACGCGTTCCTCCTAGACGACGGGGCAGCGGATCCACGCTTGATCGACCCGACGTGCCGAGGCTTGGTTGATCGCTCAACTGGCGACTGCTTCAACCTGTATAGCTCGATGGCGTGTAAGTTAGGGGCGAGCCAGGGATGGCCAGCTGCGGGGCTCGAGTCGATTGGAGAGCAGGAGATTCTCCGCCTCGAGCGATGGAGGGGCGGGAGATGTGCGTCCGGATTACGTCCGAGCCATGTGTCCTCTCGCATTGGAGTGTGCAGCTTGTGAGCGGTCTACAGTATGGCCGAGAGCTGATGAACCGTTCCGCGCCAGATCGACTTTTCGCGAGTTGAAAGCTCATCTCGTCAACAAGCCTCGCCTCTCGGCTAGACGCAGGTTCCCGAAATCAGAGACAAGAGCTGCAGACGCTGCTACCGACCGCATTGCCAAGTACGACCAAACGCGACCCGACTTGTTCGCTCAGCGTCTTGCCCGTCTCTCAACCTCCTGCTGGCTTCGCTCAACCATCGCATCCCGTAGGCACCTCTGAGAGCCAGACTAGAACCGCCACCAATCGAGATCCGGAGTTCGTCCGCACGCAGCCATGGATTTCTACCACCGGTCCGTATCCACCAGCCTGCCCCCTGTTGGTGGCCAACCCCGAAAACTTGCTGACCTCCGCCTGCAACAGCGCCGCGTTGATCCTCGACTCGCTCGACCAGAAGAAGGGCTCGGTCAAGGGTCTCTGCATGGCCGAGGCCAAGAAGGGCAAAAAAGTCGGAGAAGGCGCCCGGTTCCTCAAGGTCGTCGTCGAGGTCTTGAAATGTAGGTTTCCCCGCTCCCTCTCACGAGCACTTCCCCCTTCGCTCCCTGAACGTACTGACACCTCGTGCTGATCACGTACGCATGCTCGCAACAGACCGCCCGCACATCCAGCATCTCCTGACTGCGACCAAACTGCTCTCTTCCGAACCGACCTTGTTCGTCCCGCCGTCTTCGGTCGCAGCGCTCAACACGGCGCTCAAATCCGGATCGGCCGCTTCGGCCAACAAAGCCCTCAAGACGGCCGCTCCCAAATGGCAGAAGCAGCAACCGAAAAAGACTCCGACGCCGGAAAACTTGGCGAGCGTGATGGTTCACGACCTCTTGTTTGCCAAGAGGGGCTTGTCGCTCCCGAAGGAGCACAAGGTTCGCAAGAAGCTCGAAAAGTACAAGCCGGCGTAAGCTTCTCTCCTAATCTTGGTCTTCTCCCCCGGGAGCTGGTCAAGTGACTCGTCCTCGGTGACTTGCGAGAAAGCGAAGGGTCAGCACTCTGAACGACGGAAGAACCTGACCGCGAATCTCCTTCACCCCACTCCAGGCTCGAGAAGGAGAACGACCGCGAGAAGCGCCGTCGCAAGGTCGCCACCAACGAGGGCCTCCAGATCGCGCTGCCCGAAAAAGTCGCCTCGTCGCTCGAAGGGATCGGCAAGGGCAAGAAGCGCGAACACGAAGCCGACCGCTTTGCCGAGGAAGGCGCCTCGGGCCTCGAATACATGCCGGGAGAGATCCGGTGGCTCAGGGTCAACACGCTCAGGTGGTCGGTCGAGGCGGCGGTGGAATGGTTCGAAAAGACTGGGTGGGAGATGTTTGAAGACGTCCAGGAGATGCTCGCCGCTTCGTGAGTCGCCGACCGTACTGCGCCGACCGTACTGCTATGCTCCTGATGTCACTGGGGCCGTGATGTCGGTGAATCTTGAAACTGACCGCTGCGCGCGTTTCTGTGGCGGTCTCACAGTCAATCGAAGCCCAAGGTGTTTGCTCTCGATGCGCACATCGAACCTTTGCTCGCCCTCCCCGCGACCGTCTCTCTCCCGACCATCTCGGCCTACCAGGACGGTCGTCTCCTCGCCCAAGACAAAGCCTCTTGCATGCCCGCATGGGTCCTGCTCACTCCCGTTCTCGCCGACGCCGAAGAAGGTCTCCTCGAAGAGAAGGGCAAGGGTAAAGGGGTCCGAGTCCTCGATGCGACGGCGGCACCCGGGAACAAGACCACGATGGCGGCGGCGTTGGTGGCAGACGAGCGGATCAATGGTCGAGTGGTCGCCTGCGAGCGGGACCAGGGTCGATTCAAAGTCTTGAAGGATATGCTCAAGCGCGCGGATGCCAAGAGTGAGTGCTTTCGTGGCGTGGCTCTCGGCCTCGCTATAAGCCAGGAAGCCTGTCGAGCACACGACTGACTCAAATCTTGGGCGATTCTTCTCTCCCGCTCTGGCAGATGTTCAGCCGATGAACGTCGATTTCCTGTCCCTCAAGACGGACGATCCCAAGCTGAAGAATGTCACCCACCTCCTTGTCGACCCGTCATGCTGTGAGTGCAGGCGCATCCGGGCTGCAGGCACCTCTTGACCCCCCCAAACCTCTTGACTGACAACAAACTTCTCGCAGCCGGATCGGGCATCCCCTCCCGCCTCGACCACCTCATCCCGTCCGCTCCCGAGGCCGAACACCTGTCTCGAATCCGCGCCCTGTCCAACTTCCAACTCGCGATCGTCTCGCACGCGCTCCGGTTCTCGGGCGCCCAACGCGTCGTCTACTCGACTTGTTCGGTGTGGGAACAAGAAGACGAAGGGGTCGTGATGCGCGTGCTGGCCAAGAAGGAGATGAGGGATATGGGGTGGAGGTTGGCAAAGCGAGAGGAAGTGTTGCCGACTTGGGAGCGAAGGGGACGCGTCGAGGCTTGCGGTGGCGATATCGGTGCGTGCATGTGTTCTCGTCCGCTTGAATCCCTGTGCTGACTCAAACCCATCTCTCTGGCTATCTCATGATGCGTGTGCAGAACTTGCCGAATCGATGGTGAGGTGTCTGCCCGAAGACGGCACCAACGGCTTCTTCGTCGCGTGCTTTGTCAAGGACACGGCTGCCGCGCCGATCGAGGCTCCCAACATGCCCGAGCGGGCGAAGCGAGAGGAGGTCGCGGCGCCGGCGGCGGGCGAGGAGGAGGCGGATGGCGCTGCTTCCGCTTTCGAGGATGAGGTTCTCGGAGATGCGACGGCGACGCCAGCGGCGGCAGAGCAGGACGTCGTGCTCCCTTCCACCTCCTCGTCAACAGCGACCAAGAAGGGTGGCAACCAGAAGAAGGCCAAGTCGACCATTACGCAATCGACCCGGAATGCCAAGGAGGACGTGCTCGGAAAGGCCAAAGCCGACGTCGACGAGGCGGCCGCGAACGGCAAGGGGGGCAAGAAGTTGACGAAGAAGCAATTGTACTTGCTGAAGAAGGAGGAGCTGAAGCGGAAAAAGGCAGAGGCGGCGGGCGGAGCGCCCGCACCGGCAGACGAAGCAGAGGAGTAGAGTGGACAGCGATTTATTCCCTAGCGCGCCACCTGTCGTCGTTCGCAATTTCCTGCCCATGTTCCGCAGACGTGTTGCGCCAGAGTTGGCGCAGACGAAACGGGAGAGAAGTCCCGAAAAACGGTACAAGATCGAAAGGCACAATGGGCAGAGTTCCTTGGTCGAGCTACCAGCCCTACTACCATCCCCTCATGCCGCCACCTCGACGGTCGCTGCCAGCCTTCATCCTCCCACTACCCTTGTAGATCGTACCACCTCGCGCAATCTGTTCCTGCTCGTACCGCTCACGTTCCTCCTTGGCCCTCCTCGCCTTTTCCTGCGCCTCGCGCGCTTCCGCTTCCCTCCGCTCAGCAGCGATCCGTTCCTCTTCCTTGGCCCGCTTCTCGAGTTCGGCAATCTGCTCCGGGGTCAATTCCGGGGAGGCTGTACGATCGCGCGCTGTGGTGGTGGTTTTCTCGCTCTTGCTCTTGCTTGATCGGGATGAGCGGTGATGGTGACGGTGGTGTCGCCTGTGCTCGCGGTCTCCGCTCCGCCGATCCCGATCGGACCGTGAACGATGCCGTCGCCTACGCCGCTCGCTCTCTTCGTCCTCGTCTTCCGAATCGGAAGCGGAGCCTTTGTCGTCGTCGTCGTCGCTGCCGCGTCGGTGGGAGGAGCGGTGGCGCGCAGAGTGGGACCGCTTGGAACGGCTGCGGTCGGGCGACAGGGAGCGAGAGCGGGAGCGGGACCGAGAACGCGACGAGGAAGAAGAAGCGGACGAGGAAGAGGCGGGAGGTGGAGGCGGTTTGGCAGCTATTGATAAACGCGGATGTAAGCAAACTTGTCAGCCATCCACAGGGCGTGGCAGACGACGATTTCTTCAGCGTACCTGCTTTGCGTTCGAGCTCGCCGCAGTGTTGAATCGTGATCAACTCGAGGGGCCGGTCCTTGGCATCGACTGGCATCTTGCTGATGGCGACGATCGTCTCGAAACCCTTGACGACGCGGCCGAGCACGACGTGCTTGCCCTTCAAGTGAGGACACGGCCGCAGGCTCACGAAGAATTGGCTCGAGTTTGTGCTGTGAAGGTGCAAGCGTTGAGTGAGCCAGACGTCCTGACTTGCCGCGCCCTCTGCACCCTTTGAGGTGCTCACTTTTTCCCCTTGTTGGCCATGCACAGTAGACCTTCGGAGTCGATCTCGCGCGAGAGGTTCTCATCACTGCGGCGCCGAGAAGGTCAGCCCCTTTCCGTGCTCTCGTAACGGGAGCAGCAAGTCGTTTTCCCTTACTCGAAGCTGGGTCCGTAGATTGATTCGCCGCCCTTGCCGTTACGGTCCGTGAAGTCGCCGCCCTGGACCATGAAGCTGTCAAGAGGGAGGAGGAGGAGGGTCAGCACTCGGCAGGGGCATGCAGGCGAGAAGGGCGTTGTTCCGACTGACCCTGCGATCACGCGGTGCAAAGGCGATCCTGTACATGCAGACATCGCGGTCAGTCCGTCCGTCTAGTGACGACAGCACAGAGCGTAGGTTACCTTTGTACCAGAGGGGGATCCCGATCGAGTTGACGCCGGCGGACCCCGTGCAGAGCGCCCGGAAGCTGTAGCGCGGGACGGCATCGATCAGTACGATCTGTGTGATTCGACCACAGGGCAGGCACAGCTCAAAGTGCGCGTTAGACTGACTTTTCTGCGGTGCGAGGGACGACGTCGGCAAACAGCTCAAAGACGACGCGGCCGAGGGGCTGGACGTGTTCTCCGACGACCGCATAGTCGTGAAACACTCGCGGGTTGACCATCTCTTGCCTCTCCGAGCTGAACAGTTACACCGAGTTGAGGGAAAGAGAGAGAGAGAGAGAGAGAGCGAACTCGTCTCTTTTCTAAATCAAGCGACTGCTCCTCGCAATCCGACGCTGCTCTCGCTTGCTGGCAGGTGCAAGCTTGTGCTGTCAAGACTGCAATGGGCGCAGGCGCTTCTACCCAGAACGGAGCAGGAGGAGGAGCAGGAGCCGACCTCGATCATTACCAGAGCAAGTCTCTCGCCCGCTCACCAGCCCATAAGACCAGGGCTGACCGTGTGCACTTACAGTCCTTCAGGTCGAGGTCACCGCCACCCAAGACGAAATCAAAAAGGCGTGAGTCGGCCGCCTCGAAAGTCGACTTTGCCGACTCGCTCTTGGCTGCTTTTGCTGCTCCGGGCCCGTCTCCGAGTTCGTTACTGGACTGCGACTTGACGCGAAAATGGCTACAGGTTCCGCAAAGTCGCACTCAAGGAACATCCGGACAAGAACCCGCACGACATCGAAGGCGCCACCAAGCGGTTCGCTCGAGTCCAAGCCGCGTACGAGTGCCTCTCGGACCCGCAGGAACGCGCGTGGTACGATGATCATCGAGAGGATATCAACAACGGAGGTGGTGCCGCCGGAGGAGGAGGAGGAAGTAAGCTTACTACATTTCCGATGCCCCGACGGTCGAGACAGACCTTTTCTCGCCACTTTGCATCTTCACTGCCGGGATTGACACTCGCGGCTCCTTGGCCGTACAGCCACCGAAGCCGAAGCTTCCTACTTCGACTCGGTCCGAAGAGGCACGCAAAAGCCCCGCGCGCGCGCCACTCCCGCAAGAGGACTCCAAACGCCGCACCTGTTAAAGTTCTTCTCGCCCTCGGCCTGGTCAGGGTTCGACGACTCGCCGACCGGGTTCTTCAACACATTTGCGACCCTGTTCTCGCTCCTCGCCGCCGACGAAACCTCGTGGTCGTCTCCGCACCTGTACCCCTCGTTCGGGACTTCGTCCACTTCGGATCAAGCCGACTTGCGCGCTTTCTATCAGGCATGGACCAACTTTACGACCGAGAAGGACTTTGCGTGGAAGGACTTGTATAAAGTCGAGGAGGAGATGCCGAGGTGGCAGCGACGCGAGATCCAGAAGGAGAATCAGCGCGCGAGACAGGCCGCCAAGCGCGAGTACAACGATGCAGTCAGGGTGTGTACTCGTACCCCCGATCTCCTGCAAAAGAAGAAGAAGCTGACCCCGCGCCCTCGATCGACCACGACAATCAGAACCTAGTCCTCTTCGTCCGCCGACGCGACCCTCGCTACAGCGCCACTTCCTCCTCCGCCGCCCGCGCCGCCGCCGAAGCCGAGATCCGCGCCTCCCTCGCCGCCGCCGCTCGTGAACGTGCCGCCGAACGCGCCGCCGCCGCCGCCGCCTATCGCGCCCAAGACTGGCAAGAAGCGGACGAGAAAGCCGAAGCGGTTCATGCGATGTGGGACGAGGTGAGCGACGAAGAGGACGTCGTCGAGGGGAGTGGAGACGAGGAGATTGTCGTCGTGGAGGAAATCGTTTGGTGTGAAGCTTGCTCGAAGGGGTATCGGAGTGGAGGGGCGTGGGAGAACCATGAGCGGAGTCGGAAACACGTCAAGAATGTTGAACGGTGCGTGCGTGCGTGCGTGCGCGTTCGCCCGCGCTTCCACCGCCGTGACATTTCTTTGATGAACACTGACCTCTTGCGTCTCAGGCTCATACGCGAGATGCAGCTCGAGGACGAAGAGCTCGGCTTGGGCACATCATCTGCAGCAGGTCACACTCCGGCAGTCGGCGACGACTCGGAAGCTGCCCCTCCGGTCGCTTCTACTTCACGATCTCCCTCTCCCTCCCCCTCGCGACACAAGATCGCGACAGCGAAGGATGCCGCCGCGCTCGCTGAATCGCTTGCAGATTTGGACCTGTCCACGCATGGCGGCGACGGAGCGCGCTCTGACGACGACAACGACGACGATGACGAGGCCAATTGGACAGCACCTACAGCAGCACCGACCAAAAAGTCGAAGAAGAAGCAGCGCAAAAAAGCTCAAATCGTTCCCGGGTTTGACGACAACGACGATGACGACGAGGTGCTCGGTGATTCGGGTCCCGTGAGCGACGTGGACTTGACCGATGTGATTGGCATGGCACCTTCTGGTGGACGACGGAAGAACAAGAAGGGGAAAGGACGGCAGGGTGCTCGAGTCGCGAGCGGAGCGGCGGCGGAAGGGGACGACGATGTTGCGGGCGCAGCGTCTGTCTCCGATCAAGCCGGAGCCGAAGACGAGGAAGCACGCTCGGCACCGGTCAAGAAAGGCATCTCCCGGTCTCGAGCGAGAAGTCCGACGCTACCGCCACCGGGGGCGGGGCTCGAAGAGGGAGACGGTCGGGAACCCTCCCTCGGCGTCGACGGCTCCGACGCCGACGAGGCCAAATCGTCGACGCAACTCAGCAAGAAAGAGAAGAGGCGATTGAAGGAAGCTGCCAAGAAGGCGACTGCCAGTGGAGGAGGAGGAGCTGCGGAAGAGGTGGTGCGTGCCTTACTCGGTCTTTGATCTCGCTCCGAGCTGCTCCCTTTGGCTGATCTGATTTTGTCTCTTGTGCGCTCTGTCGCTCTTTGCGACGGGACAGAGATGCAACGTCTGCAGCGAGTCGTTCCCCTCGCGGAGTAAGCTGTTCCAGCATATCAACGACACGGGACACGCGCTCGCGGATGGTGCGGCCGGTGCTGGTGGCGGCGGCGGGCCACGGAGAAAGAAGGGCAAGCGGTGAGGCAACAGGAGGGTGACCTGCAATTCACTCGCTGCAACCCAGACGAATGCCTTTTGCGAACTTCGAGACGTGCCCGAGTCAAGTCGCCGAAATCAAATGGCAACGTAAAATTTCGCGCGCGCGCGCGGAAGTGAAGGAGATGTCAAGATCAAGGAGATCTGCCGCGTATCTTTTCCCGGTCCTGCTGCTCGCAGAGATCTCTTGCTCGGATCAAGCATGTTGCGCGCTAGTCAGGCTGCATCTCGTTCTATGCTCGCGCCGCTCGGTCGCCTGGGTTCGCGGATGCCCGGACCTGCGATGCAGCGGTCAGGGCTCTCTACTGCCGCTGCCGCGATTTCAGCGCCGCGCACCATGACGGGTCGTATGGCGGGCGTGGGCGCCATCTCGGCGGGACAGACGCTGCTGGCAGGTGCGAGGCGGTACGCGACGACCGAGGTTGGCCACGAGGGAGCGTACGCCAACTTGCGTCAGCGGACAGGTGAGTTTTCTTTCCCCTCTCGAAGGATGCTGCCGAGCAGAATGTTTGCCGAGGCGTGCCGAGCTGGAGGGAAGGCAGGATGGAGGCAGACACTGTTCGAGTCGAGTTGGGGGATGTACTCGGGAGGTTACGGACTAATTGGTGCAGGCCGTGCCGAATATCGTTTTGCGGCGGCTGCGGAGTCGCGGAAGAGCGCCACGCGCGCCGCCCCCAAAAGTTGCGAGATTCCGCAGGTTGCTGACCCTCCTTCCCTCCCTCACCCCACTCTCGGTCCTGCCCTCGGTGTGCCATTCGTATACTGTACACGCTCCACGCGGAAATCTATAGACATGCAGATCAAGCCGGAACAGCGCATCAAGGTCCAGAACCCCGTCGTCGAGGTGAGCCCGCATCTTCCGCTGCTCCACTTGCATCTCGGTTCCTTTCATCACTGGCGCAAGCTGACGCCGCAATGCGCTCCGACAGATGGACGGTGACGAGATGACTCGTATCATGTGCGCTCTTCACGAGGTCTCCCTTATCTAGGACTGTAGGAATGGCCTGGCTGACCCATCGGCACCGACCCGCCAACCGCGGCCCACGCGGCTCGCGACTTCCGCCTTTTTTCTTTGCCCTCCCCCACTTTGGCTACCGTTCCGAGCAGCTGGCACAAGATCAAGGAGGACTTGATCCTGCCGTTCCTCGACGTCGACCTCAAGTACTATGACCTCGGACTCGAGTACCGCGACCAGACCGACGACCAGGTCACCATCGATGCCGCCGAGGCGATCCTCAAGTACGGCGTCGGTGTCAAGGTGAGCCTCTCCATGCACAGCTCCATGGTCCCGGCCGCTGATTGAGCTTGGCCCGAAACAGTGCGCCACCATCACTCCGGACGAGGCCCGTGTCGAGGAGTTCAAGCTGAAGAAGATGTGGAAGGTGAGTGGAGGTTGCGCGATGACGCTCCGCGGTCATCTCGACTATGGACCGGAAAACACTATTGACACTCACATCTGCAGTCGCCCAACGGTACTATCCGTAACATCCTCGGAGGCACCGTCTTCCGTGAGCCGATCATCGTCGAGAAGGTGCCCAAGGCCGTTCCGGGTAAGCCGACCCTTTTTTCGCACGCCCGCTTCCGGTCTGCATAGCGCTTCGTTCGCTCGTTACCCGTCCCATATACAGCGGCTGTACTGACGATGACTCGAGAATCCAGGATGGACCAAGCCGATCATTGTCGGCCGTCACGCTTTCGGCGACCAGTACCGCTCGACCGACATTGTCGTCCCGGAGGCGGGAAAGCTCGAGCTCGTCTACACCCCGGACGACAAGGCGAAGCAGGCGACCAACCTCGAGGTGTTCCACTTCAAGGTGAGTAGTTGACAGGGAGGCTTCGTCTCTTGCCAGTCCCGCTAATGCCGTGTGCGCTCTTCTAGGGTCCCGGAGTTGGTCTCGCCATGTACAACACCAAGCAGAGGTGCGTGCACAGAGTCATGGCTGCTGTTACGGTATGTGAAAGACGGCTGACTCGAGGGACTTCCACTCTCGCGATTGCAGCATCACCGACTTTGCGCAGTCTTCGTTCAAGATGGCGATCGAGAAGAAGCTGCCTCTGTACATGTCGACCAAGAACACGATCTTGAAGGGATACGACGGCCAGGTTCGTTTGATCTTTGCCACTGGGGACGAGAAACAATATTCACCGGTTTTCCCTCCTCGTAGTGGAAGGACATCTTCCAAGAGATCTACGACACTCAGTACAAGGCCAAGTTTGAGGAGCTCGGTATCTGGTACGAGCACCGCCTGATCGACGACGTGAGTTGTCGTCCGACAGTTCCTGACTCTGGCGTTCACGAGGCTGACGGCCGGAGGCTCTAAAGATGGTGGCCCAGATGATCAAGTCGTCGGGAGGCTACGTGATGGCCTTGAAGAACTACGATGGGTTCGATTTTTCACTCTATACGCTCCAAGTCCGGTCCGAGACTGACTTTGGCGATTTTTTTTCGTTCTTCCCTTTTCTGCTCCCAACTCGCAGCGACGTTCAATCCGACATTGTCGCGCAGGGCTTTGGCTCGCTCGGACTCATGTCGTCCGAGCTCGTCACCCCGGACGGCAAGATCATCGAGTCCGAAGCCGCACACGGCACCGTCACCCGCCACTACCGTGAGCACCAGAAGGGCAACGAGACGTCGACCAACTCGATCGCGTCCGTGTTTGCCTGGACCCGTGGCCTTATCTTTGTGAGTTGCATTGTTTCCTTTCACATCGGGAAGCGCGTTCTGAACACTGACTCGAAACGCGTAAATCAGATGGGCAAGCGCGACGGCAACGAGCGCCTCGTTCAGTTCGGCAAGGACCTCGAGCAGGCCTGCGTCGACTCGGTCGACGTTGACGGCGTCATGACCAAGGGTGCGTACTCTTTCCTTTTGATGCGTGATCCCCGTGGAACTCGTTTCGCTGACAGGACGAGCGCCTGCTACAGACCTCGCCCTCTCGATTCACGGCAAGAACATGAACCGGACTCACTACGTCAACACCATGGAGTTCCTCGGTGCGTTCCAGTCTCCTGCTCGCTATGATCGATTGCGCGCGCTGACGACCTACTGCGCAGACCACGTCCGGGAGAAGCTCGTCGAAAAGTTCCTCAAGAACGCACCCAAGCTCTAGATGCCCGTCTTGCTTGCCCCCTTTCCTCCCGTGTTGCCTCGCCTTGCCTCTTCTCTCTCTCTCTCTCTATTCTTGTCACATTGCATGGTCTGCGCTGTTATGATATGCTGCACTTACGTATACCGCTCAAGCCTCGGGAGTCCTGCGCGCGAAGCTTTGGGAGGGCGTCCCGCTTGGCTGTATTCGGGATGGCGTCTCGTGTTTGTCTCTTACAGATGTTTCTCACCCTTATAGCATTGGTCCGACATCGCTATCCCTCCTTGCATGTGGGCCCCTTGTGTCTCCTGCAGCTGCAAGTCGGTCCCCCGCAGAGCAGGGCAGCGCAAGATCAGCTCTCCTTTTCCCCTATCGTTGCTGAGCAGCTAACGAAGCCGGAGAGTCGAGCGCATCATCGACATTAACACAATTCACCTGGTCTCCTTACCTGAGAATTCGTCTCTGCAATCAACTATATTCCATCCTTCCTCACGAGCACTCCCAACTTTGATTCGGACAGTCTCCTGCGCAGCGGCGAGAACGCCATGAGCTCTCCAAACTCGCTCCCCTCAGGTTCTGTGACACCCAGCAGATCCATACAGTGCGCGGGGATGAGGGAATGAGGGACGAGTAAGCTCGGTTCGGGAGCGAGCACCGCGAGGGTTACTGCGAGAACGAGCAACGCCCGATTCCCGAGCCATTCTCGCGTCCTGACGATGCTGTTCCAATGATTAGCCCATTATGTACGGAGAGCCCGTTGATTTAGTCTGTCCCGGAGCGTCTATCTCGCCGCACGCGTTTTGCCGGCCTCCCCAGCTTTTACCTCCGCCGTCCAGCATACCTCTGCCCCTAACCTGGTCTTTAAGTTGAATTTCATTGTACCCCTTGCTGTTTCGACTTGTCCTTTTGTTACCTCTCGTCTTGCCACCAAACGCCGCCGAGAGCGGGACACCCCAAATCAAGTTTCCCTCTGAACCTTTTGCTTGCACTTCTATCAACGCTTGTTCTTGCTATGAGCCGGCAGCTTTGGGGACCAAGAGACACTGCATGATCGAAATTTTCTGCTTTCGTTGACTAAGCTAGGTACACGGACCAGCCTTTCGACAAGCTCGGGCGGTTTTGGTTGTCGTCTGCCCAGGTGTGCTTGCCATCGATCATGTGCACTTGAATTTGGACTCGCAGCTATCTAAGTAGAAATGTACCCCGCGGTCGAAGCGATGATGTGCCTTGTCAGGGCTTAGAATAGGAACGCCCCACCCCCGAGGGAGCCCGGAAAACACGCAAGTCGACCAAGATAACCCACCCATGAGCCCCTGAGATGTTCCCAAAGCTCGGCATCCAACGCAGCAGTAGAGCGGTACCATTTGCGATCCGAAGAGATGCTAATGCCATGTCGAAAAAAGAGAGACGCAAGAAAAAGTCGAAGAGATCAAGCGACGCAAAGGTCGCAAATGAGGAGATGTCAGCCCAGTAAAGTCTTGCAGACGCAGGTACCAATTGAAGTCAGTCAGACTGGACAATTGCACTCTGAAGTAGCTCTTAGGACATACAGCGAGGGTTGAAACTCGAAATGCTGGACCGGGCAACTGTCAGCGTTCCAACGAGAAACAATATTCACCGTTTCTGCCTCCTCGTAGTGGAAGGACATCTTCCAAGAGATCTACGACACTCAGTACAAGGCCAAGTTTGAGGAGCTCGGTATCTGGTACGAGCACCGCCTGATCGACGACGTGAGTTGTCGTCCGACAGTTCCTGACTCTGGCGTTCACGAGGCTGACGGCCGGAGGCTCTAAAGATGGTGGCCCAGATGATCAAGTCGTCGGGAGGTTACGTGATGGCCTTGAAGAACTACGATGGGTTCGATTTTTCACTCTATACGCTCCAAGTCCGGTCCGAGACTGACTTTGGCGATTTTTTTTCGTTCTTCCCTTTTCTGCTCCCAACTCGCAGCGACGTCCAATCCGACATTGTCGCGCAGGGCTTTGGCTCGCTCGGTCTTATGTCGTCTGAGCTCGTCACCCCGGACGGCAAGATCATCGAGTCCGAAGCCGCACACAAGCACCGTCGCCACCGCGTTCGCACGAGATTTGGCCCTCTCTAGATCTCCAATTTTTTCCCAGATTCTATCCCGGGCGCCGAGACAGTTCCGCTAATGGAGTAGTCTTTATCCGGAAGACAAGCTTATAAATTTCGAACTTGGAGAATCACAAGTCCTTTGGATCCTCAGCTCGCGAGCGGTTTCGGATTCAGACACTCTCCTCGGCCGCGGCTGCGACGCCATGAGCTCTCCAGACTCGCTGTTCTCGGACCCTGCCACGCCGAGTGGGTCCAGCCACACGCCTGCGCGCGAGGATGACCCGATGACTTCACTCAACGTCGGCGACGATGAGAAGGTGGAGCTGCCAGCGACGAGCGGCGACGTCGAGGCAGCGCCAGCGTTCGTGCCGCGCTCCATAGCGAGGAACAGGAAACCGCCAGCGAAACCGAATGCGGCTGCACTGCTTGCGCGTGGCGCTGTGATGCCCGACTCGTCCTCCTCCTCGTCGAGTCCTTCGACGACCGCGCCTGCAGCACCTGCAGCCGCCTCATCCAGCACGAGCACGGCGAATAGCGCTCCCGCCAAAATCACCAAAGCACAATCCGACCACCTCGAGGCGATCCTGTGTACCATCGAGGCCGCGCTGTCAGATTTTGGGCTCAGCGTGCACGGCAAAGGAGGAATCCTCGAGCGCTTCAGCGAGGCGCAGGCAGCGGGGAAGGAAGCATGTAAGTGGCACGGTGTTTCTACAAGGCACTGGCGCAATCTGACTGAAAAGTTGCGCGCAGGGATCCACGTCTCGCAGCTTTTGCAGAACCCGGCCGTGCGAGCCTTGACTGGATCGATAGCCGACATTCAGAAGGCCATACGCAGCCGCGAATCCGACATAATAAGCGTAAGCCGCCTGCGTTATACGCCGATCCTGATCTACTGTTGCTGACCTTTTCTCGGCAAACAGGTCTACCCATCTGGTTATCAGGTCGGACGAAAGGACGCTCCAGATGTCGCTCGTCTGCGCGCGATGGATCCGGCGGACTGGGATGACATGGTTCTCTACCTCGTACGTGCACACGAGCCGTTGCTTTTCCGGTTGGACTGGCCCACTGAATCTCGTTTCTGCAGGAAAACATCCCGTTCGCTGCGACAACCTCACAAGAACGCTCTCTTTCCCGCTTCATCTCTTCTGCCCTCGGATCGCCGGTGCAGCGTCTGATTCTCCCGCCGCTCTTCGACCCGACGTCCAAGTCTCGATCACGCGACGACGAACTGCCGGAGGATGGCGCGCAAAACTCGCAGGCACAGGCGTTCGCTCAGAGCCGCGGAGGACCGAAAAGGGGCATCGGGCTACCTAAAGGAGGCGGACCTTTTAAAGGCTTCGCGTTCGTCGTCCTGCGGAATGCGGAAGATGTCGTCCGGGCGCTTTCGACGTATCCTTGGCAAGGCGAACCGAAGACCAGAGAGGCACAACGGGACCCCGACGACGCCGATGACGAGGCCGATGCACATATGGAGGAAGGTCGCGATGAACCGGATCCGAAAGGAAAAGGCAAGGCCAAGAAAGCGAAACCTTCGCCAGCGGAAAAATCGAGAAACGCTGGATTGCGGGCATTGAAATAGTGAGTGCAGGTTCCAGGACGCGTGGACATGTACCGAACTGACGAAGCACGCATTAACAGCTCGAGATGGCTCGAACTGAAGCGGGAGTATATCGCGTACCGACACGATCTCGAGACTCTGCTGGACGCGCAACTTGCGGGCGAGATGGACAGAATGCGTTATCCCGACGTGAAGCGAGACCTTCCCCCGCATCTCGCCCGGCAACATGTACCACCTCATCGCGCGCCACTCCCACCGCCACGCCAGTCAGATTCCCAGCCTCAGCAGGAGACACCGCACCGACAAAAGCGCGCGGCATCCCCCAGCTCGCCGCCACCGGACTCAGAGATGCCGACTACAACCGCAGCCGACACCGGAGTGAGCTCCTCCGCCAAGCGCCAGAAGCGCGCCTCGTCTCCAACTGCTGCCTTCAACGCCCGAGTCAAGCGGTTGAGGACGCCCTCGCCCGGCATCGATCTCGCTTCCGATGCGGCCCTCGACGTGCAAGGCGCCTACCCGGAAGGATGCGTGCTGTGGATCCGCAATGTGCACGAGAACAGCACGCGGACGACGCTCAAGGCGCTCTTTGGCGCGCTGCTGGATCAACTGCAGGAGGGAAGCGGCAAGGGAGTCGAATTCGTCGACTATGAGAAGGGGCTCGACACGGTGAGTACACTGCCACTTTCAAATCGGTTTCTTGCACACAATTCTGACGAGAATATGGGCGCGGCACAGTGTCACCTCCGTTTCTCCTCGCCCGCGCTGGCCACCGTCATGCACAACCACCTCTCGTCCACCCCGTCCCTCCACCTGTCGCAGACTATTCTCACTCCCGCCTCGTCGTTATCGCCCTCGTCCCTCGCTGCCGCCACCACCGCCTCGAGACGGCCGCTTATTTCGACCATGTTGAGCGGAGAAGAGGAGCGTCGGTACTGGGCGAACGTCCCCGAGGCAACGAGGCGAGTAGCTCGGAAAGCAGCAGGAGCAAAAGTCGGCTTGCTCAAAGATCCGCGGAACCTGACCGCCGGCGATGCGGCGGATACGAACGATGCTGGTGGAAGGGCGGGAGGCGGTCGCGGCCGAGGAAAGGGCAAGCGCAAAGGCGGCGGCGCTGCTCGTCCCGCCGAGGTACCATCAGCGCCTGCAGCCGTCGCTTTTGAAGAGCCACCGCAGCAACATCAAGCCGCTCCCGTTGACGAGGCAGATGCTCCTCCCGCTGCCAAGAAACGTAAACGCCCCTCCCGGTTGTAATGCCACTGCCTCGTCTCCTTGCGAAAGAAGCCAGATGAGGAAAAGTGGACTGGAGCACTGCAGCCGGGAGACCTGATACAACGCGTGTAGACAAGAGGAAAAAGTGGCAATATGGAGAGGGAAGAGCAAAATCAAGATAGAGAGAGAGGCAACAGGTGCAGTGTAAAGGAAGAAGAGCAAGTAACGACGACGATCCGAGGACAGGGCGGGGAGAACTTGCAATTGGTGCGAAGGGAAGGAACGATCCTGAGGTGAAGACAGCAATAGATTTTGGCGGGGGAGCGACGAAGAGATTGCTTAAGTGGCCTGCACGCGAACGATGCCATCAACGTTGTCGCCAAGACCGATCCCGATCCCGGTTCCGTCCGCGGTGCGGAGCATTTCGCGAGCGAGGTGGTCCTCGTCCACGCCGGGTACAAGCCCCGTCTGCGTCGGGCCGATCTCGGCATCTCCGAGGTCGAACTGGGGAGCGCCCGCGGGCAGTCGCTGCGCGTGTGCTCGAGGCGTCGCACCCGCGTCATGGCCATGCATCGCTGTCGTTGTGGCAGGCGGAGGGGGCGGGAAGTCTTCCTCGTCCTCGTCGTCGTCTTCGGCGCTGCGATGACGGCGATGCGCCTGACCACTTTGCGAGGCACCATGACGGTGGTGATGGTGGTGGTGGTGCTGGTGGTGGTGCCGTCGCCGCGTGGGCAAAGGCTCGTCACCGCGTGGCGTGGGGAGGCCTTCGGCGCCGGAGGAGGCATTCGCAGGCGACGACGCGGCCGAGGCGCCAGCAGCGTCAAGAGCGGCTGACGAGCGCGAGAGAACCTCGCCGCTCTCGCCGCGGCGGCTCGCCACCTTGTGACACCAGTACCGGTGACCCTGCGTCCACGCCTCTGATTGACACGCCTTGGAACAGTACTTGGCGCGTCGGCATCGTCGACATTTGGCAAACTCGCGCGCGTACTGCTCCCACTTGACGCAGCGCATGTTGGCACACTGGCGGATCCCGCCGCGCGCGTCATCCTTGCGGCAAGCGTTCCGCATGATGACTCCCGCCCAGTACTGGACTTCACTCGAATGCCGAGGGGTGAGGATGTCGTCTGAAGCGGGCTTGAACGTGAACGCCTCCACGAGCGAGAAGATGTTCATCGGCGCGGTGCTGGACGCGTTGGAGAGGGGTGATGGTCGGCTCGAATGCGAGTGGGCGTGGGCGTGCACCTGCGGACGCGGCACGTTCGCAACGGCCGACGAATGGAAGATGGACCGCACGTGAGGGTACTTGCTGAGGTACGCCAACAGCTGCAGCGACAACAAGACGTCCTCGTCTCGGAACCGGAGCGATCCATCCCCTGTCGTTGGTGGAGATGCGGAGGATCGTCCCGCGGTCATGTGAGAGGACGGGGCTGCGGATCTGACGTGCGGCGAAGCGTGCGAGACCGGACTCGGAGCGGTCGAAGAGTCGGACGCTCTCGGAGCGTAAGAAGGCAACGGTTCAGGCTGCGACCTCAAGCGCGGCAGAGTGGGCCGACTCGTTCTCGTCGGCGAGGGGAGGTCCGCCTGCGCGGTCTCCGGTCCACCCGCAGTCGCCGCCGCCGCCGCCGGATTCTGCTGATCTCGTGAAGGGTCGACATCCCGCATCTCGACGTCATCCTGGCCATCGTCGTCACTGCCGTGCCGGATCGACTTGGTAGAAGCTCCTGCCAGCGCACTGGCGGCGACACAACGAGGTATAGGCGCTGCGACCGCCGAAGTGGAAGATGCAGCCGACGAAGACGGCATCGAGACCTCGTCGCCTTCCGCATCCCCTCCGGACGCCGAACCGTTCTCGTCGCAGGTAACCGAGGCATCGTCCATCGAGAGGACGGTGTCGGGAGTTTGGACGCGAGAAGGCAGTTGCAATCCGTTGGCCGTCGTTGTGGTGGAGCTGCTGCTGCTGCCGGCGCCGAGAGCTGAATTCGAAGCGGCGACGACGTTGACGCGCGTCAGAAGAGGGAGCGATGCCACCACCATGGGCGGCAAGCTGATCTGCGGCGGCAGAGTCGTCAAGCCGGAGGAAGCAGAGGAGCCGGCCGCATCCCGGTCGTCCTCCTCCTGCGTTTCAACGTCCATCGCGTTCGACGACGCCGCCGCCAGACTCGTCGAGATCTCCGTCTCGAGCTGCCGTTGCCTCTCGAGTTGCGCGAGCGCCTCGGCGCGTCTCCGCTCGACATCCTCGAGGTACCGCTCGAGGACAAACACGACGACATCGAGCGCGCCTGCCTCGACCACTCGAGTCCGGATCGCTTCGCTGCCGCGCACGCCAATGTTGACGATGCACTGGAAAGCGAGCGAATAGGTGTGCAACAGAGATCGCTGCTTGTTGGGGGCGGGCAGGGCGAGGGACGGCGGAACCGAGAAGGGAGGAAGGGAGCCGGCGTCGGAAGTACGGAGAGCGAGGCCCAACTCTTCGCAGATCCGGACGTCGGCCACGGTGGGCATGGGCGAGTACGCCGCGAACGGCTTGAACGGGCTCTGGCGAGGCGCGCGCCCGCGGCGCTCGACGGCTTTCCCCTTGCCCTTCCCACTCCCCGACACCGTCATTGTCGGTTCGCCGCTGCCGGTACCCGTTGCTGATGCTGCTGCTCCTCCTCCTTCTGTGCATTGCTGCAAGATTCGGACGAGGCGTTCGAGTCCGCCGTCGCCGGCCAGGATCTCGCGAACGCGGGGCGAGGTCGCAGTGAGGTAGGAGAGGTGGGTGAGCGAGTTGATGAGGGGCAGCGAGGCCGTCGGCGCATCGAGTGCTGCAGGCGGAATGTGATCAGCTTCCTTTCTTGCTAGACGCATCTTGTGTTGGGGCGGGTGGCGAGAGGGTGGTGACTCGTCGTCACCGGACTGGCCGCGTCACGATGACTGTGCATCATGACCAAACTGCCCCGTTCAAGGCCCGCTCAGGGTAGGCCCTTTGGCGACGATGTCGTGTGCAGGATTCGTAAAGCCGAAGTGGGCAGGGTGTGTGTAAAGAGCGGGGGGAGGGGGGGATCCAAGGCATGCGGCGGCACTCACCTCTTCGATCATAAATGCCGGACGAGACGCAGATGCACGCTCTGCCGTGAGTCGGGAAGCTAAAGTTGGACTCGCGCATTCTGAGCGGGTATGGCTTGAAGGGAGACGAGAGGAGGGAGCGAGATTGTCGCCGAGAAGAAGGCGACGATTTGCTGATCAAAGACACGCCTTGGCTGTGGCAAACTTGGGGCGGCGGAGAACTTGTCGGTCACTGGGCGCTGGTCGGAGACGCTCTTTGAGGGTTATCAACGTTGACGTTTAGCAGGCCATCGTGGCCTGGACTGTGCGTGTTGAGCGAGACGAAGGAGGAATCCAGCCGAGAGTGACGAAGAGACGGCGACCTGAAGAGACCAAGCGTGATGAGCGCTTCAAGCGACTCGAGGGCTGGACAGTGCACGCCAGCGAGGGAGTCCAAGTCAGTATGCAGTCCCCTGACGACGTCCCTGGGAGCTGCGCAGAGCGAGAGCTGCGACAGAGGAAGTGACTCTTGGACTCACCCTTTTGACCAAGAGGTTGAGCGACCGAAGCGGATCCAGGCGATCGTCCGAGTCGCGCGTCGTATACCGTAGTTCGAGATGACCGCTGCTGTGTGCTCGACTCTCCTGCCCAGCGAGCTACTGTAGGCGTGCGCGGGTGCGAGTCGTGTGGCGACCGATTCGATTGGGTCTCGACCCTCGAGCCGCAGTCAAAAACTCCACAAGGTCTCGGATTTTCTCACCTTCCATATTGTGGCACGCATGGTCTGCATGTCGTGGATCACATTCATTGCTAACGCACAGCAGACCATATAGATGAGCAAAGAAAGGGTCGCTCTCTCACGCTACATCAGGCTCGATCTTCTCCGCTGAATATTCTCGTGCTTACTGTGGACCATACTCATCGGCACCCGTTTTTGACAGCGAACCACCATGCGAGGCAATAATTAACAGCCTGGACCGGCTCACGCCGCCAGAATGACAAGACTCAGTTTACGGCGGCGCATGCTCGTCCTCCGCGTACTCCGTCTGGTCAAACAGCTTGAGGGCTGCACGCAGGCCACAGGATTCAAGAGTCAGTCTCCAAGCTCAAAGGACGACGGCGAGGGAGCCACCCGCGAACGCACCTTCGTTCCAGTCTGTAAAGGGCCCCAGCATCGACGAAACGTCAGCTCCAGTAAAATGCCAGTCGCTCACCCGGAGAGTGGGACAGGACGGTATAGGGCAGGCCCGTGGGACTCACCTTTCTTTCGCCTCCTCCGCGGATTAAAGTACCCCAACCGTTCGCCGATCGCGTCCGCCAACCCGAGTCCGAGTCCGAGCCGGCGCCAGCGCCTCTCCCGCTCCTTGACAAACACCCCCGCATCTCTCGGCAACCCCGCCCGTTCCACCGCGAGTTTCTCGACCCTCGCATGTAAGTCCTCGCGCATCGAGCGGAGGAGGACGAGTTGCCGTTTCCCGAGGAGGAGGAGTCGCATGAGGGCGAGAGCGGCCCGCACGGACGAGGTCAGGTCTTCCAAGAAGCGGAGGGTGAGCCACATCAAGGCGGCGAAACAGGCAATGTTGAACGGGAAGAGGGGGAGGGTCGCGAGCGTCGCCAGACTGAGCACGGCGAGACCGGTCAAGAGACCGTAGGTCAATTTGGTCTGCGCGACTTCGTCGTACGTGCTGCAAGCGAGCAACGCCGGTCAGTGCCTCCTCGTGTCAAAGAAGACTCTCCATACGATGACTGCGCTTACTCAAAGACGGGTCCGTTGCGAATCAATCGATCACTGCTCCGCTTGGCCATCACCAGGATGGGCAACCAGAGTACTAGTCCCGGGATCGAGACGAGCAACAGCGACAACGAGCCGACAATCCGGACAAGTAGGCGCTTGAGGACCACGCGGCGACGTAGCAGGCGCGGGTTCCGGACGCGGTCGTCTTGAAGGCCAAGAGGGAGCAGAGTCAGATCGCAGTCTTCTTCAAAGCGCGAGGACGCTCCTGCCCTATCATCTTTCGCTCACCTTTGATACCGTGTAAATACAACAAGTCCTGTGAGTGACGGGCCTTGAAACGTCAGCGTCTCGAAAGCCAGCAGGGAAAGATACTACAATAAAGCGAGAACAAGAGTTCACGCACCTGATAAGTTTTGAGATCGGCTCGGAGCTGCAGCAACTCGTCGTCGATCGAGTCGTCGTCGGTGGCGTTCTCGTCTCCGTTGCTCGATGCATGGCCGTGCCCGTTCGGCAGTTCAGAAGTATGCGTCTCGGCGGCGGCGGCAGCACCGGCCTTGGTGGTGCTGTTCATCCGGGTCCGCAAAGCCTCCTCTGTCAACTGACGCTGTCGCAAGCCCGGCCTGATCGCCCGCGAAGCCACCAACGCCTTGTCCCCGCCTCCCGCCCAAGATTTCGTCGACATCTTTCCTTCCATTCCCGGATCCAGCAGCCCCTCTCCTCCCTGCGCGCGAACAATTTCGTCCCACGTCTTTTCCGCTCGTCGTCCACACAGAGCGTCGACGAACCGCTGCGTCAGGCGAACGTGGTCCCCGAGCGTGAGGCGCGTCCCAAGCGGGGCATAGAGGCGCCGACAGGTGTTGGCGAGGCGGATCACGGCCCACGAAGGTGCGTCGAGGATGCCGGCTCGGATCGAGGCGCCGATCGAAGCGGTCAAGGCGCGGATGGCGCGTTCATGCGGGTCAGCCAGAGTGGCATGGTTCGAAGAGTAGGTTGTCGAAGAAGGCTCGAGGACTAGGTCGGGATGGGACGAGGCCGAGATGTACATCGGCGGGTGGAACGTGACGAGTACGTCACTCCGGAAGAGGTTCCGATGGAGGTAGACGATACTGGTGGTCTGGATAGCGAGGCGGAAATCGGGATTGTCCTTCTGCCGCACCAAGGTATCGCTCACGATCCGGCTCACGCCCTGCTTGAGTGGCGAGATCTCGGGGTAGTACCGACTCAGTCCCTCCGGGAACAGGCACACCATGTCGCCCTTCTCGAGTGCGCCTATCAGCTTCTCGAAGACTTTCGAGTTGTCGACTTTTTCGCCCTTGTGGTCCTTTGGGCGTTTGATCGGGAGGGTGCCGGCAGACTCGATCAACCAGCTGGTAAAAGTTCCGCGACCGAATTGGGTATCCTTGGCCGTCAGTCGGAGGAGAGACCGCCTCGATTTGGGGACGGTCGTGACGAGGAGGAGGGCGTCTGTCAGAGAGTTGGAGTGGTTCGCGGTGAGGACGCAAGGGACCCCATCTTCGGGGATGTTCTCCTCGCCCTCGACCACCACGTTCGAATAGAAGACGCCGAGGACTGTAAGGCCCGCATAGCGTGTCAGTGGGAGACAGCAGAGTGCAGAGATGCAACGGGGGGCGATGGCCTACCGAATCGGAACAACCAGCGGATGATAATGTACGCGAGCGGCGCTGGCGAGCCCGCCATTCCGCTGTTTGTCCGCCTCGTGTCGCTCGGGCTCGCTGGTGGTGTCAGAGTGCCCTCCGTCTGCTTTGTTGGCGTCATCTCGGCCGATAACGAAGAGGAAGCGGCCAGGTTGGCGATTCGACCGGGCACACAGCGGCTGACTAGAGCATACGCGCGAGTATCTGTACGGACAGACCCGAAGCGATTTGGCCTCTCAGCCGGAAGAGATGTAGGTGGAGAGGCAAAGGACTAGCTTTACGAACTTGTCTCGGTGATCTGCGTCGCTCGATGCTCGCCGCTATTTCCAAGTGTGGATGAGTAATGATTGTTCGAAAGATACACATGGGAAAAGTCTTCTGCAAATGCAAGGCGGTTCCGGGGCCTGAGGAACCTCCAAATGCGTCTCTCCTGCCTCCCCGGATGCCCTCTTGTACCGCTCCCTCGTCGCCGCTCGTCGGTCATGCCCCCTCTCAGCAGCAACCTCCTCGGAGAGTCAGGACGAGATGCAGCGTGGATCCGGCCTCGACCTTGAGCTCCGTTACCGTCTTGTCGTCCGGCCTGGATCAAATAAATTGGCACGTCAGGCTTGTCTCCGAACCTAGTCGCCACACACTCGACGCAGTAGACTCTGCGCGTGTGGTCGTCAAAGGGTAACCGAGTCCGATCCCTGACGCACATGGTCTTGCCGAGGTAGATCAACCTTTGCTGCGGAGGCGGGATTCCCTCCTTCTCCTCGAGCTGCTCCTTGATCTTCTGCGTCTGTATGGAACGATAATCGTCAGGTTTATTCTTTCTCTTGAGTGTCTTGGCAGTATCCACAAGACGTAGCAGCGAGCAGCACGAGGTAATCCGTCCTGCTCGCCGCAAGAAGGACGCGGTGAAACCGTAAAGGACGCACCGTGTGGCTCGGCTCGACGTCCATCTCGATCTGAGTGGCAAGGAGGAGAGCGATGACATCAAACGTCAGTGGTCGGCCGCTTAGAAGGTGCCTCTCTGGCTCGTCCAGCAGGCAAAGGCGGGTAGTCGTCGAGCAAAGGACGAGGTCCGTCGACCGCAACTTCGCCCGGCCGGGGGAGCGGCGTGACTCACCTCCTTGCCAGTCAAAGTCTGAGTGGAACACACCCATCCTGCCATCAGCTCGCAGCCTCGGAAAGGGACAGACGAGACGATCGGCGCCAAAAGTGGAGCGCGCGTTGCCCACTCACCTTGATCTTAATCTGCATCGCGTTTGCTCGGCTTGTCGGGGGCTTAGAGGTCTTTGGACAAGTCGCTTGAAGGTCTACGGCAGCGCCCAGGTGAGGTGTGAGTGGGGAGAGAGAGGCGAGGCCAAGTGAAAGAGCCGAAGGCACGCCTCGCGCGGAACGAAAGCGAAATTCGCCGTCGGCGCCGACAGGAGGGGACCAAGGACAGAGACGCGGGCTAATCTCGCTTGCTGAACAACGGAGCAGTCGTCGTATCCTCGGCAAGGCCCAACCTTCATTAAAGCTGCGACACCGGTTCGCAGTACGACCGGAACTTGCTCTTTTTACGTTAATCCGATTCTATCAACGCCACCACGCCCGTGTGTTAGGAGGTCTACCGCCAGGTTCCCGCCGTAATCTGCTCGCACACCGTCTTGAGAGCCTTGGCAACATGCGCAAAGTCATCCAAGTCGTTGTACACTTGCGCCGACAGCCGAGTCCAGAACACATCCCCGTGGCTGCGTGAGAGAGCCCCAAAACCTATCGCGTCAGTAAAAAGCCGGACCGGAGGGGAGAGAGGCGAGGGTACACAAGACGCACGCAAAGATGGGAACGACGGTCTGGTGCTTCGAGGCGAGCTCCCGGAACCAGAACGGGTTCAGGAGTTTCAGATCGCTCGTTGAGAAGGTCGACGGTGCCGGGAGGGGCAGCTCGACGTTGACCTGCAGCACACGCGGGGCGGCAAGGCAATCAGATGCAAAAGCGTGGTCAGCGATAACAATCCCGTCCGATCATAGCCTGAAGGGTGCGAGCAGGACGCACCATCGTGGCGATCAGCTCGCCTTCCTCCGGCGTCGCGTTCCGCATGACTTTGGTTCGCAACTCGGCAGCGACCAAGTCTCCACCTTGCACCGCCAGATCGAAGCAGTACTGATAGATTCGTTCTTCGCCACCGAGGACGTCACGACGGAAATCGAGAGCGGCAGCGACGGAGAGATAAGGGGACCAGTCGACAGTGCCGGACCACGAGTGCTCGTTCACAAAGCCGCCCTTGACGCCGTAGTAATGTCCGATCGGACTCGAGTGGACGAGGTGTTGGAATCTGCACGGATCGGGTTATCAGCATCAACAGGAGAAGTTCGAGTTAGTGAAGATTTTGGACACGTACTTCTTGTCGACGTAGAGGACCGCAACTCCACGATGGGCGTGCAGCCACTTGTGGCAATTCGAGATCCAAAAGTCTGGCTTGCTCGTCCGGAGCGAGACCGGCAATTGACCGATCTGGTGTGCGGCATCCACGAGCGAGATGACGTCCTTTTCGCGAAACAGTTCGACGAGGTCCTCCCAGGGGACAACGACTCCCGGTGCGGAGCTGATGGCGTCGATGAGGGCGAGTCGGACTCTGCGACCCGTACCGTCCGAGTTGGCTCTCTCGATGGCGTCGCGCGCGAGGCGGACGACCTCGGCGTGAGGTTTCGGGTAGGTGAACACGACGGGCAGCAACTCGAGGTCGAGGTGAGGATGCGTGTCGACGATGTATTGAAGGGTGGAGGAACAGGCGTTGTAGCTAGTAGAAGTGGGTGTCAGCAAACGATGGTGGCGAGCTGTCAGAGGAAGTTGATTGCTCACATGCTCGAGGAGAAGAACAAGAGCCTGTCGCCCTTGTTCCACTCGGTCGTCAACCCTCGCAATGCCTCGTTGACTCCCGAAGTCGCATTCGGCACCAAAACCAAATCGTCCGTCTCGCAGTCGACAAAGTCGGCGAGGCGGGTCCGGACATCGATCAGCTCCTGCTCGTATTCGACGCGCATGAACCGGTCGGGGGCCGAGTCGCAGCGGGCTTGGATGGCGTGGAGGGATTCGACAACGGGGAGAGGTGCGGCGCCGTAGGAACCTGGCGAGCTTTTGCGCGATCAGCGGGACGGCAAAGATTAAATACCCCGTCCGAACGCACGCGGACTCACCATGGTTCAGGTTGACCCAGCCCTCCTCGAAGCGCCAGTACTTTTTCGCCAGTTCGCGTCCAAACGGTTCAAAGGCGGTGCCGTTGACGTGCTTCTCGCCGCCGCCGCCGTTCTTCCGACCCAGCGAAAGTTGCGCCGTCGCCCCCTCCAGAACCTTGGCCGATTCCTCCCGCACTCCCCGGGGCGTGATTACACCCTTCATGTTTCTTCGACGGTCGACTTCGACGTAATCTGGGTTCGAGTCGGCGCCGGATCCGACCCAGCGGTGAGCCGAGTCACGGAGGAAATCGGTAAAGGACCAGATGCGAGGTTCGAGGCGAGACAGCGGTGCGGTCCAGAGGTAAACTGTAGCTGGTATGGGCGCCGATAACGATGAAGCAGAAGGAGAAGTCGGGAGCAGAGAGACGGAGCAAGGTCGTCGATCATACTCCTGCGAGAGTAGCAAGACGGACCACGCGGGAAACCGAGTCAGCAATTTCCCCTCGACCTTCTGGCTCGAGAACGGCCGTTTGACTCGCATCGCCCTCAAACTCGTCGAGCATTGCGACGTCGTCATCAGTCAAGCCTTGGACCACGACGCCCTGTACGCGACGCTTCGTTGGCGCGAGATTTCGCTTGAGCAAACGCGCGCTCTCGGCCGAGTCAACCGATACGACCGCCGGGTAGTCTGTAAGCACGAGGTCAGCAGGCTTGTCTGCGAGAGTGTTGCTCTCCCGGGAACGAACTGCAGCGGGTGCGCACCTTCTCCGGCGACGTGCAGCCGCACGTGGTGCTCGAGGAGCGCATCGCGGCAGGTCAAGTGTTCGCCGTTGTTGCCGATGACGCGTCGGAGGACGGCGGCATGGCACAAGGTTCCGTAGAAGAACAGCGAGTGGGACTGCACCATGGCTGGCGTGGTCTAGAGAGGCAGAGCGAGGTCGTGTGGGGCGCAAACGATGAGAAAGCTGCGGTTCGGTGGTGAGGGAGTTGACGGAGGTCGGTGTAGGCAGGCAGACCGTACGATCTGGTGAAAGACTCAAGCAGAGCAGCTTTCCGGAGTCACTGTGATCTCTGGAGCAGCAAAGGTGCGGAGGAGTCCGAGACCCAACCTGTTCCTCCTCCTCCTCTTTTCGTGTTCCGCAACAGCCCTCAGGTGGACCTCGAGGACTGACCGAGGCTTACGGGGCCCTGATGATGACCACCGCTACGCCGACCGCCGTTGTCCCACTCGAGCTCTCGGAACTCGCCAAACCGCTCCCCGCTGCTCTCGCCGCTTTCCGAGGCCGTGTCGTCGACCTGCGCCCATTCTCGGCCCATACCCAGCTCGCGCAGTTCACCCTAGCTTCCATAGGAACCCCCACAGACCAGCAGGCGCGCGCAGTCGTCGAAATCAAGGGAGCTTGGGCTGAGAACGCTTGCAAGAGAATCACCAAGGGCGACGTGCTCGTCTTGACGACCAAGGGAGTCACGCTTTTGAACGCGCACGATGATACCGAGGCAAAGAGACCCGCCCGCCTTCGCTTCAATGACGGCATGACCGGCTGGATCCAACATCGAGACGGAACCGAAGACCTCATCTCGTACCCACGTGAGTCTCATGCATTCCCGCTTCAAGGCGATGCCTCTCAAGCTGACTTGATATCTCTGCTTACTTTACGATACAGCATCATCAAAGAAACGAAGCGCACAAGTAGAGGCGCCGAGGAAAGCGGAAAACAAACGGGTTGCGCAAGCCGCTGCTGCAGAGTCGACTGGTGTTGGAGGCGCAGGCGTCACCGCTGTACCGGCCTCCAGCACGAGGGACGCACACGCGTCTGCGTCAACTGAGCGGCGGACGGCAGTATCTGTCCAGAATAAACCGTCGTCCCGTGCCGTCGGGAAAGCGCCCTCGTCGACTCGCCCGTCCGCAGCCGAACCAGGCTCTCGTACCGCTTCAAACGCACCGCCGGTGTCAGCGCCGGCCGTCAACCAGGACTCGGTCACGTCATTGACGACGACGACGACGGACGCGATCGCGATCGCGATCGCGGAACCAGTCAAGTCGGTCGTCCACAGCGCGCCGGGAGAAGGTTCGCGGTCGAGGAAACGGCAACGGCGGGAGGAAGCGCTCGGTTGGGGGCTCGAGACAGTAAGCCTCACTCTTCCTGATCTTGTTGCTGTGCGCTACACTGCAAAATTAACCTGCCCCGATCGTCCGTGCAGGAGAACGGTGTCGCGTATCAATCGCTCGCGCAAGTCGCCAAAGTCGTCCACGCAAGCGAAGCTTCAACCTTGCAGAGCAAGCGGACTTCGATCATTGCGCTCGTCACGCATGCAGGTCATCCATACCCACCGAAAGAAGGCGCACGAATCGCCAGTGAGTCATGGCACGGTGTCGATTGTCTGGCAAGCGGTCGTAGATGCTGGGCTGACGCAGAATGTTGCACGAACAAGATTGGTATCGCCAACTCCGGATCGCCGACCCGACCCGGGAGGAAGAGGCAGTCGAGCTACAATGGTACGCCACGACGGAGGGTGGGTTGCCGCAAGTCGAAGTCGGCCAGGTCTTGCTCGTCCGCCATCTGCACGTAAGTCGCTCTGACATGTTCTGCCAGAACAGACATGTACTCCTCACCAGTACTCATGCTTTTTCTCAAACACTCGCAGGTCCGGAAACTTGCAAGTTCAGCACCGATGCTACTCTGCGGATCGTTCTCGAAACTCGCCCACGCAGTGTTCGACCCGGATTCTCTCTTGCGCGCTCGCCGTGCCGCAATGACAAAGAACGCCGAACAGTCCGCGCCGCAACCGATGGAGGACGTTACGCATCCGGATCGACTGATGGTCACGCCCGATGCGCAAGAGACTGCATACGCTACTCGCATGGCCGAATGGGCTTCTAGGACGAAGATCCTTTCGGCGGGTATCGATACGGCGAGTGGGGCTAAATCGTATGCGGCGGCGACAGATTCAAGGGCCACGAATGGTGCTATCATGCCTCCGGTGGTCGTCAAGCCTCAGCGACCCCTCCTCCGCATCGGCGAGATCGTCGAGGGGCAATTCTGCGATTTGCTCGGGATGGCAAGTAGCTCGAATCTATTCTTGATCGCTTGCGCCCATGCTGACCACGGTTCATCCTCACAGGTCATCAAATTCCACACACCTCGCGCTCTCGGCACATTGCCTTCCAACATAGCTGCCTCTCTCTATCTGACCGACTACACCCCTCATCCTCTCTTACACGACTACCCGGACCCTTCACCCGTCACCCTTCCCGGTCGCCTCACCTTCCAAGTCTCCCTCTTCGGCTCGACAGCCGCCCCCTTGGCGCCCTTACTCGATCCGCGCACGGGCGAAACGAAACGAGGTCGACTCGTCTGGATTCGGAACGTCCGCGTCAAATTGAACCCGCACAATGAGCTCGAGGGCACGGTGATGGAGGATACGAATCCGAGGTTCCGTGCGAAAGTGAGCGTGGAGGTGATCGACATGAGGAGGAAGGACCATCAGGAGAAATGGGGCGACCGGGCGAAAGAGTTTCAGAAGTCAGTGAAGACTATTCCGGCTATCAAGTCTCACTGCCTATCCTTGCTGACTTCCCTGCGCATAGGCGTCATCGCGATTACTGGTCCGCTCGCAGCTTGATCGGCGGCAAGGCGCACGTCTAAGCAATTATCCCGCTTTTCACTGATTCTGCGGCTGGCTCGAGCACGAACCGTGGAGGTCCGTCCGCTTCGCACCGCTCATGCCTGCAGCTATGTGCAATCCATCTTCGGCTCGTATGATTTCCGACGCTCGAGTTTCACGCTCTTACAGTACGTTGACAACAGCCTGCCTGCTTCAAGATGGAGGGAGGCGCGAGCGTCGCCGATCACTTTTTTGCGCACGCACCCCGCCCGCTTCTCCTCCAGCTTGTTACTCGTTCTTGTCCTTTGCCCTCTCCCGATTCCTGTGCGCGCTTGCTGGTGGAGCTTATGCTCGTACGACTCCTCCTGCAACCAGGCGCTGGAGACCGACTCGGTGTCTTTAGCTCCGCTCTTCAAGCTGTCAGTCTCGCTCTCTCGCACTCGAGCCGTCGTTCAACATAACCGACAACTTCAGGCGTTCGAGAATGCTACGCTCGGCTTTGAGCGTGTTACTGCTGTCGCTCCTCGCCTGCGCTGGATTGGCGAGCGGCAAAAAGACGGGCAAGGTTCTGACCACGAACAAGAGACAAGCCGCCGCCCTCCGTACGTGTGCCGTTCGTCCCTGTGTTTCTGCGTGATTCTAGAGCTGATCTGGAGCCATTCCACCTTTGATGGTGTGCAGAGGCCGCTGCGGTTCGTTTGAAGCCGGGACACTACGTCTTTCAGAACGTCAAGACGAAGCAGAAGCTGGTGAGTTATCGGACGTGTCAATCGTGTCAATCAACAAGACGAATCGTAACAGCTCTTCATGATGACTCAATTCTGATTGCCTGTCTCACAGCTCTACACTGCGAAGGGGAATCACGTTCATCCAGCGAAGAAGGGCAGTGCGGCGGCCGTCACTGTTCACCAGGACAAGGGCGTAGCGTGGCATCGAATCGCATTCGGCCCCAAGTCAGTCTACATGGGCTTCATCACTATGCTTCGAACCCAGCACTGGCGCTACTTGCGAGGCTGGAGAAGCTATAAGTACAACGCCTAGACTGACTAGGTTTGCCGCCCTCGCAGGCACAAATGCCTCTCGTCCGCCTGGGGTGGTAAAGGTAACAACGCCGCCGTGATGTACGTGTGCGCCACTGGCGCCAAAGCCAAGACGACGACGCTCGAAAAGACCAAGCAGTGGTTTCTCTTCGTCCCCGTCTCGAAACCGACCGCCGTTGCCCGACCTGACTCGTACGCAAACCGCGTCCTCCTGGCCGCTCAGGCCGACGCGATCAGAACTCGCGCCAAGAAGGTGGCCAAACAGAGGAAGAGTTTCCATAGACGGTTGGCGAGGCGTGGGCGGGGAAGTGGGAAGAGCAAGATCAAGATCGTCACGGGCGGGACTTTTTACATCATACCGTGCGTCGGCGAGTACGCTTACAGATATCTTCCGTCAGGACGCGCTAATCGAAAGCCCTTGCTCTCCGCGGTATGCAGCACGGATCACCTTCTCGACCGCGCCAGTGCGCTGACCGGAGGGCGCATCACAACCCGCGGCGTCAGGAATACGCAGCTCAAGAACTGGAAGAAGGGCGACAAATCCCAACAGTGGAAGGTCATCCGGGTCAAGTGAGCGACGCAGCTTTCCGACGGCTCAGGTTTTCTGTTTTCACGCGAGGTCGGCAGCTGCGGGTTCCAGCCATCGCGCTGCGCTCGCTTCCTGTACAGTCTCTACTTTCGTCTTTCCCTTGTCGTATACTTTGCTCACCGTAATTTGGAGTTTATACCCTTACCACCGCGGCGCGTGCGCCTCGTCGTAGCCGTGCATGCGATTGCTGCAACACTTCCATTACTTTCTGTGAATTAGCACGCCTCGCCGGAGTCAATTCCGAGTGAACGTCGACGGCTTCTCTACCTGAACCAGCGCACATAGAGAGATTCCAAACCTCTGAGCGACGATAGAATGAGCAAAGAGAACTCAGAGGTGTTTCCCGTCAATTCAGGTTTTTGCCGGTGCTCTTCTTCGCATTCTACTCAGTCCCTCGGAATTTGTCGATCGGGTCAGCCGAGCATCGGATTGCTCTAGTCGGTCTGTTCGCGCAGCGGAAATAAGCCCACCTTTTTGTGCCTCAAATTTTCCCTTTTTCCTGCAGTTGCCCAAAAGCGAACGTCGTCCAACTCCTTCTCCCCGCTATACACACTCTCCGCTCGGCGTGACCTGCGCTCCTTGGTAATCGGCTGCAAAATGGACGCCCAAGCGACTGCGTCCACGTCGGCGACGCCGCTGCCGACTACCCTGCCGTCTTCCGTCTCGCTCTCGCCAAAAATCATGGCAAGTCAACCGCACCTCCCAGCGTCTAGCGTATCCTGAAATCTGACTTGCATCCGGCTTTACAGAGTACCTTCAAGCCGGCCAAGATCTACAAGAGCCACAACGTGCCCGGCAAGAGCTTCACCAGCCTCGACTTTGATGACCGCGGCGACTGGCTCATCACAGCAGGAGAAGACGAGTCGATGCAGCTGTTTGACGTGCGGACTGGCAAGTAAGCTCAGCGCCGAATTTGGCTGCAGCTTGGATGCTCACAAGTGCTGCTGAAAGCGGATGCTGATTCCCTCACCCCACTTGGTTCGCACGGCGCCTCCTCCCAGGCACCAGAAGCAGCTCTATTCGAAAAAGTACGGCGTGCACCTCGCCCGATTCACGCACAAGAGTACCGCCGTCATCTACGCGTCAACAAAGGAGAACGGTGCGCTCCACCCAAATCCGACACTGGAAAGGACTCGCCCGTGTTGACCGGAACCTCATTCGCAGACGACATCCGATACCTCAGCTTGCATGACAACAGCTATCTGCGGTACTTCAAGGGTCACAAGAAGAAGTGCGTGCTCGCCCTTGCCTCTGTACAAATGCCGGACGGAGCTGACGTGTTGCTGGTGCCGAAACGCAGGGTCGTTTCGCTCGCCATGTCACCGCAAGACGATACGTTTCTTTCGGCCGCGCGCGACGATACTGTTCGGCTATGGGACTTGCGAGCGCCGAGCGCGCAGGTGAGTCAATTCGTCCTCCCCGAGAAAAGCCGTCCCAGCACTGGGCTGACTGCTCGCGTGACGGTACGCAGGGCCTGTTGAACATTGCCGGGCATCCTTGCGTCGCCTACGACCCTTCCGGGACCGTCTTTGCTGTCGCTCTGAATCTCCGCTCGACCATCATGATGTACGACGTCAAGCAGTTCGACAAGCAACCGTTCCTCTGCGTCCACATTGACGATCCGGTCCTGCCCTCGAGGGCCTTCCCGCCGCGAACACCCGTCATGACGAGCCTGAGTTTCAGTAACGATGGGAAATGGTTGCTCGTCGGGACTTCGGGCGACGTGCACTACGTTCTCGATTCTTTCGACGGCGGAGTTCTCGCGCGGTTAGAAAGTAAGAAGCTGTCCTTCAGGAGAAGACGCCCAAGCTGATCCCGCCGAGTCTGTTGTACAGTGCCTCCGGAACAGATCGCGACTGGACTGGAGCGAGAAATTGCGCGACCTTACGAACGCCCGATGGAACCCGCCGCAGGATTGTCTTCTGAAGAAGTCTCTTGGTCTCCCGATGGCCGCTACGTCGTTTCCGGTTCGTTCCCCTTCCTCACCCACTCTCGAAAAAAACTCACAAAGCTGATCTATCATCCATCCACAGGCTCGATAGACGGACGCCTCCTGATCTGGGATTTCGCCCCTCCCGAATCGGAGCGACAGTCCCTCTACCCCGATCGACCGAAACCGGGCCGCGATTGTACTCTCCATCCCCTCGTGTGCCTGGCAGGTCATCCGAATGGGCCGAGCCGCGCCGTCGCTTTCAATCCGAGATCGGCGATGATTGCTAGTGCGGGCTTTGAACTGGTGAGTGCTTCTGTCTGCCGGGCACAGGGGTTTGGAGCCAGTCGCCCCGGCGAGGGTACCAAGCTCGCGCTTTTGTGACATCCGTTGCAGAGCCACTCACACCCCATTTCGGATCCTTCTCGCAGGCGTTCTGGCTTCCGGATCTGAAGCAAGCGGGCCTCGTCAAGCCGACCGAAGAACCTCGAGCCTCCGACTCACAGACGGAATAGCGGAAACGGAAAGACTGGAAGATCTTCCCGAAGTGAAGGCAATGGACGGAAGTGAGATTTACAGAAGACAACGAAAAGAGGGAGAGGGAAAAGAAGTGTACATCTGGAACGGAGAGACGAGGAGTGGAGGACGGGACAGGCCCCTTCAGAACGTCGGGATGAAGTCGCTAAAGTTGGGAAGTTCAAGGCCAGAGGTCAGGTTTGTCGCAGCAAACGGGACGGGTTTCGTGAAAGAAAGAGGGGAGGGGGACAACGTACTTGATCCGGTCTTTTGCGTTCTGGGCGATACATTCCGCGATCCAAGTCAAGCTGCGGATCTCTTGCTCCTTGAGTTTGAAGAACGCATAAAAGACGCCGAGTTGGAACTGCTGCAGGAACGCGAGCTTGTTCAGGTGCACCTCGTGTTGGAAAAAGTGGTCCTCCAGACTCGAGGCGACATCACCGCCCCCTCCTCCTCCTCCGGACATATGTCCTTGTGTGGACGAGTCGGTTCCGGTTGAAGACGGGTCGAGGAAAGCTCGGTACTCCACGAACGGGTCCAACACGGCCTTGACCTGGTCCATATCGTCCGCCCGCGCGAGCGCCATCGTCCCCGCGGGATACAACCTCCCCAACCGGGGCAAGAGTTGACCGCGCTGTTCCTTGGTCAACGAGGTGCCGAACGAGTTGATCGTGATGTTGAGAGAACGGCGGTCGGCTTCAAAGTTGAGGATCGGGGACATGACGTCGCTGGTCGGGGCGCCGAGCGACATGACGAACGAGTGGAAATCTTCGAGGTAGGAGCGGTACAGCTGCGGGGGCGGGGGGGGGGGGGGGGGGCGGGCGCGCGCGTCGGGAGGGTTGATCAGATCTGTCAGGACTGAGTACTTTCGGGGGGGAAGTGCCTTGGAGACCCAGAATCTCCACGCGGCCGAATGTTTCAGAAAGAAGAGAAGACGCACCGTATTCCGAATGATTTCAATGTTGAGCTCGTCGAGATCTTGCGCCGACAGGCAGTCTCGGAAGTACGGCGCTGCCCTCACACACGACGCAATCAAACGTCAGGTCTGGTTGAGGTTCAATCCGGCAATCCGGGAGAGAGAGAGGAAAAAAAAAAGGAAAGGGCGCCGTACCGAGCGGCGTCTCGACGAGGACCGTGTTGTACAGCTCGTCGACGTTGGTGGCGACGCAGAGGGCGGGCATGGTCTCGAACGTTCCGAGCGGGTGGCACCGCTCGAGGAGGTCGTGCGTGTCTCGTTCGTGCAGGGTTCCCGAGATGAGGAGGATAATGTTGTCAATCATGTAGGCGTACCTGGTTGGGGCGGGCGGGCGGGCGGGGAAGTCAGTTTCTTCTCTCCTTTGGCGTCTTTCTCCTCGAAATCACCGGTAAATCGAACGCGACTCTGGGAGGGAACGCACGTCATGTAGTCGAGAAACCTTTTCAAGTTGCCCGTGGCGTTGGAGCGGATATAGTTGAACTCGTCGACCATTCTCTGGGTGGCGCGTTCGGCAATGGTCGAAGTCGAGATGGGCGGGGTCTCGTTGGCGAGAAAGTTGCCATAGTCGGTCGCGGTCAACTGCATCTTGAAGTCGTCGAGCGACTCGCACTGGGTCAGGTTCGAGTACTGGGCCTGGGTGAGGAGGCCGGCTTTGAAGCCGCGGAGAACGCCTTCGAGGTAGCCCGAGTGCGAGTTGAAGAAGAGGGCTTCGGTCATGGTTGCGGGTAGTGCTGGACTGGACAAGAGAACAGAGACTGCGGGTCAGCCGGAAAAGACCGTTTGTATCAGCGGCGAGGCTTGGGGGAGTGGGAGAGAGCACCACATCGACCCCCGTCGTCGGTCTCGGCGGTGATCCGGGGCAACGAGGCCCGGTGCGCTCTCTTGCAAGAAAGAGTGGACTTGCGGTTTTTCTCGCCGTCGAATGTAGGAGCGCGGGTCAAGTATCGACAGAGAGGAGGAGCCTGATGATGATGACGATCGAGCGGAGAGAGCAGGAGAGGGAGAGCAGCCGGGATGGGCCGGGGCGAGCGAGCAAAGAGTCGGCTATACGATCTCGCTATGGCACGTACGCGGCTGACCTCTTTGTCGAGAGTGACCGGGAACGAGACCCGTCCTCGTCTCGCTCGTCTCTCTCTCTCTCTCTCTCTCTCCTCTCGGACCAACCGTTGCGTGCTCTCCTGTTCGATTGGCTCAAGCCGAGACCGCAAGACACCTAGCTCTAGCCGGACTACCCCCACATCAGCTCAACCAGGCACACTGGTCCCAAGGAGTCAAGAACCGCCTCCCCTTCCCTTCCCCCCACCTCGCGACTCGCAGTCAACCCAAGATGGACTACCGCTTCATTAACCACGACGAGCTCGTCGATATCATCCGAACAAAAACTGCCGGTCAGGATTACCAGATCGTAGACGTCAGAGGTACAGTCGGCGGCGGGCGTCATCTTCTCTCTTTGACAGGACTGCCGCTGACCCGACAAGCCCTATCCAGATGACGACTACAGAGGCGGCAACATGCAAGTCCCTCCCGATTCCTCCTGCTTGACGCCGGAACCTCCCCACCCTGACCCTCGATGAACTGCGCCACCCAACAGCAAAGGCGCCCTCCGCGCCCCTTCAGAACAAAGAACCGACCAATCCGTCCAGGACCTCGTCTCGCGCCTCGAGGACGTCCCGCGCGTCATTTTTCACTGCACCCTCTCGCAAGTCAGGGGTCCGAAAGCTGCCAGGATCTATGCCGAGGCGAGGAGGGAGAAGGAGCGAGATGAGGCTGCGAGGGGGGCACCACAAGCTGTTGGCGGTACCGTCTCGGATGAGGGAAAGAGCGCCGACGCGGGGAAAGAATCGGCAGTAGCCACGAGCGTCGATCCGTTCGAGACTGCAAAGGCGACAGCAGCAGCAGCGGCGGCGTCTTCCTCCCTATTGCGGCAAGAAGTGCTCGTCCTCCGCGACGGCTTCCAAGGCTGGCAAGGGCTCTACAGAGTGCGTGTCTCCTCTCTCTCCTTTTCTTGTGTGTGCCTCTAGCTGGGAATGACCTCGTGCTGACCCCGCTTTCTTTTTTAACCTCTCCTGGTCGAGCGCAGAAAGATCCCGACTTGGTCGAGAACTTTGACGTCAATGTCTGGCAAGAGTACTCGCCGTAGCCAAGCCACTTCGTGCCTCACGAGAATGCACGGCCAGTTGCTGCAATTCCCGATGCTTTATTTCCCTTACAGACCTCGAGTCCGGAGGCGAAACACCAGCTACTGGGAGTTGAAGTTCCGGAGCATGTTCCTCGGAAGATGCTGCCCTTGACTCGCCTCAGTAGAAATGGCACATGGTAGAGATGTGACTGCTATACCCCTTCTGTCGAGTATTAGCAGCTGTTGTTGTCGCGGAAATTTCTGCCTCTCAGTTCGATTCGTGAATTTCCGGGAGAACTTTGGCTTCGCTTCCTTCATCTCGCTCTCTCGATCAAAGAATGCTCGGTGAGAGGGAAACTCTGGCGTACATGCGCTGTTATCCATGCTGACCCTTGGTCTTTGGACAGTCGTCGGCCTTACAGGAGGGATCGCGAGCGGTCAGTTTAACCGGGTTGTCCCTCCCCACATAGGCCGCCTCCATCCTCACTCATCACGCAGAGGGGACGAGAGGGGGCCCTGGGCTTTGAATATCCTGACACTGAATCTCTGCCTGCCCGCCCGCCCGCCCGCAGGCAAATCGACGGTCAGCAAACAGTTGCAGGCGCACGGCGTCCCCGTCATCGACCTCGACGTCCTCGCCCGCGTCGCCGTCGAACCCGACTCGTACGCCCTCTCGGCCCTCGTCGCCCACTTCGGTCCCCAAATCCTCCAACCGGACACCAAGTCGCTCGACCGCGAAAAGTTGGGCCGGATCGTGTTTGGGAACGAAAAAGAGCGCAAGGTGTTGAACTCGATTGTGCACCCGGCCGTCAGGAGGTTGTTGGCGTGGGAGTTGGTCAAGGCTTGGATGAGGGGTGAGAGGGTCTGCGTCGTCGATGCGCCGCTCTTGATTGAGGCCGGCCTCTGGAAAATGTGCGGCGCCATCATCGTCGTCTACTGGTGCGTTTCAATTGCCGCTCGCTTCCTTTCGCTGCATTCGGGGACTGGCTCTCGATATCCTTGATTTCCAAGCGAGTGGACGACGACGATTGATCCTTTTGACTCGCGGCGGACAGCTCCGAGATTCTCCAACTGCAACGCCTCCGGTCCCGGAACGACCTCTCGCTCTCGGACGCCCAAGCCCGCCTCTCGTCCCAACTCCCCCTCCACACCAAACTCAAATACGCCGACTACGTGATCGACAACTCGGGGCCCGTCGCCGACCTCTCGGCCCAAGTCGATCGTGTCGTCGACAGGTTGCACCGCCGAGCGGGCTGGAGTTGGATCATCAGTTGGATCGTACCCCCCGTGGGCATCATTCGCGCCGCGTTGAGAGTCGGGTGGAGGTTGTGGATCCAAGGGGTTGGCAAGGACAAGGGGAGGTCGACGCGAGGTGAACGCAAACCCGAAGAGATCGAGTTGCGGGATCGGAGATCTCGGTCGTCTTGATTGCGGCCATGTGCTTGTCTCTCTCTCTCTGGTCGTGTGGCGTCCTCTCTGAATGACCCACCCCCGACCCTTTACACCTCCCTCTGCTCTCTGTTGTAGCTAATCTTCCTCCGGGTTCGTTTTCCTTGTTGCCATGCTTTCCCTGCGATCTAATCTTACGCCACACACCTCACACACCTCACGCAAGCTTGTTCAGAGTTGCCAATGTGCAATGTATGCTAGAGGACGAGACTACACAAGGGGAAGAGCGCTCCTCCCTTACCAATCATCCTCCGCCCAGCTGGCCAGCTCGGGCTTTCCTTCCGTCTCTTCTCCTGTCCCTGCCGGGTTGGCGGATCGGTTCCAGGATCCCGTCGAGGTAGGAAGGGGAGGAGCAGGACCGAGTGGCGCCGTGCCCCACGTGGCGGGAGGAACTGCGTCCGACCGGACCGACTCAGTGTTCCCCCAAGTGGCGTCAACAGGAGGAGGAGCAGCAGCAGCCACCTCGAACTGGACCGGCTCGTCGAGCGCGCGCTCGTCCAGTGCCAGAACGCCTTCCTCCGCGCCTGCTTGACCTCCTCCGCTCGAAACCATCGCGTAGTCTTCCTCGTCATGCTCGTCATCGTCGAGTTCGCGGTCGACCTGTGCAGATTCGATCAGAGCCTGCTCCTCCTCCTCTTGTTGTGCCACGGCGAGGAGTGTAGCTCGATAAGCTCGGTGGGCCTCGTCGTAGACGAGCCAACGAACTTGGAGAGCCTCGAGCCCACGCTTGGTCTCATCGACCGAGAGGACAAACTCGTCGGCCCCGGCTCCAGCTCCGACGCCCTCGTGCTCGTCGGCCGTTGGGCCGCGCGATTCGTCGGATCCGGGAGTGGGAGGAAAGCCCCCCGCATCGGGTACGGCCGTCGCCGTTCCGACCAACGCATCGACGACACGGCCCACCTGGCCCTGCGCCGTCGCCCTCAACCCAATCTCGGCTTCGCCCCCGATGCGCCAGAGATCCGCGAGCGAGAGTTGATCCCCTCGTCCTGCAGAGAGGAACACGGCTTCGATTACGTCGCGGAGGGTGGCGAGTGAAGCGGGCTGCGGATCGAGTGTGCTTTCGTGCGCCTTGTGAATGGTCAACGAGACGAGCTCGTGTTCCGGTTTTGGGGGCGGGAGCGAGGTCGCAGCCGTGTTAGGAGACGCAGGAGGGAGAGAAGAGACCGAGTCGCGGGGCGAGGTCGGTAACGGAGTCGGTGCACTCGAGGGCGAAAAGAACGGGAGCGGAGTTGGTCTTGCCGAACGGGGACTCCGTTCCGGTTCGCCCGAGTACTGCCGCTTGAAGACTGCGACTTGGGTCGCAAAGAACTGGTCCGGCTCCGAGGGAAGAGAGGTGCATGCCGGGTGGTCGACCAGTTCGGAATGCAGAGCGAGCGAGGGAGGAGGGAAGGGGATCCCGTCGGCGGGGGCCCAATACGCCGCGAGCGACCCGACGCCCCCAATCGAGACTTGGTAGTCGCTCGCGTGGGTCTTGAGCAGCTGGTCGCACCACGCGCGAAACTCTTCCGGCGTCCATTCGAGCGTGTGGGTCGCGTCGCGGAAGACTCGTCGGGTCTTGCGCGTCGGATCTGGGAATAAGTGGCCGTCTTCGTCGCGGGATACCGAAGACGCGGTCTTGCCGTCTCCATTTGACGCAGATCGTGACGGAGGTGGAGGGAAGTAAGGGTTGAAGGCGTGATTGGGAGTCGTGATGATGACAAGGCGAGGGGCATAAAGCGAGAAGAGGATGTAGGGCAGTTTGGCGAGAGCGGCGTCCGAGAGGTGCTCGACCACCTGTAGGGTCTCGATGTCAAAGGAGGTTTCGTGGAGGACGGATACAGCGCAGTTCCGAGCTCACCTCGGTGAGGATAATTGCGTCGACCCCTTTGAGCCCATCGTTGAAGATCTCGACTCCTCCTTCGTACACTTCGACGCGCAACTCTTCCCAGCGGTCCAGAGTCGCGAAGGAGTTCTCCGCGGACGGTGGCTTGACCGTCCGAGTTGCTTCCTCGCATGCCTTTCGGTCGAGGTCGACGCCGACCACGCGCGAGAGGTGCAGTTCGTTCTCTTCCGGCTTGAGGCGCGGGACTTTTCTCAGGATGGCCAGTTTCTCGCTCCGAGACTGCTGCTGGTTGTTCTCGCTGAGGGTCGCCGCAGGTTCCGATCCGGTCGTGCCCTCGTCCGCAACCTCATCCGGAGCGGGCGGATACAACTCTGGAAAGTCGTCCTTGTGCCACGCGGGCTGAGCGAGGATCGACAGCACGGCTCCCTTGCCGCATCCGAGGTCGGCGACAGTCCGGACGTTCTCGGCGCGGAGTTGCTGCACGCAAGCGGTCCTGCGGGCGAGCCACAGCGGGGGGAAAAAGTGCGGATGGCCGCCTTGCTGCTGCGAGTCGCCGTGGCGGCGTCCGGATCCAGACACCCCGTACGCATCGTCATAGTCGTCGGATTCGCCTTCTTCGTCTCCATGACTCGAGACCGAGCTGGCTCGACGACGGTGGGTCAACATTTCGGGCGGAGCGACGGGACCGTGCCGAGGCAGTGAGGTGCCGTCGTCCTGCGTGGGAACGGGGCGGTCGGCTAGAGACGTCTGAGCTAGACTCTCGGTTACGTCTTGCATAGCACGTGCGGGCTGCATGGATCGGATCGAAGCACAGCGTTCGACAGACGGACGGACGGCGCGGGTGAGGCGGTGGGCGTGTCGCAAGGCGCGGGCAGCAGCGGCTGGGCAGGGTCGGCTATCGGAGCGGATATATCTCGTGGCCGAGTCGGGCGTGTCAGCGCAGTCGCAAGGGCGAGTTGGAGCACGAAGAGGCCAGCTGCTCTGATCTCGCGCTCGCGAAATTGACTTTCGGAAGACGCGTGGGGAACTCGCCCAGCTCACGTCCCACCGACCAGCTCGTAAGAGTAGTATACGCGTATCCCGCGTGAATAGTCCAACATATCAGATCAGGCACCGTCCCCGAAAAGAACAGAGCTTGCTGCCCGTCAGAGCCCACATCGCGACACTTTTTGACATCTCACTCTTGCTCGACTCGACCGCGTCATCAGAGGGGTTCACTCACAAGCACGTGTCAGGGTAGAGCTCGATCCGTTATGTCGGTGCGCATGTATCCCGGCGCTTTCGCCATCGCCGTCCTCGCCGCCGCTCGAGGGTACCGCTCCGGCTCACTCGACCCTGGTGGAGCTGCTGCAGCTGCCCTGTTGGGCTACAGCGCTCTCGCGAATCCGCTCAGCGTATTCGGCGTATGCTTGCTTGGCTTCTATCTCGCCGGGTCGCGCGCCACAAAGGTGAGGTGCCGGGCCGCATGCTCCGCGTTAGAGCTGCCCCGCCCTGTACTGACCTACAGCTATACTCGCCGTGCAGGTCAAAGCCGCAATCAAAGCGACCTACGAAGAGCCTGAGCACGAAGCAGTATCGGTCGATCAGGCATCCCGAACAACATCGAAATCTGTCCGAGTCGAGCCGAAATCCGGCGGCAACCGATCGGCAACCCAAGTCGCCTGCAACGCCTTGCTCGGAACCGCATGCGCCGTCACTTGGCGATACTTGTACTCGGGAGAAATTGGCACGCGGGCGGGCTGGGCAGAAGAAGGTAGGTGGTGCGTCGTGGCAGGGCGGAATCAAGGCGGCGAGGAGGAAACGAGCCGTGTCTTGATCCTCGCGGCGGTGGCGTTCTGGGCTGCATGTTGCGGCGACACAGTCTGTCTGAATTCCTTTCTGCTGTTGTCCCAAGTTTCGTTAGTGAACTGACGATCTCGAATCCAGTTTGCCAGCGAGGTCGGTCCAGCTCTCGAGATCTTCACGCATCCATCCTGGGTCTCTCGTCAGCGATCAAGCTGCCAGGATTCCCGTATGAGCGTTCTTGAGTTCCAGCGCTGACCGGGAATGTTCGCACTCCCCACAGCTCGGCATCCTCTCCTCTCGTCCGCCAATCCTGATCACGACGCTCCGACCCTGCCCGCGCGGCACAAACGGCGGCGTCTCGGTCTGGGGCACGCTCGTCTCTCTCCTCGGCGGGATCTTGGTGAGCGCTTTGGCGGTGATTAGTCTTGCGCTACAAGGTCAGGCTGCCGCTTGCGGGGGACGAGGTCGGTATGGCTCGTCGTGGTGGTGGGCGATGGAACTGCTCCTATTGGGAGGTTTGAGCGGGCTCGGCGGCAGTATGGTGCGTGTTGCGCGTGCTATCTCTCTTTACGAGACCACACACACAGGCTACGAGACTAATCGCGACCATCATGATTCCGCCCGGAACTGCAGATCGACTCTCTCCTCGGTGGCGTCTTCCAACCCACGTACTTCTCCAAGACCCGCTCGCTCGTCGTGCACGCTCCGGAGCCGTCGAGCGCGCACCCGGACGACGAGATTATTCGCGTCCCCGGGTCCGGCTGGGACGTCCTGTCGAATAATACCGTGAATGCGGTTTCGACTTTGCTGACGGCGGCGGGGGCGGCGTGGTATGCTTGCCTGTGGTAGAGTGGGGTAGTCCGTGTCCAACATACCTTTCCAAATGTGAATGACTGATCGGCACGAGTGCATTAGATGCATTTCCTCTCTCCCTGCTCCGCGGAGACCGTTTATGCGCGACCCCCGCAGTTTCTTCGGGTCGGCATTCTTCATCATCCGGTTCCTCCTCTCCCAAGCTCTCTAAGCTCGGCACTCGCTGTACACGAGCGCAGACACCGACACGGACCAACAACCGGAATCGATATGGCGACTGTCAGCTTCCCGCGTGGGAACAAGGATGCTTGGGCGAGTGTGTCGGAACCGGCCAGCGGCGTGTTCGTTCTGAGTATGAACAACTTGCCGGACAATCGCCTCCTCCCTGTGCGTCTTAAGCCCTTATTTCTACGGCTACTTGCCAGTCGGAGGGAGCTGACCGACGGTTTGCCTTTGACAGGAAGTGATCCGTCAAGCGGTGCGCTTCAGTCGATTTGACATGATTGCCCAGCTTTTCTCGGTGCCCCGACCATCGCACTAGAGACTGACGCTCGCAGTATATCTTGTCTTCGGCGTACAGCTCCTTCCGGCGCTGGACTATGTCGAGCTCGCGTGGCACAAGGCCAGCAAAGCCGGCACGAACAAGGGCGGTGCGCTCGTCCTTACCGGCGAACGCAAGGTCGGCAAGTTCTTCTCGTGAGTCCTCAGAGGGTCTACTCGCACGAGGAGAACTTGGGGATCCGGCCGGTCTCCGCCGTCAAGTCTCAACCAGGCCCGAAGATTTCCTGACCCTCTTCCCGGAACCCGATCACGCTGCATGTACATAGGAACGGTCTCCAGCTCGAATGCCTCGCCGAGTACCCGACCTTCTTCCGCGACTATTACTACAAGTTGCTCGCCCGCATCATGACCTTCCCGCTGCACACGATCGCCGCGATCAACGGTCACTGCTTTGCCGGCGGGCTTTGCCTCGCCCTCGCGTGCGACTGGCGTATTTGCCGAGTGCGTTGTCTCTTCCTAGCTGCTATAGTAGATCACGCCCGAGACCGTCGAATGCTGATGCTGATGATTGTTGTTTGCGGGCTCGCAGCCTGACCGGACGTGGCTTTGCATGAACGAGTTGCAATTCGGTGCACCTCTGTACGTCCAGGCTTCGCGCTCAGCTTTGCATAGCGCGTTTCTGCTAATCATGATGACGGAAATGTACATCTACAGCCCTGCCGGCATGGCCGCAGTGCTGCAAGCGCGCCTGACCGAGCCGGTCGTCCGCAAGGTCATGCTCACCGCGCACCGCTACACGGCGCCCGAGGCGCTCGCTTCGGGTCTCGTCGACGAGATCGTCCCCGCGGATGGGAGCGAAGCGGCCATCTCGTTTGCTATCACCAAGGCGATGGGCATGGCCCCGTTGGCCGAGAGTGGCGTAAGTTGCCCGTGACTGGCGCACTCTAGGATCTTTCCTGCGCGAGCTCGCGACGCCTCGAACTGACTTTGAGTGCTGCGTCTTTCGTCTCTTACAGGTACTCCGGGCGATGAAGGAGGTTCTGTACGCACCGGCGCTCACGATGCTCGCTCGGCACGAACCGCCGTCGATCGGACTGCCGCAGAAGGAGAACGCGTACGCGTTCAAGGCGCTCCTGGCCGCCGAAGTCGCCGCCAAGCTGTAGTCTGCCTGTTCGCGTTTGTCGCTGTAACCCTGAATCTGAAGCTGTCAATCAATCGTGCACACAATTAAGGTCCCTGTCCCGTCACGCGTCACGTGACCTTTTCAGTGCACGTGCTTGTTTGTCGCCGACGCGACGACGGACGCAAAGTTGCCGTCTCGCGAGCGTCCGTCTCTCCACCGTTCAGCTTGCTCACGGGACACAGCATGGCGCTCAGATCGGGCACCGGGGACGGTGGCAACCGGCCCTCGCTGACGAGTCGCCCTTTGCCCTCGCTCCTGCCGAATGAACGTCTATCTTCCGGCGTCAAACTCGAAGGCAACCTGATCAGCATCGTGCCCTACGACGTATCGACTCGCACCTGCGCCTTCACCATCGTCCAGAACAGCTGCCGCGTCAAGTGCATGCTCAAAGGCCCGTGGTCAATGGCCGCGCCCGACTACTTGCGCACAAAGATGAACCGCGCCATTTGCATCATCACCGACGGGACCGAGACGGTCAAAGTCGTCAGTCAAGAGCGAGACAGGAACGGCGATCCTGTCATGGGCGGGAACCAGCTCGGCGTCTCGTTCGAGAACGGCATCAGCGGCTACTGGCGAGGCGAGGGAGGGAACGGACGCAAGGAGCCTTTCCACCTCAAGAGTACGCACCCTCGCTCTCCGTCAGTTTCAGAGTAATCCTGCTCACCCTGTACGCGCGCAGAGTCGACTGCGAGACCGCACACAACCTTGGAGCTGTCTTCCGAGCCCGACCGCGACTCTCGCCCACGTTACCGCCAACCACCTCGCGAGGCCACGGCTTCGGCGTTGCAAGAACGAACCAACCTCCAGGCACCTCAAGTCTCCACCGAAGCTGCCAAGTCTAGCATGGAGGCGTTTTACAAGGGATTGCAGGTCCCGACTCCGATGCCGGATGCCGGTCCTCTCGTCGGGATGGTCCAGGTACCGATTCCACAACCAGACCCGCGAGAAGAGCTCGCGAACCGGCGTGGTCCGACCAAGCGGGAAGCTCCGAACAGCAGTCCGAGTCAGACGGCGGCGGCGAGTTCGTCCGGAAAGGTGGCGGCGAAAAGGCAACGGAAAGAGGAACGGACCGAATGGGGCTTCAAGACGGTGCGTTTCGCCGTCTAGACATCCGACGGGCAACGCAGACAAACGCTTCCACCATGCAGGACTCGCACACCTACCACTCGTTGACCGATTTTGTGACCAAGAACCCGACTCCGGTCGATCGCAAACTCGGCCTGAACGTGATCGCCGTCGCCAGAACCAAGTACCCGCCGAGCCAGATCAAGCCCAACAGCGACTACGGCATGTGGATCGAGCTGTACGACCCGACCTACACCGCGCCGGGAGGAGTGACGCTGCGGTACTACGCCTACGAGGACCAGTTCCAGCAAAACAGCCAGATCTTGCCGACCGTGCGCGACGGGGATATTCTCCTGGTCCAACGCGTCAACGTGAGGCACTTCAGCAATTCTCTGCTATCAAAGACTTGAGATGCTGACTCGTCTTTCTGGCCCGATGCTAGTGGGCGAAAGATAAGCAGCAATTCACCGCCTACAAGGAAAAGGGCGAATACTTTGTCCTCTCGCCGGATGAGCTCCTCAAAGGTTCACCGCTCACGGTCTTCACGGCGCCGACTCTCCGCGCTGCGCGGATCACCGACGCCGAACTGGGCTATGCGCGCGATCTCGCTCGCTGGAGTCGCCGCAACGGTCTCGAGCAGCAAATCCGTGGCCAAGCGGGGACGGAATCGGGCGCTGCGAACCCGTCGGGACCTGCCATTGCGCCACCGGCGGCGGTGGATGTCAAACTCGTCAGCGCTGCGTTGGCCAAGCCCAGGAGAGGTCGACCGACGCTGCTGGTTCAAGATCTCATGCCGGACAGCTTTTGCGATCTCTATGCCGAGGTGAGTGGATGCCGCAGATGCCGCAGTTGCCTGCAGGGTCAACTAATCCTCGACACGCAGATCGTGAGGTGGTTCATCCCTCCCAACGCGCCGCGGCAGCTCAGCCGGCACGAGTGTTGCACTCTCTACGTCACGGACTATACGCCAAACTCGCAGATGATGGACTATCAAGAAGATTCTAGGAACGGCATCCCGGGTCAGCTCGTCCTACAAGTCTCGGTCTGGGGCGCGCAGTGCGAGCCTCTCCTGAGGTTCAAAGACGCGGATCTCAAGGGCCGGATCGTCCACCTGCGCAATATCCGACCCAAGACGAACGACAAAGGCTTGTTGGAGGCGACTTTGTTCGAAGATTACAAGTTTGCGGACCGGCGAGACGTCACGTTCGTCGGGAAGAATGTCGCCACGGACGCAGCGACGAAAGACTGGTTCGAGAAGCTCACCGCGTGAGCTCCCCTCTCGGCGTCTTCCCCGGGTTGGCTGTACTGACCTCCCGGCGAAACATTTCAACAGCCGTCGCAAAGCGTTCTGGAGCGGAACGGGTCCCGCCGACGGACCTGCCGCCATCGAGCCTGCTCATGGAACTGCTGCTGCCGCCGCTCCGGGCGCCGCGCTTCCGCCTGCGAATCACGCCGCGCCTGTCGTCGACCCCCTGAGCAAGTCCCTCCCCCTTGCTCGAGTCGTCGTTTGCATGCGCTGAACAAGAACTCGCTTCATTCGGAAAATGCAGCCGAGATTTGCGACATCCGCGGCATGCGCGTCCTCAACTCGTTAGCCGACTCGGTCGCGCTCGACAGCCCCGGCACCTATCGCACGCGAGTCCGCGTCGTCGACCACTACCCGTCGCAACTCGAGGACTGGGTTTTCGCGACGTGTCCAGTATGTCGAGAATCGTGAGTCCGCTCCGAGCTGAACGTTTGCGGAATCTTTCGGCCGCAGCTCACTGTATTTCTCCCTGCTTGCAGGCTCGGACGGAGCGAACTTGCCTGCATCAGCCACGGTCAGGCTTCTTACAGGTGGATGTTCTTGCTCGCTCTCGCCGACGAGAATGACGCTAGTTGCCAAGTCCAAGTCATGATTGACGAGCCCGTCGTCGACGGAGCCACCGAGGTGAGCTACTTCTCCTCTTCCTGCCGCGCTCAACGACGACCCTCTCTGACTCCTTCTTTTCTCGCGCCGCAGACCAAGATCATCACCGGTATGTCTGTGCAGGATGCCGCGCAGGTCCGGTCCGGCGACTCGGTGGCGTTGCGCCGGTTCAGGGACGAAGTCCTCCGAGGCATCGTCGGCTCGATCCCGGACGCGCACCGGCACAAGAAGCCGATCGAGTACGGTATGGCCGGACCGGCGTGGGACGTCGTGCTCGAAGCCGATCGGGGCAAAGAAGGCGCGCCGGTCGAATGGCAGTTCAAGCCGGGGAAAGTCACGTTCTGGTGAATGGCGCTTTGTGTATAAGTTTCTCTCTCGGCTGTTTTTGCTCTCTTGTTTCCTTGTTCACTTTATGCATTTCCACGCGATCTCGATTCCCAGCTGTGCCGAGTTCTTCGGAGACTGCTCTTCAACCGCTGTCGATTTGACGTATTTACAAACCGGTTCGTCGGATGATGCTACAGATTAGGGATGGGGAGCAGATAGTACGAAATGAGGACGACAATGAGCTGGGCAGCTGGAGAGCGCCGCAGAAGGAAATCGAAGGAGAAGGTCGGATCAGATCCGAGCATAAGATTAAAGTAGTCGCGGGGGGCCGAGGGACAGCTGTATACAAGGGGAAAGATGCGAACTGCGATTCTTTTGTCCGTCGAAAGAGGAAAGGTCTTTCTCGCCGCTTTAGACGCGAGCAGTCTCCTGGCGCTGCCACCAGTGGCCGGTCGACGAGGCGGTCGTCGGACCAGTCGGGACCGGCTCAGCGGCGGTGTGGTCGTAGGTCGAGTTGACGCCGGCGCCGTACGTCGGGTCGGTACCCATAGTTCCGGCGTTGCCGTAAGTGGTCGTTTCGGCGTTGCCGTAGTTGGTCGCGCCCGTGTTGCCGTAGTTGGTCGTGCCGGTGTTGCCGTAGTTGGTGGTGGTGCCGGTCGCCGTCGGGGCGTACGAAGTGCGGTTGGCGCCGTTGGCAACGAGCGGGTCGTGCGAGTCCGGGTTGCTCGCCGCGCCAGAGTAGTGAGCCTCGGAACCGACGATGGGGGTCTCGGCGGCGGTCGTCGAGCGCATGACCGGGTAGTCGTTGTTGGCGTACGTGGCCGACTTGCGCTCGCGCTTGTTCTTGCGGTTGCGGGTGAAGCAGACGAAGAGCATGCCGAAGAGGAGGGCACCGGCGGCGGCGACGATCAACCAGACGACGACCGAAATCGAGATGCTGGTGTTGGGGACGTCGCGGTTGAGGCGGTTCCGGAGCGAGATGAAGAAACCGAGCGAGAGCTGCGTGGTAATGCAGGTTAGTATAAAGTCTACATGCCGCTCCGGAACCCGTCAGGACCGCGGAAATGACGGAAACTCACTCCGAGAAGGACGATGGTCGAGAGGAAGGCGAGGAAGCCCCACAGCGAGGCGAGGATGCCCATAACGAAGTGGGTGCTCAGGGAGAAGAGGAGGGCGATAAAGGCGAGGCCGGCCGAGACGGGCGCGAGGACGAGAGTCTTGGAGAAGGTGTACCGGATTGCGCTGGCGGCGGCGTCGGTGCCGGTCAATTGCGCCAATCGCTGCTGGTCGCTGTGGAGGTAGTCGTCAGTACAACTCTAAGCGTATAGAGAGAAGTGGCCGCCCGTACTAGCCCAAGGACGATGGAGTGCAGATTCCGCCAAAGCAGTAACCCCAGGTTCCGCCAACGAACTGCTGCCCGTTCAGCGGGCCTTTCACGTAGCCGACGTTGTCCCAGATCGGCGCCGATACGCTTGCGATCACGAGCAGGACCATAGCGGCGAAGTATAAGAATGCGCCGATCCAGTGGATAATGTTGAGAGCCATGTTCGCGAGTCGGGATGTGCGCGGTCGAACTTCGGGGTCGCAAGGCCGCAGTTCCACAGAGGGGTATAAGCCGAAGACGAGTAGCAGAGCCGTATATGCCCACGGTCGGAGAGTGTAGGCGAACGCCAAGACGAGAGGGCGGAGGGAGGAGAGGGAAAAAGTTTGTTTGAGAAGGTCAGCGCGGGATCGCAGCCAAGCGAAACGTCAACCAGAGAGAGACGAGGAACTCACCAAGCGATACGGGCGCTATGGAGGGAGATAGCACAGATGGGAGAAGAGGCAGGAAGTCAACCCGTGCGAAGCGAAGGAGTCGAGGAAAGAGCGAGCAAGAGGTCGTCACCGCGCCCCTTGCCATGCTCATTCGAAGCAGCGTCGCTTGACGTCGAGCGTCGCTGCGGGTTGAGATTGACGCGTTTACGTCATCATTTCAATCATGTCCGCTTTCCAGACTCGGCTCGTTCTTGGGTTTCTGCCCGCCGCATTACAACCCGTCCTTACCCGTACCAATTCCTGAAATACAAGGAATGGACTAGAAGTAATGGCAAGTTCTCGGCTGCCTCGATCCGAGGTTTCTACCCGCTCTCGATCAAAGTCATCTTGCAGCTCCCGACGCCATGCAGCCCAGGCCTGCACCTCTACAGTACACTCCTGAAGAGGTCTAGACTGTAGACGCAAGAGGATCGACAGCAGTGTGACCTCTACCACGATGAGACAGGCATACGTGCTGCACATGGGCAAGCTCGAGGCCGCTCCGTAGATTCCTTCGTCGACCGAACTGCAGGACGTGCGGCGCAGCAGCTTGGCTTGCCTACGAGCCCTCGTCTTCGTCGCAGTCGGTCCACTTTAGAGTACTTGCATCACCGTCGGAACGCCATGCACAAGTCGATCTGCGTGTCGCAGTTCCAGTTCGTGTCCAAATCAGCACCGGTAGCGCTGCGTGCGGATCCTTCCGCAGACATGCTTGCAAGCTCAGCTTGAGCTCAGCCACGACCGAATCGTATCGGTATAGTCGCAGCATTGCGGTCAGCAACCACACCATCTTACGAGCCTGAAAACACTTAGAATGCATATGGAGAACCGGGGAACCTCAAGCTCGTCTAAAATCGCATTGCGGTTCGAGATTCTACGCAGAGCGCGGATATTCCTACTCGTCGAGCGCAACCTCCCGCTTCGCCTTCTTCGCCGCCGGTCGCTCTGAAGCACTCGCCTTCTCTTCCCCCTTCGACGCCTTCTTCTTTCCAGCAGGCGCGGCGGCGCCGTTCCGAGATCCTTTCGCGGCGCCCACAGCATCCTGCTCGGTCGCCTTGCCACCGCCGCCGGCCGACGCGCCCGCGAATCCGGACCCGACGCCGCTCATGATCCTCTGCTTCTTATGCTTGGGGCCCTGCCCACCCCCCTTGTGGTGTTCGCCCTCCTTGCCCCGTTTCCCACCCTTCCCCGCGCCGGTGCCCTTCCTCCTCGCGCCCTCGTCCGCATCGTCCAACGCGCCGGCGCCGAGCGTGCGCGAAATATCCTTGCGCCCGATCGGCCGCTGCTTGAGTTGCTTCTTCGAGTTTTGGGACGGGTTCGGGAGAGCGACCATCCAATCGGGGACGGAGCAGCCGGATGCGCGCATGACGTTGACGATCCTGGTGGTTGTGGTGGTGGTGGTTTCGGGTTTCGAGAGGGGTGTATTCGTCAGTAAAGGCGGCACAGATGCGAAGTAGCAGTGCGGTTTACGAATGAGGAAACTGGCTCACGTCTTGAGGTGACCGGCATCAGCCTTGCTGAAGAACGTGATGGCCCGACCGGCCTTGCCAGCTCGACCAGTCCGACCTGGAAAACAGGAGCGACACGTGAGTTCCTAGATGAATGAAGGAAAAGAGGAAAAGGCGCGCGAACGTACCGATGCGGTGAATGTAACTCATCGCGCTCTGAGGAAAATCGTAGTTGATGACGAGTTTGACCCCCTTGAAGTCGACCCCGCGAGCCATCACATCCGTACAAATCAAACACCACACCTTGCCCTCCGCAAACCTCCTCACGACCTCGTCTCGCTCGCTCGCGCTCCGGTCCGCATGGATCGCGTCGGCGTTGATCCCATCAAACACGAGCTCGTTCGCGAGTTCTTTCGCGCGCTGGATCGACTGGACAAAGATCAGGACGGGAGGGGTGAACTGGCCGGAGGTGATGAGGGAGCGGAGGGAGAGGAGCTTGTGGTCTTCGCGGTTGACGAAGAGGAGGCTTTGGTCGATCGTGGTCGTCGCCGCTTCTCTGCAAGCCGCACGCAGGCGTTTACGGTGAGGGTGGGGGGTCGTCGGAAAAATCGGCGGGAAACAAGGGGAACCGGGTGTCAGAGGTTGAATCCAAGGATTGATTGTCGACCACTTTTTTGCGGAGGAAGAGAGGAAGGAAAGGCAGGAGGGACGCACTTGTGACCGACAATGGCGCGGACCATACCCGCCCCCGCTCCAGCCATGACTCCCTTCGCCAATTCTTCCACCGTCGAAGGCATCGTCGCGCTAAACATCCCCTTCCTCACCTCCTCCTCCTCTTCTCCTCCTCCTCCTCCTCCTCCCTCGCCGCCCCGCTTGCAAGCAGCGAGGATCTCGTCCGTCTGTTCGAGAAAATTGAGCTCAAACAACTTGTCGGCTTCGTCGAGGATCAAGTGTCGAGTCGACGCGAGCGAGACGAGGTTCGACTTGAGGGCAAAGACGAGTCGGAGTGGGGTCGTGATGAGGATGTCTGTTTCCCATGTCGTCGCGTGTCAGTCCTGGCGGAAGGTCTCAAAGAGGGTGTGGAAGGGGGGTGGAAAAAGAGGAGTTGAGCTCGTGTGCGGTAGGGAGATCACTCACCGACAGGTCCGTAGTAAGGTTGCTCCGGGGCGTCCCCGTCTTCCGCAGCGGCCTCCGTTGTCGTCGGTCCCTCGTCCTCCTCTTCAGCCTCCGACTCCGCGTTGGCAGCGTCGTCTGTTCCAGCTTTCTCGACAGCCGCAGCCTCCTCCTGCTCCTTCTTCTTCTTCGTGTCCAGCCCTTTTTGACCGCCCTTCTTGTTCTTCTTCTTGCCCCGGCCCTTTTTCGCCGCAACCGGCACTCCCACGCCTTCCTCACCCAATACGGCAATCTTCCATTCCCTCGCGGATTGGTCGTCCTCACCGCGACCACCGACCCCTCCCGTGGCGAGTTTGCGCGCCTCGCGCAAGACTTGGATCGAGAGTTCGCGAGTCGGTTCGATCACGACGGCGCGGGGTCGGACCACCTTGTCGGAATCGTCGGGTGATGGTGATTGAGGAGAAGTGGCAGCGGCGGAAGCGGAAGAGGAAGGGGGTAGAGAAGGGGGGAGGAGGACGAGGAGAGGGAGGATGAAAGAATAGGTTTTGCCGGACCCGGTCGGCGCGCAAGCGAGGATGTCGCGACCCTGTCAAGACGCCCTCCTGGTCAGCACCTCAGCCCCCGGGAAAAGACCCCCGATGAAAAGAGGCACTCACGGCGAGCATTGTCCCCCAAGCGGCCATCTGTACGCCCGTCGGTTCCTTGTATCCCAGCGCACGCCAGTTGTTGGCAATCCTCTTGACGGCGTCGTTCGTGCTGCTCGCGTCGGCCTGTTGAGACTTGGTCCTCCTCCTCGCGACGAGATCGTCGACGGAAGCGACGGGTTCGGGCAAGTCGAGTCCGGTCAATTTGATCTTGTGCTTCCGGAGCAGGGCAGCATAGTCGTGTTGCATCTCGGTCGCAGAGGGTAGGTCTTCAGCAGTGGTGGTGGTGGCGGTGGCAGTGGCTGCCGTGCGTTTGCGCTTTTTCGAGGGAGCGGGAGCACTCGCTGCGAAAAAGTCGAGCTCTGCGGGGAGGCTCGGTGCGGCTGCGGCGGTTGAAGTGGAAGCGAGGGGTGCCTGTTTCTGTTTGCAAGGGCGACGGTTAGACGCGTGTGGTCGCTTGCCCCGAAGAGAGAGAAAGTGTGTGTACCTGGAAATGGTTCATGTCGCCTGCGAATCGCTTGCGGTCAAAGGTGGACCCGCCTGTGAGGGTGCGGAATGCGTCCATTGGTGCGACTCTCGACTCTAGCGAGTGTGTAGAGAGGAGAGAGTCTGGCGTTGAAGCGAGAGAGCGAAAGCGAGAGAGAGCCGCAGCTCAGCGCTTGTTGTCATAGCCAGACGCCATGCTGTCGAGGTTGAGGCTGCGGACTCGGGCCGGAGATCACTGCGCCCGCTGCTGGGCTACACTCGGCGCCCGTCCGCCCCTCGCTCGCTTCTACTCCCCTCCGCCTCCTCCGCCCGTCTACGCCCACGAAGACTTGCTCTTGCCCTCGTCCACCACCAAGCAGTCAGCATCCACACGGGTCACGGAGGAAGAGCCACCCTTACGGCCGCCCTCGACGTCGCCCCTCGTGCCCTTGTCGAGCGAGATCCCGACCCCGCTCCCTTCCTCGGTCCTCTCGAACGGACTCCCCAACCCGGCCATACGCTGGCGCCCGAGTCGGCAGACTTCAATCCAAGACGATGTGCAACTCTACAAGCAGCTCGGGAAATTCAAGCTCTCGAGCCTCGTCGTGTTGACCACCATGGCGGGTTACGCCATCTGTCCCGTCGAACCCGGAACCACCCACGCCGCCATGGACGCCTTTGCCCAGTCCCTCGCAGCAGCCGGTTCGACTCCAGACGCACTCACCGCCGCCTCACTTCCCGATGGAGGCGGCGCCCTCGGGTCCTCGCCCGCCAACAACTTGACCCTCTCGGTCTTGCTGCCCACGACGGTCGGCACCACCTTGTGCGCCTTCTCGGCCGCCTCGTTCAACCAACTCATCGAGGCGCCCTACGACGCCCAAATGGCCCGAACGAGGAACCGTCCGCTCCCGAAACGGGCCGTCACCCCTTTACACGCAGCGACCTACGGCGCCTTGACGGGGACCGTCGGCCTCGCCACCTTGTACGCCATCAATCCGCTCAGTGCCGCCCTCGGACTCGCCACCATCGCGTTGTACTGCCCCTTGTACACCATCTCGAAACGTCACACGGTCTACAACACCTGGATCGGGTCCCTCGTCGGGGCGATCCCGCCCTTGATCGGATGGGCCGCGTGCACCGCCAGCATCGACCCGATCTCGCAACCGGGCGCGTGGGCCCTGTTCGGCGTCATGTTTGCCTGGCAATTCCCGCACTTCATGTCCCTCGCGCACACCCTCCGGTCCTCGTACGCCTCGAGCGGGTACCGCATGCTCGCCGTCCTCGACCCCCCGAAGAACGCCCTCGTCAGCTTACGGTACTCGCTCGCCCTCATCCCCCTCTGCTCGATCGGGTTCCCGTACCTCGGCTTGACCACCATGGCCTTCTCGTACTTGAGCCTCGTCCCGAACGGGATCCTCGCCGTCGCCGCGTACCGCTTCTGGAAACGCAGGGAGGACAAGCGCGCAAAGGAACTCTTCTGGGCCAGCTTGGTCCACTTGCCCGTCGTCCTCAGCCTCGTCCTCGTCACCAAAAAGAGCCTCTGGACTTCGTCGTCGGAGGACCCGGACGCCACGGAGGAAAAACAGATCGACGACGTCGTTTCTCAGCCACCTCCCCCTCTTCGGCCCATGCCTGTCGCCCCGGCCACCGCCTAGACGCGCCGATACGAGCAGGGTTGCTGTAGTAATCCATGAGAGGTTCTTATGCACGCACGCAAATCGCAATAAAAACGCAATCATGACACGCTCCCTCCCTCTCTCTCCGTCTCCTCTCCGTCTCGTCTCGGCGCCTAGGACTGATGCGAAGGAAGGAAATACAAATACGTTTTTGTGGGATTTGCAAGGGGTGAAGGGGCGTGTTGCTCTGCGCCAACGTGCGCGAAAGGGAATATATCGGTGCTGCCTCCTCGCAAAAGCGCTATTGAGCGCCCCAGGCTGTGAAGAGGACGACGACGCCACCACCCCCGCCGCCGGCGACTCGACTCGACTCGACTCGCTCAGTACCGCGGAGGGTACCCTCCGCCTCCTCCTCCTCCCGGCGGTCCTCCCCCTCCTCGAGGTGGTGCGCCTGCAACACCGCCATATCCAATCCCGCCCCCTTGCTTCAAGAGAGAAGAATAAGATAATCGCGGTCAGTTCACGGATATTTTTTTATGTGTGGAGCGCGACACAGAGCGAAACGATCACGTCATCGTGAAAAGGGAGAGAGGGGAAAGAGGGGGGGGATTACTTACGAAACCACCCCGACCACCACCTGGAGGGCCGTATCCGCCTCCACCGCCAGGAGGAGGAGGTCCGCCCGGTCCACCACCACCACCATCCATCGGTGCGAACCCACCACCTCCTCCTCCCTGGAACCCGCCTTGGAACCCGCCACCGAAGCCACCTCCACCTCCTGGAGGTCCCCCTCTCGGCGGTCCACCAAACCCTCCACCGTAACCCCCCCTTCCGCCGCCCATGAAACCACCCCTACCACCTCGCGGGGCGAACCCACCGCCTCGACCTCCTCCTCCTCCGAAGCCGCCACCGAAGCCGCCGCGACCGCCGAAACCGCCGGGTGGACCGCCGCCGCCCATGTAGGGAGGAGGGAACGCGCTCGGTTCCGGAGCGGGGATCCCACCTGCACGTGCGGATATTGATCCAAGACGTCAGAAAAGGCTAGATCCTCCCGAGAGAGAGAGGGAGAGAGAGACGAACCTTTGAGTTTCTTGATCCTGCCTCCGAGTCCGCCTCCGAGCCTGCGCGGTTTCCACCCCTTGACCGTCCTCCCCCTCTCGACATCAATCAACAACCTCTTTCCCTTCATTTTCAACCCATCCGCGTCCTTGTACGCAGCTTTCATGTCCCGCTCGCGCTCGTACACGATAAAGGCGTACCCGCGCGAGAGGCCCGTTTCGGGATCGACGACGAGGCGGAGGCGGTCGATCGGGCCGTAGAGTTCGAATTCGCGCAAGAGGTCCTTCTCGGTCACTTCGCGGGGGAGTCGACCGACAAAGAGGGTCTTGTAAGGGTCGCCGCAGATCTCTTCGTCGTCTTGCGGGGCGTCTGCGGGGTGGGGGGGTGGTCAGCCATGTTGAGTGTGAGACTCAGCCGTGTACATGCAACCCTACAGCCGACTCGGACTTTTGATGAAAGAAGGAGAGAGTGAATGTGTGCCAGGCGAGAGAGAGACTCACAGGGTTTGGACATGCATTCCTGCTGCCACCGTTTCTTTTCGCGCCGCCTCAACTCGAACCTCGTCTCGGCCGTCAAGTCGTCGCGCTCTCCCGCGACCGGCCCCTTTGGCTTTTTCGTCAACCGCTTTTGCTGACTTTGTGTCTCCGCGGCGGCTGCGGTGGTGGTGGTGGTGGACGCTGCTGCGTCTGCCGACTTTGCGATGGGAGGAGCTGCTTCTTCGCCTTCTTCTTTCTCGTCCGTCGATGTGGCAGAGGTCATGGTCGCGTCCTCACCATCTGCTGCTGCCGGTTGTTGCGACGCTGGCTCTGCCTTGACGTCGGGTTTGTTGTCGTCCTCCTCCTCCTCCTCGTGTTTCGGCTTTACGGGTGCCGTGCCATCTTGCTTGACGACGTCGGCATCGCGGTCTGCTTCCTCGGTCGCTTGTTGAGCTCTGATCTCTTCGAGGACCTCGCTGACGAGGATGGGTTTCGGAGCGCGCTTGCTCGAGAGGGATTTGAGAGGAAAGTCGGGGTCGCGGCCTGGCGGTTTCAGGTAAGGGAGCGGCGGACGCGGGGCAAAGAGCTTGAGGAGGTTGGGCGGCAACAAGTGTGTCTGTGTGTGCGTTTTACTCTCGTCAGCGTCTCTTGCTTGCTTGTGGGACTCGTCGGACGGTGCGAGGACGCAGACGAGGACGAGGTGGGACAGCGAGGAGGACACGGGCGAGAAGACGGCGAGGAGGTGAGGACCGGGGCGCAGAGAGAGGGCAGCGACTCACTCCGACCATCCTGCTCGCCTATCACGCTCTCGGTGCCTGTCTATAGTTGCGACGAGTGCGAATTGGCTTGCTCGCCAGACCTCGAAGAGAGCAAGGCAGGGGGAACTTTGACTCGTCTACAGTCCTCACTCTTCCCTGGCTCTCGCCTGGGTCTAGCCTGATTCGCACAATTCCCAGTATCTCATTAGACTGCACTTCCTACAGGTGGCTCTATTCCCGGTCGTGTGTGTAGGGATCCCTTCTCTCTTTTCCCGACCGCGGAATGATTTCATCGACGTGTTCTCCTCCTTTCGCCTGTATCTCGAGTCCCCATAGACCCGCCAGACAGACAAAATGAAGCTCTCTGCGACCGCTCTCGCTCTCCTCGCGGCTGTCCCCGCAGTCCTCGCCGGATTGGAAGACGCCAAGTACAGCGTGAGTTCGAATTCGTCACCGAACCCACCACTCCGACCACTGCGGACGGACCTTTTGCCCCTCGCGCTAGACAAGGTCGCGGTACCAGCATTTGCGGCGCACAAAGTATCCCTGCCGACTGCTCATCAAACGGACGGAAGGTCACGTCCATCGGAGGGCATGAGGAGGGCAAGACTCCGTCGGACCCGCTGCCTGGCTCTCTCTCCACATATGAGGAGTCGCTCAGAGTTTGCACGCACGAGCTCTGGTGTATAACGCTACGCTGCACCCAAGGAGGGCGATAAAGTCGAGGCAAGCGATCGACAGCTCCGGAGAAACGCCCATTACTCAGCCGCGGTCGACCTGCAACCCGACACAAGAACCATCTCGGCGCGTCTATACAGCCCGCTGACTTTGGACCCTCTTACAACAGACTGTTCTCTCTGCCAAGAACTTTGACGGGTTGGTCTCTCTATTTGGTGTTCCCATGGACGGACGGACGGAAACGCTGACCCGCGCTCCTCACCCAGCGTGATCGCGTCCCAATCCGAGGGTACCCTCGTCGCCTTTTTCGCACCGTGGTGTGGCCACTGCAAGTCGCTCGAACCCGTCTGGACCAAGATCGCCTCGGCCTTTGACGGCGACGACCGGTGCAAAGTCGCCCACCTCGACGCGGACGACGCCGCCGCCCGCCCGCTCGCGAGCAAGTATGGCGTCAGCGGGTTCCCGACCATCAAGTTTATTCAGCCGCCGAGCAAAGGTGGTCAGGTCGAGCAGTACTCGGGTCCGAGGACCGAGGAAGCGTTCTTGGAGTTCCTGAACGAAAAGTGTGGCACTCACAAATTGCCCGGAGGCCTCTTGAGCGACTTGGTGAGCCCCCGTCGTGGGAGTCCTTACTTCACAGGCCGTCACCTCCTGACCCCCGAGGAAATCTTTCAGGCCGGCCGGATCCCGTCGCTCGACTCGCTCGCGTCGCTCTACCTCGTCCCGACCGCCACCCGCCCCGACCTCCTCTCCTCCGCCTCGGCGCTCGCCTCGTCCCTCACCTCTTCGTCCTCTTCCCCGCTCGCCGCGTACTACGTCAAGATCATGACCAAGTTGGACTCGCTCCCGAACGTCGAGGAGGCCAAGGCTTGGATCGAAAAGGAGCGGGCGAGGTTGGCGAAATTGTCGGCCAAGAAGGGTTCCGTCACGGCTCAGAAGATTGATGAAGCGCGTATGAAGTCGAACGTGAGCTGCCGGCCCCTCGTTTATCTCTACGCGATGGAAGGCAGTGAGAGGCTACTAACCCCGCCATTCAAATGGTGCCGCCCACTCGCTTCTAGATCCTCGCCGCGTTCGCCTCCTCCGCTTCTGCGTCCGTCTCGTCCGCCGCCTCGGTCGCCAGCGCTTCCGGTTCCTCCGTCGCCTCGGTCGCGAGCGCGTCCGCCTCGTCCGCCAGCGCAGTCGTCTCATCTTCAGCCTCTTCCGCCAGCTCGGTCGTCTCGTCGGCTGGATCGGTCGCCACCGACTCGGCTTCGAGCGTGTACAGTCGCGCGAGCGAGACGGTCGAGAGTGTTGTCGAGGGAGCGACCGAGACGGCCAAGCAGGTGGTGGACAAGGTCAAGGGAGAGTTGTGAGGAGCGAGCGAGCGGTGTCCCTTCCGACTCGACTAGGTGGACGTGCACAGCGTCCTCAGGGGGAAACACGGCACTTCTTGCACTGCGAGTAGAATGTTTGAACCGAAGACCCCTTCTTGTCCATATCTACGAGGCGAGACTGGGTGTCGGAGAGCAAGTTGTAATCGAGATTACAAACCCACTTTGTATTGGTTAATTAACGGCGGTCTCCCCACCAGCTGCAGCTGGCCCGCCTTGAGCGCTTCCCTCGCGAAGCAGCCCGGCTACAGGGCGTATAGACCGACTGCCTGGATCATGGCATCTTACGGCGCAAGGTACGCTTCGCAGCCCTTCTTCCGTTTCTCGTCCTCGGAGAGACTGACTCTCTTCCCTTCTCGTCCTCGACGTCATCCTCGAACCCGTATAGCCTGCCGGACAGCGAGCCCCTCGTGCACCAGCGAGCGACGAGCCACCTCGCCCTCTTGCCAGCCTTCTCCAGCTTCCTCTCGACCCTCGGTTCGCTCAACCGCGACTACACGCACAAAGCCGCGTCCCACATCGGCGCGTTCCGACTCCAGATTGCGAAATCGGCCCAGGAACGGGCGGGCGACAGTGCGACGACCGAGAGGGCACTGAGTGGCGTGTTGGAGCAGGTGGACTTGCAGGTCAGGATGGCTGGAGAGGGGTTCGACATGACGGCGAGGGAGGTCGCAGCGACGATGGAGCAGGTCGGCAGCAGGCTCGACGCCGTCCGGAAAAGGCACCACCAGTTCTACGCCCAGCTCATGACCCAGCGCGACAAGGCGTACGAGCAACGCGACCGGTCCCGTTCCGCCTACTTTAGCGCGTGCGAGGCCGTCGAGTCGGCGCGGCAGAAGCGCGCGACGGCGAAAGAAGGGCGCGACTCCGACAAGGCCACTCGCGTCTACGACGCCGCGTACTCGGAGATGCTCCTCGCCAAGGATCAGTACCTCGTCGACCTCGACGGCGCCAACGTCGCCAAGCAACGCATCTACTCGGTTCACTTGCCGCATTTGATCGACGAGTACCAGCACCTCGAAGCGAGCGCGGTCAAGCAACTCGAGGACTTGCTCGGCCGGATGTTGGAGATTCAGACCGAGAGTGGGCAAAAAGTCCTCCAGGCGGTCGACAAGGCGAAGCAGGCGTTGGCGACCATCGATGTCGGGGCGGATCAGCAGGCGTTCGTGACGCAGCATGCGACCACGTTGATGGCGGCGTACGAGCACCCGCCGGACCTCCTCTTTGAAGAATGTCCAGTCTGGCATGACACCGTGAGTCCTCGCTTCCCGACTCGTCATCGTCAGTGGCTCGGGCGACTGACCTCGTCGCGTACCCGGGCACAGGACGACTTCGCAACCACTCCAGCGGCCATCGTCTACCTCCAAAACGTCAAGTCGAAAGCGCAGAGCAAGCTTGGCGAGATCTCGCCCGCGATCGAGACCAAACGGAGAGAAGTCGGCTCGTTGCAAAACTTGCGGGATACGTACGAGGCTTCGCGCGGGTTGGGAGATACCGTCGGCGTGATCGAGGTGAGTTCTCTGGGATGCGTGCGGCTCCTTGGGCAGCCCTTGCGGGCCCTTTTTCGAGGGATTGCTGGGTGGTTGCTAGAACGTGCTTTTCAGAGCTGACCAGAGACTACGGCTCTCGCGCAGAACTTGTACAACGTGTCGCACGAAACTGCCCTCCTCGAACTGCAGCATTCGGAACTCCAGGCCTCGGTCGAAATCATCGACGCCGCCCTCGGAGGTAAGTGTCACTGCCAACTCTCTCAGCTTTTACGCGACGCTCTTTCCACCCGTTGAACCGAGGTTGGGTCCACGCAGAGAACGCGTCTACCGACCTTCGTCCGCACGAGTTCAAAGGCTCGAGCTTTGTCACGCCGCAGACCTGCGCAGTCTGCGCTAGTAGCGTCTGGGGTAAAGGTTTGAAGTGCGCAAAGTGCGACATGGCGGTGCATCCAAAGTGCGAGTTGAAGGTGAGCTGTCGGTCTTTCACCCACGGGACCGGTTGAAGTGTCGGCCTTGCCCGCGTGCAGAACCCGGTTCCTATCCGACTGGGAGCCCGAAGGCTCACACCAATTCTCCGTCTCCGCCCGTAAACAGGTACCGGCAGGCTGTGCTGCCCGACCCGGAGCCGGCGTCGTCCGTGGCAAATCGAAACGCCTGTCCGGCGCACCTGCATCTATCAGCGCGAGCGGGGCCAACTCGAGCACGACGTCCCTCTCTCGCACCGCCAGTACTCTCTCGCACGCCTCTTCGCTCGAAAGTTCAACCGCAGCAGGAGGAGGTCCGCCGCGTCGATCCGTCCCTCCCGCGTTCGGATCAGAACGGTCTCCCGCTTCGCCTTCCCCGCCCGCATTACCGACACAGACTTCCCCGCCACAGCAAACGGCAACGCTCCTGTACGACTTTACGGCCTCGTCCGAGTTGGAACTTTCGGTCGGAGCGGGAGAAGTCGTGGAGGTGTTGGAGCCTGAGGATGCGAGCGGGTGGATCAAGGTCCGATTAGCGGGAGATGGGAGAGAAGGACTGGTTCCGGCCAATTATATGCAGATGGGAGGGGCGTCGAATGGGACGGTCGGGGCGGCTGCGGCACCAGCAAGTGCAACGCAAAGAGGTGCGCAAACAGTCCCGTCGATCCTCCCTCAACTTTCTTCTTCGGCATCAGGTACCGTGTAGAGGCAGTTGCGCTAATGATGACATTGCGAACAGCACAAGCTCTCTACGCGTACGTTGCGCAATCCGAAGCCGAGCTCTCGCTGGCCGAGGGCGATGTGGTTGACTTGACGCCGACGGGAATGGACGCTGCGGAAGGATGGGCAGAGGTGAGTAACGTGACCTCCCTCGAATGGCGCCTGTCATATAGCGGCAGATGTTGTCTTCCAGCCTCCAGTCTGCTCGACGGGACAGGGGATTGACCCTCATTCTTTGCCTCTCAGGTGACGAAGGACGGCCGGACCGGACTCGTACCTGCAGCTTATGTAAGCGCGCTCTTATCCCACACTCGAGCGATCGCTTGAAATCCCGCACCTACTTGTCTAAGCTCCGATGATGCTGACAAGCTTGGCAAATCCTCGTCGGAACAGATCCAACTTTTGTAGTTGTAGAGTCGCTTCAACCCGCTACGACGCAACCCATTCGATACCTAGAGTATAGACACTTTTAGCTTGCACACGTGGCGTGAATGAGAAGCATGTGTTAGTGTTACAGAAGGCGGGCGCTTGAAAGTACAGGCGAGGAGAATTAAGAATGACGGGAGCTACAATGCTTGTGTGGGTATCGATTGCAGGTCTGAGTGAACCTGCTTCACCGCACTACGGCGGTGCTGCTGGTCGGTGCGGTCGCGTTCGTCCGACTCGTCGCCGTGGTGGCAGTGGCGGCGCCCGGAGCCGGTTGCTGTGCTCCTCCCCCGCTGCCCCAGCCATACCACCCCCTCTTCTTCGCGGCCGTCTTGTCCTGCGCCGCATGCGCCGCCGCAACATTTCCCGCTCCAGGTCCCGTAGCGGCTGTCGGTGCAGAACCGGGTACCGTCGCCGTCGGTTCGACCTGACTCATCTCGCCCGTCCTGCGCTCAATGCGCGAATTCGCGATCGCTTCCTCAGCGGCTGCTTCTTCCCCTTCGATCGTGTTTGGGGTAGTGGACGGCGCTCGCCGGATGAGGAACTCTTCGAGGAGGGCGGCGTTGCGCGAGTTGGCTTTGAAGACGGCCATGGCGATGTCGCCCACAAAGGGAACGAGACCGATCCCGAGACCACATAGTTGGTCTGTCGGAGGGTGTGTCACATGAGTTAGTAACTTTGCACAGGCTCGAGTAGAAAGTTGCGGCTTTGAGACGCTTACTGAAGAGCATGCGTTGTTGCAGAGACAACGGAAGTCTGCGCCAAGCAGAGCTTGTTAGTGTCATTTCAGACCTGACGGCCCGCATCAGACACGTGTAGGAGGTCCCCGCGAGCTCGGACAACGTGTCAAGGGGCGCAGACGGGACTCACTCGGCTTCGCGGCATTTGCGCAAAACGAGGGAATAACCGAGCAAGAACTGCGCGATGTCTCCCGCGCCGCTGCATCGTCCAGCCACAGGGTTAGTAAGCAGATACGACGACTCTGAGCGAGAGGCCTGACGGACGGGATCAATCCGAGGATTGCGGTCCAACCGAATCGGAACCCGCAAATGGAGAAGCCCTTGTCGAGGTAGTGTGCGCGGCGGCGAACGGAGCGCTGTGTGAGTTCGAGCGTGCAGTTACGTCAGCTGCCACGTCACTGGTCAGGCAACGGCACCTGCAGCAGAGACCGCCTCTCCCCTCACCAGGATGCGCTCGTCTCGCTTGCTCAGTCCCGCGGGCATGGCGCGCTTCCTGTGGCGTTTCCGTCCCTTCTTGTCCACGTACTCCTCTGCAGGTACGATCTCTAGTCAGCGTGTGGTACGGAACCCGGAGCGTATGCGGCCGGGGAGGGGGACTGACCATAATGCGGATCTTCTGGCTCGTATGCGGCGAGTTTGTTGCCCGCGATCTTGCGGCCGACTTTGCGGGCGATGAAGGACATTCTGCCGGAGCGATGTGGGACTGTGTAGGTCTACGACGTATGGGTGAGCCCTGGCGAAGAAAGGAAGAGGCTGCGTCGTCGTGGGTGACAAGCTCCGCGAAGTGGTGACGTCGAAGGGAATGATCAGCGCGCGCAGCTTACGGTGACGACTCGAAGCTCGAGTCTCTCGGCAGCAGTGGTGCTCAACAGCGCAGAGGTGTGAACTCTGAGCAGTCGAAAGCGTCCGAATACGACGTTACCGTACAGCTAACACTCCCAGCATGTGCTCGGGTGAGAAGGTCACTTTGAATTTTCCCGGCCGGCAGCTCGATCAGATTTGCACCGCCACTCCGAAATGGAAGCGGCTGATCGCACAAGTCAAGAGGCGGTACTGTGCAGGAGCAGCTGTTGGGAGCGCGTTCTCAGCAGTGGTAGCTTTACCAATTAGGTAGGCTGGGCTGGTCCAGTCCGGCAAGCTTCTCTCGCTGTGCTCGGTGAGATCGCGGCTAATCAGCGATTCTCCCACGCGGTCCGCGCGCACAGCTCTTCGCGTCCTCCACCACTTGCGCTCTGTCCATACTGAGTGGCAAGGGGCATCATGACGATTCCAGCTGTCCAGCACCCGCTCGAGCCGCAGGAGAGCAAGCACAGCTCGAACGAGAGCCTGCCGACTCCTCCTCGTTCCCCAACTCTCTCAGCCGCCAAGGATCCCATCACGCCCGCGCGAGAACACGACCCGGCTACGCTCGAAGCCAACATCAGCTCTCCGCTCGGTCCGTCGCCAGTCCAGACGCCGGGCACCCTCAGCGTAGCCGACTACCTCGGTTACTTCCCGCCCATCACGCCGCAGGCTTCGCATGACCCGCTCCTGCTCAAGTCGAGGTTGCAGTCCGAGGCGCACATTACCGAACTGAGGAAACGCAAGGGCAACTCGAGTGCCGCGTTCTACACGAAGCAGAACCAGCATATCACCGGCTTGCTCAAGCACCTCGACGATCACGTTCGAGAGGCAGAGGAGGAAGAGGACGCCAGCAGGCTCGCCGTGAGTCACTGGCTACTACTTTTTTTGTGCTTCTGTCTATGTGGGCTATGGTCTGCAGAGGCGTACCCGGAGCGCGCAGGACGCAGAGCGCGGGGAACGCAAAGACCTGACTTGTCCTTCTCCTTTCTTGGTCCCTTCCAGATCAAGATCGCAGTCTACGGTTCCCTCATCTGCAACTGGTGAGTCCCACTGTTGCTTCCACGAGATCTTCCCGCTGCCGGCTCCGGCATCCTTCCGCGAGTGCCGAAAACTCACCGAGTACCGCTTCCTTTCAGCGTTCTCGCCATCCTGCAACTCTACGCCGCCCTTTCCTCGCTCTCGCTCTCTATTTTCGGAACTGCCTGCGACAGGTGCCACATTTCCCTCTTCAGCATCTGTTCTCAGATAATTTGGTTAAACTAGCTGACGCACGCGATCGTTTTCCAGCGTCTTCGACCCGCTGGCAAATTTCGTTCTGCTCTACTGTCACAAGAAGGCGGAGCATGTCGACTACCGCAAGTATCCGAGTGGTGGAAGCAAGTTCGAGACGATCGGTGCGTTGCGCTCTTCGGGGGTAGTCGTTCTACGTATGGCTAGCTGATCACGTTCGGCGACATACTTCCTATTTCGCAGGCGACATTGTCTACTCCGGAGTCATGGGCGCCGTCTCTCTTATCCTTGTCGTACGTTTCTCCGAATCGTAATAGGCTGACTCTGTAGAGAAGACCGAAGCTGATGCTCCTACAAACACTTCTAGGCCTTTTCGATCCAGTCCCTCGCTCGTAAGGACGAAGACCTTGAGCTGCACATTCCCGCCCTTGTTGTCGTCGGCATTGCCTTCGGTGCGTCTTCCCCCTCGGTCATGGATTGCTTTCACACTCCGCCAGTCGCCACTCTGAAAAGGCGGACCAGAGCCGCTAAGACTGACTTATTTGCTGGTTCCACCGTGGACGCAGTGACGAAGCTGGCCCTGTTCTTGTACTGCCACTCGCTGCGCAGCAAGAACTCGCAGATCCACGTGCTGTGGCAAGACCAGTGCGTCTCGCAGAAGCTTTTGGTCACGTTGTTCATCTCGTCCTTGCGCGCGATACTGACGGCCTGAGAGTGCGCTCGTGCGCACAGCCGGAACGACCTCTTCATCAACGGGTTCGGTCTGTTCACGTCCGCTGCGGGAGCCAAGATCGCCTGGTGGATGGTAAGTTGACGATTGGCCCGTTTGCGGGCGCAAATTCGGTCGCTAGTGCTCAATTTCTGACACTCACCTCCCACCAGGATCCCGCGGGCGCCCTCATCATCTCTTGTGAGCTTCATCTCTTTCGCGCATGCGTATCTACATCAGCTAACCTTGCGCCCACCTACCTCTCGCGCCGTACAGTCGTCCTCATCTTCACCTGGGGCAGCACCTGCGCGACCCACTTCCAGTACCTCGCCGGCAAAGCCGCCCCGCTCGACTTCCAGAACCTGATCACCTACAAGGCGATGACGTTTGCCGACCAGATCGAGGCGATCGATTCCTGCATCGTGTACCACAACGGTCCGCGGTACGTGATCGAGGTCGACCTCGTCATGAAGGGCGAGACGACCCTCTTGGTCGCGCACGACGTGTGAGTGTTCCCTCCTTCGAGTGTCTGCTTTCTCGCTTGCAGAGCTCGAGGTTTGCAGCAGCGAGCGACGCCTGGACGGCCCGGCACGAAGTATTGATCACTTAGACGTTTCCGCTCGACAGCTCGCAAGCGCTGCAGGACAAACTCGAGGAACTTCCGCAAGTCGACCGCGCTTTCGTCCATGTTGATCACGAGACGAGCCACAAGCCAGTGCGTCTCTTTTGCGGGACATGTCGAGCACCACCCCGATGAAAATGATCGCCTTTGAGCTCACGCGATGTTTCTTCTTTCGTGGCAGGAACATCGCAAGACCAAGTAGCGGGAACGACACGACCTCCAGCACAAACTCTAGAACGCTATACACAATGCGTCGTCGTATACACAGAGACGCGTGCGGATATCGGAGGAGGATGCGTCGAGAACGAATTTGGTTTTCTTCCTTTTCGTCAGAGTGTTTTGTTCGAGGGCCGCAGCAGTACCGTAGCCCCCGTTCTGTACTACTATCGATCCACACCTCCAATCTTACTGTCCACGATGCATCTCTTGAAGCTTGAGAGCCCAAGTCCTCTCGTGTTCTTTCCCCTCTGAATCTCAGCTTACGATCTCCTCTTTGGGCTCGACCTCTCGCTCGTATCCTTACCGAATCGTGCTGCTTTCCGTTTATTGCTTCTGCAAGGCCAGGCTCAGTCCGCACATGTCATCGCCGCCCTCTGCCGCCCTCCGTCGCGGCCTGTCCTCTTCATCAGCCGCTCGCGCCGCTCCACTTCCTCCGTCGTCGTCTCGCCCCCGCTCTGCTTCGCAGACCCGCACAGACAAGAAGGCTTTGATTGACGCGCTCGCGGAAGAGCTCAAGCGTGCGAAGGCTCAGGCTGAGGAGGAGGCGAGACAGATGATCGAAATGGAGGAACAGGTCAGTCGGCGCAGATGGGGACATGCTATGCCATGAGCTCTTCAGGCTTTGACAGACGGCTTTCTTCCCCCAGACTTCGACTGACATAACTCTGTTCTTCGCAGGTCGAGGCGAAACACCGCGAATTCCTCGACGAGGAGGCGCATCTCAAAGCGAAACGAGAGGCAAACGCAGCTACGATCGCTTCCTTGCGTCGAGACCTTGCGCGAATCAAGCAGCAAGTCGAAGACGCCGCGCGGATTGACGAGCACGAGGCGGAAACCTACCTCGCCCTCTTGCAAGATCACGAACGCGACGTTGTCCAGGGCGCCACAAGTGGCGATCCGGGTCGCCACGCAGACAACGACAAGCACCAGCATGCAGCGAACGATGAGTTTTCATCTCCATCACGGCGTTTCATAGCCGGCCAGAGTTTCCTCGCACCGGCTTCGCCTCCGCTTCCCTTCAACGAGCACCGACCCTCGGCGCCTCACCCCAGTCGATCGCATGCGCACGAGTCTCGCACAAACACCCACATCGACTCAGAGCGATTCGTCCCCCCTTCGGCGGCCGCGCAAGGCATGCGGTCGTCTGAAAGCTTGGGACATCCGCTCCGGAACGAGCCACTGCCGCGCGCGGGGTCCCAGCGCCTGTCCGATTCAGCAGGATCTACGAGGCAACAGCCGCTCAGTCAACGCTGGTCTCGTGTGATCACTGGACTCCATCTTGCTCGCTCTCCGTCCCCCGTCGATTAAGCTCTCTCATCGGTCGTTCCCAGCCCGCCTGCCTCGCATTTCTCTTCCCTTGCTTCTTCTTCTGTACTCCTCCTTTGGCTCTTTAGTTAGCATTCTTCACCACATACACGCAGGAGTGGTCTGCAGACGTCAATCCACGTGTCGGGGTGGTGCACGCTGCTGCGGACAGGAGTCTGCCTTCGCTCCGCGGCTGGCGCAGGGGCCTCCTCGCGCTACTGCGACCACAACTAGCTAGGACTTTGTCTCCCGCTGTCGTGCTCTCAAGCACATGCCCTTAAAGGGTGACGACACTGCTCCACGCACCATATCTGCGTCGCCGGCTTGCGCCCCCTCGACTCGTCCCCCTTCGCCCGCGAACGACCGACACCGACTCACGAACTTGACTACTCAAGACGATTTACACCTGGATTCGTCGACCAGCTTACCTCGAGCGGGTTCACCTACGACGAGGACGAGTTCGCTGATCCGTCCGAGCAGCTACGAGACTGCCCTCTCTTTCCACTCGCCACTCTTGCGGTACTCGACGTGGCCAAGCGCTCGGAGCTTATCGTCCTCACCCCGCGCCGGCCCTTGTCCTCCCTCCGACCGGTCAATCAGTCCTCTCGTCCTCCTGTCGCCCTCGCCACACCTTTGCGCAGTCGAACCTCCCGTTGTCGACATGTCGAGACCACCCCGACGCAGCCCCTTCCCGCGTGACTTTGAACCGGTCGGCACCATCGGCGATTACTCGGCTCAAACTCCTACATCGCCACGCCGAACCTCGTCGTTCCCTCTGCCGACCCAACCGACCTCTCCGCAGCGTCCTGTCTTTCCAGCGCAATCGTCGGGCGGCCTCGCGCGTGGCGCAATGGGGGCTATCGGTCCTAAAGCCGGCGCGCGACTGCTGGCGAGCCAGCAGGTCAGACGAACCGTATGCCAGGTCGACGAGCTCGAGCGATTCGGCGATGCAGACGAGCGAGACTACGGATCCGATCTTCGTCAGCAAGTCGCGCTGGACGCGGACGTGTTTCCGAACGCCGTCAACGCTCAGCCTACCTCGGAGCGACTAGGTGGCGATCGACCTCACGCGACATCGGACAACAAGCCGTATGAGCCGGCGATCGGTCCTCCGGCTAACCAGCATCCCGTCCATCGCGTTCCCGTTCCGCAACTTGTCGAACCGGAGATCGAGATCCACTCGCCGCGACCGCTTCTTCCTGAAGATCGTCGGATGAGCATCCACGACCTGACGCGTCAAGCCTCCGAGGAGGAAAAGCTCGATGATCCTGAAGAGGCGGATCGCAGAAAGGAGAGCCTGAGCCGGGCGAGCGGAGCAGGACTCGGGTCGCCGTTCGCCGCCGCCGCGGCGGCTGCCACTGCTCATCCAACAGAGCACAATATGCCGTCGACGACTGCCCCGAACGAACCCTTGCGGAAGCACCCTCACCGACGCCCGCCCATCTCCGGCCTGAATCGAGCCATGACCTCGCCAGAAGACTCGACCTCGCAAAGCTCGCGAGACGTTTCGTATAGCTCGCTCAGACCGCGGAAAGTGAGCGCAGGGTCGACTGCTAGCGTCAGCAAAGACGCCGTCCTCGACCAGCTCAGCGATGCCATCCGCCGCGAACGGAGAAAGGCAGAGGCATATCGACGGGAGCGGAAGCAAGGTCAACTCGAGGTGGGCTTGCCAATCAAGCCCGGTTCAGCAAAGATCCGTGCTGACCTTTGATACTGCAGCTCGACGAGATCGAGCGCAACTTGCAAGTCCTGCGGGAAAAGTACATTTTTGACCACGGCTACCAGCGCACTTGCACCCATTTGACGCGCCCATCAATGCTTTCGTGCAGGTACTCGACCATTCTACAGCGGCAAGCAGAGACGATCGGATCCTTGCGGAGCGAGATTGACGAGGTCAAGGCAGAGCTCGAGTGGGCAAACGATCTCGACGAAGAGGTAGTTTCTTTTAGTTTCGGACAGGCTTCTCGGGGTATCGAGTCGCTTGACTCATTCACTCACATGTATTGGACACTACAGACGGCGGAGAAATACCTCGCGCTGATTTCGAGCTCGACGCCGATCGACAAACTACGGAGCAAGCGCGACGTCGTGTCCGGCTTTGACCCGTCGGCTTTGGGTGACGGCGCAGCCACCTCCCCCTTGCCAACCATCTCACCTTTACCGACCGCTACAACGATGGAGACGGTCAAGCGTGCCGCAAACCTCTTTCGACGAGGATTGTCCTTGAAACGGCGCATCGATACCCGCGTCGCGGCATACGGCAGCGTTGAGGACGTTTCGCTATCAAAGAATCCGACTTTCAGTCAAGAGTCACGCGCGACAGCCACGGGATCGAGCGGAGGAGGAGGTGGCCATTCGCAAGTATCCCTCCTGCAAGCGGGCCAACTTCCGCCACCGAGAACTCGGAAACTGAGCCGGTCGCGCGCGGGGTCGCCGTCGACACAGCCAGACCTTCACACAACCTCGTCGGTTGTTCAGCCTCTCTTGCCCCTGCCGCGACTACAGCCGACGGGAATTTCGCAAGCGCCAGCTTCGCAGGCATTACCGATGTTTCGCACCTTGCTTTCGGCCGAGCCTTCGCCGCTCGATGCAAATCCACATCCTCCGCCTTCTTCCCTCCCCGATCTACCGAGGCCGTCACCGGATCGTCCGAAACCCCGCCGTCCGCCTCCGGTGGCCGGTCTCACTCGTCCGCGCGCAGCCCAGACGGATTCGCGACCATCCTTAGAAGGGGCAGCGGCACATCTCCCTGCCACTGCTCCGGTTCGGCCGCGGAGGAGATCCAACAGCTTCAGGCAAGGAGTACAAAGTGCAGTAAACATCCGTGAGTGTTTCCGCGGTGAGGGAAACCGGCATTCTCGCGAGCGGGGTCCTGACTGCCTTCTTTGTTTTCAATCATCTCACAGTATTTCCGTCGCACACGCCGCGAGTCTCGAAGGAGAAAGAACGGGCGAGAAATGTCCGAGCGTGGATAGAGGGAGGGGATGCCTCACGGCCAGCGTAGTTCAAAGAGTACTACTGCCGGTTGAAAGAGCTCACGAATCTTAGGCTCCTCCACGGTGGCAAGTTCCGCTGAAAAGGTTGTGGCATATGTACCGAGACCGATAAAATCGCGTGCACGAGCGCTTTTAAGTTCCTTATACATGTGTTGAAAGCGAGTTCACCTCCGGACGCCGCGGAGATTTTTGCCGAAGCGCAAAGGTGTCGCCAGCCTCAACCGCTCTCATCTCACCCTAATCGCGCAAGGGACTGTGCAAGATGCGCTGCAGCGTCCCGCTCGAGCTTGAACTCACGATCCTCGAATTCGCTGCGCCCCCGCTCGCCATCGACCGCTTGCACGACCGCGTCGCCTTCTTCATCAAGATCTCGCTTGTCCACCGCTCCATCACAGCCTGGGCACAGGACAGGCTGCGCGACCAGTTCTTGTACACCTATTATCGACGATTAGACGAGTATGAGCGCCTCAAGGCGCGCTTCGATGCGGGATTCGGTCGCAACCGTTCAGTCCGCCGCCTCTACCTCGATTTGACGCGCTTGCCGAGAGAGGGCCGCGAGCGGACGAGGTCGATCTTTACTGCCGTCGGGGGATGGGCCTATCGCTTGATCTCGTCCGTCGGTAGGCGGAGCGTGCCGGCAGAAGCCGACATGAGAGCGCAGGAACAGGCACGCCAAGAGGTGGCTAACTTCGTACCATACGGAGACGATCCGAATGACGGCTATTGGGAATTGTGCGGGCTGATCACAGCCTTCAGTCAAACACTCGACACCCTGTGGCTCAAAGCTCCGCTCACGGACTTGGACATCACCGACTTGCCACGTGGGTGGGCACTCTCTGCGAGACTCTCGCAAAGTCGAGAAGATGAGGCTGATGATCGAATTCTGCTGCAGCGCCTCGCGTACTCTATGTCGACGATTACGCCTTTGACGATCCTTGGTACGGCTTCGGCACGATTCCCGCTTCAAGCAGGATGGTGCTGTTCCTGCGGAACATCAGTCTCCCCGAGGACGACGACGACGACAATGACGAACGGTGCCGCGCTGAACACGTTGTCTTCAACAAGTGCTACGCACCTGGAACGTCACTCGGTGACATGCTCGAGCACTGCCCTCGCCTTGAGACTCTGGTTCTTTCCGAAATGGAGGAGCTCAACCTTGTATCAGCAGTTTATAGCCTACCAGCATCCATTCGACGTGTTCACATCCTACAGCACGACCTCAAAGTCGAGAACTCCGATTTCGACGTTCCGAACGATCTGCATCGCCTCGAGTCGTTCACATTCACATGGCTTGCGCCGGCAGTCAAGAGGTGGCCTTGGACGTCAGAAGACCCCGCCGCGGACCCGTTGGGTGACCTGCAGCGCGCCATCGAGTCCACCATAGTCGCGCCCGAATGCACTTTCCGGTACCTGCGCTCGACAAAGTCGCCGGAGGACGCGTTGGCGGACGCGCTGGCCGCTTTCAACTTGGCTTCGTAGCCTGTTTTCTCCGCCGCGCTTCGCTCGCTTGCTTTCTCGTTTGACTTGCCTTTTAGCGTGCAATTTGAAGTTTCATAGCTTGACTTAGCGAGAGAGAGAGCGAGAGAGCGGCTTCGCGCCTCCTTCGCTCGCAGCAGCGCGCGCATTCCGGCGAAGTCGCTTTCACCCTCGACTCTCTCGCGCACGTGCATAGCGCGACTGCAAGATGCGCTACAGACTTCCGCTCGAGCTCGAGCTTGCGATTATCGAACTCGCTGCGCCTCCGCTGGCCATCGACAGCTTGCACGACCGCGTCGCCTTTTTCATCAAGACCTCGCTCGTTCATCGCTCTTTGACGTCCTGGGCTCGGGAGCGCCTGCGCGATCAGTTTCTGTATACCTATCGCCGACGACCGGATGAGCACGAGCGCCTCAAGGCGCGATTTGAGGCAGGATTCGGCAGCGATGGTCGACTCCGCCGCCTCTACCTCAACTTGACCGACTTACCGCAAGGCATCATTGGGCGCACAACCCGCGGGACCGACTCAGTCTCTGCTACGATCGACGGACGGGTCTATCAGGCAGTGTCTCGCCCCAGCGGCCTCGGCGGCGCGGAACACGTCACGTCGAAAGCCCAAGAACACGCATGCGAAGCGGTGGCTCATTACGTATACCCCGCCAGTGATCTGGATGACGGTGTTTACGAGCTGTGCCCAATGATCACGAGCTACAGCCAGGCTCTCGACACGTTGTGGCTGAAGCTGCCGCTGGCAAGACTCGACATCTCCGACTTGCCTCGTGAGTGCGGAAGAGGACGAGTAGACCGAAGTCTTTTTGACTCCCTCAGACTGACACGCCACATGGGCCACAGCACCTCGCGTTCTGTACATCGACAATGGCGCATTCGATGGCTACCTGTGGGGCTGGTTCAGACTGCTTCCCCTCTCAAGCGAGACTGTGCTTTTCCTGCGCGACGTCGATCTCACCGCAGAACAAGCCCCAGGCCGCTACAACACACGCCACATCATCCTCCACGATCTCTGGGCGACCGAAGCGTCCTTGAGCACCGTTCTCGATCGCTTTCCCCAACTCGAGACTGTCGTTTTTTTCGAACCCGAAATTGACGATCTCGCCTCGGTGCTCAACGCCCTGCCGACGCCCATTCGACGTGTGCATATTCTTGAGTACAACTTCAAGATCAGCGTGAACCGAAGCGACCCTCCGCGCGTTCTGCCTCACCTGGAGTCGTTCCTGTACACTTCTCTTTCATCGTGGGTGAGGGCATCGCGGATGCCTGCAGATGACGAACCGGACGCGGACGCGCTCGCCGATGTGCAGCAAGCTATCGAATCGATCATCGCCGCGCCACGATGTACCTTCAAGTACGTGCAATCGACGGAGTCGCCGGAGGAAGCGTTGGCGAGTGCGCTCGCAACTTTCAAGTTGTGACCTTTATGTTTTGCCCCAAATCGCTTTGCTTCTCCACTGCAATGTAGCTTCCTCCGACGCTTGGAATCTTCTCGTAGCTTACAGTTTACGTTCCTACCGTTTGGCAGTGAGAAAGGTTGTGAGAGCGTGGCGTCTTTTTTCGGAGTCCGGACTCTTGCTCCTTGACGTCTGGACCTCTCGCCAAATCTGCGCTGCACAGACCGGACCGGAGTAACTTACTGTCTGTCGGTGCTCGGAGGTTGCCCGTATGAACCTTTGTGTAGGACGCGCAGGATAGACGTGGCGATGTGGGGCCGAAAGAGGGGAACGAGCGCGAGGTCTCGACCCCTCTCCGCCTCTCTCTTGCTCTTGCTCTACCCTCGAGAACTCCCTTTCGATACGCATATCCATACACTTTGAACAGAAACGAGATGTCTGCCGTCGCTCGCATGATCCGCCGTGACCCCGCGCTCACCCCGCTCTTGTGAGTCTCTAGCTTATCGTTGCCCTTCCCCGCAATCCTCTCCACACCGACACCACAATCACCGTTGTCTCGCCCTTCCTCGCTGCGTTGGCAATACTGAAGCAGAGCTGACACGGGTCCTTCCCGGACAGCGTCGCCGTCGGTGGTGGCGTCATTGGCGCGCTCGCGTTTGCTGGCCACTACTTGCGCAACTCGCCCGACGTGATCCTCCGCAAAAAGACCAACCCTGAACCGTGGAACGAGGTCGCGCAGGACAAGAACACCAAGGTCAGTCCGCCGACGACAGAGTCGATGTTGCCCTGCGGCGTCATCTGGTGACGCTACCCCCGTCTTCATTGCTTCCGTGTCTCTTGACGTGACTGACCCGACCGCATTTCTCGCCACAGCTCGGCTCGTTCAACCCCGACTTTTGGACTTCGCGCAAGGACATGCCGCACCCTCAGGCCATCTTCCGCGCTCCGGTCGATAGCATCGAGACGGCGCACACGCTCGCCGCGACCGACTCGGGCGCGATCGCCTCGGCGCGCCAACAAGCGGAGGCGAACGCCAAGCAGCGCACTATGGCGGGATTTGAGCAGCAAGGCATGAAGGACTCGACCGCGTTCGATGGAAAAGAGCGCACGATCGAGCACTAGCTCGTGTGTCCTCTCCCCCATGCAGGCACATATTCTTTTTCTCGCTTTCCTCTTGACCACCCCTCGGGCACCGGTTCAGCCTTGTGCCTCCCGCCATCTCGCTTTCCCTGTTGTGAATACCTCGTTTGTTATACTCTCTGTCTCTGTGTGTTTCCCAACGCGCCTCCATCTGTCAATATTCCGAAATCGCCCTGAAATGCAGTACAATGAAATTCCCTCGTCGAAACAAGCACGGTACAACCCTCACTCCTCGCCTTTCTGTACATCCTGACCTAGTGTTTGTTCCTCCTCGCCAACTGGACCAGAGACACCGCGGGTCCGGTTCGCTCGACGACCTAGATGTGTTCGCCTTCGTGGCCCTCGATGTGGTCGACTGCTTCTCCCCAGGTATCGGTCGCTCCCGCTTTGGTGATCGTCCCTTCTGGATACGTGATCCACGCTTCAGGAGGAGGCGTGAGCAACACGCCGGGCGTGTGAACGTGCGGCGACGGCGTGCCTCCGTTCAGACCGCTCCCGCCATTGAGCGGAGAGGGAGGAAGGTACGGGTGCGTGAGCGGGACGTCGGTCGGGATCGAGAGTGACGCCGAAGGAGCGGAGGTTGGCGTCAGGAGCGGAGGCAACGCGGGCGAAGGTGGTAACGATATAGAGCGACTGGGCGTCTCTGCCGACGCCGGAGGTATCGACAACATCAGGTCCTGGACCGCAGAGTGAGCATGATTAGCGCGGCACAAGTCAAAGACTGTTATTTACGGGCAGGTCCCTCACCAGCTCGGCGTGCTCGCTCGAGTTGTCGCCCTTGTGTTGGTCGTGTGACTTGCGGATTTCGCTCACGCCGCGATGAGTCTGCCAGACGGCGTGCGCAACGACGCCGGCGACGAACGACGTGGCGATCAGCAGCATAGCATCCATGGTGGCCATCGGCTCCACCGCACAAGGTCAAAGGGCGCTCGAGAGAGAACGCGGCGAGTGCTGAGAGAGGAAGTGGCGCCGACGTTCGTCGACCTTCTCATTCCGATTGGATGAGCAAACGGGATCGCAGAGCCGAATTGTCACCGCGAAAGTCTATTCTCTCGCATTCACGTGAAAGTTAAAGTTACAACACGACCGGCTCGTCTAACCTCTCTCCCTCGCAGCATGGTGTCGATCCTGCACACTCTCGAACCCTTCCCCCGTCCACCTTGCCCGTCGCTGTGCATCACCCGCCCAACCCGCTTCAAAGACAGTCGCCATCGCGCCGAGGAAGAACCGCTCGACTGCGAGTCCGGGCGAAGGGAAGCAGTACCGCGTGCAGTCTCCGCTCGTCGGACTGCGCAAGCCGGCGGACGAGAGCACCGCCTGCTGTTGATGCTGTTGCGGATGGGGGCTAGATGCGTGGAAGGGCGAAGCGGCGGAAGAACCGACCATGCCGGATCGCCAGACGGAGAGGGGCGTCTCGAGGTCAAGATAGGGGATCCCGAACGCAGGTAGGATCACCGTCCGCGCGAGGTGATTCTGCAACACGAGCTGCGCGTTGTGGTACGCGATGTGGAGCGGGACGAGCTCCATCTCGCCATTCTCGCCGGAGGGCTGCATCAGCAGCGACGCCCAGGTTGGCTGCGACGCGCGCGGAGGCGGTCCATCCCCCGGCGAAGACGACGAAGTGAGCGACGCGGTCGACGCCGAAAAGTCGACGACCACTCTGTCCCGCAGAGTGGACGCCGCACAGTCGACGTGTTGTCTCCATCCGCCGCGATAGACGACGAGCTGATTCGGCGGACTCGGTGGAGCCCGCACGGCTCTCAGCGTTTCGACCAATTCGGGCAACCAGACCTGCTCAGTCACCCACTTGGCAGCTTCGAGCACTCGCAACGCTTTCGCTTCTGCGGGGACGCCTTGATGATCCCGCGCGACGACGTATTCGCGCACCCACGCATCAAAAGTCGCGTTGTGCCCCTCGCGGGGTAACGGCAACGGCGCCTTGGTCAGGATGACGAGGTCAGACCGGCGCGAGTCGGCGAGCCATTGCTGGTTCAGTTCGCGGACGCCGGTCGAGTCGGGTCGGTAGTCGGGAGCGACGTGGTTGCGCGCGAAGCGGAGGCCGTCGGCGCGGCGGTAGCGGAGGAGGGTGGTGCGGACTAGTCGAGCGGGGTCGCGCTTCTCGTGCAGCGGCTCGCCGCTTAAGGACCTGTCGGATTCAGAACCCTCAGAGGATGCCGCCGCCCCGTCCGCATCGGAATCTGGAGGCGAAGCGACGTTTCCGAGCTGGCGTTTCTCGGCGCCCGTCGTCGAGATTGCGGGCGGGAGCGGCAAGCGGTGATACACCTTTCGATCCGCCTCTCCATTCTCGACCTGTTGCCGCGCTTGCTTGCGAGCCTCTTGCGACCCTTTCCGACCGCGAGTGAGGATGTCGGAACAGAGCGCGTGCGCCATGCAGTACCGATCTCCGTAGCAGGTTTGCGGTTTCAGCGTCGTCCAGTCGAGCAAGAGGTCGTGCAGACTCCATTGGGTCGTGTCGCCGACGAGGAGGAGGTGCTTCCCTTCGAGGAGCTCGCACAGTCGGTACCGCGAGGGCAGGAGAGCGTTTCGCGCGCGCTCGACGGCGGAGGGTTCCAACGAGGGCGGAGCGATCGCCTCGCAGGTGGGGGAAGCTCGCCAGCTCCATTTGAGCGATTCGCGGACCTCCCACTCGGAACCTGTGCCGTCGCCTTGAGCGTCTCCTTTGTAGAACCGCTTGTCGCATGCGGCGTAGCGCGCCTCTTGCTTGTGGACGGTCAAACTGGTGCCCGTCTTGGCCAGGGTGATCCCCTCCGGTTCGTAGACCCACTCGCCGGTCGAAGAGACGCAATCGAGGTAGGCTTGGAGGGCAGAAGCTTCGGCTCGCGAAGAGATGGCGGTTCCGGGCAGGCCGTTTAGGCGCCTTGCGAGAGCCGGAGTGAGCGCATCGGCGACGAGCATCTCTGCGGTCGACGAGAGCGAGTTGAAGAGTTCGTCGGATGTCGAGACGAACGATTTCGAGAGCGAATTGGCCGTCGCTGGGAGTGCTGCGGTGATGGCGATTGAGGGCGGCGACGACAACGGCGACTGTTCGAGCGCGCGCTTGTTGCGGAGGCGTTGACTGAGTGGGGTCATATCGCGCTTTGCTCGGAGGCGTTTGTCGTCTGTATACTCGACGGCTGCTGCATCGTTCCCTTGTTCGGAAAGCGACTCCCGAGGCTTGAAGGGAGCGGAGTCGCTGAATGCGTCATTTTTGCGAGTCAATCGGGAGCTCCTCGAGGAGAGCAACGCCCCTATGGCTCTCCATGCCAGCAGGACGACGAGTGCGGCGAGGACGACTCGGAGTCCGAGGCTCGAGCGGGACAAAGCAGGCGAGTGCCGCCCCATCCCAGCTCTGGAGAAGCGCTGGCTGGATCTGTACGGGCAATCGGATCAGCTCTAGAGACAAGGCACTATCATTCGTCCGACTCCGAGTTTACCTGGCCTACGTGACCGTCGAGGTGAAAGAGTTGAACGATTCGATGAAACCTTTCTGTCACAGTCGCTTCGAACATACTCTTCTGCGCAGTCTGGGCGCGGAAGATCGCCGCCGCTATGGTCTTCTCTCAGCCGCTCGTGCCGTCCCCGACCCTGTCCTCGTCCGCAAAGACTCCCCCGCTCGGCAGCTCGTCGTCGTCGTCGTCGACCCCACAACAGCAGCAGCCTGCGTCACCAGCGACCAGCAAAGCTTCCTACTCGACAGCGACAGCTCAACCAGCCACAGTCGGACTCGGTGTGTTGGGCGCACCAGGTCCGGATGAGGAGGAACTGGCAGACGCGTCGAAAGCCCAAGTCACCAGCCCGCTCGAATTGACCCAATTTGTGAGTCGGGCCTTCATAAGGTGGAATTCTCGAAACGAGCAAGCTCACTTACGCGGCACGCGCGCCCGGACAGGTCGACACGCTCCTGAATGACCTCGAAGCCCGATTCGATTCCCTCTCGTCCGATGTCCTCTCGAGGCGTGCGTACCCCTCGCTCCTTGCGGGTAGTTTGACGGCAACGAGACTTGACATCCACATGTGCTTGCAGTCAATTCACTCTCAACCCGGGTAGACTCGCTCGAGACGAGCCTCGCCGACTTGATGAGCGGTTCGACTCTTCCTCCGCCGCCGCCTCCGCCTGCAAGCACCAACGCCGCGTCTTCGACCTCTTGAGAGGGCACCCCTTGTTCATTCTTGCCAGAACCGTCATCCTTCACCACTGTTGTGTACAGATTATGCAAAGATCCCAGTCTCGCCAACGTTTGCTGACTGTTTTGGTGCTCCACGAGATCACTCTTGCGGACAGCGCAGAGCAACCGGGAGAGCGCCCAACGCGCCCAGCACAGAGGCAAGTTGGCTCGCTACGAATGAGCTTGTTTGATCACGATATCTCGACTGCATCGCTTGATCGACGATGGCGCGCGCGTAAAAGAAAGGAGAACGGAAAAGTCGATCAAGCGTTGCATCGGATCCCTCTACCACGGCCTTTCCGCGCCGTCGTACGACATGAACCGGCCCGAGTACTTGCCCGAATCCTCATCAACGAGCTTCAGGATCCCGTCAATCGAGTCCTCCAGCTTGGTGGGCGCCAGCTCGGCACCCATCATGCGCGCCCCGGCGTTGCCCATATCGGTCTGCGTATGCCCCGGGCAGATCACAAACGCCGTCAAGTTGTGACTCTTATGGTTCTCGACGTGGATCCGCGCAAAGATCATGTTCAAGGCGGCTTTCGAGGCCGAGTAACCCGTCGCGGGAGGGGCGGCCGAGTCGGGCTTGAGGTTGACGGCGAGCGAACCCATCGTCGAGGTGATGCCGATGATTTTAGGGGCCGACGATTTGAAGAGCAAGGGGGCGAGGGCTTTGTAGATCCGGAGCGGGCCGGCGGCGTTGATGTCCATTCCTTGCAAGAGGTCCGACGCCGAAAGCTGCTCGACGGGTCCAACGCCGATCGCGGCGCCTAGCAGAAGAACTTCGATCAGAAATGCTCCCTGAGGCGACTCAGCTCGGGAAGCTAGCCCGACTCGCCCGCATTTGCGATCAAAACGTCGACCTTGTCCGTCCTTTCCTGAACGAATTTCGCCGCCGCCTCGGCATCCTCATCCGAGACGCTGTCGAGCTTGACCACGTGAAGTTTGCCTTCCGGTAAGGACTTGACGAGCGCGTTGAGCTGGTCGGAAGTGGCGGGGTTGCGCGCGCCCGCGAAGATGAGGACGTTGTCGCGTTTCGCGAGTTGCTGGACGAGGGCGAATCCGATGCCGCGACTGGCGCCGGTCACTGTCGGGAGGGCTTAGAGCATGATCCCGAAAGCAGACCGATTGCGTCAGAGAACGTTTCCGAAGGGACTCACCGAAGTAAACAGTTGGAGCCATTTCAAGTTAGGAAGGAAGAGCAAACGTAGAGAGCAGTTCGGTGAGCGCGGCGCGGGTGAGGAGGAAAAAGAAGGGAAAGAGAGCAGCAAGACGAAAGACTTTACAGGGCTGTGCATCTAGGAGCCAAGGCTTATTTCGACGCAGAGTGGAGGCGGCCAAAGCGGCTGAATCAGCTGCAGCGTGTTGAGATGACTTGAGCATGCCCGATGACCGGCACCGCGTGGGCACGCAGCCGAGAGCCTTGCTTCCCGTTCGAAAGCAATCGAGGACTTGTCCCATGGTACGAATCGCTGGAAGGCAGAGTGCTCCGAGGCGTGCCGAAAGCGTGCGTAAGCCAGGTTGTCGTTCGTTTCTCGCTCATGGGCGAGGGGGAACGAGAGCGGGATGACCAAGCGATCGGTAAGCCGGAGCAGTTGATGCGACGTGCTTAGTCGGCTATGCGGGGCGCTGTGGCGCGGTATGGCGGAAGGGGAGGGCTGTGAAGTGGAATGTGGGAAGAGAGCGAAGGCTGCAGGGCGACGGCGCCGGCGGATTATGAGCTTTGGCGGCGACCAAAGCTCTGGGAAAGTCGGCGGAAAAGTCTCTGCTCGAGCAAGAAGCTTTCACGCATGTTGTAGTCGAAGTCTGTACCAATTAGATCCGACAAGTAGTCAAGGCGCCAAGCAGTTTCAGGAGCAAAAGAGATTGTTAGGCCACGCTCTCTCGCGACTGCCGCTATCAAGCTCCGAGTTAGCGTAGGGCTAGAAGGCAAAGACAAGCATTTCGAACAAGCTCAAAGGCGGGGGAGAAACAAGCGAGGCGATGCCGGCGAAAAAGAAAGGCTACAAGTTGAAAGTCGCCAGCGCGTCCGCTAGAGCGCTCTCGGGCGACTCGGTCGAGCATAGGTACTTGAAGGTGCATTGCGGCGCGTCGATCATCGACTCGACGATTTGCTGCAGCTTGGCGAGCGCCTCCTGATCGTTCTCTGCAGAAGTCTGCAAGTCGCTCTCCGTCCATGGCAGGAACCATGTGAACGTAAACGATTCGAGGTGAGGGAGGACGATCGAAAAGTTGCGACGGTCCTCACCGATGCGGATCCTTTGCTGCAAGAGATGCACACGTCGGATGGTCGTCGGGAAATTGCCGAGAAACCAGACGAGGTCCGGAACTTCGGTTCTGAACAGAACGAGAGTCTCGAGCTGATGGAACCGATCGCGGAGGCTGCTCTCGGGCATGGGGACCCAGCTGCATTTGTCACAGACCAGGTGACGTGCGTCGAGGTACCCGATGTTGCCTTCCCAGTCGAGAAGGACGTTCCGGAGGAAAAGCACAGTCTTGCTCGAGACGGGCAGCAATCTGAAAGAGGGCGAATCAAAACCGCCATCATCGACATCGAGAACCCGAGGTGCTGCAGCAGGAATTGCGCGTCAGCCCTCATCAGTCCAAGAGTCCTCCGGACTAGTTCGAGGCCGACGCACGAGGCAAGTTCTTGATTTTGAGGTTCAAGTACGGCGGTTTGAGCCACAGCGTATCAAGTGCTTGTGCGTAGGTCGTGATCATTGTGCACAATTCCCAACGATCAACATCCTCAACATCCGTATCGTGATCGGCGTACACGTAATGAACCACCGCTTCGCATGCCTGTTCTGGGGCATTTGAGCCGTATCGTTCCGGACTGCTGGCTCGGCTCACGGGGGCGACCGACCCATAGGCCCGCGCCTCAGTCGGGGCATGAAGCGAGTCGTGACCAGGCAGTGTGCGGCCGTGTACGCGTTCTGGCAAGCGAGTGAAGTCGAGGTAGAGGCGGCGGAGCGGACGTTGGCGACCAAATCCCGCCTCGAGGCGCGTCTTGAGGCGCTCGTACTCGTCCGGTCGCGGACGGTATGTATACAAGAACTGATCGTGGAGCTTGTCCTGCGCCCAGGCTGTGAAGGAGCGGTTCGTGAGCGCGATCTTGATGAAGAAGTCGACGCGATCGTGCAAGCGGTCGATGGCAAGCGGAGGCGCAGCGAATTCGAAGATCGCGAGTTCAAGCTCGAGCGGAAGTCTGTAGTGCATCTTCGGACGACTCGCAGCACGGGGGTGAGGGGTCCGAGTGAATGGTCGTCTCTCGCTAGCTCTCGCGGTCGCAGACTGGCGCTGCGGAATCCGCGCGACTGGGATTGTCCTCGACGAGAGCTGTCGGATGAAGTCAAGTCTGTCCAGTGCGAAGATCCTTCTCTGTTTACTGCTTTGCTCTCTCTTCCTCTCTCTCAATCTTAGTCCGCCGTGGGACGGAGTAGGCTGAGAATGAAGAAAAGGAAGAGAAAATGCGACTGACGGAAGAGTGGCTCGGCGGCGCAAAGGCTTTCGAATGGAGGAGACGCGGTAGATCACAGGGCCCATCCCTCGTATCGACGAGTACATTGTGAATCGAAATGTGCGTGGATTGCGAGTGGAGAATCAGGTGGAGGTTAAAACATACAACATGGGTTGGGAGAGTTGGGGGCGTCCTTGCTCGCCGGCCCTAGGCGTTGTCGACGACCCTGAATCCTCGTTCGTCTCCGCGTGCGCGTTCGGACCCGATGCGGATGACGCTGTTGGGACCTGCGGGTTCGACGATCCTGATCCCGCTGCCCTGGTTCCCCTTGCCCGGTCGCCGACTCCATTCGGGGCTGGCCCACTCCTGGATCTGTTGTTGAGAGACGGGCCTGACTGCGACGAGTTCCTTGCATTTGAGGAGGTAGCCGTGGTTGGTGGGCGAGACGGGGACGACGACGCTCGCGAGGCGCTTGTGCAGGCCGAGGGAGGCGACGGTCGCTTTCACCTTGGCCGAGAGGTGGAGCGGGGAGCGGAGCAGGGTGACCAGGAGGTGCGACGGCGCTTCCTCGGTGCGCGTGGAGGGAGGAGTCTTCGCGGCAGAGGCAGAGGCCGCGAGACGAGGACCCGAGGTCGAGGCGAAGCGGCACGTGCAGGTGGCGACGCGCTGCGCGATCCTGCTCGTCGACGTTGCGAGGCGGTTCATTATGGCGGTGCTTGTCCTTATGATCCGCGTGGACTGTGTGGCTGGAAAGAGATCGAGGTCGAGTTCAAGTGCGGAAGAAGCGACTCGTCGCCGGTTGACCGCCCACAGCCTTCAGCAGCTGTCTAGGACGCAATCATGGCACCCAAGGCAAGCTTGCATTCACGCGGGCGACCCGTCTACCCGACCCACTCCGCTCCCCGCGTCGCTGCAGCTCGCTGACCTCTTGTTCGAGCTCTTCTCCTTCTCTCCTCACCTCGCACCCACTCCATCCACCTGCTACACGCGATCGGATGGCCAACAGAAAAAGGGACAGAAGATGGATCTCAACACCTTCCTCGCGGATGAGAGTGAGCCCTGTCGTGATGCTCTTGCGAGGACCCATCGCTGACCCCTCTCTGCTGCAATCAGACACGGGTGGATCCTGGGCCGACGAGATGGACTTGCTCCCGACCGGTCGTAAGTACCCTCACACACTCTCTCAAGATGACCCAGACTGAACCCCCCCGTGTGAACAGCCTCGGCCGCCCCCTCGTTTGGCGAAGACGGCGTCGGACTCGGCGGATCCCACCTCAGTCGCGGTGGCTTTGGCGGCGGAGGCCGCGACGGTGCGTCTTTTTTACTCACTCACATCTGCTCCGCCTATGACAAGCTCACCCGGACCCGCGCACACAGGCCCCGGCGGGTTCGGAGGTCCCCCCGGCCGCTTCGACGACCGCCCGCAGCGCGCAGAGGTTCCCATCCCCTCCGTGCCCCCCTTCACCGCCTTTGTCGGCAACCTCTCGTTCGAGACCACCGAAGGCGACCTCGAAGACTTTTTCGGCGGCCTCGGCGTCAAGGGAGTCCGCATGGCCGCGCCCAGTCTCGATGGCAAACCGCGCGGGTTCGGCTACGTCGAGTTCGAGACTGTCGACGGACTCAAGAACGCCCTGACCGCGACGGGCACGGACCTGCAAGGGCGCAGCGTCCGCGTCTCGGTCGCCGAGGCGAAAGAGTCCCGCTTTGGTCGCGCCGACGAGGCCTCGACCTGGGAACGCTCCGGGCCGTTGCCCTCCTTGCCCGGCCGTTCGGGCGGGTTCGGTGCCGCTCGCTCGACCGGCGGCTTTGGAAGTGACCGCCCCGGCGGCGGATACGAAGAAGTTGAACGCGACGCCCCCGTTCGCGGTGGCAAATTCGTCCCTTCGGCTCCTTCGGAACCCCGTCGCGGTTTCTCCAACTACGGCGCCGAAGGCGGTTCTTCGCGTGCCCCGTACGCCGAGATCGAACGCGACGCCCCCGTCCGCGGCGGCAAGTTTGTCCCGAGCGAGCCGACGGCCCCGAGGCGCATGTTTTCTGACCGCGAACCGAGCCGGGCGGATGAAGGCTCGTGGGAACGCAAGGGACCGAGTGGCGTCCCGCCGCGCGGGACTGGCTTCGGTGCCGGCTCGAGGACTCGTGAGTCCCTCTCCTTCTCTTCGTCCTGCCTTCGTTGCGAGGCTTTCCTCCCTTTGCGCGGCGAGCGCACAGTCGCTCGCGGAGCCCGCCGCCCGTGCCCGAGCTTGACCTGACCGCTAGGCTGCTTCTGATCCTTCAGCCTCGGACCCTCCCGCTGCCCGTCGTCCGCTCCAGCTCTCTGCCCGTTCCGCCGCCGACTCCGGTTCCGCGTCGTCCACCGCCGACTCTGCCTCTGCCTCTGCCGGCGCTTCCTCCTCGCGCGCGAGTCCGTTCGGCGCCGCTCGCCCGATCGACACGGCCGCCAAGGAACGCCAAGTCGACGAGAAGCTCGCCAAGCAGCGTGCCGAGATGGCGGCTCAGCAGGCTGCGCGGGACAAGGAGCGCGAGGAGAAGAAGGCCAAGGCGGCGGCTGAGGGTGGACCTGCTTCGGGTGCTGCTGAGGCGAGCAAGTCGGAGGGAGCGTGGGTTCGCAAGGGACCGTTGCCGCCTTCGCAGCAGCGTCACAACTCGCGCGACTCGAACAAGCAACAGCAGCAGCCGGCTGCCGCCAAGGATCTGCCGCCTCCGGTTCCGACCGTCGGCGAGCCCGCTGCGTCCGCCACCCCTGCTGCCCAGCGCAAGGAAGGATTCAGCTACTCCAAGGCGGCTGGCAAGTCGGACGGTGGCGTCGACGCGGTGACGCAAGGTGTCGAGCAGGCCAAGCTCGAGTGAAACGGACGTCAAACTGGTTCGCTCGACGGCTTGGAAGCTCGTATACAGTAGATCTATTTTACCCTTTCTCGCTCTTCCTACCCTTCCCCTCTGCTCTGATCGACTTTCTATGATGGTAGTGTTCCTGTACAGTTAATCGTGCGTGCGCGCCGCGGGGAGAGGAGAGGCCGCGGGACTGCCAAAACAAAAAAAGAACACTTCGACCCTAATTTTTTCTCTCTTGCTCTCCCGCGACTGCGTTTTCGTCTCGAATACAGTGATTCTGCCTCCCCTGGTATGCGAAGGATGGAGAGGGATTTCAAGGGCGGAGCGATTTGACTTAGAAATGATGAAGTCGGACTCGCTCGGCAGTTGCCCTTCTCCTTGCCTTCGCCCATCCGCGCATCCCGCCCCGCTGGCCTCAAGATGCCGTACAGACTCCCGCTCAAGCCTGAACTCTCGATCCTCGAATTCGCTGCGCCCCCGCTCGCCATCGACACCTTGCACGACCGCGTCGATTTCTTCATCAAGATCTCGCTTGTCCACCGCTCCGTCACGGCCTGGGCGCAGGAACGCTTGCACGATCAGTTCCTCTACACCTACAGGCCCCGACCAGACGAGCACGAGCGCCTCAAGAAGCGTTTTGAGGCGGGATTCGGTCGGGACCGTTCGCTCTGCCGCCTTTACCTCGATTTGACTGAATTCCCGACGGACATCGACGAGGGAGAGGAGCCTCGCACCGACTCTGTCTCGGTTATGGTCAACTGGAATTTCTACGAGGCGCTCCCGATGGCCAGCGTACTTGGCGGCGTGGCAGGAGGCAGCGTTTGGGTCGAAGAACAGGGATGCGAAGCGGTCGCTCATTATGTACTGGACGATCTAGCTGGTTACGACCATTGGGAAATGTGCGCGATGATCGCGAGCTACAGCGAGGTACTCGACACGCTCTGGGTCAGGCTCCCGTGCTCAAACCTAAACATCAAACACTTGCCTCGTGCGTCGTCGTCGGTCAGGATCAGTCTCTGGGATCACTGACCTTTCGAGGCTGACGCGTACATCCTCGCTACAGCACCTCGCGTACTACATATCCGTGGCGCTTACGCAGTGAACTGGGGCTCCTTGCGATTGTTTCCAATCTCAAGCGAGACTGTGCTTTTCATGCGGAGCATTGACTTCCTCGACATAAGTTAGGGCCCTTCGACGACCTCGACGCTCGCCACCTGATCTTTGCCGACTGCTGGTGGTTTCGAACGTCCGCTGGTAACGTCCTCCCTCGATGCTATCAACTCGAGACTCTCGTTCTGTTCGCGACGGAGAGCTACGACCTCGCCTGGTTGCTCGCCAACTTGCCGACGACCATTCGACGGGTGTATCTCTTGCAACAAAGGATCCGCATCGACGAGGACCGTCGCAACTTTTCCATCGTCCTCCCTCTCCTCGAGTTGTTCACGTTCACATGGCTCCACCCATCGACGGAGAGCGAATCGCAGACTACTGCAGATGACGATCAGGACGCGCTCGCCGAACTGCAGCAAATCGTCAAGTCGATCGTAAAGGCGCCGATATGTACCTTCAACTTCCTGCACTCGATAAAGTCGTCGGAGGACGCGTTGGCGGATGCGCTCGCGGCCTTCAAGTTGCATTTGTAGCCTTTCTCTCACTTTGTGTCGCCTCGCTTGCTTGAACGCTTGATTTGCATTTTGGCTTGCAATCTGTCGTTTTGCAGCTTGCGGCATAGCGAGAAAGGGAGAGAGGAAAATGCCTCGCGCTTCTCCTTCAGAGTCACGAGCGCTCCTCGAATCGCGAACTCTACGGGCATCATCTAACCCCGACTCTCACGCCCGCTCGCTCCACAGCGCCGGTCAAGATGCGCTACAGACTCCCGCTCGAGCTTGGACTCACGATCCTCCAACTCGCTGCGCCTCCGCTTGTCATCGACAGCTCGCGTGACCGCGTCGACTTTTTCATCAAGACCTCGCTCGTCCACCGCTCCTTCACGGCCTGGGCCCAAGAACGCTTGCACGACCAGTTTCTCTACACCTACAGGCCCCGACCAGACGAGTATGAGTGCCTCAAGTTGCGGTTCGAGGCAGGGTTCGGCCGCAATCGTCCGGTCCGCCGTCTCTACCTCGACTTGAATCGCTTGCCCCTAGGCATCTACGCCCGAGAGGAATCCCTTCCCGACTCGGTCTCTGCTACGATCAACGGACGAGTCTACGAGCCTGTCTCGTCCATCAGTGGATCCAGCAACCGGGAACAGGTCGGCCCAACGGCACAAGGACGGGCATGCGAAGCGGTGGCTCATTACGTGCGGACGAGTACGGCACAGGCCGAGAGGTGGGAAGTCTGCGAGATGATTACAGCCTACTGTCAGGCACTCGACATGTTGTGGCTCAAACTGCCGATTATAAAGCTGGACATTGCCGACTTGCCTCGTGAGTCTGCCTGCACCTGGACGAGGATCTCGGCCACTCTCGCACTCGCGCAGGCTGACGAGCGAGTCCTACTGCAGCACCTCGTGTACTGTACATTGACGATGACGCTGTCGATGACCCGTGGGGCTGGTTCGGATTGCTTCCCCTCGCAAGCGAGACTGTGCTGTTCCTGCGGAACATCGATATCAGCGCGTACGGGACCGAACACGGCTACGCCACACGCCACATGATATTTCACAGTTGTCGGGCGACCGAAGGGTCCTTGACTTACGTTCTGGATCAATTCCCCCACCTCGAGACTCTCGTTTTCTTCGATCCCGAGGTCGACAATCTCGTCTCAACGCTCGTCACCCCACCGGCGTCGCTTCGACATGTGCATATCCTGGAGCACAGCATCAACATCTCGTGGGCCCAAATTGACGCTCGGCACGTTCTTCCTCACCTCGAATCGTTTACGTACACGCTCCTTTTCTCAGGGGAGAGTGAACCGCAGGCGCGTGCAAATGACGGATCGGAGCGTCACGAACTCGTCGATTTACAGCAGGCTGTCGAGTCCATCATTGACGCGCCACATTGCACCTTCAAGTACGTGCGGTCGATCAGGTCGCCGGAGGACGCGTTGGCGGACGCGCTAGCGGCTTTCAAGTTGCCTTCGTAGCCTGTTATCTCGCCACGCTTCGCTCGCTTGCTTCTTTCAACGCTTGCATTTGCCCTTTAGTTGCATGGTCGCAACAAAATCCAGCGAAAAAGACGGAGAGAAGAGAGAGAGAGAGAAAAACGAACGTCCGAAGGGCGGTTTCCCATCTGCAGCTGCCTTCCTCGAAGACGAGTTGCTTTGTCGCACTTTCTTCTCGCACTGGAAAGCGGTCTCATCCTAAACTACGCTCGACTCGTTACTCGCATTCACGATCGGCTTGGTCGGTGGCAGCGACCTCCCTCGCGCGCCCTTTCTGAACCATCGCCAATTCTATCCCGAAGGCTGCATACAAACAGCGCGGACTGGTCTTGCCTCGCCGACAAGATTCTTCTTGCTCGACTCCGAAATGGAGCTGCGTGTACCAGGTCGCCGGGCTGTTATCGGCTGCTCACCTCAGCCAGCCGCCCTCCACGCACTTGATGACCGATGACCGAGAACTTACGCCTCGAGGCTGAGTCAGCTTGCCGGCGACTAGTGCATTGCATTCCCGTCGTGCTTGCACCTTGTCTTTCTCTCCCCCTTGCTACACATCAAACCGCCCCCGAACACACGCGCCTGTTGTCATGTCCTCCTCTCCCGTCGTCTATTTCGGTGAGTTCCAATGGCTGTTGCATCTTCACGCACGCCAGAGCTGACTCGAGAACGGGACAACTTACCCGCGCTATGCACCCGCAGTCACTGGCGCGAACCGCGGTATCGGCTTTGCGCTCGTCGAACAACTCGCCTCGCGCGACAACATCCTCGTCTTTGCCGGCGCCCGTGACCCCTCGAAAGCCGACCGCCTGAACCAACTCGCGCAAGAAAAGCAAGGCAAGATCGTCGTGGTCAAGCTCGACGTCACGTCGGAGGAGGATGCGAAGAAAGCCGCCGAGACGGTCAAAGAAAAGGCGTCGAAAGTCGACGTCTTGATCGCCAACGCCGGTGAGTTAACGCCTCCCTCTTCGCACCAGTGAGAGACTGGGAAATGTTTGCTTACCCGACACTCCTCCTTATAAACCGGACAGGAATCGGAAACGGTACCGGTGCCGCACACGAGCTCGACTTGGCCGAAATGCACTCCGTCATCGATGTCAACGTCGGCGGCCCCCTTCGGATCTACAAAGCCCTCTACCCGCTCCTCCTCGCTGCTCCCGCGCCGCGCGTCATCGGTGTCAGTTCGACGCTCGGCTCGATCGCCTTCAACCTCGACGCGGACCAAATCGGTCCCTACAAGGCCGGGTCGTACTCGGTCTCCAAGACGGCGCTCAACATGCTCTTTGCGCGGATCCACACCGAGAACCACAAGGATCACAACATGACGGCGTTTGTTGTCTGCCCGGGGCACACGCAGACCGACATGGGCAACGCGGGCGCGCAGAATTTCGGACTCGAAGAGGCGCCGGTCAAACTGGCAGACTCGATCCAGGGATTGCTCAAGCTCATCGATGACGAGACGGGCCAGTATGCCGGCCGGTTCATGTCGTACGACGGCGCCGAGCGGCAGTGGTGAGGGCGGGCGTAGGTGCCCGTGACTCGTAGTCGATTGGCGACCCTCGGAGCTTGATCGTTGTACATTCTGTTGCAATCACTCTTCTCAATCTCAGAGGATCCCCGTCTCGTCCGAGGCACTGTGAGGGACTACGCCAGAGAGCCTCATTCTGTTGCCTTGTGGCAAGCATCTCTTTTCCGCAGCCGTCGGCCGATTCGGCCCCACCTGCTGCTGCAGGCGGACTTCCTCTTTTCTTGACTACTCAGCCTCGCAGACTCGACGACCTAAATGGGCGCCTTCTATGACGAGATACCGAACGAGACCTTGATCGACTGGATCAAGTACGTCCTGCGCACCCCGTCTGCCGCTCCTCTTGGCATGGCGCACTTTTCGCAGATCCGACCGCTTCATGCGGCTCGCTGACCCTGTGCAACCCACAATCGCAGGGCGCAGAAGATGTTTTGGGTCGCCACTGCTCCTCTCGACGGACAAGGAACCGTCAACGTCTCGCCGAAAGGTGCACCCTCCTCGATCCCCAATTTTCTTTTGACTCGAGACCTTCGTTCCCTCCGGAGATGCCGATGACTGATACTCCAACCCCCGTCTTCGCACTGAACAGGCTACGAGTGCTTCGAGATCGTCTCGAAGAACGCCGTCTGGTATCAAGACATGACCGGGTCGGGGAACGAAACCATCAGCCACCTCCGAGAACCAGGAAACGGACGCTTGACCATCAGTGCGTTCCCCTACTCGACCCGGCCATACATAATCTCGCTCACGTCGACCCTCGGGACAGTGTTCAACGCTTTCGAAGGACCCCCGAGGATCGTGCGCCTCTTCGGTCGCGGCAAAGTCTTTGAGCGAGATTCACCAGAATACAACGAGCTGCTGCCCGTCGGCGACCATCGCCGCTTGCCCGGATCCAGAGCCATCATCTGGCTTGATGTTGATCGCGTGGGCACGAGCTGCGGGTACAGTGTGCCGTTCTTCGATTACGTCAAGGATCGGTGAGCTACGCGAATCTTTCTCCTCTGCTCCGTGCTGCACGCTGCAAACGCCGGAGCGAGAGCCATGTGACACGGCATGGAAGTACATCCTAATGGTCACCATTTACACAGGGACCGCCTCAAAGACCACTTTGCCGATAAGGAGGACGTCGACCGCGCCTACCTGGACGAGCACGCTTGCGAAGACTGCACCCTCGCACCCGCCACCGAAAAGGGCGGCATGCGCGCTTACTGGGAGCTCAAGAACTCGGAAAGCGTCGACGGTCTCCCCGGTCTCGGCATCGCCGGCTTCCCGCCCAAGGAAGGCGCGATCCGAAAAGCGAGAAAGGGAGTCAAGGTCGCGTATGGGCAAGCGGCCAAGTCTAGCGCCGGCGGATGGATGCAGGAGGTCAAGCGGACTCTGGGAACGGAATGGCGCTTCGAGCTGGGACTGGTCGCGGGCGCGGCGGTCGGGGTGTGGCTCGGTGCGAGGGGATGGGAAAGCTTCGTTCCTCGATGAACTGGGGATGCAGCCGACCTCACGAGGCCAAAGCTTACAGATAAAGGCCGATAAACTCGACAGCACAGCTTGTGTTCGCATCAGTAGTGTTGTGTACAAAAGCGATGTTGCGCCAAGATTCCAAGGGCAAGGGGAATGCAGACGTGACAACAAAAGCTGGCGTTCCTTCCTCGAGGGCCTCAGAAACTCTTTGACATGAGGTGCTGAACAATCTCTGCCGCAGGAGCGGTTGTGGAGACGTCGCCGACGCCCGTGCCTGCTCAAGGGTGACGAAGAGTAAGTGAAGTGCTCGACAAAATCCTTCCAGTCCGAGCCTCTCGAGACGGTTTTCGAGAGTGTCCACGGCGAGGCCAGACGTACCTGCCCAGGTGACTGGCGGCCCTCCCTTTTGTACCTCGCCGGTACCCTCGCTCGTCTGATCTCGCAATCCTCGACCGTCAACGCCGGCAGGCCATCCCGTCGTCCCTCTCGCCACATCCCACCTCAGACTCCGCGCCGTGCTCGTTTCGCCGTCCTCGGCTTCGACAAGGAGCTTCTTCTGGGGGCCAGAAAGCGTAGACTCGTCTGCGACGCAGAGTGCGGTGCCGGTCACGACGGCGGCGACGCCTTCGTGCGAGAGGAGCTCGGAGACGGCCTGGGGCGACGAGATACCGCCCGCGGCGAGGATCAGAGGTGCCGACGCCGGATGGGACTTGAGTGCCAGAACCGAGTTGAGGAGAGAGGCGAGCGAGGCGCCGCTGTCAAAGTCGGCACCGTGTCCGCCAGCTTCGGTACCTGGATCGCAAACAATTCGGGTCAGTTCTAGGCAAAGCGAAGCGCTCGTCCGCCGAACCCGAAGCGAGGGAGAAGGCGAACCTTGCAGCACGATGGCGTCGATGCCCGGCCAAGTCATCACCTCTTTGGCTTTGTCCGCCGAATGGACCATGATCACGATGAGCAATTTCTCCTTCGTCGTTCTCGCCGCCGCATTGCCCTCGGTCGGCGCTTCCGTCTCAATCTTGCGAGCGCGGTCCACCCAGTGTTTGAGATCGACGGCGAAGGAGATCCAGATCGAGCGCGCGTTGGCTCCGTGGATGATGTAGCGAAGCCATTTGTCGCCTTCTTGGGCGCCTTGGTCCGCCGGAAGATGCGGTGCTTCAAACTTCCAGCCCATGAAGCCGATACCGAGTCTGTCAGGTCTCGGAGCATCAGCGTAATCCGGACCTCGTGCGCTATAGACGATGTACTGACGGCAGATTGTCACCTTCTTTGAGGGAAAGAGCTTCTCGAGCCAGTTGGACGTCCTCGACGAGCGTTTCGATCGGCTTGTGGCCCTGCAGGATAGATTACCTGTCAGTACGAGCTGCTCCGTCGAGCTCCGCACATCAGCTTACGGCGCCAATGTATCCGAAGCCTCCTGCTTTGTGCACCGCGGCGGCGAGGCGGCCTCCCGCTACGCCAGCCATCGGGGGACATACGAGCGGCAAGCTGCAGCCAAAGCGAGTCTGGAAAGCCTTCGCTGCGAGGGTACGAGTCGCCATAGTGTGCAGAGCGTAAAGTGCCGCGGGCAATCCCTTCTTCGCTTTCGGAGGTGGGGCTCAGGAAAATCACGTGACTCTATGCACATTCTCGTTCACATTTCAAGCGGATCACAAGCTCGACAAGCTATGCACGCCGACACCTTTGAAAAAATTCAAGCGAAGGCGACATTAGAGGCCGGACGACGCCCTGGAGCGCTCCGACCGTGCGCTAAGCGAAAGCGTTTTCGAGACGAAAGGACGATTGCCGAGCATGACAGCTATGTGCCGGACGGTTCAGACGTCAGCTGCATGCTCTTTGCGACGTCAACAAGCGCACCTCACGGAACTCACTGGACTTGGCTTTGTCCAGATCAGCCTCGAGCGAGTCGACTTTTTCCGTCAGCAAGCGCATCTTCTCCTCGAGCTGCTTCTTCTCTTCCTCCTTCTTCCACGCTTCGGCCATCGAGTCAGTGTGGAGCCGCATGGCTTCCTTCCGGGCACTCCTCGCTTCGTCGAGTGCTTGCTGCGTCGCCTGCTGCGTGCGCTCGAGGTCTTTGACCTGTCGCGCAGATTTTCTCGCGCGTGCGGTCAGCCAGTCGACGTTTTTCGCATTCAGAGAGTAGACATCCAAAGGCACACCTGATCATTAAGCCTGGCGACTTCTTCCTGAGCACGCTGTTCGCCGTTCCGGTGGCCGTCGCGCAGCTCGATCATGCGCTTCAAGCCCGCTTGCAGGTCGATGCGAGCCTTGCGGACCTCCTCGAGTTCTTTTTGGGTCGATTCGAGCTGCTTGACGACCGTCTCGTACTCGGACGCAACCTCTTCGCGCTTCCGGACCGCCTCGTCACGCTGCCGAGTCGTTTCCGCCAACTCGCGACGCGCCCGAGCCAATGCCTCCTCCTGCGTGGGGTTCTTCGCCTCCTTGCGAGCCTGTTCGACTTCGGTGTCTTTTTGCTTGAGCTGCTGCGTGAGATGGTCGATGTGCTCGGTGCATTTCGTCTTCAAGGTCGAGTAGTCGGCTTCGAGCTGGGTCGTGTGACACTGCTCTTCTTCGTAGAGGCGACGGAGCGACTGCATACCGGAGTAGGCGTACTTGTACGCGTCGGCGGCGACAAGGTCGGCTCGCTCACGCTCGTCCTCAAGGAAGATGATCTCGCGCACCGCCCCGTGGAGCTCTTTCTGGAGGGCTTCTGTTGGGGAAATTGTCCTTCGTCAGCACGGAAGCCAGGCAGAGCTGCGAAAGCTAGCCCCGCTTGCGACTTACCCATCTCTCGCTGAACCTTGTCAAGCTCGGCGCGATACTTGCGCTCGCTTTCCTCCTTGGCCTGATTGGTCGAGCGAAGGAGGGAAGCGACGCGATCACGAGCGAGCTTTGCGTCGGCGATGTTTGCGTCAAAGGACGCCAGTTTGGTCTGCAGCGCTTCTATAGGGGAACACGTCAATCAAATAGAGGGGCCGACGGAATATATAAAGCTGCCGTACCCTTTTGCACGACGGCTTCCTTCAGGTTCCTGCTTTGAGTCTCGATCACCTCTTTCTGCCCGTCGTAGCGACGCTGAAGGTCCGCGTACTCGGTGCGCAAGCGTTCCAACTCGGCCTCCTGGGCCTGGCGCTCTTCACTTTCCTTCTCGAGAGCGGCCAGCTTCCGTTCCAGCTCGTCGCGTTGTTCGATCGACTGGCGAAATTCCGCCGACGTGCGCGCAGCGTCGGCTTGAGCATCTTCGAAGCGAGATTGCAACGTCTGGAGCTCTTGCTGCGCTTGAGAGAGCTGCAGACGAGCTGCTTCGAGAGCGTCCGATTCGTTGCGCTTGGTCTCCTCGAGACGGGCGTCAGACGCGGCAGCGGCGGCGGCGCGGTCTTCTTTGAGCTGGGCGACCGTTTCTTCGTTCGAGCGAACTTGGGCTTGGAGAGCGTCGATGCGCTCGTCGCGCATTTGCAGGGCGACCTTCCACTTGCGGTTCTCGAGCGCGACTTCCTCTTCGTGACGTTTCGTCGCCGCTTGGCGCTCGGTCACCGCCTGCTGAGCAGCTTTGCGCGCAGCTTCGAGGTCGCGTCTCAAGTTGGCGAGATCGGTGTTCTGACGCGCAATGGTCAGATTCGCCTCGTGAAGGTGCTTCTGCTGGATCGGGTCGAGCCTCGGCTCATTGCGGACGCGGGCGTGTTGCTGCTTTAGCTCTTCGACCTCACACGCGAGCTGGTGCAGGCGCTCGTGGTCGGCCTTGTGCACCTGGTCGTACTTGACGATCTTGTGGTGCAAGACGCCGTTTTCGTGCAGGGCTTGACGGAGCAGCTCCGCCGTCGTCTGGTAGCGGATCTCCGCATGTGCGAACGGCGGAGCGGCAGGCAGGGCGAGGGCACCGACGGGTCCGAAGGCGAGTCCGAGACCGTTCGGGACGGGCGCGCGTGCCTGCTGCTGCTGTGGTTGTTGCGGCTGCGAGGCGAACGGCGCCGGAAAGGCAGGCGGCGGCGGCACGAAAGGCGCGGCGAACGGGTTGAAGGACGTCGCGCGAGCACGCTGATCGAGGTTGAACTGCGGCATTCCGTGCCAAGCTGGCTCACTCGCGGTGCTGCCGCTCGTGGTCCGCGAGCGAGCCTGTTCTTCGCGCAAGACTGCTTCGGAACGGATCGTCTCGACTTCCGCGGTGGACCCGGGCGCTGGCTCTGGCGACGGCTCGACGCGAGCAAAGTCGGCATGGAAGTCCTGAAAAGTATGGAAGGTGATCAGTCGCTGAACGCGTGGCGGGCTGCAAGAAGTGCACGTACGAATGGTTTCGGCTTCGCGGCTCCCTCGACGACAGGCTGCCTTTTCGTTTCTGGAGCGGCGTCAGCCCTTGCGGCTTGAGACGACTGCGCCGAGTCTCCGGCGCTGGCGGCGACTGACGTTCCGCTCTTGGATCTGTCATCCACGACGACGATCGCCACGCCGGTCGAGATGGCAATCGGTGGAGCAGCGCTGGCCTCCTTTCCGGCCGCTTTCTCTCCGGCTACGTCCTCCGAGATTGACTCGGCATGCAGCTCCCCGTCGACGAAGGAAACGGAGGTATCGGGGGTGTCGCCAACCTGGACGGACGAGCAATTGGTCCTGTCGGCCGAGGAGGGAGTCGTCTTCTCGGCGATTTCGGCGGTGGGGAGGTTCTCCGACGACGGCGGCGGCGGCGGCGGCGTCTTGGGGGGCGCGGTGGCGAGCTCGTCGCTCGAGCGCATAGCCTCTCGGACCGCGCCTTCGAGGGATACGCCCTCCTCCGGCAAAGTCTTCTCCTGCGGCATCGACTGCTCGGGCGGGGCCGACGAAGTAGAAGCCTTATCATCGGAGCTTCCTCCTTCTCCGCCTGCCTCGGCGGTGGTGTACGAAGGAGCGGAACCTTCCGTCTCGGTCGAGGAGTCCTCTTCCTCCTCTTCATCCGAAGAGAGACCGTAAGGGACGAGAGAGTTGCTAAAGATCGAGCGTCGCGAGCTCGAGATGCTGGCGCTGGTAGGAGAAAGCGGCGGGTGGACAGGGGGAGACGAAGAGCCACGGTCGAGTTGCGCGCTGGAGTCGAGCACGGGGGTCACCGAGCCGTGACTCGAGCTGGCCGACGAGAGAGTCGACGGATGAGGGCGGAACTCGAGAGGCGCAGAAGACAAACCGAGCCCGCCTGCGCCGGCATTCGACCCAGACGCCGAAGCGCTCGCGCCGACGCCGGCTGACCTTTCGATGAGGTCTCTGTTCCTGCGCGGCAGAGTCTGCGCTGAAGCCGACGAGTTGTCGGTCTCCGAAGGACGCCTGATGGCGATGGCCTTGCTCGTCCTCGCGAAAAACGACGACGTGAGTTCGACGATTTTGGCTTTCTCTTCGACAGAGAGCAAGCTCGACTCGGTGTCGACGGAAGAGACGCTCCCCGTCGGTGCCGAGGTGGACGCGAAGTGCTCGACTGGCCCGAGCTGTGTGGTGGTCGAGACGGGGTAGACGAACGATTCGGGCGACGGCGTCGTGCGGTAGGTCTCGTGGTTGTATTGGAAGCCGCCGTCGGCCGAGGTCTCGGTCGAGGGGTTCATCGAGTCTTCCGGGGGAAGGGCGCTAGCTGAGGCGCTTTTGGCGACTGTGCGGAAGCGAGATGGCTGGAAGAGAGTTGCCGTTGGGGAGAGGGAAGGACGAGCGGCCGAGCCTGTTGCGGACCGCGCTCCCAGTGCGGACGACGGCTGCGTGAGACCTGTGCGTTCTTAACCTGCGACGTCAACACACGCACGAGCGCCGCGAAGGAGAAGCACACTGCGGCGTGTTCAGCAAGCGTCGGTCAGACCCACCTGTGAGGATCCTACTCATCCCCTGCGCGCTGCCCGTGCTCGACACGGACGAGCCCGCCTCTTGCCTTCTGAGATCTTCCGCTGTCCACCATTTGCCGGCTGAAGTCTCGCTGTGAGCATCGTCGCCGGGCGTCATCGTGCCCGACTCTTTCGTCTTGGATGGGTAAGGCGTCGGCGACGGCGCCCGAATCGGGATCGCGGTCCTGCTGCCGCTCATGGCGATGACCTTGAAAGCAGAGAAAGCACTGATACGTCGGCACAACGCCGAAGCAGGGTCGAGTGGTCGGTTGTGACTCGGGAAAGCGGGCGAAGGGAGAAAGACTCGGAAAGTCCACGGAGAGGTGCGTGCGGTGATCGGATGGGACGTAGGACCGGACTCAGCAGGCATACATTGCCTACTGAGGGCGGGTCTGAAAGCGGTCGTGAGGGGGAAGCAAAGATGCGAGAAGAGAGGAAAGAGCAGAGCTTGAAAACCGTCGACGTCATTCGGGGTCTCAGCGTTCTGCCGACAGTCGCCGGGTGAGAGAGTCAGCGCGAGTACAAGAGAGTAGTCAAGGGCGAAAGGGATAGACGGACCCTGACTGGTTGCGCAACATCCTGTGCAGGAGTTGTGGACGGCTTCTTGCGGCGAACTCGACTCACTTCACAGCTTGGGAGAGAGTGCGCGACTGCCAACCCGGATTTCCAGTATAGTTACACATCTCGGTCAAGAGCACGAAAGGAGAGATACATCGCCTACACTACCCTGGCCGCATTCGAAAAGGACGAGTGCTCCGGGGCTTGTCGAAACGAAAGAGAGGGTCGATCAGAACCGACTCGGTCCAGCCTCGACCTCGGCCTGATCGCTGCTCTGCGCCAGCATCTTGGTCCAGTCGTAGCGGTCGTACTTTTTCCGAAAGTCGGCGACGCGGGCCTTGTTCTCGCGGCGGTCGAGACGGCGCGGCTTGCGCCACTTGCGAGGCTCGAGCGAGAGGAGGTTGCCGATAATCTCGTGGGCAAAGTATCTGTGCGCCGTTCCATGCAAACGGGGAAAAGCGTAGCGAGTCAGCTCAGAAGCCCACCTCGCAATCGCAGCGGGTTCGCGGCAACGCACCGGGTAAATTCTCCTCCGCCCTTGTCGCCGACCTCTCCCTTGGTCTCTTCGCCATCCAAATCCCGATCCGGCGCATCATCAACACCTTCAATGATGTGTCCGTAGCCCTTCTCGCCCTTGTAGTCGAACTGGACGGCAAAGTACGGCAAGTTGGGCACAAGCGCACGTCGGAACGGGCGCGCGGGCGTGAACGAGATGAGCTTCTTGTGCTGCGACCATTCGGCTTCGGAGGTCTGGATCGCTTCCTGCACGCGGAGCATAACCAGTGTCAGTTCCTTCGCTGGGGTTCGAGTCCACGAGTCCACGAGGGAGCAGACGCACTGAGAAGTAAATCGGGAGCTGGTCAAACAGGTCGAACGGGACCGGAACAGCCTCGATGTAGCTGTGGTTCTGGTACTTGTGGCTGACGATCGTCTCGAAAAAGACGACGCCCTTGTCCTCGTTCGCAAACATCTGCATCAGCGTCTTCATAAAATTCTGTGCGCGTAACGAGCGACTTCGAATCCGTCAGCTTCCGAGCTTCCTCTTTTAACGGAGTGCGACGCGATGGAGATATTGTTCTCGACACCAACACGCACCTTGATCTCGTCCCATCCTTCTTCCTCGTCAATCTCGAGGCAGCTGAGGTAATGCTGGACGGGGACGATCCGGCAGTGTCCCGGCACGAGTTCTTCGTTCTCCATCAAAGCGAGGTAGGTCCGCGTGCCGAGCGCGACGACGGGCGCTTTCGGAGGATCGCCGTCATCCGAGTGGCAGAGGGTGCATCTGAGAGTTGAGGTGAAGGTTGAGTAAGCGACATCTCTAAGCGCTGCAGGTTCGCTTCCCCGAACATCCCCACAACACTGCAAAGGAAAAAGAAAGAGAAACACTCACGAATCAAGCGCCTTTTTGGTGCGCGCATAGTCCCCGACCGCGAAAGCCCTCTTGAGCGCTTCACTCTTCATCTTCTTCCTCGCGAACCGCTCCGCATTATCGTCGATGTAATCGAGATCCGTCGAGTACCTCGCGTCGGTCGCGATCCGGTTCGCGACTTCGGTATCGAGCGCGCGCTGGTCGTTCATTCCCCCGGAGAAGCGCTCTTGCCGTACGAGGTCGTCGAGAGTCAAGGCGTCGTCGTCGGCGTTGTTGCGGATCAGCTCGCCCGTCTTGGGGTCGCGAGTCTCGAATTTCTGGTGCGCCCGCGGAAACAGAAGGCGGGTCAGCAACCTGTATCCGCCTTGTTCGAGACAGAGGGAAAAAAGCTGAAAGAGCTCACGGGTTCCTTCTTGCCCCTGCGACCTTTCGCCAATCGCTCCGCCTCGATCTGGTCCGCCACTGACGTCCCAACACCGACATCGTACATCCTCCCTCTCCCATCCAGCGTCGGCAACACCTGCACCCCTTCTCCAAGTTTCTTGCTCCCACCGAGGGTCTGTTCCATGCCTTCATGTTCGGCGATCGCCGGCCCTGCTTCAAGGGAGCGTTTCCGTTCGCGTTCGTATTCGGCTTCGAGGGCGGCGGCGTCGTCCGCGTCCATAAGTTTCGCCTTGAGGACCCGAGCCTGCAGTTTGTTCAGCTCGGATTGAGACAAGACATTCTTGCCGCCATGGTTAGGAGCTGAAGTGGCCGGGCCGGTAGAAGTCGGATCGGGAGCGAGGACGGTCGATTGCGACAAGGCGGAAGTAGTCCTCCTCGCGACGGGGGGCGTAAAGACCGAAGGGATCGGCGTAGAAGGTCGGGAGCCGGACGCGGAACCTCCTCCGCCGGGACCTCCTGCGACCGACGAGGAAGAGCTCGTGCGCGGTGGCATGGCGGGAGGCGTCTCGCCCGGTCGGCGGAACGACTGCCTCGAAGCGGACATCGGACGATCACCACCACCGCCGCTGCCTGGCGTGGCTTCCATATCCGTAAAGACGAAACGCCTGCCTCCTCCATCGGCCGTCATGCCCGTTGGAGTTCGCGCACCCGCCGGCGTTCCGCCGTGCCCAAACCCACTCTCGCTCCTGCGACTCTTGCGTCGGTCCCCTCTCTCGTCGAGGACCCTCCGCTCCTCTTTCGCGTCTTCGAACGCTTCGAGAGATCCGTACCGCTCCATCGCGACGTCTTCGATCGAGCGCCCTTCCTCCTCGGCGGCTTCGTACGTTCTCTTGAGTTTCGTCATTCGCCATGCCGAGCCGGACGAGCCCGGTGCAGGTGACCCGCTCTTGGGAGTAGAGGCGCTTTCGACGGCGGCGGACGAGGCAGACGCAGCATTCGCGGGAGTGCCTTGCCAGTACGCCTTGTTCAACTCGCGCGAAGACTGGCCCATCGTGTCCTGTTGGAGGCCGTCTCTCTTATGAGCTAAGTGGCACATTAGCCAGTCTCCGGGTATGAGGGACTCACCGCCGGGTCGACTTTTTCTTTCGGTTCCTTGCGTCTCCTTTCCGTCCCGAACGAGCCAAAGAAATCGCCCTCGTCCGTGGTGGTGCCTCCTCCTCCCGGCAGGCCAAAGAGCCCGCCTCCTCTCTCGCTCGAACCACCGACGTCACCTTGGCCGTACCCGTCGGTCATGTCTTGCGGTTCGAGCCTGCGGAGACCGGCCGTGGAGGTGGGCATCGACCCGATACTGAACGTGCCGACGGTGTCGACGGGCGCCTGGGGAGCCGCTGCCGAGGCAGCCTCGGTCGCTTTCTCGACCCATTCGTCGTCGTCGTCGTCATTGGCGTCGTGGGCTGCATCCTTCTTCCTTCCAGACGACGAGACGTCATCCCTCTTTCTCGACGACGAGTGCTTGTGACTGCGGTGGTGGTGGTGGCTGCTGCTCTTTCGCTCGCTATCCTTGTCTCTATGGCGGTCTTCGTCTGCGTGCGAGCGGCGGTGTCGCTTGCTCGACGAAGCGGCGTCATCATCGCGAGACGAGCGACTGTGCTTGCTTCGGGACGAAGATTCGCGATCCTCTGAGCGCGAGTGGGAGCCCATCCCTGTACTCTTTTGTTCGGGGCTTTGTAGCTCTGCGGGGAAGGCGAGAGGCTCGCTATGGCCGGCCGTGTCGCGGATCGAGTCTTGCGTTGAAGCAAATCTGAGCACGTGAGGGGAGGCGTCGGTGCGGGGTTGAGTGACGGTTCTCGTCGCCTTCGGCGCACACGGCTCGAGGTTGAAACAATCCATCACCGTCGGCTTTCAAGAATACTTGCCATGATCCGCTACAACTTGAAACGGGGCTTGCTTTCTCACCGCATCTGGAATCGCGCCTTCCGAACTCCGGGCGAAGCAAGTTTACTTTCTTTCCCGAGCGGGATCCCCCCTTGCCCGTGCTTTACAGTCGAGCATAAAGTTTACACAAGTCAGGCACAAACCGGGACAGCCGGATACTTCCCGCCCTTCAGCGGACGAATGCGCGTGACAATGAGAAAGAAAGCATGCACGATGTACAGTACTTGAAGGAGTCGTGAAAGAAAAAGAAAAGAAACCCGCATGATGTGCCAGCATGGTTTCCACGGCTTGGGTGTTCGGATCTGACAGGCAGAGGGTATAAGCCGATGTATGCTATCTCTGATTGCTCTGTACTTGCCTCACACGATTGCGAAACGAGCGAAAAAAAAAAAAAAGGAAAGCGTCAGATGACCTTCCCAGGCACGCATCTCTTTGCACTCCTCGCCAATCACAGGCTGACTCTGTTGCGGCATGGCGGAGTATAGCTGATACAAGCGACATTAGTGTTTGCGAGGTCGCGCCGTCTCCCCCTCGCCGCGGATCGCCGTGGACCGCCGCGGCAAGTCCAGTCTTGAGAGACCTGTGTCGCGCTCGCACCTGGGAACGCATTTCTTTCTCCCACCCACTCTATGGTCACGCCTACCCCTGCCGGCACTGGGATGAGCAGTCCGCTAGCCATAGAGATCGAGTCCAGACAAAGCGGCGTCTCTCTCTTGAACCTCCCGGACGAAATGATCGAGTACATTGCCTCTTTCTTCCCGCCAGTTCACTGGCGTTCGCGGGAGGTGAACAGTCTACAAATGCTGGCAGCAGCAAGTGGGCGCTTGCAGAGGCTCATTCTGCCGCTCTACTGGAAGGTTCGCCGAATCTTGATTGCGCCACTGGTGTCGAGGGAACGAACGACGATTACTCGCTGACAACACTATGCCGACCCTCGCAGAGAGTCAGCAGGTTCATTGAGGATGTCCAAGGCTCCAAAAAGCTATTCAAGCAGCTCCAGCGCCATGGTCACTACGTCAAGCAATTTGAATGCGAATTCGCCGTCGAGGCCGCATCGCCTGAAATCTTCTACCGGGTCTTTGAATGCTTGAAGCTTTGCCCAAATATTCCAACATTGCAGATTGTATACAAAGACCGGACAATCTCCCCCGGACGCATGCAATCGCCTGAGCCTTTATTCAAGTACCTCTCACAGCGACATGCCGCTCGCCTCGAAAACTTCACTTTCTCGACCAGCCTTGCTGCCTCGGGGCTAGCCCTCCCGGCTTTCTTGGATGACTTTCCTGGCACAATGTTCTAGCCTTACAACCTTGCATCTTGCGTTGGAAGGGTTGAAGGCTGTACCAAGTGCACTTGACCTCATCGCAGCTCGGATTAGGCGACTTCCGCGCTTGCAAGATCTCTGGGTGCTGTCCACCGATTTTATCCGTCCAACGGGGGCACTGGTCTCACCCTCCCCCATCAGACATATTCATATCGCCGACTCAGTCAGTATTGAGGGCCTCGAGTGCATCCAGCGTGAATATGGCGCGACTCTTGAGCATTTACAGGTCGGCGGTATCAGATTGCCGGATTGCGGCGAACCCGCGCTACTGTTCCCGGCACTCTGCTCTCTGCAGATCAAGTATTACTCAGCGCCGTGCGACGCCCCTCTCACATCGTGGCTCGATCCGAAGACGCCGCTCAAAGTACTCAACCTCCGATCGATGGGCGAGAATTCGTTTTCAAGCCTACAAGAGTTTGTCCGCCTCCAACCCTTGCCAACACTCAAGCGTCTGGTTCTACAAGAGCCAGAAATCTACCTTAGCAGGAGGGACAGGACCAGCAAAGAGAACAGGGAGGCTTTGGACCGCAACGCGAAAGACGTTCTCGACCGCGTCCGGAGGAGCTGGCTTTGGGCCGAGCCTCTCGGTATTGAAGTCTTGCAAGACTGGTACCATCGGCAAATGAAGTATTACCAGCGGCTGGAGAGCAGATCCATCAGCACATGCAACAAGGCACTCCGGGCGGACAGTGAGCGCAATGCAGAAGTGGTGGCGGACGAGGTGGCACGCGAGGCTTGATCGAATTGCGCACGGCGAGATGCATAGCGTCCTTGTCTTGTACATGCAAAAGATTGTGTTGTCTGGGTGACATGGTGTACCGGAGAGTCGCGTTTTTTTCGGACAAGCTGATACCAGAATGTAGACAACACGGAGAAAGTCCATTCCACAAATGCCGGCGCGAGCCAAAACACGGAACACTAACGATCCTAATAAAGAGTAGAGCAAGTCAAAGGGAAAAGAACACAGATGAGAAAGTATCACTGGAGAGGAGAGAAAGGCACAAGACCGCCGTGAGCTTGACCTGAGCTTTCCACGGACGGCATCGGGGAGACAAATCACAGAGGAAGGATGTCAGGAAAGACGGAGTATTGTCCTCCGCCTGACTGAGTTTGTTGGCAGGGAGGAGAGAGGCAAAACAGCGCGAGACCTGCTTAAAGCGCAGCGACGACGGCAGCTCCGAGAGCCATGAATGCCGCCCCGACGCCAACGGCCGCTACCGGAGCGGCACCAGAGCTCGGAGTAGTCGAAGTCGAAGCGGCGGCGGCGGATGCCGAGCTTGAAGTCGATCGGGCGGAAGAAGCCCCTGCGGACGCGCTCGAGGGAGCGCGGGCGCCGGCGGAGGCGAAAGATTCCGAGGCGGGAAGATTTCTGCCAATATCCAGCAACCGGAGGGAGAGAGAGGATTGTCAGTGACTGGTCACAGGTTATCAACCAGATGCAAGCGAGACGGAGAAAAAGAAAGGCGGAAAAAATGGGACTGACGTGCTGGTTGCGGCAGCGGCGGCGGCGCCAGTTGAATCAGACATGCTCGAAGTGTTGTCACTGATGCATCAACCTAGCATCAGTAAGGAGCTTGACAGGAACGTGACCAGGAGGGTGAAAGCTTACCCGGTTGAAGTCGGTTGTGTCGCCGCATTGGGCTTACCGACCGAAACGACGTTGCACTGCGTTGCGCTCGGGAACGGAGCGAGTACGTCCAGCGGCAAGTCGAGATTCTTACCTGTGCCATCTGGAAGGAACCCGTAACTCTGCAGCGCCGACACATGCATAGGATTGAGTTTAGCGGGCCCGAGTATTGAGATAGCAAGTGTGGGCGAGGCAGAGCGAGGGAGAACGTGTTATGCGAAATGAAAATACTGTATCAGTACATTGTTTCACAAGTGGGACGAGGTGCAGCGCGGTCGAGTTTAGCGGCTGTTTGAGTTGAGGGATATGACCACCAAACGAAGACCCGAGAGAAAATGCAAGCCTTACGTCGAAGGAGACGCCGGCCGCTATTTCGACAAAGAACGCAAAGATTTGCGAATCGGAGCTCGTGATATTGTCAATGACCTGGAGGGGTCCGATCGCTTCGACGTCGGACAGGGTCGTGTTGCCCGGAGGACCTTGACCTTGCGGGAGGAGGACGAGCGTCTTTGGGCTCGCGTTGCCCGAGTCGTAGAACGTGACGGTCGTGAGCTCGCACTGGTGTATTTCAGCTGTGGTCGGGCCTCCAATATAGTCAATCAGCCTGAGCCTGGGACGGACGCAGGGCCGCAGAAAGTTTCCTTACTGACCGTGGATGAAGGCGCGCAAGGTGGCAAGCTGTGCGCATGCCGAGGGTGTGGCAGCAAGCAGAGCAGTGCAGGTAGCAATGGCAGTGGAAATGCGCATCTCGTCGAGCCCTGCCCCTGCTTACACTCTGCAGAGTCCACGGCAAAAGTTCGGTGACTCCGAGGAGGTCGATATCGCGGACTGACCGGGGTACCGAGCGCCGAGCGCCGAGCGCTCTGAGAGCGACCCGAGTCGTCAAACCGTAAGCAAGATCGAGTTCGGCAAAGACGACAGGGCAGCTGATAGGCGAGGGGAGTCGGAAGAAGTTCCGACGGCGCGTCCTCTCCTCTCGTTTGCCTCCTTGTTTTCGGAATTTCCGTTCTTTGCTTGTTTCTGCTTTTCGTACTATCGGGCACCCAACGACGCAGCAGATTGTTGCAGCGGAGACCCTCGTCTGATATCCTCGCTTCTTCGAAGGCCGCTGGGGCGAGTGAGGACACACCAAGTCAAGGTACACAACACGGAGAAACGTCCATTCCACACATGCCGGCGCCAGCGAAACACACGGAACAATAATGACCCTGATAAAAGAAGAGAGACACGTCAAAGGGGGAACACAGATGAGAATGTACTGATGGGGGAGGCAGGGAAAGGCGAATGAAAGGAGAGAAAGGGGGAAAAAAAAGGACCGTCGTGAGCTTGACCTGAGCTTTCCACGGACGGTCTTGAGCAACAGAAGAGATGAGAAGAAGGCCAGGGGGCTGGTTGTCCTCCGCCGGACTGATTTTGTCGGGAGGGAGGGGCGAGCCAAACCGCGCAAGACTTGCTTAAAGCGCAGCGACGACGGCAGCTCCGAGAGCCATGAACGCCGCACCGACGCCAACGGCTGCTACCGGAGCGGCACCAGAGCTCGGAGTAGTCGAGCCCGAAGCGGCGGCGGCGGATGCCGAGCTCGAGGTCGATCGGGCGGAAGAAGCTGCCGAAGATGCGCTCGAGAGGGTACCGATGCTGGCGGAGGAGGCGGCGCCCGAGGCGGCGGAAGAGGCCGAGACGGGCGAGTTGCTACGGGATTTGGTAAATCAGAAGTCGTCAGTAAACTTGGTGGGAGGGAGGGCAGCACGGAATACTAGGGCGGAGAAAAAAAAAGGGGGGAGAACTTACGTGCTGGTCGCGGCGGCGGCGGCGCGAGTTGAAGTAGTCATGCCAGCAGCAGAGTCACTGATTCCCTCATTCCGGCGTCAGTATCGGTGGACGGTAGGAACGTCCAAAACGGAGGTGGTGGAAGGCTCACCTCGTCGAAGTCGGCTGCGCCGCGTTGGCTTGACCGACCGAGGCGGGGTTGCACTGCGACGCGCCCGGCAGCGGAGTCTGGACGCTCCGCGGCAGGTTGAGGTTCTTGCCCGTGCCGTCCGGGAGGAAGCCGTAAGTCTGCGAGGGTGTGGTCGAGTGCAGGAGCGGAAGAGGGTTATCGGAGCGGAGTTTTCGGTGACAAGGGCGGTGGCGTGATGCAGGATGGAGTCGTGTCAACTCGCAGGCTCCCATCCGTAGAACAGCGTGCAGCGTTCCCCAAAATCGGGCGTTTGCTGAAAGAGAAGGGTGCCGATGCCCGATCACGGGGAGAGAACGAAAGGCCCACTCACGTCGAACGAGACGCCGGCTGCGATCTGAAGGGTGAACGGGAACGACTGCGCGTCCGGGGTGGTAATGTCGCCGATGACCTGGAGGGGTCCGATCGCCTCGACGTCGGCCAGGGTCGTGTCGCCCGAGGGCCCTTGACCCTGCGGGAGGAGGACAAGCGTCTTGGGGCTCGCGTTGCCCGAGTCGAAGAAGAAGACGGTCGTGTCCTCGCACTGGTGCAGCGAGCCTGTTGAATGCGCAGTCGGGGTTAGCCAGGGGGTGGGAGAGGGGAATGTGAAGACGACGCTGACCAGGGATGGTGCCGCGCATGGTGGCGAGCTGTGCGAACGCCGAGGGCGCGGCGGCCAGGAGGGCAGCGCAGGCAGCGATGGCGGTAGCAGTGCGCATCTTGCTCTGTGTGTAGAGTGCAGAAAGAGAAAGAAACAACCACCGAGAGCCAAGCAGCGCGTCGGAATTTCCGCGTCGAGGCGCGTCTTCCACTCGACCGCGTCTGCATTGTCCGGCTCACGCAGGCGCGCAGCGTACAGGGAAGAGCGCGAGGTACTCATGCATGAGCCGGGATCACCACCTGGTCGCTCCGGTGCTTCTGCAACGAGGACCGGGTCTCTTTTGCCACTCGTGACCGTGACAGCGTCCGCGATGAAGCCTTTCCGCATGCAGGATGACCGCCGGATCTGGTTCCCTACAGCTTTCCTGTAACGCTCAAGAACCCAGCGCCCGCTTCAAATCACCCGAAAAGCGAGACAAGAGGGAAGCCGGTCGGATTCCTCGGCGAATTCTGCCGTCATCGGAAGGGCACGACCGTCCATAGCACGGCGAGGATCTCTGGCGGAGCAGGCATACGAGATCTGATACTAGTATAGTAGGCCTCATCAGAACTGATCAGTATACTTGACTGTGGAAGAGTCTCATCTCTCTCTCTCGGTCGAATTGCTCGCTTCTTCCGTCCGTTCGTCGGTCTCTCACCAATAACCACTACACCATGAGTTCAGACCCAGCAGCAGGGAAGGGGAAAGCGACCAAGCCGCAGCGGGCCACGACGGCGAGCCGGAACCGCGCCGACTCGCCGCCGCCGTACCGCTCGACCGACTCGACCTCGATCCAAGACTTGTCAGTCTCGCTCTCTCCTGTCTAAGCTAGAGGAGGGGCTGTTTACACTGCTGACCGACATTCTAAACTTTGCGTGTATGCAGCGCCAACGAGTCAGTCCTTTCCTCCGTACTCTTGCGAGCGGCCGCCCCACCTGGAGGGCGGGAGACAGGACGAGACTCTAATCCAGGTCCTTACAGGTTCTGGCAGCACGCGATGAACGTCGCAGAACACCACCCGGACGATTTCAAGCATCAGGCGCTGCCGCTCGCGAGGATCAAAAAAGTCGCAAAGATGGATCCCGAACTGCAGGTGCGGCAGGCGGAGGAATCGAAGCCTGATTGTTCGTACTGCATGGACTGACACGCACTGGCTTCTCAATCCGACACAGAACCAGATGATCTCGAGCGAAGTGACGGTCCTCTTCGAAAAAGCGTGCCAGAGTACGTTGTGTCTCTTTTCTTCTTTCCCTTCTCGCAAAAGTCTGGAAAATCTCACCACGTCACAACGCGTGAACACAGTCTTCATCCAGGAACTCACAGCTCGCGCACACCTGCGGTCGCTCGCCTCGCGGCGGAGAATGATCTCGAGGGCCGACGTCGCCGCCGCTGTTTCGCGGAGCGACATGTTTGACTTTTTGATCGTGCGTCGGCGGTGGCGGTCGACGTCGTATCGAGGAGAGTGTATGTCGTGACTGATACGGGCTCACTGCCTCTGTACCTTCTTGTCGTTGACGCACAGGACATCGTCCCGAGACCGGAACGGAGTCCCTCCCCGATCCCGGCACAACACATCAACGACCAACAGCAAGAGATGTACTCGCAAGCAGGACCTTCATACTCCTCCGCCTACGGTGACGCGACCAACAACAACAACAGTGGCGGCGAAACGATCGCTTCGACCTCTGCAGCTGCTGCTGCTGCCGAGCGCGACGACACGGAATATCAACACCACCCACCACCGCCACCGCCCCAGTCCAGCAGCAGGCCTACTCGGTCTTCAGCCCGTTCGAGACGGTACTCTGAGCGGGAATCGGACTTCGAGACGGACACGGGTGGAGCAGAATACCGTGGCGGTGGTGAGGCGTCCGAGATGCAGCACATGCTCGACCTCGACCTCGATCTCGAACAACCGCCGCCAGTAAATCACGGTCGGCGCGGCCAGAAACCGCTTCCTGAGAAGAAGAGGCAAAGGGTAGAGATCCCGGGGGCGGGAGGACAGCTCCTCGCACCGACCGACGAAGTAGTCTCCACCTCCTCCTCGGCCTCGACCTCCGTACCTTCAACTTCCACCACCACCACCACTACCGCCGCTCCTTCTCTCACAATCCCCGTCTCCATTGGAGGAGGAGGAGGAGGAGGTCCACCGCACTTCCACCCAACCGGACTCCCCAACCCCAACCTGGGTCCTCAACCCGGTTCGGCGCCCGCTCCGATCGTCGACGCCGAGACGTTGAGGCAGGCGTACGCGGCTGTGGCGGGATCGATGCCGCCCGGGTTGTTCATGCCGCATAACTTGATGGGCGCGATGCCGATGCAGCAGCAGCAGCAGCAGTCGGCCGCGCAGAGGGGTGTAGATGGGGAGGACGATGGAGCAGGTGCTGCCGAGGGAGGCGGGGGTCGTCCGGTGCGTTGTCGTCCGATGCCTGTTCATTCCGCTCTTCTTTCGCTCGGAAAGGAGAGCTGATGGGCAACCGCGTCGATTCGCACAGATCTCGTGGCCGCCCGCGTTCGGGTTCGCCGGCGCAGACGGAGGAAGGATGGTGAGGCCTACTCCTTCTCCCCCTCTTTCTGTCCCGAGCGATTGGGCCTTATGGGGCTTTTCCGCTCTGTGCGCGCTAGCATCCTGACACTAACGATTCTGAATTCCCCGGCTGCAGAGCGACGGGCTTGGCAATTTCTACGCGCAGGGGATGGATGCCGACGTTGATGAGCAGCAGGACCTCGATCAGGATGGCGGCCAGGTCGAGCGGTAGACATGGTCGGACTGCACCTCGCGATACCCCAACGCAGAGCTTTTCTGGTTCCGCTTCCTCTCCCGAGTACAAACCCTTGATGCGATGAAAACGTCCTTTCCCTCGACGAATTCAGGTGTGGGTAAAGACGTTCTTTGCATCATTAGGGTACAGACGAGTAGGATAAGGATAAGGAAAAAAAACGGTATGTACACAGACGAGCGACAACTCAAGAGAGACATGGGGAAAAGCAGAGATGAGGACAGGCGCAGAATGTTCAGACTGCCTTGTTCGGCGGTGGGTACTGCATCGGCTGTTGAGGCTGCATCTGGGCCTGACCGGGACCTGGACCTTGTTGACCTCCGTGCATCCTCGCGCGGACGGATTCTTCCTCGAGGCGGATCTCGCGCGAGTGCTGGCCCTGCGTGCACGGGATGCAGCAGTAGGCGGTGCAGCAATCGCCGAGAGCGTTGCCGCGGATGTTGTAGCGAGCTGTGTGCGTCCAGGCGGAATGGCCGTTGATCAGTACTCTGGCGCCAGTCGTTTTCGGGCGCGCCTCTTCTCGGGACTGAGCTTGCAGCCTAGCCAATGTCAAAGGACGGGACGTACTGCGGATCTCGGTGCGGGCCATAAAGTCAAAGATGAAGCCAAAGCCGGTCAGGCAGTGCACGGCGAGGTAGAGCACTCCCGGGGGACCGCACGCCGCTGGTCGGCGGCACGCACGTCGCACAAAGCTGTCAGTTCCTCGGGGCAACTTGGCGATTCTTCCGGACAGTGAGAGCAGGACTCACGCGCTTCGCCGGGAGGGATCGCGGTGCCGTTGAGCTGGAGCGACTCGAGGCGAGTCTTGTACTGCGTGAACGGGGACGGGACTCGTTGGCTTCAAAACGGCGGGCAACGTTGAGAGGGGGAGGGAGCACTGTTGCGCGTGCACGCACCTTGGAGTAGCCGATGCAGGGGCACCAGCACGAGACGCAGAACTCGCCACAGTCGCCTCCGCACGAGCACAGGCCTGTCGTAACGGCGCGCCCTTCATCAGCCTTCGCTTTCAATCGGAAGTTCCGGAGAGGTAGGATTAGTCACGCACCGGTTGACCACTCCTTCGGTTGTCCGTTGTACAGCTGCTGCTGCTGTGGCTGCTGACTGTACGCAGTCGGCTGCCCCAGAGCAGCAGGAGGAGGCGCCGCAGCGTACAACTGCTGCTGCTGATGAGAAACGCCCGCCTCTGGCTGCGGAGCGGCGGACGACATGGGCGGCGCCGCTGCATACGAGGGCGGGTTCGCTTTTTCGTTCTGTGTGTTGCTGTCCATACTCCTTTGGGGGCAAGTGACACTATGCACAAAGGAAGGAGATGAGAACCGACGATCCGTCCTTAAGCTGAACACGTGAAAAAAGGAGCCTTCTTGGCGCGCTCCTCAACACGTCACTGCCCATTCCCAAGTCGGCACTTTTTCGGGACTCGAGAGAGTGGTGGCTCCAGGAAGGGATCGCAGCCAATGGCACATCGTAGGTACGCAGAACAAAACTCAAGACAAAGGGATCAAGGGCAACTGATATAGGGGAGAAAAGACCAGCGCCTTAGTCCGAGTTGGGCTTGATCTGGCTGCCGACGCTGGCCTTGCGCGAGTAGAACTCGTCGAGGATCTTTTTCGGGATACGGTTCAGTTGCTGCCGAGGGTATGGTGGTGGTGCCGTCGGAGAAAGGACGTCAGCAAGCAGTATGGCGATAAGAAGGGACGACGAGGCCGAACTCACCTCGCGCGGGAAGAGCCGGAGCAGACTCCATGCGAGGTCGAGCGATTCAAAGATGGTCCGGTTCTCGTTGATCCCCTGCTTGACAAACTCGTTCTCGAACCGGCCGAGGAACTCGAGTGCGAGCTGTATAAGGGCGGGCGTGCGTGAGTTTTGCTGCCTTTCCCTTCCGGGTGAAGGCGACAAGAGGGACAGAAACGCACCTTCTCCTCGGTCGAGAGCGCCTCTTCTCCGACCACAGCCTTCATAGCAGCAGCGTCCTTGCCGATAGCGTACTGCGAGATCACGTATGCGTGAACTTCAACGACGGCGGCGGCGCGGGCACCCGAGTCGATCGCGTTCCTCGCAGACGGGGGAAGGGCAGAACATAAGTGCTCACCATCGAGTACATCTGGTTCGAAACGTCGCCGTGGTCCTTGCGGGTCAACTTTTCACCGATCGCACTCTTCATCAATCGCGACAACGAAGGCAGGACGCTGTGCGGTCAGATCTGGCGTCAGTCGCTGATTCAAGGCGGATCACCGAAATGCTCGAGGGGACGCTTGGAAAACAAAAGCTGCCGGAGCACGCACTTGATGGGCGGGTAGATCTGCTTGTTGTGCAGCGTCCGGTCGATCGAGATCTGGCCCTCGGTGATGTAACCCGTCAAGTCGGGAATCGGGTGGGTGATGTCTGGGTCGCGAGAAGCACAACAAGAAAGAGATCAGCGAGATCCTCACTCGTTCTTCTGTCACGGGGGCACATAACGGACGGGGGGAACGCACCATCGTTCGGCATGGTCAAGATCGGGATCTGCGTGATCGACCCGTTCCGACCCTCGACGCGCCCCGCGCGCTCGTAAATCGTCGACAAATCCGTGTACATGTAACCCGGGTAGCCACGCCGACCGGGCACCTCCTCGCGCGCGGCCGAGACTTCTCGGAGCGCGTCGGCGTACGACGACATGTCGGTCAGGATGACGAGGACGTGCTTCTCGAGTTGGTAGGCGAAATATTCGGCCGTCGTGAGCGCCAGGCGGGGCGTGATGATGCGCTCGATCCTGTGTGCGCGCGCACGCGGGAGTTTGTCCCAATCAGGATAAATCGTCAGAGCCCGTACGAATACGCAAAGAAGGGCGGCGACACTCACGTCGGGTCGTTGGCCAAATTGAGGAACAGCGAGACGCGGTCGAGCGAGCCGTTCTCTTCGAAGTCTTGCCGGAAGAACCGCGCCGTCTCCATGTTGACGCCCATCGCGGCAAACACGATCGAAAAGTTGTCCTCGTGGCCGTCGTGGACGCCCTTGGTCGGCGCCCCCTCGGGGTTCCGGTCCGTCGACTCTTTGTTGACCAGGCCGGCTTGTCGACAGATCTGGGCCGCAATCTGTGCGCGTCAAGGAAGCGTGGAACTACATCACATGAGTAGACTGCCCGGAAATCTGCTCCGCCAACGATAGCCAGCATTATCGAGAACACGCACCTGGTTGTGCGGGAGACCGGACGCGGAAAAGATGGGGATCTTTTGCCCGCGCGCGATCGAGTTCATGACGTCGATGGTCGAGATCCCCGTCTGGATCATCTCCTCGGGGTAGATGCGCGCATAAGGGTTGATCGGACTCCCGTTGATGTCGAGGTACTCTTCCGCAAACACTTTCGGCCCTTTATCGATCGGTAAACCGGAACCGTTAAAGATCCGACCGAGCATGTCTTCCGAGACGGGGAGTTTCATGCTCGAGCCGGTGAACTCGACGTGGGTCGCGTTGACGTCGATGCCGGACGTGCCTTCAAAGACTTGGACGATCGCTTTCCGGCCCGAGACTTCGAGGACTTGGCCGCCGCGGACGGTGCCGTCCGGCAGAGTCAGGGCGACGATCTGTGAGCCGGAGTCCCAAAACTTCATTCAGCTCCACTTCTTCCTTGGGATGACGGGGAACAGGATCGTTGTCAGCGAGGGCGTCGGCTCACCTCGTTGTAGGACGGGAACTTGACATTGTCGAGCACGACGAGCGGGCCTGCAGAGTGCGTGAGAACGTGCGTCAGCAGAGCTGCACATCGCAGCTTCTTCGCAGCCTGAACTGCACCGAGCAGCGAGGTAAAAAGGTAGTCAGCGAGGCCAGCCTGCGGAACGCACCGTTGACGGCCGAGACGGTGCGGTAGTCGAGTCGGGGGTTGACGTCGTAGCGCCTCACTGCGGCTGCCGCATTCAGACTACGGCGCGCAGCGGGGTTGATGGTCGTGGGCGCGAGTTAGAGGAGTCGAACAGAGGCAGACGGTCGCGAGGTGGGGGTGAACGAGGAGGGCCGAGCCAGGTCACCGAGGGGGGGAGCGAGGAGGAACCAGAGTCAGTACAATCTGAATAGGAGGACGCTCTTTGGCACGCCTAGCTCGTCGGGTCAGATGTCGTTGCTGTTGGGAGAGGGCCACCCGATGACGACCCGCACAGAGAGACGAGTCCAGCCACGCCCCAACGCCTGATGTGCATGCTGAATGCATGGCCTTGTCGAGCGACGCTGTTTTGCTAGCTTAGCCCCAGCCTCTGCCTCCACGCCTGCGAGTGTCGAGAGATGATGGCGACCGTGACGACAAGTTGCGACGACGAGTAGATGGGAACCCGGACAGTGAGAGAGAGAAGCCAAGGACGCACGCGTAGGCTTCCTTGTCCGAGATGCGAGGGTCCTGCGGTGCCATCGCTCGTGCACCAGACGCAGACTCGCAGCGTGGAGACAGCCGATTGATGACCTCCGCCTCGGAACTCGACGCAAGGCTTGCCCTCTTGATCACCTTCGCTTCGCCTTCCAAGTTCCGACCTTTGTTACGAGAGGAGACTGCTATATGCGCGGACGCTATCCCGCTATGACTGCCTGTACTCCATGCTGGCTCCTGCTCTTGCTCAATGGCTGGCTGCTCTCTTTCCGGACCAGACTCAACATGGACGGGCACGGTGCAGATACCTCGGCCAATCTGGGCCCTTTGGAAACAGATCGATCGAACCCACCACAAACGCTGTCACCCGCGACAGCGCGGCAAAGTGGGCTGCAGGGCGAGCTTCCATCCGACACTGGCGCTTCGCTCTCTGAGATCCTCTCGCTACGGACCGCCCGCCTGACGTTCTTTGCTCGCCCTCGCCGCAATCGGGGATGAATCGGCTGCAGAGGCAGACGACAATGCTCTCCGCGGCTGGCTGGCGCGTTGCGGTCCGGGCCCGTCCGTTGCCATTCGTGCGCGTGGGCGTCGCAAGACTGGCCGCGCGCGGGCGCCCGAGGTTCACGAGCAGGTACGCCCATTGGGACACTGCTTCTCATGCTCTCTACGGCGGCGTCGTGGCCTTTTATCGGCATTGCACTCGCCCAAGCTAGCCTGTTTAATGCGGAATCGTCATCCAGATACACTCGTTTTCGCGGGCCGCGATCAGCCCGATTTGTACATTTGCGTCGGCTCTCCCTGTTCTACTTCACCACAGTCCCGAAGGCTCCACCCACGCGTTACATAGTACCGCTATTCCCTTATCTCCAGGCGAGTTTCCCCCTCTTCCCGCTTCAACGTACGCCTCCGCATTTTTCGATCGAAACGAACGCGCCGCGCCGCGACGGACGGTGAGCAAACATTTCCCTCTCTCTCTCTCCTCCTCGTAGCTGTAGCTGTAGCTGGAGCCAACCAGCGCAGCGGAGCACGTCCTCGCAACCATCCTTGTCGACGCGCTTCCGACCTCGTCCGACGCCCGCGATACTGCGCGCCTCCACCGGTTCGTTTGCGCGGTTCCGGAGCCCGTTAAACAGTTGGAGCTGTGCAACAACCCCCTGGCACGGGCAGTCGGACCAAAGCTGCCTTTCTTACGGCCCTTGGCCTCGACGATTCTGAGTGGCAAAGAGAAAAGAGATGCCGTCGACGGCGGGGGCGAACCAATACTACATCCCTCTCGCCACTTCTCCGAGTCTCGCGCAGTCGCCACTCTTGGACGATGAAGAAACCGCTCGTCCTTCCGCTTCTCCGCACTCGACACGACTCGCACCATCACGGTGGTCATGTTTCGCCGGCGGATGCTCGACCCGCTCGTCCCTCCTGAGCAGCCGCCGCGCCCTCCTCCTCGCGGGACTCGTCTCGCTCTTGACCCTCATCGTCGTCTCGTCCGTCCTCGAAAGGCGGAATCTTTCCGCGCGGGTGGAACAGGTCGTCAATAAAGGCCATAAAGCGGTCGATGCGGTGTGGGAAGCGGGGGCAGAGTTGCGAGAGTCGACGACGGGGTTCTTCTCCTCCGACGAGGCAGCAGCAGGACCGGGGGCGGTCCCCTTTGCCGGCGAGGACTTTATCGCGAGTCAAGCGGCCGATACGGGATCACCTCCCATCGCGAAGGCGCAGGACGATGGCGGAGCGGCAGGCTCGTCGGCGACGCCCGGCAACCCCGACATGCTCGACCATGCACTGCTCTCCGAGCCGCCCGTGAACACTGCCGCCCAAGCGGTCTGTACGCCCGAGATGCAAGCCCGCGTCAACAACGCTATCTTTTGGACCGTCAAGCGTACGCTTCTCCGCGCGCGGTGACGCTGTCTCTCCTGTTACTCCCCGCTGACAATGCTAAGAGAACTCTGCAGAGGACGAACCGCTCCGGTACTCGATCGCGGGGGCGCAAGACTCGAGTCTTAGTGACCCTTTACCGCCAAGTTGCCTCGCCCATGCCGTCTTTTCCGCTCGACTCGTCTCCCTCGCACCAACCGCCGGCGAAGACGAGAACGACCGCCTCGACCCGCCGGAATCGCAGACCCTCGTCGCTCTCGAACGACCAGTCTGGCAATCAGAGTCTTCCTCTTACGAGCTCCGGATCCCGGAAATGCCGACACTCCCTTTGCGGCGCTATGAGCTCGAAGTCCGGGTCGAGTTTGGATACTATCCTGGTTTGGAGGAGGGCGTTCCCTGCGGAGTCGAGGCGACGACCTGCCGGCCGGATGGGATTCTCGCTACCGCCGAGGGCGGCCAGCGCGACTTGCGGTACCTGGGAGACAAAGTCGCAGTCGCGTCGGGAGCGACGCTTGACCTTCCGGATCGTGAGTCCGACGTTCTTTCGCTACCCAGCGTAGCACCCCGATTGACTCTCTTTATGCTCTTCAGGCGAAGTCGCAAAGGACGAAAGTGTCTCCAGGTGTACCGACTTGTCGTCTTTGAGCGGCTACTGGTCCAACTTGTCCTACTACCCTACGTCGCCGGCCTGCTCGCTCGCGATTCCGACCCTCCCTCTCCCGGATGCGCTCTTCGCTCCCGCCGGCGCCAACTCGACCTCCTCCTCTACACCGCCGCCGCTCTGGATCAACATCGTCGGCGACTCGAACTCTCGCAACGCCTACAAGCGCTTCATCGACTCGCTCGGTGGCGGTTTCCACGCTTCGGGACCGATGGTCATGGATTCCAAGACGCACAACGGCACGCTCGCGGGACTGGCGTTCCGCTACCGGGATGGAGTACCTCCCGCGGACGAGACGAAGCAGGTGCCGGACCTCGTGGTGACTTGGATGTGGTGGTATCAGGTCGCGCAGCAAAGTGGCGGCGACGAGCTCGCGCAGAACCGGGACGAGTTGCTCTCGTTCGTCGATACCGACCTCGCCGCGTTCTTGACCACCGCCAAGCTCGACACGACGCACGAGCATCTTCCGCTTCTCCGCGACGCGGCTCGAGGCGTCCGTCCCCACCGGACGTACCTCTCGCTCGGATCGCACGGCGAGGAATTGTCCGTACCCGGCGTGGCGGCTTCGCTCGACGCCCTCCTTTCCGAAACCGACGGCTTGTCTCGCCTGAGACGCGATGCCGCCAACCTGCGCCTCGTCACCACCACGCTGGTCAACACTCGGCACATCCCGCTCGCCCGCTTCCCGCACCAAGACCTCGTCCGCACCAACGCCCTCATCCACGCCAAGAACGTCTATGCCGCCCGACACCGACCCGAATTCGCGCACGAAGGGCGCGTGCTCGATGTCGAGGCGTTGGCGAGGGGCATCGTGGAGCAGGACGAGTGGATGAAGCAGAGCGGAAAGCGGGGAGCGGACGCGGTCCATTTCAGGACGGACGTGTATGACGAGTGGGTCCGCGTATTGTGGACGGATCTGTTGACGGGATCGAGTGGGCAGACGGACTCGAATCGAGTCGCCACTACGTCCGAGGCGCGCAAAAGGTGGAAACGGAGGTTGCCACCGCCGCAGCTCGAAGACGAGACTTTCTGATCCGATGCGTCCGCCTCCCGCGGTATTGTAGATATTTTGTTGTATCTATCGATCCTTTCTATGCATCAGTATAGAGCGCTCGAGGGCGTTCGGAAAGTCACGTGACACCGTTGCCTTCCGCCGAAATTCTCGTCAATCAACTCTTGCCGTCCCTATACTCAGACTGCCCTGCCAACGCTTTACAAAGCTGCCTTCGTTCGCTTGCTTTGAAGCTTGCTCCTGCAGCGCCAACGACTCGCCTCGAGCAGGCTCAGACTAAGCGCCCGGACGCCTAGGGGACCACGCACTCGGGATACTACAGGACTCGACACGCGCGGCCGCAAGAGCAGCCAGGCATGCTCACGCACAAGGTATGTCCACGCGACGTCGTCGTCGAGGCAACCAAGCTGATTCTGGTGGTACGGCAGACGCTCGAATTCGAATGGGCCGTGCCAGAGACAGCGACGCTGGTCAAGAAGGCACGGCTACGCCAACGCCTCAGTGTATACGTGAGTCCCTCGCGTCGTGGAGTATCCCAGCTTGACATGGGTCTCTCTGACCATGCTTCACAGTCTGAACCTTGCGAAGGATGGAAGCTGTCGGCTTCGACTGTAAGATTCTGCGTGATGCTGCCGCTGCCACCACTGCTACAACTGATTTTGGCCGTTGCAGCGAGAAGGCAAAACTGATGTTGGCGTCTATCTCTACCCCGTCGACTTGAAGAAGGAGACGCAAGTCGCCTACGAGATCAAGGTCGGTCCTCCAGAAGGTTGACCGAAGAACCAGGAGAATGCCTGTTAACTTCGACAAGAATGCCATGCTGCACACCATACAACAGGCTACTCCGGAGACCGACAAAGATGTGTGTCTTGCAAAAGACTGGATCAAGCAGAAGACGTTTCAACCGAACACAACGAACGGATGGGGGTTCACCGCCTTCCTCGAAGAGGCCGCTCTGAAGCGGATCGGAACGGTATGCATTTCAGGATACATCCTCCAGTGCGAGATTCTGACATGCGAGTCCTCAAACGTCTAGCGCAAGCTTCGCATCAATTGCAAGATCACCTGGGGAGATCTGTCAGCTGCGCCAACCGCGGATCCTTCGCAATTCTTCCACAAGGCGGAAGTCAGCGACGTTGCCCTCGTCGCTGCAGATGTCCAACCTCCGCTCTTCGTGCAGTCGTTTGTGCTGCAGAAATCCCCGCACTTCAAGACCAGTACGGCCGCAGTCGCGTCGGGATGATCGCTCGCCACTCCCACTCGCTGACATCCTTTTCCCGCGCGCAGTCCTCGACTCGGAGTTTTCCGAGGCTAGCAGCACGGTCCACCTTCCCGCTTCTCCAAAAAAGGTCGCGTCCGAATACCGCTTCAGGGGCGACGTCGACGAGTTTGCTGCGTTTGGCGCTCGGAAACTATCGGGGGATCAGCAGCCTCAACAAGACATCGCAGCCTCTGAAAACGACGACCCGCCGAGTTCGCCGGCGAAACGTTGCAGGCTCGCGTCTCCTCTCGTATCGGTCAAAGACGAAGAGCCGGTATCCCTTCGAGAGTTTCGTCTGGTCAACGTGCCCGACTGCAGGTTTGTGTTTCTCTCAGACCCCGCTTGTCGCTTATCGTTGCTGAATCGCAAAGTCTCACAGCTATGCAACGCTGTCAGCGTACCTCGCCTACCTCTACTCGTCCAAAGTCGACTTCCTCCCTTCTCCAGCTTTCTTTCTCGCCGAGGAGAAAGAACCTGGCAGCTCGACCGAGTCCGACTTTTCCGAATGGGCCCACAAAAAAGCGAGGCGCCGCACGAACCCCACTCTCCCGCATGCCATGTACCGTCTCGCGGACTGCTATATGGAGCCGACCATCAAGGCGCGCGCGAAAGGGCGGATCTTGCAAAACATCACGGTCGAAACGGTGCGTCGCCGCGCTTCCCTCGGTTTCCTGTGTCAGCAAGTCATTGAGGTTGTTCCTCTCCTCACTAGGCTCCGTTCGAGCTGTTTTCGCAGTTGAGTCGTGACTATCCGGAGTTTCAGGCCGACGTCGTCGACTTTGTCCTCGCCAACCTCGTGAGTCTCTGCCGGTCCTGCCCCTCCGAGACACTCTTCTTCCTCCCTTCGTCACTGTGGACTGATACTGAACCAATGTATCGCCAGGACGAGGTGATCGCGACGCCCGGGTGGAAGCGCGTGCTCACTCTTCTCGATGAGGGCAAGATCCCGGGCGGCGGGTCCATCATGCACAAGATCCTTTCGGGGTCCAGGAAGGGGCGAACTGAAGCTTGCTATGCAATCATTTCTGTCGCGAATTGTGAGTAGGCTCTGAACTCGATCGCTCCCGGCTCTCTCGAGACTCCGTCACCCACTCGCCCCCATCACATCGCACTCTTTCTCTCGCTTCGTTCACCAGTCTCCCGTTCTCGCATTCGCTTCGCGGGTCTACCTCTGCAGATTCGGGGGATTGCGGAGCTGTTGTGCCCTCTCTGTATTGCAAGGATGTCCAAGCGCACAAGATGGGAACGGAAATTGCCGTCACGAAGAGGAGAGAGTAAATCCGCGTAGCCATTTCCTCCGCCACCGTCGACATGGTATACTAGTTTGTTCTTTTGATTGTTCCAGCGAGGGGCTGAGGAACTCGCATATGAACAGCGCCGAGATTGAGTTTCGAGGGAGGATTTTTCTGCCCGCCCGAAACGCGACCGTTTCTCCGTCGACACCGTTCACCTCCTGTGACAGGCTCCGGACCAGGCTACCACCGACCTTTCGGTCGCCTTGAAAGGTGCTGCGGACGAGCTGTCGTCCATTCGCTCTGGCTCTTGCGCCGCTCCAGCTTGCCTCCCGCGCCGTCGGACGCCCCACCTGAAAAGGACAAACGCGCAACACGAGCCTCAGCACACCATATCGAAGAGAGCAGCGGCTCGACATGCTCAAACGCAAGGTACGCATGCGTGGCTCAGCCCTTCGTGCGTATCGTGCTCACACCGCTGGTCCTGCAGACTCTCGAAATCGATTGGGTCGTGGAGGAGACGACGACGCTGGTCAAGAAAGCACGGCTGCGTCAAGGCCACGCGGTATACGTTAGTCCCTCGCGTGCCCAAGCTTGACATGGGCCTCGCTGACCGTCTACCACAGTCCGAACCTTGCGAAGGATGGAAGCTGTCCGCCGAAACTGTGAGGTCGGCGACGAATGCTGCTTCAGCTGCTACATCTGACTTTTCCCGATGCAGCAAGAAGAAAAGACTCATGTCGGCATCTTTCTCACGCCCGTCGACTTGAAAAAGGAAATCCGAGTTAGCTTCGAGCTCAAGGTCAGTCCGACAGCCAGCGAGCATCCGTCAACTGTACTGAGAAGCACTACTCGTGCCCTACCGCGCAGGCGACATCGGAGTCAGATAAAGATCTTTGCTACGGACGGTTTGAGAGGCGAGGAAAAACATTTGAGCCCGACGCGAGTGGGTGGGGTTCACATCTTCTCGACGAGACGGCACTGAGACGGGTTGGAAAAGTGAGTGCAATCATGAGGACATCTCCCATAAACTCATATACTGATGCGGGCGTCTTGAGCCCAGCACAAGCTTTACATCACTTGCAAGATCACTTCGGGAGAAGACGAGACACCTGCGCCGCCCGCCGACTACATGAAAATCTTCAACAAGCAAGAGTACAGCGATACTGCCCTGGTCCCTGCAGAGGGCAAGTATACGATTTTTGCCCAGTCAGTTATGCTGCAAGGGTCCGAGCACTTCAAGACCGGTACGGCCAGATTGGCCATCTCGCGGTGTTTTGTTGCTCGCTCACAGGCTCCCAGTCCCACCCAGTCCTCACTTCGAACTTCTCTGAGTCTAACAGCTCTATACGAATCCCTCCTTCAAGTCCTCCTGCGCTTGGCGACCGTTTCTTCGGGGACGTGAACGAGTTTGCCGCGTTCGGCGTTCAGAAGGCACCCTGTCGAGATGAGAAACCCGAGCAAGATGTCGCAGCTACTCAGGGTGACAATGCCGCGGATGAACCGGCCGCACATCGGAACTCCGTATCGCCCTCCGGTTCTTCCGGCGGAGAAGACCTGGTCCCTCTTCGCAAGTTTCGCTTGGTCAAGGTGCCCGACTGCAGGTTTGTGCTTCGTCCGAGGCTCCCTTCGTCTATTGCTCGAGCTCATTCTTGCGTCATCGCAGCTACGCGACCTTGGCAGCCTACCTCGCTTACCTCTACTCCTCCAAGCTCAACTTTCTCCCATCTCCGGCTTTCCTTCTCGCCGAGGAAAAACAATTCGGCAGCTCGACCGAGTCCGATGTCTCCCGATGGGCTGACGGTAAAGCGAAATGGCACGTATATCCGACCCTACCGCATGCCATGTACCGTCTCGCCGACTGCTATATGGAGCCAACCCTCAAGGCGCGTGCGAAAGGATGGATTCTTCAGAACATCACGGTGGAGACGGTACGCTATGCACACCACGTCTCTCCGTTTTTGATGCCAGCAGATCACTGATTTGAGTCTCCCTAATCAGGCTCCCTTTGAACTGTTCTCGCAGCTCAGTCTCGACTGTCCCGAAATTCAAGCCGATGTTGTCGACTTTGTCCTCGCAAACCTCGTGAGTTTTGCCGCTCCTTGAGCCTCCGAACCGCTTTTTTCGCTCTGTCTGAACCCATACTTGTCTTACAGGACGACGTGACCGCTACGCCCGGATGGAAACGTGCCGTCGCGCTTATCGACGAGGGCAAGATCCCGGGTGGCGGATCCATTTTGGACAAGCTCCTCTCGAAGGCGCGCAAAGGGACCGACTGAAATATGCTTGAACAGTGTAGGGGTCTCGATCTGCTCGAAGCTTGCATTTTCTCATGTCTGAGCGATGACCGGTACTTGCCCACGTCGCTGCGAGACGAGATTCAGCAATCAAACCCCTTTCCTTTCACGTCCTTTCACGCCTTCTTCTTTCGCTACCGTCGTCGTCATAACCGGTTGACCTTGTGATGCGAATGTCGGCTACTGATCCGTGCACGTCCTACAACCGAGCTCCTTGTGTGCGCAGAGAAGGGGTGCAGAACGAACGCGTGAGTTGAGTGGCGGATTCTTCCTTTCCTCGCGGGTTTGCAACTTTACCCCCGTCGTGGCGCCGGACCAGACTTATAGACCCGCCACGGCTCTTCCAGACAGGAAATACAATGTCCGCACTAGTTAAGCTTATGAACGGCGTCGATGCAGCAGGATTCTCCGATTTGCGACTTGACTACTTGCAGGAAGTCGCCGCTCAAAGCTAATTACTATTCCTCCAAAGATGCTGCCTTTACAGGACCGTAGAGTATTCTTCAGAGCAATCTAGCCCACGCTGACTGTCTACGCGAAAATTGAGCTCGAGCCTTCTTTCATCCGTCGGACCTCCGAGGCGAAGACGCGGGACGCATCTCCGACGAGCTGCTCTTCACTCCCGTCCGGCGAGGGCGCTACTGTAGCCTCGGCTGCAGGCCGACGACCGCGCACCGCCGCTCACGGCTGCATAGCTCGCCGCCAGTCCTGACTGCCGGACACAGGCCGCGTGCACCGCCCAGAGGACCACTCGAAGCCACTTGTGCGAGAAGTCGGTGGAGGGGCCCGACATGCTCACGAGCGAGGTCCGTCGACGCCGTACAGGAGCTCAGATGGCCGGCCCTGGCGCTGCTGCTTCTGCAGACCTCTTTGGTACTCACTTGGGTCGTTCAGGAGACGGCGACGCTGGTCGAGAAGGCGAGGGAGCGTCAACACCACCGTGTAGACGTGAGTTGCTTCGCAGGATTTGATTCCGATCTAATCTAGCTCTAACGCTGCACGTCCGCTTCAGTCAGATGCTCGCGATGGTTGGCATCTCTTCGCCCAAACGGTATTGACCGCGGACAGAAGCCACTCCATATGGCTCTTCCTGATTTTTAACCTGTGCAGTACGAAGAAAATACCCACATTGGGGTTTTTCTGACGCCAACCGACTTGAAAAGCCCGACCCAAGTCACCTTCGAGCTGAAGGTGGGTCGGAGTTCAAAGGGATGCTGGTCCATACGCTGAGATCGGACTGCTTGCCCACTTGATAACAGGCTACTTCGGATGTAAACAAGAAGGTTACTTTGGCTACGAATCGCGTCAAAGAAAAAAAATTCGAGGCGGGTGAGACGAGTGGATGGGGTATTCCCGAGTTTCTCAACGAGGCGGCTTTGAAGCGACTTGGAACGGTGCGTCTCGAGGAAGCGTCCCTTGATCTGACGCAGCCTGATCCCGGTCTACTCATGGATCTAGCGCCAGCTTGTCGTCACCTGCAGCATCACGTGGGCTGACGGGGAGGCTGCGCCGACTGCGGATCGCTCGGACTTCTTCAACAAGTTCGAGTTCAGCGACGTCGCTGTCGTCGCCGCGGACGCACAGCCCCCCATCTTCGTTCAGTCGTTCATGTTGCGGAGGTCCGAGCACTTCAAGACCAGTACGCCGGAGTCTTTGTCCCGCGCCTTATCCACCTTGCTCACCTCCCTTCCTGCGCAGTCCTTGACTCGGAATTCTCGGAGTCCAACAGCACAACCCGACTCTACCCTCCTTCCGGGACAGCTGATCCAAATGTCCGCTTCAGCGGCGATATCGAGAATTTTGCTGCTTTCGGCGCTGAGAAATCGTCTGGGGAGGATCAAAAGCCTCAGCAAGACAGCGCGGCCTTGAAGAACGACGGCGGACCGGCTCAGGCGGTGAAACGTCGTAGGCTGACGACTTCTACCACTTCTGTTGGAGGGGACGAGCAAAAAAACCTCCGAGACTTCCGCTTGATCAAGGTGCCCGACTGCAGGTTCGTGTCTCCTCTCTTAACCGGTGAATTTCTCGGTTTGCTTACTCGCGCACCTGAATACCTACGCGACGTTGGCAGCCTACCTCAGATACCTCTACTCTGCTTCATTCGATTTCCTGCCATCTCCGGCTGTCTTTCTCGCCGAAGAGAAAGAACCCGGCACCTCGACCAAGTCCGACTTTCACAAATGGGCTGACGACCAAGCGAAAAGCCGCGCATATCCCGCGTTCCCGCATGCCATGTATCGTCTCGCCGACTGCTACATGGAGCCCAAGGTCAAGAAGCGAGCGAAAGGATCGATCCTGCAGAATATCAAGGCGGAGACGGCGAGTTGTCAGCGTATCTCTCGGGTTGTGTCGCAGCGGAAGACTTATGGCGGCCCTCCTCGAACAGGCTCCTTTTGAACTGTTTTCGCAGTTGAGTCTCGACTATCCGGATTTCCAAGATGACGTCGTCGACTTTGTCGTCGCGAACCTGGTGAGTCTCGACTTTCCTGCACTCCGGCGGATACATATGTTGATGTGCACTCATGCTGTATCGGGGCTACAGAATGATGTGCTTGCTACGCCCGGATGGGAGCGTGCCGTCACGCTCGTCAACGAAGGCAAGATTCCAGACGGCGCCCGCATTCTGAACAAGGTCCTTTCGAAGTCGAGGAAGGCAGCGGCCTGAAGCATGCTTGGTGTAGGAAGCTTGAGAGTGACGTGATGATGCTAGCTTGTTCGAGTCCAAATGGAGACGGCCCCTTGGCCGAACTCTCACACGCCGCCAGCCGTGGCGTTGGTACGCATTACGAGAGCTCGTTCTCTTCTTCCGTCACGAACTCTCCGACGATCCTGCATCTAGACAGCCGTCTCCTCTCCTGCATCTACCCTGCCTTTTCCTCTCGTCTCCTTTCCTGAACGCACACCAGGTTGGACATCTGCGCAGCGGCTGCGGTCAAGGCGACGGAGAAGCCGCACGCAAACTTGCCAAGTGAGCTCAAACGAGGCGTTGCCCAAATCTATATGACAGTACACTCTTCTTCAACATGTCCAGCAAAGAAGCTAGTAAGCACACGGTGCGGTCGCTGATCGCTGATCGCTGGTCACGCAGGGATAACGCCGAACTCCGTCAGGGGCGGAAGAAAGGACGAAGAAAAGGGCGAAGGACAAGGCATGACGAACGAGGGAAAGTGATGCGGTTATGGGTATCGTCAGATCACAAGGAGACTGTGGTAGGGAATGTATGGATGCAGAGGGACATAGGGTCTTTGGGGGAGCTCGGACGGGAGAGCCGAGAGCGTGGGCGAGAAGTTGGACCTGGCAGTCGTCACTTCATCAGTCTCGCTTCCGCATAGATAGACACAATCCCGAGCAGACGACTCACGACTAGTACTCGCGATCATCGCTGCTCCAGTTGATGTACTCGCCATACATGTTGGGTCGCTCGCCCCGAAGGTACGCCTCAAACGTGCGCTTCAAGACGGCCGACCACGGCAAGTCGCGTTCGTCGTCCTCGACCGACTCGTCCGACCAATCGAGATCGGCAAAGTCGCGCTCGTCGTCGCCCCACTTGTAGCCGCGCGCATTACTTGCGCCGTGCAGCAAAGTCGGCGTCGGAGCGGGTTTCGCGCGCGTGACGCCCGGCTTGGTCGGGGATGGTCCGGACGCCTCGGTCTCGGTTTGGGCACCGGCGTCCGCTGCAGGAGAAGCGGCGAGCTTGGCGGCGAGCAGGCGACCGCGAGCGACGCGTTCGCCGGCTTGGAACCGCGGTCCGAGGTCGGGGAAGTTGCGAGACTGGTCGAACGGAATCCACCTGCGGCGTAAGGCTATGGTGAGTACGGTGCTAGGGCGTGAAAGAGCACCCGCAATCGCCGACGCACCAAAAGTTGTGGAAGTGGTACGAGAACGCCCCCCTGAAGAAGCCGTCAAAGCCGGTCGCGACGGGTGCGGCGTTGATCTCTTTCGGCGTGTCGAAAAAGTCTTCGAAGCGCTTGAAGTACGGCTGAGGCGGGCGGTCACGTTGGTAGTACTCGCTGCGGGTTGGCGCGGCGGAGATGTCAGCTGCTGCTAATGTGCGAAGGAAGAAGAGAGGAAACACCCACGTGTTGAGCCAAGCGGGGTCAAAGAGGGCATCCGGCAAACGGAGGAGCAAGCCTTCGAGGTTGGCGTCCTTGGTGTACCGACTGACCGTCATCGGGTGAAAGTCGAGGTCATTCGCGACCGCCGTCCGGAAGATGAAATGCCCGAGCGCGCTCCCTCGCTGCATCTTCAACACGGCCGTGTTGTACTTTTCGAGGCGAGACCACCTGTACGCGAACGCTCCGTGCCAGTTGAAGAGTTCGGTCCAGTCGCGGAGGAGGATCGTGTCCGCGTCGAGGTAGACGCCGCCGAACCGGTGCGTGAGGACGAACCGCGCCATGTCGGACAGGACGACCGAGAGGCGATCGTACTTGTTGGCGGTCGAACCGACAATCTCGAACAGCTCGTCTTTGTGTTTGGTCGGGAGTGGAGCGGCCACTTGAGTCAGATTGGCGGTGCCGGCGACGGTACCGTTGTTGGTCGCCTCGCGCGCGCTCAGCAAGGCCGCTTCAGCCGACGCGGCCATGTCGCCACCACCTTCCTTGCCCGCCGCCTCGGCACGCTCCGCCTCGACGACCTTTTCATCCTCGAGCCCGTCCGGCGCCGCCGCCGCCGCCTCATTGACGGCCCGTTTCGCCTCCCCTGCGGACCCATACTTGACCCCGCCAGAGTTGAACAACCGCATATCCCGCCAACCATGCATCTCACTGACGCCATCCAGTTGCTCGGTCGTGTTCCACAACCGGAACTTGACCACGTCGGCGAACCGGCGGTGCAACAACGGCGCCGACCACGGGTTCCTCGCGAGGTCGTCGCGCATCTTGCGTTCGGCGCGCGGGTCCGGGAACGACGATGCCGGACCGGGGTTGATCCAGATCCAGAGTTGGGGGCGGCACAGAGCCGGTTCGAGTCGGGTCGGGTCGACGCCGATCGGGCGGTCGAGCGCGAGGTGTTGGGTGTAGAGGAACGAGAGCGCGGCCGAGTAGGGTTTGTCGGTGAAAGGGCCGGCCCAAAAGATGTGGAACAAGCGAGGGAAATCGGGATCGCAAGCCGGGTCGGCGTTCGGGTGCGAAGGATGAGGTTCATAGATCGGGACTTGTTGCGACCCGTCTCGGCGCTGCTGCTGCTGATTCGAGAGGAGCGGGTTGACTTGGTTCGAGAGGGTGAGTTGCTGCCTTGCGGCGAGGAGGGCTGAGAAAGCCGAGTTGGACGCGTCGAGGACCTGGTCCATCTGGTGACGGTACCGATCGAGGCTGTCGCGCATCCTCAGACTCGGTCCTCCCCCATCCGAAGCAACCTTAGAAGACAATTCGAACTCGGGAATGTAGGTCGACTTCCACGGGTCGTGCGACCCCCTCCGGAGGGGCATCTCGAGTCCGCCATTGACGCGCAACACCTCGAGGCAATCGCGGACGTATTTGTTCTCGGCAAAGTCGCAGTGATCCATCACGGCGTCGAGGTCGAGTGCGGCGCGCGAGTCGGGCCGAGGGGGGTACGCGTGCGCTTGTCGGCTGCCTGGGAGGGGCAAGTCGAGGTACTCGCGGACTGGTCCGACGGGGACTACCTCCAACGCAGTGCTCGAGGACGAAGACGAGCTGTCGGTGACATCCTTGCCGCCAGCGCGCAACCTCCGCTCGACTTCGGCCTTGACGATCCGTTCGCGGCGCAAATCCTCGTCCGTCTTTCTCGGCAACCCGGGGTTCTCGATCCGGTTCTTCTGCTGCACCGGAGCCGCGACCCTCTGTCGGTCTCGGTCGATCCCCGCGCCTCCTCCCCCTTCTGGCAAATCGAACGAGACGCCAGGAGTCGATCGCCGTGAGGGGTAGTGACCCGAAGCGATCTCCCATCGCCAGACGCGTTCAATCTCGGCGGGCGAGAAGACGAGTGTCGAAGGGTCGGTGAAGGGCATGTGAACGCCCTTGGAACGACCGATACTGACCGTCGCGTGGAAGAGGCGCAGGAAGGACGCGAACGCAAACACGAAGAAGAAGAGCGTCCCGGCGATCGCGAGCACGATCCGGACGAGTGCGCCACCTCCTCCTCCTCCTCGGTGGTGGTGGTGATCGTACCGTGATGAAGAGAGGGCGGGGGTTCGTTTGCCAAAGGGCGGGGTCCGGGACGAGAAGAACGGGAGCGGTCGCGAAGGGTGCAAGAACTTGAGGACCGGAATGCTCAGTTCTCGTCTCGCGCCGCCTGCCGGTCCTCCCCCTTTACCCGCATGCATTCCTCCTGCACTGCCCGTGCTGGAGCCACCGCCGCCGGCTCCCGAGGAGGAGATTGGTATCCGCACTGCCTGGAACCAGCCTCGGAACGTCCTGAACGGGCCCCCGAACTCTCCGCGCGCGCGTTGGTACGAGAGGGCGACTTTTTCGGCGACGGCTCCGGAAGGGTTGTTCGAAGAAGCTGGCGAGTGGGAGGACGAGGAGCCGAAGAAGACGGGACTGTGAGCGCGCGGAGGGGTGCTCGCTGGCGAGTTGTGGAACGAGGGGAGCGGCGAGTGAGTCGGCATGGTGGAGGTGGGCCTTCTGGGATGATGTGCTTCTGTGTCAAGGGATGTTTGTCTGCGAGCAACAGAAGCGTAGAGAGGAGGGGGTCGTGACTGACTGACTGTTTTGGGTGAGGGGGCCTGATGGCCGACGAGAGAAGGGCCGCGGTTGACGAGAGGGAGCAAGCGCTCAGCGTTCGAGTCGCCCTCGATGAGGTCGAGCTGGTGTACTCCTATGCTGCGTACGTCCAGGGCGGGCGTGACGAGCGGTTGACGAGAAGAGCGAGGCGAGTCGTGCTACAGGTGTAAGAGTAAGGCTGGGGGATCAGCGCCCTGCTGGTTATACGTTGTCTGCGCGTGCTGGCTGTGCTCGCTCGTGCGTTTGTGGGACTGATCGAGGGTGCGATCAGATCAGCTGCAAGAGCGGTCCGCGCGGGCAAACAGCTCGTCGTCGTCGTCGTCGGTGCTGCTGCTGCTGCTGTGTGACACGGAGAGCCTTCTTTGGAGAGACAGCTGCGAGTGTACACCCCCTCCCCTCGACAGAGAGAGAGAGAGCGGGGGGAGAGCAGCTTTGGCTCGGAGTTGGCGTCCAGGGCGCGCTCGCTCGAGAGACAGAGACAGAGACAGAGAGAGCTGGCAGTGTGGGACTGCTCACCTGCTGGAGTCAATGTCGCTCTCTGCCTTGCACCCAAAGAGCGCAGCGCGGGTCGCCTCGCGCAATTCGAAAATGACGGAAGCGGTTGCCGTGCGTCTCGCCTCTCCTTCCTCATTCGCCCAAGACACACACGCTGTCTCTGTCTCTCCCCTACAGACTATATTTCATACTGGGAGAAGCACAAATCCAGAGTGGGGTTGGGATCTCCCCATCTCTTCGCAGACCGGTAATAGAACGAGTCCACTCCGACCAGCCCTAGCCCTCTCCCGCGAGCTTCCACAGGCTCGTATGTACTCGGTCTGCAAGGACCAGAATCAGCGGCTGGATCGAGATTCCCAGTAGTAATGGCAACAAGGGGTCGAGAGAACGGGGGAGTCTGCTGCAAGGTAGTCTAATGCGAAAGGGGGGAGAAGAGGCGGACACCCTCTCGAGGCGAGCGAGTCTGGACGCGCGGCGATCCGAGTGCGCCTAGTTCTCGCGCCATTGGTGGTTGCACTCCATGTTGCAGCACCTAATCGGGGATCAGCGAAAGTCAGCGCGGGATTCCAGCACGAGGCGAGGGTTTTCTCTCAGGGCAGGTGATGGGCGGCGTTGGTGACGATTGTCGCACCCCGGAAAAAGGGGGAAGGGAACGCACTTGTAGAACGTCGTACTCGGTTCGTCGGCGGATCGGATCTGGATCTGCATAAAGAAGGCGCGGTCCGAACCGCACTCTTTCGGGCAGTCGACTGTTGGTCGAGACAGACAGGACAGGGCCGTGCAACATGCGCGAGGGAGGGGTCAGCGTTCCATCCCGTTGTTCCATTTCGAAACAGCTGGAAACTGGTCCAGCAAGAGGAAGGAATGGAGGAAGACTAGGACGCAGACGGGGGCTTACCGGCTGTCGAGTCGACATTCTTCCAACTGTCTTCGCCGCCGAGGACGTCGTCGACCTCTTTCCGTTTCAAGTACGTTCGCTCGACATACTGTAGTTTCGGATTACGAGAGAGGAGGGTGGTCAGTTCACTGCAAGCAAAAGGAGCGACAGGACAGGGGAGGACGGACCCGTTTCTCGAGCGGGAACTCGTAAGGGCAGGTGGCACACCCCCACTTGTTGCCGCTCGGTCCTTCGACCAGGCCGAGTTGGTTCGCGCAATACGGGCAGCTGTACGTTTTGTGTATAGTCGTGCGGCGTCCAAAGGATCGGGCGTCGAGCAGAGAGAGGGTTTGGTGATGGAGGCGAGATGGAAGCGAGTGTCAGTGGATGCTTGCAGGGCCAAAAGGAAGGAAGCAGCAGCGGCATACAAGATCATTGGATGCCGCTACGCTAGCCGACTCGTGCCCGTCTACTGCTCGCCGTCGCCGTCCAGAGCAAGAACCGCTCGAAACACTTTTTTCCTCTTTCTCATCGCTTTGCCGATTCGACTCGGCTCAAGAGGCTCAAAGCTAGTGCACTTCTAGCCAAGGCTAGACAAACCGAACTGGTCCCCACGACTTTGGAACCGCTCGCACGCTGCGGGGACCTTCAACAACTTCCCTTAATGCCGCCCTCGGCTCGCGGCCGTCTCTCACTCGCTCTAGACGCCACCCTGCGCAGGTACATCTAGGAAAGCTTCCTCCAGTCTCACGGGGACAAGGCTGACGCGCTCGTCGCGGTGCTCGCTTGCGATTCGAGTCGCCGCCGTTACATTGCCCCCGACTTTGTCAAGATGGCTTGACATCGGAGTTGGGATGCTCACAAGACGCGTTGGGTCAAGCTGCTGTCGACGCTGTACCTGCGCTTCGGCAACTTGAAGGGATTCGCGCAACGACCACGACGACTGGGAGGTTCTTGACCTGTTCCGACAGTGCACTCGCTCGCCAGTCACCTCCCCCGGTGCCTATCTGCACATCTCGATGATGAATGGCTCTTCAAAGCCAAACCGCCATCACACTTCCAACATGTCATTTTGGCTGCCTTTGGCACTCTGTCAGATCGCCGATGCGCCTCTTCGCAGGCAGCCTTTGTTCGACTCCTCACCATTCCGACTGCTGAACTCGGCTGCACTGCCGTCGGGGTGCGCAATCGCTCGCCCGACCCGTCGACGAGTGAATTCGAAATGCGGCGTGACTTTGAAGATTGCAGAAAGTATCTCTGCGGTACCAGGCAGTTTGTTTCCGACTTTTGTAATTTCAGGACAGAAACCAGGCCTTTCTCCCAGCTATCTCCCTCGCTACTGTTCCAAAGTAATAACAGACCGTTTTCACCGAGCTCAAGGAGCCGAGCTAGTCATCGAGAGAGATACTCAGGGGGGCGGATCAGCCAAAAGAATCGGGGTTCGGCGCCGCCTGACTGGCCTTCCCTTTCGTTCGTGCTTGAGAGTGGCGACGCGAGCCCGGAACAAGACGGAGATTAATGACTGGTCTAGTGCGGGAAGCGCCGAACCACCACGATCAGAAAGAAGGGGCCAACACAGGGAGACAGGAGGCAAAGAATTGCCGCGAGGGTCGCCTCAGGCGAGCTCGCGCCCGTCCTCGCGTCCGCTCTCGGTCGAACGCTCCTTTCGCGCCCACGCTTCTAGTTTCGCCGAACTCGCTAGGTTATTCTAAGCCTTTTTCAGAAAGCTCTGTATAGTAAGGAGTCTGGGCACAATAGACAGTGCTAGCTCCGGTGGACCGCGAGTTTGCGCAAGCCGTTGCGGTTTCTGAGCACGACCGAGCAAGCGGCTGCTACTCTCCTCCGCCCATTCTCTCCGATCACTCAAGCTCTAATTTGCAGACCATACTCTGAGGCTTGCTCAGATGCAAGCGGATCGAGACGAATTTCAGCGACGAACATTGTCCGGCTTGTCCACGGACTTGGCGACACCGATCGCGCCGCTTCGGACGTCCGTCCTTAAGGCTTCCCGACGCAAAGGAGCCCCCCACGGACTCCAGGTGTCTCGATGCTAGACTCCTGTCCGGGCTGCCGAGTAGAGGCGCCGCCGAATCAAGTTGGGCGGACGCTCGATTGGGCTCGTTAAACTCTTTTTCTTTACCACTGTCTCTCTGCTACTACTCGATCTCTCGTCAACGCTGAGCCGTGGCGACGCACCATTCTCTCGTCAACGCTGAGCCGTCGCGAGTCACCATGCCGGAAAAAAGCGGTTCCGATCGCCCGCAGCTGCAGGAGTCAAGCTTTGTCTCCTTTCCCCCGCCACAAGACCGGCACGAGAACGGGTCCGATGTCTGGACGGCAGCAGCAAGGGCGGCGCTAGAAAGAGCCAGGCAACGATACGAGAACGGTGTGGCACCGCGTACGCCACAATCCTCGACCCTGTTCTCCGATGAAAGAACGCTCGACGAGCATCACGGGCCACTCACTCGCAATCACACCTTCCCGCAAGCTCCTTCCACCGCACGCCAAGCCAAAGGATGTACTTTGGCAGCAAGCGAAGTCAACAAGGCGCAAGAGGAGGAACTGGGACCGTCGACCCAGTCGAGGAGAATTTCTGACTCCAGCGAACACGTGCTCGACAGTGACCCCAAACCCCTAGATCACTACCATTCATTTCCCCTAGACCCTCCCGACGTGGTCAAAGCAAAAGAAAAGATTGCGGCGGCAAAAGCCAGAGCCGAGGACTCGCTTAGACGGGGGCACCCGAAGCCGTCGAGGGGACTTTCTTTGCCACTTGTCAACGGACAACGATTCGAGAGCGCACCTGAGTACTTGAAAATACGTAGAGACCAAGCTTCCGAGCGCGTGACTCATCAGGGGATACTCACCGCTCCTAGGCGTCGACAGAAAGTTCAGAAGGCCGCCGAGTCTGCAAGGGCAAGTCCAAATCATCGCAGCCTGTGTCCGCTTCGGAAGCACGACCGCCGCATGTCGGCCGCTCTGAATGTTGCGGTGCAGAGACGAGGTGCTGTGGCACGACTTGTGGTGCTAAAGCTCACCCCGCCGCAATACCTCTGCAGGAAAATCAGCGCAGCATCGGCCATGTCCGTCTGTCACACCGCCAGCGCAAATTTTACGGCAAGCACCACGCGGGCTGTCCAGCCGAGGGAACCCGATCTACGTGAGTGATAACGACAGGCAGGGCATCAAGCAGACTGCGACAGGGCCACATCTGAAGCAGGGAAACGCAATGAACATTTTCATGTAATTCTACGTACACTTGTGAAGAGGGCAATCGAGCCAGCCCAGACAAAGGTGCTACGCGTCATAGATGGATCAGTAGGGTGACGAAGAGCGTAGTGAGAAGTGACTCGTACATCTTGGACTGCAGGTTGCCGTATCCGTCATCGGTGATGTAGGGAACGATGATGGCTGTGAAAGGGAGACGGAGGTCAGCACGAGCGGCATAGAGTGTAGCATAGCGAGGTGACTGGCCAATTATAAAGTTTTGAGCTACGTGTAGATGAGGTTCACACGAGACCAGGATGGTTTGCAAATCTTCGTTGCTCAAAGCCACCTTTAATAACAGATGTCGCCCTTGATATTTCTGCTTTGACCGCGGATTTGTTGATTTGCAGTGCATCACTCTTATGCTCTACATGTTGATGAAAGTACTGAGACGAAAGTGCGCGCATGCCATAGCAATCAAGCGCGAACGATAATTTGCGGCCGCGCTGCTCACGGACCACACCCAATTGTTTCAGCGCCTTGGGGGTCAACCCTTGAGTGCATTGCGTGTCTTCTCACCCCCAATGTGAGGGAGACCTGCGGGGAACTGTGCCGTCCCTTAAGTTGTTCCGCTGCAACTTCCGGCGCTTGAGCGACCGCACGGCAAACTGCTTTTACAGTTTAATGATGGGAGGACTTCGCTGGGGAATGTACAGGGTGTCCGCGCACCTCTTGAGAGGGGTACATCAGAAGTTCATTCGCAGCGAATGGCAGATCTCTACACGCGCTCACGCCCCGCAAGTCGTTCTGTTTCCGCCGCCCAAACTTCCGGAGGAAAGCCCGAGGCCTCGGAGTCTTACGAAAGTTGCGCTGTAGTGACGTTGTAGATGCGTTGCCACTTGTGTGCCCTTCAGTCTTGGGCTCGAGGCGCTGGCGCTCGGAGGAGCGCGGGCTACAGTCGCTGCTCGTTTGAGAAGGCCAGCGTTCGATCTCGCGGAGAAATTTTCTCGCTGCTGCCGGATCTTCTGCAGGCTTGGAAAGACAGTTGCCGATAAAGTACGCATGTCGATAGCCGCTCGGAAGCGATATACTCACAGCAGAGCGAGTTTGGCCGACGCGATTCGACCCATGGCCTGCCAAGTGCGCCCACGCCGTGGACGATCCGGACCGCAGTTCGCCGAGACCGAATGGCCATGCTCTTCCCTTTTCCTTTCGTTTCCACGCCCTACTTTTCCTTCTAAGGAGCATAGAACCCGTGCGCTTATGCTTCCGCTCTCGATGCGACGCCCAACTCTCCTTTGCCGCTTTCGAGTTCGACTTCGTCAACCTAAGCCCCCGCCGGAGCCTCGATGTGACCCCCGCGCGACGAGGCTTTCAGCACTCGGCCTCGTTCCCCTATACGCCCGTTCGGATACGGCAAACTAGCAGCGCAATGGCCTTTCAAGTATCTGCAAGCTCTGTAAGTACCGAAGCATTTCGCACACTACTCGTCGACCCGAAGGCTGACCTCTCCAGCGACCCTCCACAAGGCGGCGCCCCTCGCCGTCCCACGGCTTACCTCTCCTTCGACGTCAGAACGATCTGTTCCGGCCACTGTTGCTCTGCCGACATCCGCTCTCTCGAGCTCCGAGACTGCACAGGACGTGGTCGACGCTGCGGCTCGAACGAATCCGGATTTCTCTGCCGGATCGCGTCGGAACGCACGCGGGCGCTCGACTCCAGCCTCAAGATGGCTTCACTACGTGACACGCCGTTTGGTGCTTCCTCACCGACATTAGCTCGTCTCGCTCGACCTCGCACGCCGGCCTTTGCTTTCTCACGCCGCGGCTCATTCTCCAATCGATCCGCGATTCTCGACGAAATGCCGCCCACGCGATCTTGCATGCGGCTGTCCGTCCACGCGGCCGGGCAAGGGGAGGCGGAGTTGAGGATGGAGCACAGCGGAGAAGTCATGAGGAGGACCACGGCCAGCATGCGGAGTGAAATTTCCGCTCCTCCACCTTCATCCAGCCTCCCATTCCTGGCCATCGATCTCTCCTGGCACGACAACAACCGCTTGTTTGTGCAGGCGTACGCGCCTTGCCGAGCTGCACGGTACAAGAGCGTCATACTCGAGCGGCTTGGAGATCACAACGAGCGGTTTCCGCCTGCAGGGCATCGCTTTTCCGCTTCCAACATGACGCCGGCTGCCGAGACGCCGAGCCCTTCCGAGCTGCCGCGCCGGCGTCGATGAGCTGAGCAGATCCAAGCTGGGCGGCGAGCTCGTCCCCGTCCCCATTCAGCTGAGCTTGCGTGGCGGTGCTCCACATGTCCGATCCGAAAACGCGGAGTTGGGCTCTCCGAACGCCGTCATCTTTGCTTCCTCGCCCTTCTCCCAGTCGGCTCTACTGGCTGGCAGGGTTCACAAATGGCTGCTCAGGGCAAGTGTACTCGCTGGCATGTGATGTCGGCGCTGGCCTGGGTCCGGTGACCGTCCACAACGTCGACCGCAACCTCATCATGACGAACTTGAGAAGGCCCCAGCGGGTGCTCCGCACGACTTGGATGCGCGCTTTCTCTTCTCCGTGGCACCGCACGCTTCACCTTCGCGGGACCATCTCTCCGCACATCAGCTTTGCCACCCCTCGGAGGCTGGTCGAAAGCTCGCTCAGCTCTTGTTGGCTCCGCTCCAACTCTCTCTTCGGCTTCCCCTCCTCCTGCTTGCCGGAAGGACCACCCGCTGCTGTCGACTGAAGCATCATGGCGGACGACTCACATCCCCCTTCGAAGACGACTACCCTCGCCGGCTCAGCCGCACCCAGTCGCGCTGCATCCCGACCCTCGGTCGAGAAGCCCGCCAACGCCCCCCACCCGCCATCTCGCGCCCCTTCGACATACCATGTCCAGGACGAGGTCGAGGAGGTTCCGACCAAGGACCGCGCACCCGTCTTTGTCGTCGCGCTCTGCTTGTTCCAGTCTCTCGCCGGTCTCTTGTTCGGGTGAGTCGCGCTTTTTCGGGGGTTGACGGATCGACAGTCATCGGGGCGGCGAGGTAGCTGACCCCGACATTACCATACAGATGGGAGCAGGGTGTCATTGCGGGTCTCATCACGAACGACGCATGTAAGTAGGCGCGGTCGACAAGCGGGAGGACCGGGAGCTGACTCTTTCCGTCTCTTGCCTATAGACCAGCGGCGCTTTGGTGAACCCGATGCCGCATCGGCGTCCGGCTACTCTATCCCGTCCACTCGGCAATCGTTGATCACGGGCTTCATGTCGCTCGGCGCCCTCTTTGGCGCCCTCATGATCGGATACGGCTCGCGCCGCGTCGGCATCAAGGTCTCGTACCTCTTCTCCCTCATCATCTACATGGCCGGCGTCGCCATCGAGACTTCGGGCCACAACAGCTGGGTCCAGGAGATGATGGGTCGTCTCGTGACCGGTTGGGGCGTCGGTTCCCTCTCGCTCCTCGCCCCGCTCTACCAGGCCGAGTGCTCGCCGAAGCACCTTCGCGGCCTCATCACCGGTATGTTACAATCCGGTCTACACGTCGACTCCCGGAAACACGCGCTCCGGAGCTCGTAACGCTGACAAATCTCCCCGCCACCTTTTCCACCTTTTCTTGGCGAGTTTTTAGGCACATATCAGCTGATGGCGACCGTGGGCATCTTCCTTAGCAATGCCGTCAACTACTCGCTTCATTCTAGGGGTGACGACTTCAGTTGGCGCTTCCCCATCGCTCTACAGTTCATTTGGGCCGCTCTCGTCTTCGCCGGGACTGCGGCCTCGCCCGAATCGCCCCGCTACTACGTGCAGCGTGGCCACCTCGACCGCGCACGTGTCAACCTCGCCAAGCTCCGTGACCTGCCGGAGGACGACCCCGCGCTCCTGGCCGAGCTGGACATGATCATCAAGGGAGTCGAGGACGAGAAGCTCGCCAACGATTCTACGTACCTCGACTGCTTCCGCCCGAAGGACCGTATGCTGCAGCGCACCATGAACGGTATCCTCATCCAGATGGGCCAGCAGTGGACCGGAGGTGAGTCGTCAGCGCGTTTCGGAGTTCTCGGCTTCTCGCACTTTTCTTCCTGGCGTTTTCTGACGTTCTTCTACTGTTTCCGCAGTGAACTTCTTCTTTTCATACGGAAATAAGGTACGTATAGAGTATATAGAACTTGTCCGCGTCCTCGTAGCGGTCTTGGATCGCGAGAAATCGCGGTCCGAAGGTTTTTCCCGGAGAACTGACCGAATTGCGCTCTTTCCGACCCGCACAGTTCTTCGCCGCCTCGGGCATCAAGGACTCGTACCAGACGCAGCTTATCCTGTCCGGCATCAACGTCATTGGCACTTTCCCGGGTCTTTTCGCCGTCGACAAGATGGGTCGCCGCACCGTCCTCTTTATTGGTTCCGCCATCATGTTCTCCGGTCAGATCATCGCCGGAGCTGTCAACACTGCTCGTGAGTGCTCCCACTATACCCCTATCCCAGCCTGTGGTTCTCCGTCAGACTCCGGACCCGTTCCGTCGTCGCCGACCCTGACCCCGTCTTCGCTTCCCCAGTTCCCGACGACCCCGCTGCCGGCAAGGCCCTCATCTTTGCCAGTTGCTGGTTCATCTTCGGTTTCGCATCGTAAGCAGTCATGTCCGGTCATCCTCCGGGATTAAATTGCGTCTGACTCGCGGTTTTGCGACGGAACAGGTCTTGGGGTCCTCTCGGCTGGGTTGTCGCCGCCGAGCAGTTCCCGCTCAAGATCGCACCGCTTTGCGTATCGCTTGCTACTGCATCCAACTGGGTAAGTCGTCCCAGCCGCGGGCGCTCGATCGCGATGTGCCGTTCATTCTCGCCGTTTTTGCTGACCTTTCACTCCCTCCGCTTGTCCTCGCTTGATGCGTAACCATCCTGGTCTCGTGTGAACCTCATCTACACGTAGCTCAACAACTTTATAATTGGCCAGTCACCTCGCTATGCTACACTCTATGCCCCTCGTGCTGACCTCCGTCTCCCTTTCACAGCCATCATCGTTCCCTACATCACCGATGACGGTTACGGCAACCTGCAGTCCAAGATGTACGAGTCACTTCTCACTATGCTCTCTCGACATCCTACTGATCCATCTATGACTCGCAGCACCTTTGTCTGGGCTGGCTCGATTGCCCTCTTCACCACCTACGTCTTCTTCTTCATCCCGGAGACTCGCGGTCTCTCGCTCGTCCAGGTCGACGAGATGTATCTCACGTGAGTGTACAAGTCCCCCTACGCCGTGTGACGCATCAACTCAGCCTCTTCATCCGTGCAGCGGCGTTCCGGCGTGGCGCTCGTCCTCCTGGACTCCGTACGGAGGCGCGACCGCTCGCAACCGCGAGGAGCGCATGAACGAGGCGAAGCGCCTCAAGCTCGGCAACGAGACGACTCACCACGAGACCGTCGCCAAGCGGAACCTCGCCGACGACGACGCCAACCGCGTCTAAACGTCGACCTTCTCTTTCTTTGCCCCCCCCCCCCCCCCCCTCGCTTTCGCATATCTATTTAGACTTTGCTGCATCGTACTCATACCTTCTTTGCATGCTTACACCACTCTCATAGAGTTTCTCCGTCCGTCTTAGACCGCCGACGTGACCATACTTGTGAAAATCAACATTCGTCGCATTTCCCCAAATATCCTGCTCACGCGCTGCCTGCTCTTACTGTCTTAGGCACAGGGATCCCGGTCGAAGTGAGATCTGGCCTACTATACTGGGCTTACCGCTTGCCGTGAACCTTGCGTCGAGTAGGCGTCAAGCGGCCGCCGGCCGCTAAAATTGCGTTCATTCCTATGCAATCGGCGTGTCGCACGCGTGTTCCCACAGTCTTGCGGCACCCGCCTTCGATTGACTTGCGGCAGGGCATGCGATTGGATGTAGATGAAAAGACCTGCAGGCGACCTCGCGTGCACGGTCAAGGTGTGGAAGCTGTCGGAACAAATTACCTCCACCACCTGGATAGCTCGGAGAATGGCCAGAGCCACCCCTCAGAGGAGGGGACTGAGGGAAAGAAGGATGGCTGCTCGCATCTGCGCTGCGGTCAATGGAACTCCCGACTGTTGCGAGCCCGAGGGGGAGGCGCAAGGCCGCCCTTTCGCTCTCCGCGTTGGCGTCACCGCCAGGTATCAAGCTGCGGAACTGCGTTTTGCAAGCTAGAAAGCGAATACAAGCGTTCAAACAAGCGAAGTGATGGATGAAGAGAAGGCGGGTTACAGATCCATCTTGAGAGCCGCGAGCGCATCCGCCAATGCATCCTCCGGCGACTCGGTCGAGCGCAAGTATTTGAAGGTGCATTGCGGCGCATTCACGATTGAGTTGACAGCTCGCCGTAAATCTTCGAGGGCGTCCAGATTGTCATCTGCAGAAGTCTGCGGTCCGTTTTCGGCTGATCGTTGAAGCCAGGTGAACGTGAAGAACTCGAGGTGAGGAAGGTCGACCCGAGAGTTGTGGACGTGGATTTCGTGCAGAAGAATATGTACACGTCGGATGGTCGATGGCAGGGTCTCGATCACCGACATGAGGTCGTTCGCCTCTGTTTCAGACAGGATGAGTGTTTCAAGGCGAGGGAAGCGGCCGACGACGTCTCCCACGTATGTCGAGGCCGACCAGCACGCGTCAAAGACCAGGTGGCGTGCTTCACGGTCGCCGACGTCGCCTTCTCTCTCGAGATCGATATGCCGCAGAAAGAGCATCGTTTCGCTTGAGACAGGAAGAAATCCGAACCAGCATCGGCGATCGTCAACACCGTCACTGTCGATGTACAGAACACGAGGTGCTGCATCCCACGTCGCTTGTCAGCCCAGAAAAGTTAAAGTTGTCTTCCGGCAAGTCGGATCAGTCGAGGTAAAGGCGGCGGAGCGGACGGTCCCGACCGAATCCCGCCTCCAATCGCCGCTTGAGGCGTTCGTGCTCGTCCGGTCGCGGCTGATAGGTGTACAGAAATTGATCGTGCAGCCTATCCCGGGCCCAGGCGGTCAGGGAGCGGTGGACGAGCGAGATCTTGGTGAAGAAGTCGACGCGGTCGTGCAAGCGGTCGATTGCGAGCGGAGGCGCAGCGAGCTCGAGGATCGTGAGTTCGAGCTCGAGAGGGAGTTTGCAGCGCATCTTGAGCGGCACTTTGAAGCGTGCGGGCGAGACAGTCGATTGTCGAAGACGAGACCTGCGCAAAGTCCGCGACGCTGGCAACGAGAGGCATGCACGAGGCCGCCTTTCTCTCTTGCTCGCGCTTTCTTGCTTATCAAGCCATAAGATTTGGGATGGCAAGCTATGAAGTAATTGCAAGCGCTCAAACAAGGGACGCGATCAGGGCGAAAAAAAGGCTACATATCCAACTTGAGGGCCGCCAGCGCATCCGCCAAGGCGTCCTCCGGCGACCTGTCCGAGCGCAGGAACTTGAAGGTGCATTGCGGCGCATTGATGAACGACTTGACAGCTTGCTGTACCTGGGTGAGTGCGTCCGCGTCTGGAGCGTTATCCGCAGGCACCTTCTTCCGCGACGAAAGAGACGTGTACGTGAACGACTCGAGGTGAGGTGAGGAAGCATGTGCGTAGCGTTCGGGCGGCCCACCGCAATGTCGAATTCGCGCTCAAGGATATGCACATGTCGAAGGGACGTCGGTAGGGCCATGAGCGCTGAGGAGGCGAGGCCGTCAACCTCGGTTTCGAAGAGAACGAGAGTCTCGAGGTGCGGGCATTGACACAGAACCTCGCTGTAGGATGCTTCGGTCGCCCAACAGCTGTGGAAGACGATGTGGCGTGTGTCGTAGCTGCGTTCGCTTCCTGCTGTGCAGAGCTCGATATTCCGCAGGAACAGCGCTGTCTCGCTTGCGAGGGGACAGAATCTGAACCAGCCCCACCCCCTGCCTTCAGAGGGGCCACTGTCGATGTATACTAGACGGGGTGCTGCAACATCAGTCAGATCATTAGCCTTGGGTCGCCGAGAGTCTCTGAGGACCCGGTTCGATCAGCGACACACGGGGCAGGTTCTTGATGTCCAGGTCCTCGTACGGAAGTCTGAGCCACAGCGTGTCGAGTGCCTGGCTGTAGTCCGTGATCATTGTGCACAATTCCCGATGGCCAGTGTCGAAAATGTGCTCGAGTACGAAATGAGCCACCGCCTCGCAAGCCTGTTCTTGGGCGCTCGTCCCGGCTTGTTCCGGTCCGCCAGGCCCCTCAGCCAGGGAGATCGGTCCACTGACGCGCCATTCCTCCGTGACAGAAACCGAGTCTGTACCCGGCTCTATGCGGCCATGGACGTCATCCGGCAAGCGACTCAAGTCGAGGTAGAGTCGGCGGACCGGCCGATCACGACCGGCGAACCCCGCTTCGAAGCGCGTCTTTAGGCGCGCGTGCTCATCCGGTCGCGGCTGATAGGTGTACAGGAATTGATCGTGGAGCTTATCCTGCGCCCAGGCTGTGAAGGAGCGATAGACGAGCGAGATCTTGATGAAGAAGTCGACGCGATCGTGCAAGCTGTCGATCGCAAGCGGAGGCGCAGCAAGTTCGAGGATCACGAGTTCGAGCTCGAGCGGGAGTCTGTAGCGCATCTTGCACGACGCTTTAAAGCGTGCACGGCGAGATGAAAGGACAAAGAGACGATCAAGAGATGAAGAAAAAGACGAGCGACGGTCAACCCCGATCCAACTCGCCCGCCTGCTCTTGCTGCCCTGTACGCGCGTGCAGATAAGTCTTACGCAGCCCGGCATGGTCGCCCGGCCGCGCGCCGCAGTCTCGCGGTTCTCGAGCGAACCGACGCCGACTTCCTTCACCGCCCCACAACTCGATCCTCTCAGCTCGGCGAAGTCGGCGCTCCAGGCCACGCCGACGAGTGCGGGGGGTCACGATCAAGCCCAGCATGTTTACCGAGGGGTGGCGCAGCTCGTCGAGCCGCGGGAGGGTGATCAAGGGGTGCCACGGACTCGGAAACGGACGAGGGATCGCGGAGCAGCTCGTCGCTTCCAGCGCGTCAAGAGGGACGATTTGGGCTGGATGACGACAGATACGAGGTATCTTGAAAGGCGGCAGTGGCAGCTCCCACACGCCGAGGGCTGTGAGTGCCGAAGTTCCCCTGTGTCGGCAATTCCGGGCTGCTAACGATTGCCCCCCTAGACCCCAACTGCAACTACCAGGACAACTCGGTCTTTACCTGCTACCCCCAATCGAACACGACCCTCGTCCAGGGCGACTACTCGCTTGTGATCTGGAACGCGATGCAACCCTCCTTCATCACCCAGCAACAAGTCGACATCTATCTCTACAACGCCGACACCCAGGACATCGCCACCTCGTGGAAGAACGAGCAGAACGCCCAGGGCATGATCGGAATCGTGCCGGACGATCCATGGTGGCCTGGACCGCAAGCGGCCGAAGAGTGGTTCGGAGAGAATGCGAGCAACCGGACGACGCCGTATTTCTTTGTCGTCGTGCCCGCCGGCAGTTCCCTGACGGGAGGAGAAGTGCACGGAGCCACATTTCGGGCCATTCGTGAGTGGTGGTGGTTGGTTGGGTGAGTGTGGGTGTGGGCTGACGTCGGGTTTCGCCTCGCAGAAACTGCCGCTCCGTCTTCCCTCTCGTCCACGCTCGCAGTCATGACGAGCTCTTCCTTGTCGTCTCTCTCGTCTTTGTCATCTTTGTCTTCCGCCTCTTCCGCCTCCCTCGCCTCCCTTTCAGCAGCCTCCGCCTCTTCCCTCTCAGCCGCGAGCGCCACCGCCTCATCCCCCTCCGGCTCAAACCGCAACACCGGTTCCGGCTCCTTGCAGAACGACCACTCGTCGAACCCGACCGTCCCGAACTGGGGCATCGCCCTCATCGTCATCTTTGGAGTCCTCGCGCTCGTCGCGGGCGGGTTGGCGGTCTTCCTTTGTTTGGGGAGGGCGAGGCGGAAGAGACGTCGGGAGGAAGAAGAGGCGGCTGCCGCTGCTGCTGCCGGAGCCGGAGTCGGAGCGGGACTTGGGGCGGGGGCGAGGGCGAGGGCGAGGACGGCTTCTTCGAGTGTCGGTGGTGGAGGTGGCGAGTACGTGACGGACGACGACGACCACACGCAGGGCTCGTCGGATCCGATCCTGGGCGCAGGAACGGGAGGTACCATGCGCAGTACCGCCAGCCTCGCGCCTGCCCTCCTCGGTGCCGGTCAGCAAGAGAACACCGCCGGGGGGACGCTGTTGTCGACTTCGGACGCGGCTCGGATGGCTGAAGCGTTCCGGGCTGCGTTGCGGAAATCGCCGTTCCATTTCGGTGGCGGGGCTGCTGCAGCCACCGGAGCAGCGGTGGCGGTGGCCTCTTCCTCATCTCACCGTCCGCCGGGTCCGTCCCCGACTGGCGGCGTCGAAAAGGGCGAAGACTCGCACGGCAGCAGTAACAACAACGACGACGACGGCACCGTCGATACCTCGTCTTCCTCGGCGGCGGCCGCGGCGGGCGGAGTCGGGCGAGAATTGCTCCTCAATGAGTTGCAGGGGGAGGGGAGGAGTATGAAGAGTGTGGAAGGCGGTGGGGGGAAACGGTGGGGTGGTTTCGGAGGAGGAGGCAGCGGCGGCGGTGGTGGCGCGGGCGGCGCGTGAAGATGACGATGCGCTCGATCGTTTGTACAGGCCTCTATATCAGATTCTTCCCTCTCTCTCCCTCTCTCTCTCTCTCTCTCTCTCTCTCTCTTTCTCTCTCTCTTACAGACACTACGCTCTACCTACCTACACATGTTCGCCTTCCCTCTTTCTCTTCATCTTTCGCCGCACGTCTCTCTCTCCCCTTCCCTTCCCTTCCTCGTGCAGTCTCCTCTCTCCTCCTCTTCCTTTTTCGCTCACCTTGACCTTCACACCTTGTACCTCGAAACACTTATTATATAGCTTCTCCTTACCCCTTCCCGTCCCGTAGCAGAGGGTTTCGCCAACAATGGTACTCTCTCTCTCACACAAGCGATCGTCGGGGACTGGTCTTCTGGGCGACACTCGATCTCGTGCGCACATGCGAAAGTGTCTGTTTGCTTCGTTTCGTTTCGGAAGCCGAAACCCTACGGCGCCGCAGCGTTGCGAATAAGCATACCTGCCGCGCGTCGTTCGTCGTCGCAATTGGAAGGGGTCAGCTCCGCTGCAAGGAACGAAAAAACAGGGTTGTGTCGCACGGGTTTCAAAAAAGAGGGAGAGAGACAAAAGAACCCACGGATATTGTTCAACAAGACCTGGACCATCTCGAGGTACCGGTTCTCCTCCCCCCTCTGGTCCTTGGCCGCCTCCTCCAACAACTGTTTCGCGTTCCGGATCTCGACTTCCAATTCGTGCGTCGGGGGTGCGACGGGCGAGGAGCCGGTCTGGACTTTGGTGAGGTCGACTTGGCACAGTTGGTGAGAGTACGAGATGCGGTCTTTGTACCGCACGCGGGCGGGGGTCGAGTTCAAGGCGCCTTCTGGGACCGGGGCTGGTGTGAGGGTTCCCGGTAAAATCAGTTTCACGCACGCTCCCGACTGGTGGAAGGAAGTGAAACCGCACGCACTCGGTATTTCCAAACTGACGCTGACGCGCCAATCAAACAACCGCTTCGGACTATAAACATTCATATCCGCCACCCGGATCTTTTCCACCGCCCTCACTTTCGTCGTCGTCGTCGGGTCTTTTTGGTCGCGCGTCACGCGGACTTTGCGAGCTGGTCCTCCGCCGTCTGGAGAAGGGACTTGGTGAAACGAGTCGAGTTCGCGCGTGTGGGTGTAGCGGAGGCGGGCGTGCGGGTAGGAAGGGTCGGCGGATTCTTCGACGCGGAGGTTGAGGAGGTGGTTGAAGTGGGCGTGTTGGCTCTGGGGGGCCGGAACAGGTCAGTGATCGAGGAGTTTGGTGGGGAAGGAGCAATGGCGCTTGTCGGGCAGGCAGGCAGGTAGTGCTGCTCACCTCGGACATGTTGGCGTCGAATCGGAGACCGGTATCGTCCATCAAGACTGCCAGGGCAGGGGTGAAATAAGTCCCGGGTTTCGAAAGGAGGGTAGCACGCGCTGAAACGCACTGGTCTCTATGGGTACGGGCAAGTGGACGCGCTGATTCCCGGCGCGTTGGTCGAGCAAGAGTCCAATCTTGGCTTCGATCTGCGTGCGCACACACATGGTCCCAATCAGTTTCCCCAGTCGAAGAGAAGAGACTCGTGGCGCACGCACCTCGACCTTGTCCCAGTCGAGGTGCTGTGTGAAGCCCCATAACCAGTCTGCGACTTCGCGGGTGAATTCGTCGATCGGTTCGACGTTGAAGATGCTCGGTTCGAGGGGGACGTTAGTGGCGCGCGCTGTCGGTGCTGGGGGAGGCGGAGGTGGTTTGCGAGGCGTTTTCGATGCAGGTGCCGTTGCCGTTGCTGATGCTGGTGCTGGTGGAGGCGGTGGAGGTGGTGCTCGAGCAGGAGGCGCAGCTGGAGGAGGTAAAGAACCTGTTGCGGGTGCTGCTTCGGTCGACGACGAGGTGGACGAGCTTCTCCGGATCCTGCTCGTCGGCGGTTCCATCGAGCCTTGCTCTTCCTGTCCGCGGTCGGGAGGAGGAGGAGTCGCAGCGGTTCTCGGTCGTTTGTGCGAAACAGTCTTTGAGGGCGGCGGCGGTGCGGGCGACGGGGACGGATTCCTCTGGAACAACAAGCTGCTGCTGCTCTTCTCCTCCGTGCTGCCAAAGTAGTCCTGGTCGCTGTAGTACGGCTGCGGGTCTTGGTCCGGGTGGTTGAGGATCGAGACGATGCTCGGAGACCGGCGCGGGGCGGCGAGCGGGTCGCCGTTCGGACTCGCAGACATCGCGGGTGGGGCTCACTATAGCCTCGGTGCGTGTGGGTGCTGGGTGAGAGAGTGGAGACGGAGATGGAGGTTGTGATGCTTGAATAACAAACTCGGAATTCAAAGCGTAATCAGTTTGTAATCAATCCAACATTACTCTTTGCCCTTCTCAACGACGGCGATGAGCAGCACAAAGGCGGAGCAGTACAAGCAGGCAGTTGAGTCGTGGAAGCGCACACCCTGGCCCTGCTATTCGCTAACCCCGCGTCCATCTCCGGCGCAGGGCAATGCCGCCTTTGCTGAGCGCGACCTCGACTTGGCGCTGGCCAACTTCTCGACCGCGATCCAACTCGACCCGGCCACGGCCGCGTACCCGCTGAACCGCGCAGCCGTCTACTTGAAATTGCGGGAATGGACCCGCGCAGAAAGGGACGCGACGACCGCGTTGGAGCTGGACGGGGGCGTCAACCTCAAGGCCTGGTTCAGGAGGGCCGTCGCGAGGAGGAACCTCGGAAACTGGGAACTAGCCAAACAGGGTGGGTCCTTTGGTTCTTATCGCTTTGGGGGACAGAGGTGCTCACTCTCCGGAACCCCCGCCGCTCGCAGACCTCGAGGATGCGAAACGGCACGGAGCCGGCGCAGACGTCGATGCAGAACTCGCCCTTGTTCTCCAGCAACTCGGACCTGCGACGGCTGAACCCGGTCGGAATGAGAAGCTCAATACGAAACAGGTGCGGACTGGCGGTTGCGGCGCGCGGGTTTCGGCAAGAATGCTGACACTCGCAGTTGGATTTGGCTCGCGCTTTCTTCTTGCCACTCATCCCGCACAGTTTCCGACACCACCCTCGCAAGCACCACCGTCCTCTGCCGCCCCAACTTCCGATCGTCTCCGAGCAGCCCTCGCCAAGCCAGCTTCATCGTCGTCGTCCTCTTCGTCCAACTCGCCTTCCCTCGCTCCAATCTCGTCGACATCGACTCCAGCTAAGAGGGACGACGACTTGCTGAATGCAGTCTCGACTCGGCGACTCACCAAGACCCAGGCGGGGGAAGAGCCTACCCCGACGACAAAGACGACACTGTCGAAATCTAGCGCCGCCGCGTCGTTCGCGGCCAAGAAGGAGGCGAGGCTCGTCCGCGAGAAGGAGCTGATGATCGCGGCTGCGAGGAGGGAGAACCGCGACCACGACGCGTCGTCGTCGTCGTCGGTGACGAGATTGACGACCACGACGACGGCACCGGTGACAGTCACGGTTTCAGAGTCATCGTCCACGCCGCCTCCGCCTCCCGTCCCGTCCACTTCTTCTTCTTCTTCGACCCCCGTCGTCAGCGGCACCTCTCCCCCTGCGCCCGTACAAGCGGCCACTCGATCGTCCTCGTCCTCTACATCAGCCTCGACCACGACCCCGACCCCGACGATCGGGATCTGCAACTCGCCCACGGCGCTCGAAGCGCACTTCCTCGCTCTCAATGCGCGCCAGATCCCGCGTGGCGATCCGGAACGGTACGGACCCCTGAGACGCCTTGCGCGAGAGCAGCAGCAGCGCGCGGGTTCGGGTTCGGGTTCGGGTGGTGGTGGCTCGTGGAGGGAGTGGATGGGCCAAGCGGGGTTGACGCCCGATTTGTTGAGCGAGATGATCGGGGAGGTGGTCGCTCTCTTTCCCCCCTCATCCGATGACGACGACGACGACGACCGGGGGGATCAGCAGCAGCAGCAGCACCTCGAATGGGTCCTCCCCCTCCTCGAAGGGTTGACGACTTGTCACAGATGGGACAGCGCGAGTTTGTTCCTTTCGACGGAGGAGAGGGAGGCTGTCAAGAGGGTGTTGGAGCGCGCGAGGAGGAGATTGGATGCGGTGGCGGGCAAGTGGGGAGTAGTGTAGGGAGGGGAGTGCTGATGCGCTTCAACTGTAAGCAGGAGAGGATTTTTTTTACAAGGCGCTTTGAACTACTACACGCGCCAACAGTACGACAGAGGGAGGGACGTTGCGAGGAGAGGGAATGAAGAATCGTACAGTTCATGAACGAGCGTCCGGTGCTGGCGGAGGAATTGAGTGTCCCCGAAGGGCGATGGATGGGATGGGAGACGGAAATCCGAATTTAATGGCGACAGGGGGCGGTGGTCGGTCACCCGGGCGGAGGTGTCGGAAGGTGGGAGCAAGAAGAAGGAGACAGATCCTCCTCATCCACAGAGACCGTGTCGGCGACCCCTTTACTCCCTCTCGCGAACGACGCGGGACTCTCCTCCATTGCGGCAGCGCCGCGCCACCCCTCCGCCGCCGCCATCCATTCGTAAATCGGATCGGATCCGGAGATCCCAAAGGCGCGGCACATAGAATGGAGGCTTTGGTACTGTTCCCGCTGCTGGAGGTTGAGGAGGAGCGGGTCTTCCACGTCCTCGTCGCCGTCGTCGCCGTCGTCGTCGTCGGAGGCAAAGTCGATGTCCTCCTCGTCGTCGTCTTCAAACTCGGATCCGGAGTCGGAATCAGAATCGGACTCGAGGTCGTCATCATCGTCGCCTGGTCTCGAGTCTGGCGAGGAAAGATGCGAGGGAAGCGTGCCCGTGTGGAGGTAGGTGTGCAAGACGGAGAAGGTCGAAAAGGCGGCGAGGGGGAGCGAACCGGGGAACGGAATGACTGGGAGGTCGAACGTGTCGTTCGCGTCTTGATATGACGAAGGCAGAGTGGATGATGGACTGGAAGGCGAGGACGAAACGAGTCGCGCGACGGTGTGGCACCGCAAACTCCAGACCGCTTCATGAATCGGCACCATCAACCGCAAGGGCGGCTCGGCTCCTCGCGTCGTTGCCGAGTTTGGTACGCCGCTCCCGTCGAAAGTGAGTAGGAGGAGATGCGTTGGCCGGATGGCGTAACCCTTTGGGAGGTGAGGGGGTGAAGAGATTGAGCAGCGCAGGGAGGGAGGGAAAGGCTTCGCTTCGGTTTGCGGTTCTTCGACGGTCAGGCAGTCGGCTCCGGCGAGTATACGAGGAGCTGATCTCGCGGGCATCGAGAGGTTCTTTCGTCAGTCACAACGGGGCGCAGATAAAGCCCAGCAAGGACTTGAAGCGCACCGAGTTTGATCAGGACATCTTGCACGAACGCGGTCGGGACGTGGCTGAGTGCGGTTGGCTGCATCTGGTCCATACGCTGTGTTTGGTGTAGCACCCGAGGAGAGTAGCAGCGCTTTGAACACGAAAGCCTGCACGTCGGTCGGAGTTGATGAAGGAGAAAAGTTGAGCGTGATCGCAGCACTTTTTGGTCGGATCTCCGTATGAAGCACGGGGCGACTCTGATAGCTGCTGGGACACAAGGTGTAACGCAGGGCGTTTCTGCTGCTTGGCTCGCCAGTTGAGGGAGCAAGAAGGAGAACCTCCTTGTGCAGGGTTCAGACTCCAAAGCCAGGGTCGGACAAGCCCGCGCAGCCTATGTACGTAGCGAGACGTTAAGGTTTTTGATCGAAGTGGAAAGCATAATCGAAGTCCGAAACAAACGCTCATGTGCTAGTACATGTATGTACTCGTAGATCAATTTTGGCGATTTTTGATCAGCTGGCCCGGGCTCCAGAAATATGCGCACGCGTTCTGGACGCCCCAATCAGCAGCGAGAACCCGGACTCTCGATCAACGTACTGCACGTTACCCTGTACATATATAGCATGATCGATCAGCGGTTGTTCTATTACCTGAGGCCCTGCTGATCATGAAGGAAGTCTGGCGGGGTGATCGGTGTGAGCAGCTCGACGTCGTGGCCAGCCGCGAAAGTTGCTCGACGCGGCGACGGCACACGTTTCGGTCTTAATCTCGCGCGTGGCACTCCCACCTAGCTACAGTACACTAGTAGATCCACACACAAAGGCCTCGCATGCTTTCAGTGGCCGTTTAGGCGCTCGGTATATGAGACTCGCCCAGCCTGCAATGCATCCCGGGGACAACCTTCTCAAGCTCGCAAATTCCTGCGCGGTGGCGTAGATATAGCGCGGACGGTCCTAGCGCTGCCGATGCTCGAGCCGGAAACACTTAGCAACGGACTTGGCTCGACGCGGGCGCAAGACCCGACCCGGCGGCGAGGCGGCATCCCGAAGCGAATTCGCGTCGGGCTTTGTGCAGGGGCTTCCCTTTGTTCTCTTGAACCTTTTGCGGACTGAGGTCTTCTTGCGTGCGACCTCGAAGAAAAGAGACTCCTGCAGATCGAGCCTTTCGCAGTCAATAGCGTTCATCGTCCCCTCAATATGTACTGTAGAAAGCTCTTAGCCCAGCCCGCGGCGACGGCTGATTCGAGTTTGTGCTCGCGAGACTCATCAGTTTGAGGAGAACAAACGATATATCTTTGACACCCGTGCTCTATGTATCCCTGAAGACTGCATGGTGCAGCTGCCGGACTGGTGCGTTCGTCTCGCCAGTCCGAAAAAGAGAGCTCTTTGAACGAAGTTTACCTGACCGGGGTCAGTACATTTCTTCTATGCTGATGAACGGCGCTCATGGACGGGCGGCCCCTCGAATCCGAGAAACCTCTCCGAGCCGTATATGTAGTGTACGGGCCCAAGAACCGAAATCTTGTCCGGGTGCGGTCCGAAAACTCTCGGGTCGAGTCGAGTCGGACCGGCTGAAGCGGAGAAGCACCTCGAGGCTTCAAGGGCTTGGAGGAGTGAGCCACAATGTAGACTTGGCGTACTACATAGTCGCCTACAAGCTTCGTCGCGAGCGCGAGCAACGGGTCTCTCATTGCATGCCTCGACACAGCTGGCGAACTGCTTGCCAAGTTTTCAGCTGAATGCGACGGACCGCGAACAAAAGGTGCCGTGAGCAGAGGAGAGGATTGCCGTCGATGAGCAGCAGGGAACATCTGTCACAGCTCCGAGTCCAGAGCTGTGAGACGCGTTTGGATCGTGAGCAAGACGAGATTGATCACAGACTCGAGGCGTTCAGGCGCACGGCGCCGGGCGTCAGCGGAAGCAAGGGAGCGAATAGCCGTCGATGATTCACGAAGAACTGCTTGCCGGACCCATGTATCGGTGCGTGAGCGTACTCTCGAGAGCATGCCCGACCGAGTGGCGAATCGCCAGCTGGCCGGAGAGCAGTTTCGCCGTCGTCACCCTCGAGTGCAAGGCGGCGCGGACAGGTCGGCGTCGGGACACAGAGTCTGGTGCTGATTCCCGCTGAAGGAAAACAGCTTGGCGAGCCGTGCGGTGGACAAGCGGGAGGCGGACCAGCTCTCATCAGCTCGAAGAGATGTCTCTCACTTTCGGCAGTGCAACACGCTTCAGCTCGCTGATCGCACGCTAGGACAAGCACGTGCTCAAGCTATCCGCCCGCGTCCCAGTTCTCGCCGATTCGCCCGCTTCTCCTGCTCGAGTCACTCAACACGCTCATCACTCGACTCGTCCATAAACTTGACGGCAATGTCACAGCAGAAGCGCAGGCGAGATTCAACCTCGTCAGGAACCATCAGGGACTGGTTACCGCTCGTCTGGACAGCGTGGGAGGACCAGGAGGAGGGCCAAGATGAGACGGAGCCTCTCACGGACGGCGACGGCGAAAGGCAAGCAGCGCACGAGGACGCGGCAGGCGATGCAGACTCGGCTTCGATGGTCGTGTCCGAGGTGAGTCTCGCTGCTCCTACGCCGTTCGTGCAGTGTCGGATTGACGGAATCCCGCACGCGCTGACTAGCGAAAGCAGCCTTTCCTGAGCCTTTCCTGACCTAACGCATATTCGCAGTGCTCCACTTCAGAAGAACGCCAACCCATGCTCGTCTTCTCGCTGTGTCGCGTACCAGATCCGGCTGAAGTGCCGTCGCTGCGTTTGCTCGAGGCGCTCCGTCTCCGTCTAGAAGAGACAGCGACTCGAAGCGGACCTTACTCGGTCGTGAGCTTCAGGTCTACGGACCCAGTATCCCGAAACCGCTGTCTCGTACCCCGTCTGACGACGCGGAACCTCGCACGCAGGTCCTGTTCCTAGATCCTGCTCCCTTCGTACCCTCGCTTCGAGATCTCGTCTCGGCCTATTTCGCGCTTTCTACCGACGCCAAGAAGAAAGTCGAGCATGTCTATCTCGTCGGTGGAGGTTGGAAGACATCGGTAAGCCGCTGGGGTCGTGGTGGTGCTCGCTCCGGCACTCCTCCGTATGCTCGAGCGAGAAAAGCTGATCCCGTCTCCTTTACCCGGTTCACCAGCTCCTCGTCCGCATCTTTTCAACCTCGATCTTGTCCTTCAAGGCTATGCGGAAGGGCAAGCTCGTCGACTGCTCGACTTTGAGCCTGCTCGCGGAGAGACTTGGTCGGGAAACGTTCAGACGGATCGAGATCCCGCTGGAAGTCTACATGTGCGTCCATACGAGGCTCCAAAGTCTGCTGAGATTGTGCTCATGCTGAGATCAACGGCGCTGACTCATGTCATCGGGTGTGATCGCACAGCTCGAACGCGAAACGCGAATCGTCCATCCACCTCGACGACGAAGTTGCGACACCGTCTCCTGCGGAAGACCAAGTAGGTCATGGTCCGTGTCGCTGATGTCTCTTGATCTTGGAGGCTCTGCCGTATGGCGTCCTGACTCGAAATCTCTTTCGACAGGCACCGCTCGTGCAAGACTGTTGGCGGATCCTTGCTGAACAAGGTGCGGGTGCTGTGCTTTCGCGAAGCTGCGCCCTGGCGTATATGGAAGCTGGATGTTTTCTACATCAAGGGCTAGCGTTGCTTTATGTTGCTCACCAACCGAGACTACCCCGCAGGACCCTCCTCTCTCGGCATTTTCCGTCGCTCCCCCTCGGCTACCAACGTCGCCCACCTCGAAGCCGCCTACAGCCGCGGCCACCCCGTCCGACTCGACTTCGCTCCCGACGCGCCGTACCTCGCCGCGTCACTCCTCAAGCGCCATCTGGCTCGAATGAACGAACCGGTTTTCAGTCGGGCGGTGTGCGACGAGGCGAAACGCTGTCCGCTCGAGGAGGACGATGCTGCCATTGCCTTCATTCGCGAGTCGATCTTGCCGCTCCTCTCACCCTCGAACTTGACTCTCCTCACCAACCTTGTGCGCGTCCTCGCCCAAATCGCCGACAACGCCTCGCAGAATCTCATGACGGCCGAGAACCTCGTCATCTGCATCTGTCCCGCTCTTGTCGGTGGGATCGGGGGCTCGGTGGAAGAGGTGGGGATGTGTCGCGTGCCGGGGGTGATGGAGATGGGGACGATGCGGGGCCTCTTTCGAGAGGAGGAGGCGCGATCCGAGAACACGGTGGGAGGAGTATTGAAGGTCATGATTCAGAGGTGAGCATCTTCTTTTTCCTCCCGGCGCCTCAGCCAGGTACCGCTTTCAAAGAGTGCTGGTTGTGCTTGCGCGGAGGAAAGGCGGTGTCCTCACACTCTACCTCTTGACGTATGCAGCCACGACCGCGTGTTTCGTTGATTCTCGCCGCTCGATCCCGACTTGAACCTGGCTGCCTCGGCGGCGCATCGACCTTTTCCCGAGTTGCCAGCCCCTGGTACGCGTCGACTGTCAGACCGCCCCGACACACTCGTCGCGTTCTTTCGAGGTCCGAATGCTGTGCAGTCTTCGCGACTTAGCAATCGCCCGCCGCCGATCCTTTCGAACCGCACCATGCCGCCGCCGCCGCCGCCGCCGACTGCCTCGCCCTGAAGTCTCGGACGATGTCGACTTGTCGCCTGTCGACAGCAGCATTGGTGCGGTGCAGATGACTGGAACCTAGGAAACGGCAAGGAGAAGAGGCGGCTGGCCGCTTCGAGCGCCGAGGATCCGTCGTCGAGTACCTAGTTGACCTTGCCGCGCGTGTTCCTCTGCTGTAACTCATCGAAACGGCGACCCGAACCTTCTCTGCACGCGCTTTCTTCGCTCGCAGATTTCCCGAAAGCTAGCGCAAGAGGAAGATCTGATGAACGAGACGGGTTGTGAATTGCGAGGATGCGAAGAGGATGCTAATTTGAGAACGTCAAGAATAAAAGGCGTGAGAACAACCCGCAAGACAAGAGGAAAGAGGAATATAGAACGGCCCAGCCGAACGGTGATGAATAGTACGACATGATATGTTGTGGATGGTGCGCAAGCGGAGGGAGGCCGATGGGGAGTCGATACACGAGAGAGAGAGACCGTCCAGCGGTCGAGAACGAGAGAATGGGAATCAGGCGCGGATCTCGTAAGTCCGGTTGTTGTGGCGCGACAAGTCCACCTGACGGAGCGGTTGCTTGACGGCGGCGTGACCGTTGTGCCCACGCGAGAGCATCCCCTTGCCCTGCTCGTACGCCATGCGGAGGAACGACCCGCTCCTCTGCGATCGTAGCGGTTCAGCGGCGGCGGAGGCGGAAGAAGGAGGAGGGGACGCGAGCGACTGCATCTTGGTCGAGTAGACGTAGGCCGAGGGCGAGACTTCGTCGACGGGGGTGACGGGCAAGGACGAATAGGCGCTCTTGTGCGCCGTGTAGTCGGAATCGCGACGCGGTACAGCGGCAGCGGCGGCGGCGGCGGTGCTGCTGCTCGCGTTCGAGAGGTGGTACGCGTGCCGAGAGCGCGACGAGAGCCGCACGGGAGCGGGAGCGGTCGATCGGAGGTCGCCTTCCCGGTCAGAGAGGTCCGACTCGATATCGGACAGGGTGCCGCCGGACGAGTTCGAGTCGGTCGGGGAGACGTAGGCCGGGGCGCGGTGGCGGTGGTACCGCTGCTGCCGCGAGCGGTCGACGTGGGCAGATTGGGACGAGGGAGGGGTCGACCGGCGCGCCGAGGAGGAGGAGGAGGACGGAGTCGGGTACGAAGCGGCGGCTTGCTCGCGCGGTGAAGGCCGGCGCGAAGAAGAGGATGATGCTGCGGGAGGCGTGCACGGAGGAGTTGCGGTGGCGGCGGCGCGCGAAGTGGACGCGACGGGGCTGGCCATAAAGGGCGCAAAGTGGTGCACGAGCTCGGCCTCGTCCATGCGTAGGTCATAGTCGAGGAGGAAGAGGAGTTGGCGCTCCATGAGGTTGACCTCGGCCTGCGAGAACAAGGCCGCGTAACGCGTCCAGTGCTTGTTCTTCGGGGACGAGTCGTTGAGGTACTTGGCGGCCACGATCAAGGTGGCGAGAAAGACGCGGTGGCGCGTGCAGTGCATGCCCTTGGCGACTTTGGGGAGGCGCGACTTGAGGCGTTCGAGGTAGACGAGGGTGCACATGAGGGTCGGGACCTGGACGTTGGACTTTTGGACGAGGACGGTGATGAACGCCTCGAGGGAGGGGATGGCCGGCTCTTGCTCGTGTTGGAAGCCCGGCTTGGTCGGGGTCGCTGGCGGGGAGGGGAGAGTCGTGGCGGGAGGAGGAGCCGGCGCGCACTGGATCACCTCGACGGCCTTTTCGGCGAGGTAGGCTGTGGGTACAGGGTCAGCGTGGTTACGGGCAGCAACTGGAGATGGAAGGGCAGACTGACCGATCATGTCCTGGGAGACGGGCGCGCGGACAAAGTCGAGGAGGGCGGGGTTGTGCCAGCTCTTGGGGAGGAGACTGGCCGGGTGACGGCGACCGTTCGAGTGGTAGGCCGACATGGTTGGCTGCGGTGGGGCGGGTCCGGAGGTGCAACGGCGAGGACGCGAGTCGGTAGAGTCGATGAGCCAAGAGACGAGGTCGAGGTCGAGATGGAGGAGAAGGGACGGAGAGAGAGAGAGAGCGCTCCACTCCGGGTCGAGGTCAAGGCCGGCTAGCGAGTTGGCTCGTCGTCTCTGGTCTACTCGCCCACCGCTACGAGTTGGCTGGAAAGCGAGGTCGAGCGGGAGAGATGGCGGGCGGGCGGACAGACGCGTCGGCTGAGATGGCGCGCCTCTCGATGAAAAACGCGGGGGAAACCACAAATGGCGTGGCGACGCGTTCGACACAAGTTCGGCGAGCTCGCGAGATCGAGAGGGGTCTGTAGGCAGGGTCAGGGCGAGCTATAGACAGTCAGCGCTAGCTCGAGCTGCTCAGCGCGCAGGGAGACCAGTGGGAGCGGATGCGAGGGCTGGAATCGTCATCTCCGCGGACGCCGATCACAAAGGGCTCCATCCCTCGCTCATCGTCATTCCCCTCGACTCTAGTGTAGGGGCGGGGAGGACTCACGCAATGCAGACACTCGAGAGCGGTTGGCTTCGCGCTGTCGGGGATCCCGGCGAACGAGACTGGTGTTGCAAAGGCCGTCCGGAGTGGCGGGTTTTTATCGGCCCGTTATCAGATCGCGGCGCGCGGGTATCCTCTCAGCTGGGTTGGCGGCGGCGGGTCGACGAGATGGCAAGCACACACAGCGAAGAGTAGGAGGGAGAGAGATGGCTTTCACACACAAACGGGACAACCCAAGCATCATAACTTATATCCAGCGAGCCGCGTCGGTCGGTCGGGCAGGCCGAACATTTTAATGTGGCTTGAACAGCTTGATCCGTTGTTCGTCCCTTCGGAACGTTCCCCGACTTGCCGAGTCGGGGGTCTCGAGGGCGATCTCCTCTCGTGCATTTCCACGCAGAGGGAAAGCGGACAGTGCGCCGTGCGCACCAAGTTGCCTGAACGGGGTCAAAGACCGCGGCTGACAGACTTTCCCCTTGCGGACGTAATGGCCTTTCTCCTTCTTTCGTGCGCCTGCTGATCCTCTCTTGCTGACATGCATGACACCTCCTCCGTGTGTTTCGATCAGCACGCGCCGCCAGCTGCCGTCGGGCGTCAAGCAACTCAAAGTAAAAAAAGCTGGCTCTTGAGACAACCCAAAACCGCAAACCTCCAAAGCTGGCGCACGCGAGCATCTGCTGCTTGCTCAGTCGTGAGTCTTTTACGCACACGCGTCAGCGTGAGCTTCCCGAGATCGCTGCAGCGATGTAGCTTTTTCTCGCAGCTGCTGGCCTGCTGCACTGGTCGATCGCGACCTGCCGGAAGAGTGCAAGCATCGTCTCATCCCCCTCGGAAGCTGTTTGTTTCATAACCGTGTGGCAATCTCCTTTCTCTCTGCATCGAGAGACCTGCATCGAGAGATATGAAGCATGGCGGTGAGTGTGAGTACCCGAACGAGCGAGCGAATGCGACACCCCGTATTTGCCGGCGGCCGCCGTCCTTCGAAGCAGAGAAGAAGCCTAGAGAGCAGATTACCCGGAGAGAGCAGATTACCCGGAGCTTCTTCTTCGGCAGCCGGGCAACGATGGACGACAGCCGACGAAGCTCATCAGTCCCTATTCCAATTCCAGGCCCTTCCCGCGGACGAGCGCGCGAATGGTCGGTTCGCGAGACGGCTATAGTACGAGGGGCGGCAAAAGACGAAGAGCCAGACCGTCAGCCGTACCCGTCTAAGCAAAGCAGGCGAGCGCGCGTCTCGAGAGTCTTCTGTCACGCCGGAAGGAACGCCATGGGCCGGTGGTCGGGACCGAGTGCGAGCGCGTCGCATTCCAATCTCTGGTATCCAGACGAAGGTTTCTGATCGTTCGCGAGCGCGCCGGAAAAGAGATTATGTCTCTCCTCGCGGCGGTGTGTGCGCGGTCGTCGGGAAAAGGACAATAGGGCGTTGAATGCTTGAAACACGGCGGCGGGCTAGAGAGAGGAGCGTGCGCTCGAAAGCAAAAAGCGATCGCGATTGTGTGAATTCGAGTCGGCGTGTGTAGAGTGTACATCCATACCCCGGCGTGAGAGGTGCGGGAGACGCACTCGAAGCAGACTCTTTTGGTCGGGAGGCGAACGAAAGGCGAATCTGTTGGCGCAGTCGAAGCGAACGAAGGCGTGGGCATGGCGTGGTTGAGAGAACAGCAAAAGCGATCGGAAAGCATTCTGCAGGCAGCGACTCGCTCGATGGTGGGCCGTTCAAACAGTCAACTGCCCCAAGACAGACGAGCGAAGCGAGCCGTCGACGTCGGGCAACCCCTCGCGCCCCTCCGAACGCCTTCGCTGCTGCAGGTGGTCCAGCGAGTGTGGTAACCCGTTGCATGCAGGGGATGTCGAATCATGTGACTGTTTCGTGGGGGCGGTGCTCCTGGTCGTCGAGGGGTTGAGCGTTGAGCGTCGTTTGCTGCAAGGCGAAGTGAGGGAGCAGCTGCAGGCCGAGGTGGTGATCGAGTCCTCGGAGGCGTGGGTCGGCAGCAGGCAGTACAGTAGTACAGTACCGGCAACGAGGCCCAGCGGGCGAGCGAGTGATCGAGTACAAAACTCGGCCGCGACGAGTTCAGCTCGACGCGACGTTCGCCCGTTTCCGCAAGCTTGACTTTCTTCTCCTCACTCTGCACTCACTCGCAGCTTGTACTCAGCCCATGAGCTCCCACGACCTGCTGACCCTTGAGTTTACACGCTATCCACGGTGCATCTGCGCCCGATCGCCTGCTATCTGCGGTCTTGGGGGCGTTCGATCTGCTCACCCATGGACCACCCACCTCTTTGACCCAGAGGCCAGCTCGTCTGACCCGCCCTGCTGCTGACCGCTACACTCGATCCACCCCTTCCCCACGCCTGACCTGGCGTCGCGCACCCTCAACAACGCCGCCTACTGTACCCCTTCCCCCTTCCCTCCCTCTTCCCTGCCCGATATGACTCTCTGCGTGCGACCCTCCAATCGAGGAGGGACACTGCCACCAAGCATGCGGAGTTTATATTCGGGCTAGATTCACCGTCTGATCCACTATTTTGCCGTGTAACGTGCCCCACCTCGGTGTTCCCGCCTTTTCTCACGAGGAGGTGGGACACCAAATCTCAGGCGCGCGACCTCTTCAAAGTGGAGCCACACTCGTCGCTATACCTCTCTTCTTTATTGCTTCTTGCTGTTCTTCGAGGCACCTCTTTGTGCTGCCGCTCTGGCTGCTGAATGCGATTGCTTTGTCCTGCTTTGCTTTCGCTCTCGCGAGCTCAGGTCATCTCTCACGAACGACACAGTGCGTCTTCTTTGTAGATGTACTGGCGATGCAATGAAAACTGACCGCGGACGATACTATGGACAGGCACTAAGAGAGTACAGAACCCCTTGCATCTCTGCCACCAGCAGCGGAAGATGGGCCTTTGCAACATGCCCGCGTGTGCGAGCGGACCATCAGTTTCGCCGGCGGGTCCTTACCGCAAAATTAGCAGTCTGCGTCCGACGCAAGCTGTCCGGAACCCGCGGCCGGCGCAACGAAGCTCGAAAACAGATCCGGACGCTCCCCCCCCACATGTTCGGATCGTGAGCTCCGGAGCGGGCTCCGGGAAAACGACTTATCCCCCGCCCGTTCTCATTTTCAGCCCAAGCCCAGCGATGCCTCGCCTCTCCATCAAGTACAGTCGACACTTACCACCTCGACGGCGATGGCGACTCTGCAACAGCAACCGCTCCTCCTCAACGCGACTGAATCGCTGTCCGCCACCAGTGTGCCGCACTTGACGCCGACTTCGACTTCGGTCCTCGCTGCGATCGTAGCCGTCGCCGTCTTGTACGCCCTGACCGGCAAACGCTCCAAGGCAAGACTCCCGCCCGGTCCGCCGGGGTTGCCCGTCGTCGGCAACATTCTCGACATTCCCAAGAGTCGCCCGTGGGTCAAGTTTGCCGAGTGGACCGAAAAGTATGGTGAGTTGCGCGGGGGTGTCTTTCCCGAGTCATCGCTGTATCAGAGGGCTAACCGCGCAAACGTGCCCGCAGGCCCGATGTACACGCTCAAACTCGGCCGGACCAACATGCTCGTGATCGGCCGCGCCGAACCCGCCATCGACCTCCTCGACAAGCGCTCGGCCAAGTACTCGTCCCGCGCCCGCCTCATCATGACGAGCGAGCTCGTCTCGCGCGGACTCCGCATGACTTTCATGCCCTACTCGGATCTGTGGCGCCGCGAACGGAGGTTGTTGCATCAGTTGACGAGCCCGGCCGCGTCGAGCACGTATGAGCCGATCCAGGAGCAAGAGTCGACGCAGATCGTGCTTGACATGCTCAACGACCCGGAGAACCACTGGGGTCACTGCCAGGTGCGTCGTTGGCACACGTTCTTTTCTTTTCGGTCGCGGCCGCTGACTGGGAGTACCCGACTGCAGCGCTACGCCGGTTCGACCATCATGCAGATCGCGTTCAACAAGCGCGCTCCGACGTGCAAGGACCCGGCCATTACGAGGGTGAGTGTGTCGAAGCCTTTTTTTTTTCGTCAGGCTGATTCGGCCTGTGCGCTGAGCATCGTCCCTTCCCAGATGCGCGCCATCAACGAGATGATGACCAAGACTGCCGTCGCCGGTCGCTACCTCGGTGCGCAGGCTCCGTGTTCCGTTTGCGTGCCCTGTCTGAAGCTGACCTTGTCAACCCCCCCGCAGTCGACTCGTTGCCGTTCCTCAACTTGATCCCGGAAACGTTTGCGCCGTTCAAGCAAGAGGCGCACAAGATCTTTGACGAGACCCTGGCTCTCTTCAAGTCGCATGTCGATGACGTGAGTCTCTCTCCGTGCGCTTTTGGCGTCGTCGTTGTCATGAGCCTGGAACTGACGCCCCCCCCGCGTGATCAGGTCCGCGAGGCCATCGCTGGCGGTGACGATGCGCACTGCTTCACCAAGTACATCCTCCAGCAACAAGAGACGTACCAACTCAGCGACAACGAGGCGACGTTCCTCGCCGGAGCCATGTTTGGTGCCGGATCCGACACGACCGCCGACGGGATTAGCACCTTCCTCATGACCATGGTCACTCACCCAGAGGTGCAAAAGAAGGCGCAGGAGGAACTCGACAGCGTCGTCGGCAGGGACCGCCTGCCCAACTTTGCGGACCAGCCCGATTTGGTCTACATTGGCGCGATCGTGCGCGAGATGATGCGCTGGCGGACGATCATTGCTGGCGGGCTCGCGCACTGCTCCACCGAGGACGACGAGTACAACGGTGCGTCCGTTACTTCTTTATCCTGACGAGTCTGTGCTGACTCGCTTTGGCGTGTCCAGGCTACTTTATCCCGAAGGGCACCGTCGTTCTCGCCAACCACTGGGCGATCCACATGGACCCCGTGAGTCGCACGCTCTCGAACCTGACCGCTCTCGAATTCTCCCCCACGCTGACTCTTTTTGTGTGCGATTCCAGGAACTCTACCCGGAGCCAAACACGTACAAGCCCGAGCGGTTCATCAAGGATGGCAAACTTGTCGGCACCAAGTTTTCCGATCTCGGTCACCACGGTGCGCATTTGCTCTGCGGTTCTCGTTCGGTATGCGATTTGCCTGACAGCTGACTTTCGACGATACGGACCACGTGCAGGCTACGGATTCGGCCGACGGATCTGTCCCGGGAAGCACATTGCCGAGGTGAGCAGTTCGCCACGGTCTGTTCAGCTCATGGATTTCCGGAGCGCTGACCGTACCTCTGAAATTCCCGCGCGCAGCGCTCCCTCTTTATCGTCTTCTCCCGCCTCTTGTGGGCCCTCTCGCTCAAGCCTTCGCTCAACCCGCAAACGGGCAAGGAAGAACCCCCCTCGGTCGACGCATTTTCCGAAGGGTTCTCGAGTCACCCGCTCTCGTTCACGTGCAGGATCGAACCGAGAGGGGACTGGGTCCGCGAGGTGGTCGAGCTCGAGTGGCGGGAAGTGGGAGCGGAGAAGGGAGGTCGCAAGTAGTCAGTCAATCAAGTGGTCAAATTTCCCCAGGGGTTCACTCGTCTCCTCGTGTATGTACCATACAGGACTCTGTTCCCCCTTCTACATAGTAGCATTCTTCGCTTTCCCAAAGGGCTGTAAGCAACTCGGTACGAAATACGTGCTTCTTCCTCTAGCTCGTCTCTCGTCAGTCAGTCAGTCGCGGTGGGAACAGAGTAGCGAGCGAACGAGATTGCGAGGGCAGAATTGCGAGCTACAAGGTCGATATCGTTACTGGCACCAGGCCAGGGCTTCGGGGAACCGTCAAGGTCCCGAGACAAGAGAATGGGGGGAGACTAGCTCGACCCCCGGAGTAGACAAAGTGTGGAAGTACCGCTCAGCGATGCCTGGCGTGAAAAAGGAGAAGGTCTTGCTCGGCAAGATGCGCGGAAGGAGGCCCGACAGGGCGACTAGCGCCTGAGGGTTGCGGTCGAAGGAGGGGGGGAAGTCGGCAAAGCCGACGCGGTAAAGGACGAGGAGGCCGAGGCCGTCGCCATGGGCGCTGCGGCGGAAGACGAAGGCGAGGAGACGGCCAAGGTCGCCTTGGGGTTGATGACGCTGCTCGAGGTGGTGCTGGTGCTGAGCGGTCCGGGAGTCGCAAACGCCGCCGTCGCCGCCTGAACCCACGTGATCCCGTTCGAGTCGACGCTGACCAGCGGCGTCGTCACAGTCGTCGTTGGGACCGCCTCGGAAGAGAGGGTGGACGAGGCGATGGAGGCCCACGAGATCGAGAGGGCCGAGGAGGAGGAAAACTTGCGCGCGCGAGCGGCGGCGGCGTTGCCGTAACTGCCATCGGGGGCGTTGATCAGCGGCGAACCGCTGTAAGGCGAGCCGCTGTTGTTGCGGTTGTTCTCGAGCGTGGCGATGTAGGCGGCAACGGTCGGTGCAACGTCGGCAAGGACAGAGGAAGCGGTCGGAGTCGATTCGGGGAGGGCGGCGATCGCGGCCGAGTAGATGGACGCTTGTGCGAGCGCTTCGGTGTAGGTGGCGCCGCCTCGCTTGACTTGGCGGGTGATGTACCGCGCCGCGACGGGGACGACGAGGGTCGACTTGCTGGGGTTCTCAGTGGGGACGGCGGCGCGCTTCTTCAAGTTCGTGATGGGAGCGGTGGCGGGGCGCGGGTGCTTGCCAAAGTTGCGAGGGCGGGAGGAGCGCCTGCCCTTCTTCGACGACGAGGCGTGATTGCGCTTGGTGCGCTTGACGCCCTTGGGGTTGACGGCGGCGATCTTGGGATCAGTCGGTGCGGTGGCCGAGGCGGCGGCAGACGAGGAGGGCGCGAACGTCAAAGGGAGGGCCTCCTCAGAACGACGGCGAATGGTCGAGCCGCCAAAGAGGGAGCGGACGACGCGCGAAAAGCCCGAAAAAGTCGAGTCACTGCGCTTCTTGTTCTTGTTTTGGTGCGAAATGGAGGTGAGGTTGATGGTCGAGTTTCTGATGCCGCCAGCCTGCGCGTTGCCGGAGGAGGAAGCGTCGACGACGATGGCGTGGTCGCCGAGTTGGAGGAGGTCCGAGGCGCGAGTGTCGTGGTGGTGGTGGGTTGCGATGTGGGCGCGGCGGGCAACCGAGGAAGACGAGCGGGTCATGGGGAGGGCTGCGTGCGTGCGTGAGGTCAGGGTCAGGGGGTTTCGTTCCAGGTAGCAGAGCAAGGCTGATGACATACCTTCGACCTGCGAAGCGAAGAGGGTGGCCGAGGCCACGAGGGCGACAGTGAGGGACGAAGTCGAGGCGTGCATTGGGTTCGAGGTGGGTGTGGAGAGGGGGGAGAGTGCGGAGTGAGGAGAAGGAGATCAAGAGCGAGAGCCTGGGGCACGCTGGGGTTTATAGCCTAGCCTAGCGTATCGCACGCAGCCATCTCTCTCTCGGTGAGTGCCATCTAGCGAGCGAGGCGAGATGGCGGGTAGGAGGAGATGGCGGGACAAGTCGTCCTTTGTAGCCAGCCGTTCGAGTTCAGCCGATTAGCCCAGAGCAGTGGCGTAGTAGAAAGCCTTCGAAGTAAGCCCCCGTATATGCCAGCAGGTGGCCAGAGTCGAGTGTAGAGAGAGAGAGAAGAGCGAGATCTTAGACGCGCCTCCCCTCGACGAGTCGCAGTCTCGGCCGCGTCGACTTGTCGTTCAACACGCTCACCATTACACACGCTATAGCCCGTGGACAGGCGTGCATTGCGACGCGCAGGCTTGCCATCACAGGGGCTGAGCGTCTTCGGACCTTCGAACGACCAGCTCGACGCGAGAGAGAGATGGCGGACGCGACCCTCTCTTCGTCGACCGCGTCCGATCAAGTGTACGTACACGCAGGGACGCTGCCGTCTTTTGCGAGCTCGTTCAGATCAGAAGATTACGACAGACCCCCCGCCGGGATCGCCCAGGCCGATTGGGCTCGGTTCGCGAGAAGGGGACGCAACAGCACTCGGGATGAGGAGGAGGACAGTAGCTCGCTACAGCGGGGCGGGGACGACTCGCTCGAGTACGAGTATGCGAGGGCACGGTCGGGTCGCGGCACTGCATCTCCTGCCTCGACCACGAACACGACGACTGCTCCTGCCGACAATCGCCGGACGGCTCCCATCTCGCTCGACTCGTCCACCGCGACCGACTCCGAAGCAGCAAACACCTTTGACGACAGCGCCACCGATGCAGGGGACCGTACCGAGACCACTGCCGCGCACCCTCATCAGCTCCGATCGGCTGTTCTCGACTTGTCCTCCTCGGCGGCGGGAGGAGGAGTTTCTTCCCGAGGGGACGACTCGTCCAGCTTTGCGAACGTCTATGGCGGCGGTGGTGGTGGGCTCCGACAGGCGACCCGGGACTCCTCGAAGGGCGGAGGCGGCGCAATGACTCTGCGAGAACAGGAAAAGGTGCGCAAAGGGTCGAGCCGTTTTGAGAATCTGGACAGACAAGGCTGACCCGTTCTTCCAAAACCACCCAGGTCATCGACGAGCTGAAAAAGGACAACTTTTCGCTCAAGCTCAAACTCCATTTCTACGAACAACGGCTCGAAAAGATGGCCCCGTCGTCGGTCGAGCAGGCCCTCCGCGAAAACATCCAACTCAAAGTCGAGTTTCAGACTCTGCGGACCGAACTCAAGCGGTACAAGAAGCTGTTGTTGGAGGGCGACAAGGCGATTCAGGCTTTGACGGCCGAACGGGATCAGTTCCTGGCGGCGGGTTCGGGTTCGGGCAGGCGGGGTGGTTCGGCGGCCGCGCAATCTGCGAGGGAAAAAGAACTCGAGCGGAGGTTGTTGGAGCAGGAGGAGCAAAGGGAGCAGTGGGAACGCAAGGCGCGCGAGTTGCACAGCCTCAACAAGCAGTTGCGAGCTGACGGCGCATCCACCGAGGTGAGTGTCCGGGGGGGCTTGCGGTCTTGATCTCGAGGTGACGTTCCGTGATCTCACTCCCTCGCCGTTGCACACAGGACCTTCGACGCCAGTTGGCCGACACGGAAGAGGAAGCCGACTTGTTGAAGCGCCAACTCGACGATGCACACGACGAGCTGGACGAGGTCAAGCGCGAAGCGGCCGAGATGAGAGCCGAATTGGCGGATCAGGTCGATCGGAGTGGGGTTACGGAGGGGAGGAGCGTTGGGTTGGTCAGGAGGGAGGTGGAAAAACTCGAGCAGGTGCGGTTGTATTGCCTCTCTGGAGTTCTTGGACCACGCCCCGCTGACTGCGTGCAAATCTCTCTCGCAGGACAATGACGCTCTCCGCCATGAGCTCGAACAAAGGGAACAAGACAGGGAGGCCCTGCTCCGTCAAGTCGAGGAGCTCCGAACGGACCTCGACGTCGTTGCCGACGAGTTGGAACGGGAACGGCTCCAGGGGGCGCGAACTGCAGGCGGTTCTCAACTCGAAAAAGTGGGCTCGCCGTTCCTTCTCTTCTTCTGCAATCGTTGCTCATCGAACTCGAGCCTTTTGTTCCCCAGGAACTCGACGCCCACCGCGACCGCGCCACGTCCCTCGCGCTCGAACTCGAAGACGTCAAGACCGCCCTCGATGCCAAGGAGCGCGAGATCGAAGAGTTGTTGGCGGACTTGGACGAACGGGACCAGGTGCAGAGGGAGGAGGTGCAGAGAGTGGCGGAGGAGTGGAGGGAGGAGGTGGAGGAGGCGAAGGACCGGGAGCGCGAGGCGAGGCAGGTGCGTTTCTGTCTGACTTGTGGTATTCCTCCTTTGGTGTTTCGCTCTCGGCTGACCGCTTGAGCCTCCGGTACAGCTGCTCGACGAGAAGGAGGCAGACGTCGAAGGACTGGCGGACAAGGTCGAAGAGTTGGCGCGTCGCTTGGCAGAAAAGGAAGCAGACCTCGAAGCCGAGCAAGCCGAATCGGCAGCGCTCACTCACGACCTCAAGAAGGTGGGTCTTGCGGGTAACTCTGAGGGTGTCGTCTTGGCCCCTGCTGATCACAAGGGACTGCCGCAGCTCGGCACGCAGATCTTTCATCTCGAGGAGGAGGCGGACGAGAAAGATCGTGAACTCGAGGATCTCCGTCGTGAGCTCGAGGCGGTCGACAAGGAACTCGAGAACAAGAGCGAAGTGCATGAGCAGGTGGTGGCTGCGCTCAAGCAGGTGCGCGCTTTTGGCTGGGTACATTCTGTCTGCTGTCTGCTTCGTTGACCACTCGACACCCTCCGCAGAAACTCGCCGACTCCAAGACCCACATCTCTGACCTCACCCTCCAGCACGAGTCGTCGACGACCGAACTCGCCTTCTTGCGTTCCAAGGTCGAAGAGCTCACGGAAGCGCACTCTCGCCTCGAGAAGCAATCGACGCTCGGCTCGTCCGAGAAGGACCGCTTGGTCCGCGAAGCCGACGAGATCATGCGTGCCCTCCGCAAGGAAGAGGACGAGCGCGAGACGGTCGAGGCGCAGCTCGATCAGGTGCGGAACGAAGTGCGCCGCTTGCAAGGGATCGCGCAGGATCGCGAGCGCGACGTCGCCGATTTGCAGCGGGCCTTGACTGGCCTCGAGGCTCAGGGGGCTGACGTCTCTTCGGACAAGATTGCGCTCGAGCTGGAAGTGGAGAGGGTCAGGCGGGACTTGGCGCGGGCGCAAGAGGCCGAGGCGAGGAACCGGAACGAGTTGGAGGGCCGGATTGCCGACGTGCGCGAGAAGGATCTCCGCTTGGCGAATATGGTGCGTGTTGGCTGTGCTCACTCTCGGGTGGTTCTCGTTTGACTGACGTTCGTGCTCGCACAGGCCTCGGAGAACAAGGAATTGTCGGCGCAGCTTGCGGCAGTGCGGCAGGCTCACATTGCCCTTTCCGACAAGCACGAAGAGACGACCAAGGTGGGTTTGCCTTGCTGTGCTGGGTCGCTATCGTGCTGACGATTCCTACGCGCGACAGGCTCTCCGCGAGACGCAGCAAGAGCTCAACTCGGCTCGGGATCGCTTGCGTGCAGTCGAGAGTCAACTCTCGACGGATCAGCGCGCCGTCTCTCGCACAGAGAATCAGTTCCGGGACCAGCTCAACGAGCGCAACACGCTGCTTTTGACGGTGTATCAAGCCGTCGACAAGGTGGCCGGTCCAGACAAGGTGGGTCGTCGGCTGACTATTCCAGTAAGGTCGATTCCTGACTTCTGTGAACCCCGCTTTGCAGCGCAAGGCGTCCGCATCGGAACCGCCCAAGCCCTTTTCGAACTTTCCCATCTTTCACGACCGCCTCCTCGAGCGGCTCAAGGGCATCAATCAACTGCACATGTCGTTCGAGCGACGCACCAAAGAGCTCGAGGAGCGCTTTGTCGACCAGCTGCAGTGAGTCTCCCCGCGCTGTCTTTCTTTCGGGCTGGGAGTTTGACCTCGCGAGTGAATGCACCCCGCAGAACCCTCAAGCGGCAGCAAGAGAGCCGGAACTCGCAGATCGACCGGTTCGAAGCTTCGCTCAAGATGGCGCTCGAGTCGCAGAAGCAGTGGCGGCAGCGAGTGCAGCAAAAGACGCTCGAGCTCGAGCAGGCCAAGGTGGGCGGGCGTCGGAGCTTTCTTCATGCTGTGGTGATGGAAAGCTGACAGTCTTTTCCCGGCAGGCCGAAGTCTCTTCGCTGCAGGCCCAGTTACGCCATTCTTCGAATCCCAACGCCTCCCCGGACCCGAACGCAACTAGTCCAGTCCGCCCCGCTTGGGCCGAAGCGACCACGCAAGCTCGCCTCCGCACCGCCGAAGCCAAAGTCGCCACCCTCGAACGGCGCCTCGCCGCGACGCAGGAACAGCTCCGCGAGGCCGAGACGCGCTTGGCCGAACAGCGGACCAAGTATGGAGCTGCCGAGGGCAAGTGGGAAGCGCGCGTGCGCGAGTTGGAGCAGCGGGTGCGCGCGGCCGAGGAAAAAGTCAAGCGGGAACGGCAGGGCGCCAAGGAGCGCGTCGCCGAACTCGAACAGGATGCGCGGTGAGTGGTCGTGTTTACTCTATCGGCTCGAGTCTTTGGAAGCTGACTCTTTTTCCGCCCCCTTAGCCGCCTGCGCGACAACATTGCCGATGCGAAACGGCGAGATCACCAGCTCGACGAGGTCTTGCGGCAGGCGCCTCCGCCACGATGATCCTCCCAAGTTACTCTCCTCGTCGTATGTTCGCAGCCTTTGATCGTCTCTGCCCTGTCTTCGCCTTTCCTCAGTTTCACCAGTTTCAACAGCTCCTTTCCCTTGGGTCTCTTGCCATCGTTGCCCTCGATGCCCTTTGGCTTGAATATATCGATTAGCGCAGCCTACCACGTGTACCTCTTGTTGTAACAGTCCTCCGATGCGAATGCAGAGTATAGACTCTTTTTGTGCCCGTGCACGGTTCCCTTTCCTCCGCGGACTTGTCAGAGTGAGAGTGCTTGTCTTCCCGGTCCCTTCTCCTTGGAACCAGCCTCGACCTGGGAGTGAACGCGCCTGTCCGATTGCTATAGACCCCTGAAGCCTCGCCTACCTACCTGCGCTGGTCGCTATACGCCAGAGTCGACTGTCGCTGCTCAACGGTCGTTCAACCTCGGCAGACGACGCGCTCCTTTCTACGCGACAACTGGCTCTGGCGGGCGGGAGACGAGACAGAGGTTCATTTGGAGGCCAAAGACGCGTGTCAACGCCAACGGAACGCCCTCCCGCCAGTTTGGGACGCTGTCGGCGAGATGTGCTGTTCTTCGTCGGCGAAATGGAAACGCGAAGTCGTGCCGGATCACAAGGTGAGCCCGTCTGTATGGGCCCGTAGAAGGGGCTCGTGAGCTGACAGCCCACCGCCCCGCAGTTTGACTTTATCGACGTCGACCAGTTCCACAGCCGGACTTGCGGCAGCCGCGCCTCGTTCGCCTGGCTCTGGACGACGTTCATCATCGCGATCGCCGTCTACGTCGCCGACGTCTACACCCTCGTGGCCTTGCTCGCTTCGAACCGCTGGGCGGGCCAGATCTTGCAGACCCAGGCGACCGAGTCGGATGCCGAGTCGCAAAAGCACATCCTCCTCGTGCCCTTCCGGGTGGGTTCGCCTGTTTGTCGGTGGCATTGCTGCAGCTGATTCCTCTTTCGGGTTCGCAGATCGGCAAGTGGATCTTCTTTGCGTGTATCATCGTCTCCTTCCTGCTGGCGCTATGGGACGCCCGCAAAGCCCGCGCCATCGTCAAAAGCCGCGACATCTCGTACGCGTTCACGAACGTCATGGCGCACAAGTGAGTTCCGGGTTTTCGCTGCGGGCTCTTACTGTGGCCGAGCTGACTCTTTTCTCTCTCCAGCTGGTACGCTCTCCGGAGCTACAACCACCACTGCTTCTTCTCGCAAATCAACAAGTCGAAGAAGCGCAAAGACTCGCTCGCGTTCTTTGTCTTCTTCACGTTCAAGGGTCGGTCCATCGCGAGCTTGAATCCTTTCTGCGGACCGGGCCAGCTTGGCCTGCGCGGCGGCGTGTATGCGGTTGACGATTGTCTGACTCCGATTTCCCGTTCTCAGGCTGGAAACGGTTGCTGCTCGCGGATGCGCCTCGCCAAGTCATCAACGCCATCACACTCTACTCTTTCGGTGTGTTTTGATTCACCAAGCATGCCCCAGGTCGACCACACGCTGACTGTGAAGGTGAAACCCCCCAGGCGCGAGCCAGAACTGGACGACCGATCTCTCGGCCTACTTTACCGGCTCGGTTTTGAAAGTGACGGCCTTGTCGACGATGCTCTTCACTGTCGTCATCTTTGCCATCTCGGCCGTGTGTCTGCTCGTCGCCGCCGTCATCTACGTCCCGCTGCTGTGCACGATCCAGGGCAACTTGAAAGAGTACTGCTGCCACAAGGTCGACAAGCGGTGCGTCGCGAGTTTTCTATCGACGGTCATATCTGCGTTCACTTGCAGAAGCTGACCCTCTTTATATATCCTCGCGTTTCCGCGATCCCCCTCCCTTGATCGCCCTCCTTGCGAACCGATCCACCCACCACGCAGGATAAGCGAGCTCATGAAGCGCAGGAACCGCCGCCGCCTCGCGCGCGAAGCCGACATTGCTCGTCGCGAAGCGCGCGGCGACTTTTCGCACCTCAAGGACAAGACAGGCCGGATGGTTCGCGCGCCTCGTCCGCAACCGACCTTGCCGAGCGTCTCGGACGACTTGTACCTCGATCCGGACCTCCACGACGAAGACGGCGTCGAGGACAAGCAACATGGCTATCCGCCGCCGCCGCCTTCGATGCTCGTCCGGGACCAGTCGTATGGCGGCGTTTCGGATGACCACGACTCGATCGCCAAGGGCGGTTACTACCCCCACAGGAACGACTCGGTCACGTCGTTCGATGCTTATCCGCCCTCGTTCTATGGGATGGAACGCACACCGTCGTACCGCACGAACCCGTCCTCGCGCGACCTTGTCGGACCGGGTGGCGGCGAGTTTTACGTCGATCCGCAACTCGCCGCTTCGTATCCTGGTCAACTGGACTCGTACCATGCGCCGCCTGCTCGACAGGGGCTGTATGAGCGGAGTCGTGCCGTCAATGAGGAGGGGAGGTACTACACCGAGTCGTCGGAGTACGATCTTGGTGGCGCCGAATCGACGAGGTATCCGTCCGGGCACGATGGCTATGGTCGGCACGCGGGCGGCGGGGGATATAGATGATTTCTGAGCAGGAGATAGAGTGGCCACGAGGGCTGGTCCCTTGTTTGGCTCGTGTAACGGTATTGCTTTCGAGCTGGCGTCCGGGAGATGAGAACGTTTCCTCTTGGAATGCCTTTTGCGAGGGACACACTTCATGCCTCGCGCAAGGTCTTTCCGTACGTTATGAAGGCAGTCAGGTGGGCGGAATATCCATACTGTAGCCTTTTTGAGTTGGCGAATCGCGTTAACTTGGTCGCCAACTTGCGCCAACCCGCTCAGCTCTCGTCGCCAGCCTTCCACCTTCTAAACTCACTCGGACCCTTCGGAAAGCTGTGTCCGCTCCACGCTGCCTGGCTAAGCCCTGCTTATACGCGTTCCTGCCCTCGCAACCCCCATCTCGTCGTCAACGTCGTCATCGCGCTCTTGCGCCCCACCTCGCTTGGACGAGACTCGACCGCCTCCGACGCCTGCTTGAGCGCCCAGTAAGACTGTGCACGAGCACTCGAACACCAAGTGAGTCGTTTCTCTCCGTCTGGCGCGGTTCCACCGGAGAGGGACGTCTCAATGAGATGGGAAGCGGGTTCGGGTGAAGAGGATCAACAGGTGTACGCAGTCGGACAGGGGCTAGGCGCTGGGGTGCTAGGTCAAGCCGTACACCAGCGGCTCTCCTTCTTACGGGCTGGCTGGCTCCGGCGCATTGGACTCTGCCACCGAGCAAACCCTCGATTCGCATCCCCGCCGCTGACACCCACCCTCCAGCGCACCATGAACCGCATCTTTGGCTCGTCGTCCGCCAAGCCGAAACCGTCGCTTACGGATGCGATCGCCTCGACCGACCTCCGGATCGATTCCATCGAGGTCAAGATCCGCAAACTCGACGCCGAGTTGACCAAATTCCGCGATCAGATGCGCAAGATGCGAGACGGTCCAGGCAAGGTGGGCTTCGGGGCTTCTTAATGCATCCGTGTCATTGCTCGCTGACCGAAGTACGCCTTTGCGCCCAGAACGCGGTCCAGCAACGGGCGCTGCGGGTCTTGAAGCAGAAAAAGCTCTACGAGGGCCAGATCTCGCAGCTCCAGCAGCAGACGTTCAACATGGAGCAAGCCTCCCTCACGACTGAAAACTTGCGCAACACGATGGCGACCGTCGACGCCATGAAGACGGCCAACAAGGAGATGCGCAAGCAGTACGGCAAGATTGACATTGACAAGATCGAGGTGCGCTCTTCTTGCCTTTGGGTTTTAGCAGCTTTGCCTCTTCGCCGTCTCCACCTTTTCGCCTTCCAACTCCCACCCGTGCCCTTCCCTCTTTTGGCCACCTGTCCTTGCCATGCCCTATCCGTTTGCCACCGCTGACTCCACTCCTCCCTGCCCCCGCAGCAAATGCAATACGACATGGAGGACCTGATCGACCAAGCGAACGAGGTCCAAGAGTCCATGTCCCGGTCCTATGGCGTGCCCGACGAACTCGACGAGGCCGATCTCGAAGCCGGTGAGTTGGGTGACCGTGATTCTCGGTTTTCCTCTCTCTTTGCTGACCTCCAAGCCCCTTACTAGAACTCGACGCTCTCGGCGAAGACTTTGCGGAAGAGGAGCAAGGGATCCCATCGTATTTGCGGGAAGATGCCGTGGGCGAGTTGCCCGATTTCGTCGACGAGCCGGCAAAGGAAGAGGTGCGGCTGCTGCTCTTTTCAACCCGTTCTCTCTCTTTTGTGCTGATGCTTTCTGTCTCTACAGGCGCCGAAGGAGCGATTAGGCGAAGGTGTAGTCTAGGCTGAGAGTTGTCGTGTATCTCGTTTGTCGTCGCTTGGTTCTCGGACCCGCATGCTCATTCGGCAGCGCTCGACTCCCTGCTTATATCCATCCACCTTCGCACACAACTTTTGCTGCGGCGTATCAGACCCGTCTCTCAGGTTTCGACATCTACCGGCTCGGATCCTTCAACCTTCAAGCCACATCCTCTCCATCAAGCCTCGGCCGCACGCCTTCCAACACTCCTTCCACTTGCCCGCTTACCTCGCACCTGCTCCAAGGGACGCTCGACCCTGTCACTCGAAAAGTGTCGCCAAGTGCTGTTTCTTGCGCGGACCAGCTGTGCCCGCGCAGCGGGCTTGTTCCGGCCGGAGGCCGGTGGATTCCGTCGGCCGGGCAAATTTGCCGCGAAGCGGCTGTCTGGGATCCCATCCGCCGGGGTGTTCTGGCTACACCTCCTCTTCGTATCTATGGTACTCGAGTGCTTGGTGGCGGCGTCTCACATTACCTGCAGCTCATCTGCGGGATCTTGCGTCTTGTTCTTGCCGCGCGCACGCCACTACCGAACTGGAGCTGGTCGCTTCCGGTGAGTCTCTGCAGTTCATTCGGGCTCTCTTGATATCATTGGTTGACTCTTCCTACGATCGCAGTCTCTCCCCTCTCGAAGGAGCAACCCGTCCCCGTCGATCGCGGATATCGCAAAACTGAACTTCGACCGCGTTTCGCTTCTCGGCCGCCTTTGCTTCTCGTCAGCGAACAGGTCATGTACGACGGAGAAAAGGGTGCGTGGATTTGTTCTTCCTGGTCTCGAAGCGCTGGCACTTGTCTCGCTTGTTCCCCGAAGGGTTAGGTTTGGGGTTAGGGTTAGGGTTAGGGTTAGGGTTAGGGTTAGGGTTAGGGTTAGGGTTAGGGTTAG